>CAJGYO010000003.1:52327278-52927278 GCA_904845875.1 Miscanthus lutarioriparius | reverse complement strand
GTGAGGTGAGGGTTGGCAAGGCACGGGGCTCGGAGGACAGGTGAGGCGCATGGCCAACGAGGCGCGTGACAAGCGCCAAAGGTCCAAATTGAGCCAACCGAACCTGATACTAGTTGTAAGGGACCGTGATGCCTAAGAGGGGGTTGAATTAGGCTTTCTAAAACTCTATGAACACCAATCTGAATGTGGTGGATTACAAAGGCCTGACAGAGCTGTCACCTCTGGGGCTACCACAACTATCTGTAGGATTGGACGCAAACTCAGGTAACCTATAGTCTAGACACCACATCTATACTATCGATTACTACTCTAGTCAAGTACTATAACTAGAGCACTCGATGCGAGCGGAGATCCCATGCCAAGGTGTGTTTCAACTATACTAACCATACTTATCTTAGAAACTAAGGCATGAACTAGATAACCATGAAAGATATTCAAATAATTAAAGAAGATAATTATATTAACTCTGGAGTCTTACATAGGAAAGATATAAGATTATACCAGACCTTCGAGGACTCTTCTGGAACTTGAGCATCTCTCCCTAACTCACAACTTGAGCTATTCCACTACTACATCTTGGAAATGGAGTGAAGTGCTTCCTTGTGGTGTGTGTGAGAGTGGGGGGTCTCCTTCTCCTTATATAGTCTCCCAAGGTCGGTTCTAAGGGGGAATATTCAAGGGAATCACCGATAGCCAACGTAGGGATAACCGGGGGAGCGACACGTGGAAGATGGGCGCGAGAGGCGCCATTAAGGGGTCGGGCGACCTGGGGGTTGGTCGACCCCCTAGGACCACCTCTTGCACCGCTTTTTGTCTAGGAGACTGTCTAGTGGGCCCTTAGGTGGGTATAGGGTGTTTGGTGCGAAGTTTAGTTGGTTTTGCACCATTTGTGGGCCCTTCCCCCTTGTGCTCATGTCGGAAGATGCTTCGTTGTGTTTCTTTGTATCCTTCAAGCATGTTTTCTTCGTTATTTGAATATGTCCTTCTGCAAATGAACAATCACCAAAACTTGTCGAATTTATTAGTTATAAATCATAATACTAAGTTTGGTGTTCATTTGAGTAGATTTTATGCGGAGTTTGGTGGTTAAATTTAAGAGTTAAGGACCGCTAACAGGAGCTGTGATAACCAACCACAAATGAGGGTACACAAGCCACGAGCAATTTACTAGAGTTGCCTTTGATGAGTCTCCCACGGGAAGGCACAAGAACCCCCCACAATCAATCGATCAGAGCCAGAAACAATCACCACTTCCAGTCAATGATCCTCCAAGCTCTGGGTCGGCTAGGTGATGGCAATCACCAAGAGTAACAAGAAATCCACTAGCCCAATGCGCCCAACTAGCACCACAAGATGCAAGAACTCGATGCAATGCACTAAAGGCTCTCAAAATCTCACTCACAAATGTGATCCCAAGTGATGCACCACAAGTTTGCTCAGTAGTTTGGGGTCGCAAGAGAGTGGCCATGGCCTGCCAAGGGGGGTATTTATAACCCCCACCATGAAATAGAGCCGTTACCCCTTTGGAGCATATTCTGCGTGGGCACTGAATAGGAACAGTAGCACCGGACAGCTGGTTTGGTGCATTCCAACGGCTAGTTCAATGGTTAGAAAAATTCTACCGTTGGCATGTCAGTGGCACCGGACACCCTATCTATTTATGTTTTGTTTTGGTAATTGTGTGGCAACCTAGGTGGACTAATATGTCTTTATGTGAGATACATAGGAAATTAGTCCACAGGTACATATGTGATGAAAGAGCTCATTGCATATGAGACATGACATGGAGTCATGTGACTAAGGTGAGGAAGATCAAGATGAGGCTTGGCTTGATGGACCGGTTGCAAGTGTGAAGGGCAAGTCGGAGGCTTTGAAGTGATGAACCGCGTGGTAGTGAAGCTTGAGCAAGACTTGGCACCGATGGATCGAGGCAATGGTGAAGAGAAAGTGAGGTCAAGATCGATAAACCAATAAGGTCACATGATGATATGAAGTGGATCATATCAATTTGTTGATCGTGTTGGTGCATGTGTTGCATCGACATTGGAGGAGATGGAATGGAATGTGCAAGGAAAAGGTATAACCTAGGGCATTTCATTTCATTGGTCATTGGTGTGTAGAGAAGTTTATGACCAGGTTTAGGATGGATGGCCATACTATCAGGAGGAGCAAACTTTTTTACATATCAGTCATCTAGTGTCACTTGAGCGATCTAACATTGCGATGTTGCTAGGATCGAGTGGTGTGGCAAGAGCAAGTGAGGACCCTTTGAAACATGTTTCGAAAATGCTAACACACATGCGCATATGGTGGTGTACACTTGGTGGTGTTGGCACATTTGCAAAGGAGAAGAGTTGGAGATGAAAAGGAGAAGAGATGGGAGTCACTAGGTGTGACCGGACGCTGAAACATGGATTGGACGCTAGTGCAACATGTGTCCAATGCTATTGCAATATTGACCAGACACTAATGCAGCATGCGACTAGATGCACCTGTGCTAATGTTCCTTGGGTAGGTAACACATGCAGTAGAGCTTCCGGACACTGAGTGAGTTCGGTCAGGGGTCCGGTCGGCAAAATACCTCTTTGGAACCTCTCTGGATCGCATCGGACGTTGTTGCAACATGGACTAAACACTGTTGCAACATGGACCAGACGCTGTTGCAACATGCACTGGATGCTACTGCAATAATGACTAGATGCACCCAGTCAGTATGAGATGAAGCACGAGTGAAGTAGCCGTTGGAGTCCAACGGTCGGCTTTGAACACTAGGGACACATGGCGTCGATCTGAGGACCGGACTCTGCGACTGGACACTGCAACATGCATCGGATGCTAGTGCAACATGCATCTGATACAATTGCAACAGGCACTGGACGCTACTGCAACATCGACCAGACACATCGGGCGCTCCCTGATGTGAGTCCGGTCAGTGCGTAGAAATCAAGATGAAGGGGGTGACAACTATTTTATCCTTTGGGGCTATATAAGGACTTTGTGGCCGGCCTTGGGCTGGTTGTTGAGCACCATTAAGCCTTGGTGGCTTGTGTAGGTGTGCTTGGGAGCTCTCTAACTCACATATGCTTGATAGTGATCATCCGATTGTGTGAGTGTGCGATTTCTAGTGCGTTGCATTGCAAGATTGCATTGAGTGGTGCTAGGTGTTTGTGTTGCAAGCCAGTGGTGCTTGTTACTCTTGGAGGTGTCCACCACCTAGATGGCTTGGTGGCTTGTGGCTCCATCGATGCACGCAAGGAGATTGTGCGGTGCTCCGGAGAAGTGCTTGTGAGGGGTATTGTGCTCACCCCTGGGGATCGTGAAGAGCAACTCTAGTAGAGCGAGACACAAAGGGTGACAAGTGGTCCGACCATGTCAAGGTGCTAGAGCTTGTGGTAAGCACTCCACGTAGGAGAGTGTGGCTTGTGGGTCACCACTAGCAAGAGGACCAACGGCAACCTTGGAGCTTGTCTCAACCGGGACTAGCTTGGTGGCAACCAAGTGAACCTCGGGATAAAAATCACCGTGTCATCATCTTCCTGTTGGTTTGCATTCCCCTTTTACACAAGCTTGTATTTATTCATTTATATACATATTGTGCTTGCGTAATTGCTCTTGTAATTAGTTAGCTTTTGTAGCTTGCTAGTTACCTTCTTGCTTGTGTAGCATAGAAATAGATCCCTTGCGTGATTAATTAGCTTATGTAGCTTTGTTAGTGAGCATTGCTAGTCAGCTTAGGAGCTTTGTGCTTTGCATCACTAGTATGTGTTGGAGCTCCCCGGTTGCTTGAGTACTAGTTGCATAGGTTTGTGTGACCTTGCTAACTAGAATTGTTTAGGTGAGCTCTAGCTAGCCCGGTGTTGACGGTAGTTATCATCCATCAAAAACCATCAACATAACTTGTAAAAAGGGCATGAAAATGATCACCAACATATACTTAGGGGTTTAAACTGACAAATTCCATGAGTTTTAGTGAATCTATGTTTTCAGCAGGGTTTATTCAGAAATCCATCAAGGTGGATCTAATCGTCAAATTAAATTGCAATTATCCATGACGGGAATAGCACTAGAAGTTTCCAGAGATCACCAGAAGCCATCCCCCCGAAGCAGACTACAAGAGCATGACTGGTGGGGCTGGCCGGCCCCCTAGCCCCACATGTCAGCCCTAGCTTCGTACGTCGGTTCTCCACCGCCTCCTAGATTGCATCTATGCCCCGTTCTTTCTAGTCGGTTTGATCTGAGGGTCCAGAACTGATGCTCCAGCTTATATATACCAGCCCCTACCCCCTTCCTGAGGCATTTGATCATTGCAAGATCAAATCAGAAATTTGTGTTTCTAGAGAGAAGAGAATAGAGCTCCAATTCTTCAAGTTCTAGTATAGGCTAGCTAGCAAGATTTAAGTAGAGTTGGGCTATTGCTCAGGATTCCGGATTCTTTGTCTGGAGGTTGGTAAAGTCATTGTATCCCTCTGTATTTTGACTTTGTGCTACTTCAATACTATGTTCCTATCTATTATGTTCCTAGTTTGCTTTGGTATTATGCTTGATATAGTCATGATTGATAATGAATTTATGCATATATTCGCAAAGCGCTCAGCTTAGTACTTGAGTGAGTTAAGTGGTCGACATTATGTAAGCGTGGTGCTTAAATATTGTTTACCTGCTGATGCACTCTACACTCCAAGCCATGTGGTAGATCACGAGTGTGACACTCTCGTTGAGTCCTTTGTAGTCCACTCCCCGTTTGTAGAACAAGTAGAACCCGGTTGCGAAGGAAATCAAGTTCTATTCTTGTTCTTCCTTAGTAATGTTCCTTATGCATAGATACAGAGTTGGTTATGCCATAGATGAAACTATATATTAGAGTATACAAAAGACTTAGTAAATAAGAAGTGACTTAGGAATCTTTTCTCTTAATTAATCTCCTGCCTAGCCATACTATATTTATGAGTATCTATTTCTATCTTTGGATTATTATTATCAATGTCTTACACTTATCATTTATTTATCATTTGGCTTACCCCCGCTAAAGCATGAGAGTTAATGATTTTACCATAAGTATGCATATTTGTCAATATCTCTAGCCACCCCACCGCTCCTCCCTGTGAAAAAATATAAATAACGATATATGGTATACTCCTAGGTGAAATGCTACAATGGTATATTATCTGTGCGCTTGCGGATTACTTCAACATATATATTCTATTCCAAATTTACAAGTGTTCTTAATAATTACCAACAACCAATTTTTGGCATCATTACTAGGGATGACAACTTAGTAAAGAGTGATTCTAAGAAATGCCAACAAGCATTTCTGGCACCATTGCCAGGGAGGGGCACAAGGCTAAAAGAGAATTGATCAAATAAATACTTAGTGATGAAATCATAACTAAGCATCTCTGCTTTAGCAGGCTTACCCTTGTTTGTCTTTGTTCATATCTTATACAGGGTATTGCGGGATTGGTTGTGATTCACCAACAATCTCCATCAATTAGAATCAAATCAATCAAGAGGAAGCTCAACACCAGTTTCTGAAGCTACGGCTGACAAGACTCTGCGTGAATTCTTTGCTCCAAGAACTGAGAACATCCACACTGGACCAACACAAAACCAACAACCTTGAGTTCAAACTCAAGCCAAGCCTCATCAACATGGTGCAAGCTACCCCATTCAGCAGAAAGGCACATGAAGATGCTAGTGCTCATCTCTAGAACTTTCTAGAGATTAGCAGCACGATCACCAACAAGGACGTCGCTCAAGATATCATGCTACTACTCCTCTTTCCATTCTCACTAGTGGGAAGGGAGAAGTAGCTGTTCTACACCAACAAAGATGACATCAACACATGGGCAAGGTGTTCAAAGGCCTTTCTAGCAAAGTTCTTCCCTATAGATAAGACCAACGCCTTAAGAGAAAAGATTTCCAACTTCCAACAGCAGAAAGGTGAAACCATTCCAGAGGCATGGGAATGTTTTCAAGAATAAATTTTAGATTGTCCTCATCATGGGATGGAAGACTGGTTGCTCATGCAAAGTTTTTACCATGGATTAACTCAGAAAACTCATGAACAACTAGATGTTACTGCTGGAGGAGCATTTATGTCACTCAGCCTTGGAAAAGCTAAAACTCTTATGATAAAGATAGCATCTAACCAAGGCTGGTCTCAATGCAATATTCAAGCATGCAATAAGAGCGAAGAAGTACCAGAAGAGGTGTGTGCACTATCAATCAAGATGGACGTACTATTGAATTGGATTGAACAGCGAGCCAATTACAAGAGAGATCGTCAAGCCATTCAAGATGCTTATAATTCCCAAAACATATGTGGAGAATATTTGGGGGTTGATTTCCCTGAATCTCAAGAGGATGTAAACATTGTCATCAATAATTCTGTTCCACAACAACGGTCAAATTACCAAAGTAAGTACCTAGGTAATTACTATAATTCTTTTTAATCCTAAACAACCATCTTTGAGAGATTTAATCTTAGAACAAATTAAGATTAATGAGAATATTTCTAAAAAGCTTGCTTTTAATAATAAGGTCTTAGAAAACATAAATACTAACATGGATAGTTTTTCTTCTGCTATAAAAGACCAACTTAGCTATAATAAAAAGATAGAATCGCAAATATCTGAGCTGGCCGTTGCTCTGCCTTTTGCCACTAACCTTGAAAAGGTCAACGCCACAACCACAAGAGGTGGCAAGTCTACTCAAGATCTGCCATATCAAACAAGGACAGGTAAGACACTAGCAGCAGTACCTGAAGAGAAGAGAAACGATGAAGTTGAAGAAGTTGAGCCACAAGCACATGAAATGATGCAGGATTTTCATGACACCACCCTCCTACCGTTTCCACACACAAATCGAAAGGATAAAATGGATGAGCAGTTTAGTAAGTTTGTGGAAGTAATTCAAAAGTTATATATCAATATTCCTCTGCTAGATGCTATACAGGTACCTACCTATGCGAAGTACC
Source organism: Miscanthus lutarioriparius (assembly GCA_904845875.1). Classification (NCBI taxonomy): domain Eukaryota; kingdom Viridiplantae; phylum Streptophyta; class Magnoliopsida; order Poales; family Poaceae; genus Miscanthus; species Miscanthus lutarioriparius. The sequence goes on along the minus strand of CAJGYO010000003.1, from coordinate 52,920,302 downwards.
TCAGAGACATTCTGAACAACAAGAGACCACTGCCCACCACTGAGGTAATCAGGTTAACGGAGGAGTGTAGTGCGGCCATCCTGAACACATCACCAGTGAAGAAAAAGGATCCAGGATGTCCCACTATTGATTGTTCGATTGGAAACTAGAATTTTAAAAATGCACTATGAGATCTTGGGGCAAGCATCAGTGTCATGCCTAAGAAGGTTTTCGACAAGCTCAACTATTCAACACTCATGTCAACATCGATATGCCTGCTACTAGCCGACCAATCGGTTCGCTATCCTACAGGAATCACCGAGAATATTCTGGTAAAAGTAAGAAACTTTTTTGTTCTAATGGATTTTGTAGTACTTGACATACAGGAAGACATGAAGACGTCCCTCATACTTGGGAGACCTTTCCTGAGTACTACAAATGCACACATTGATATTGGATCTGGAAAAATCTGATTCCATATCAATGGGAAGGAAGAGCGATTTGCCTTCAAGCCAAGACCAGAACAATGCTCTAAATTGGAGTGGCAAGAAAAGCAAGAACAACAGTCAAGGTCTCCGTCTCCAAGACCGATTGATGCACCCGGAGAATGAATAAAACTGGAGAAGTCTAGTTCGGCGGACTTAAAATTTTGAACCCTCGCTGGGAGGTAAAATCGGTAGTTATCCATACTTTGCATAAACTTACTTTTACCTTAGCATATTTATTTTCTGCAATTGCATTGCATTTGGAAAAATAAAGTAAAACTCTTTTTACAATTGCATTATATTCAAGCCCCATGTAAATAATTTTTACGTTGTATAAAAACCTGTAAGGATATTTACCATGGAGGCGTAAAAATTTAAAAATATCATCCATTCATCTTCTTATATTTCATAGTATCATAAAATATTTTTGCAATGCATATATATACATGTGTATACGGTAGAAATACAGGCAACCGGGACCCACAGGAGACACTTGGGACCCACTCAACCACCACATATCACCTCCATCATCTCTACATCATCAATTTTGGTCGTATCTCCACCGAAAGAGCAGATATTTTGCTTAAGCATGAAGCAAACTTTCATCTGGTGGAGAGCCAACCCAAGTGGGCCCAAGGGGGGCCGTCCAGCCCCACCACTTGGCCGCCTAGCCTGTGCCACCACCGCCTATAAAAGGTCACCTCTCCTGGTTATTTATTCACCCACACACACTCACAATCCAGCCTCCCAAGTTTGAATTTCCAAACTCCAAGTTCGTAGTTTAAAAAACCACTTATTAGAAGTGCTGCCAAAATTAGGAAGAAAAATTAAAGAGATTGAGGGTAGAAGTTCTGTCAAAATTCTAATTAGAAAATTCATTAAGCAATCAAGAATGACTAACCCTTAGATGACTGACTTCTAGACGGCTAGCCGCTGACATTTTATTTCTTAATTCGTTCCATGAGTTTTATTTTCTGTTGATTTTTTGCAGGAAGATGAGCAAGTTTTCGGGCAAACTCAAGCGCTCGGGATCATCCCGTTCTACGAGAAGCTCTTATTCCAGGGTGAGCACTGACATGCAAATCGACGTTCCATCCCCCGCCGTCGAAGCGTCGCCTCAGTCATCCTCGGCCGAAAGGAACATCCTGCTGGAGGAGAAGCACCTCAAGTTGCGGAACAAGACAGAAAAAGACACCTCAAGCAGTTGAAAGTCTGAAGGTTAAGAGGTAGTACCCTGCAGAAGTGCTTCTACGAGGTTGACTCATAATCCACATCCTCGATATCGTGGTGATGACCCAATTCCAGAAGGACCAGCGTACACCGGCTATGTAGGCTAGGATCAACTAGGATCTTCCCGCATGTACCAGTCCGAGCAAGCTAGTTAGCATCAACCATCCCCACACCACTCTGAGAGCTCCTGGCAACAAGGATCAAGCGAGCAATGGCACCACAGAAACTTCAACAACTACCAGCCACAACACTATGAAGAAGTCTCAAGCGGCCACCAAGGAGGACGCATGTCTTTCTCTGCCCGTGGCTATCATGATCAGCAGATGGGCTACCATGACCAGTAGATGGATCATTCCTACCTCGACACCAGGCTGACCACCATAGAAGAAACACAACAGGAGATTTACAACACCTTGCACCAGCACTCTCAGTGGCAAGAAAAGATGGGAGACGCCATCGCCAACATTCAGTAGAACCAGTAGCAAGAGAATGAGAACTGGAGCTACTTGTTCCAGAATCTCAACATCGACCCGCTAGTCTGAAGGTCCGCAGCAACACCCAGCTTGGGGGAGGAGGATTCCCCATTTATCAAAGGTAAGTTTTTCTTTTCTACTATTTCTTTTTCCTTATATTTATATATTTTCGAGTATATGCTATATATAATTAAAAAAAGATGCATAACTGAAAACAAAATAAAAACAGTGTGTAAAAAATTTGCTTTAAAATTTCTGTTTTTAAGAGCTGAATAAATAAAAAGAACTTGAAAATGATCTCTCATAATGGAAGTGATGAATAGTTGCTCTGCTGTAATTCCTTTCAAGTAACTAGTTTTCAGCCATGAATTCTCCGAGTTTTGGATATGATTGTTTTGACATGAGAATTTGCTCTAAACTTGAAACTCGTGGGTAGCAATGCTTGATCTAAGTTTAGGTAATTGACGGATATGACATGAGAGGGTCTGAGCTGCTATTTATCTTGTTCTAAGTGACACTAGAATTCTGAATATTTCTTTTGAAAAACATAAAAATGTAACATGATGAGTTATTGTATGACAAAGCTTGAATTTGTACTAGAGCCAAACATGATATTTAGGCTAGAAAAATTTCCACTCATTTATGCTACTTGTTTTGCATTGAGTTTTGTCAAGCTTTGTTGACCCTTATGATAGGTTTGTTATGCTCTTAAAATTAAGATCACGTACACACCATCACAGATGCACTACTCCTACACTGGGAGTAGGCGCAAAAACATGCATTCCGTCTAGATTCACCCAAAAATGTTCTACTCCTACACTGGAAGTAAACACCAAAAATATTCTTGATAGGTTGGATCCACCAAATAAAATGCTCCTAGTTCTTGTTACTATGTCTCAAAAGTTTTGTTGCAGAGAAGAGATATGGGCTATGCAAAAGTTATTCAAAAAAGAGAGAAAGAAAGTATTGAAAAAAATGGACAAGTGTCCGAGATATTTAAAACAATGGGTACTCAGATGCCCGCCTGAAAAGAAAAAAAGAGAGATGAATAAGATAGCCCATGTTTTCTTGCAAATGTTTGCAAGTTTCAAAAGAGAGATATGTTTTCAAGGAGCATAATAGAATTAGGCTAGCCACCATAAAAATCCACCATATTCCACACACATGCACATCTTGATTTGATTGTATGACTTAACTCTCTTTGGATCCGTTGTTTGACTTTATAATATATGCAATGCAAGTATGCACTTTCATGTTATCACCATTCCTATGAGCTCTACATAAGTTTTAGTTGTAGGAAGAAAGGCATAACATCATTATTGCCTTGGTGAGGATCCACAAATACCACATATATTGAGAGACTTGAGAGTGTCAGAAAATGGAAACTCTGAGTTTTATTTTAAAAGCTTGTAAAAACTCCAGAATAATGGTTGAACGAAGAACTTGAGACATAGTGCTTGACTTGATCGTTCTGTCTTTCAATTGCTCAAGACCTAAGTGAAGGCTAAGAAGCCCATGGTTGAAGGTAATATGGGTAAGTTTGAAAGTCAGATTAGTTTGTTCTAATCCGGAGGAGAATTCTGATTGAACGCATGTGTACTTTTGAGGATTGAAAACATTGTAGCAACTCCTGATCCATTGCTAAGTTTAGCATTGCTCAGGGATGAGCAAAGGTTAAGCTTGGGGGAGTTTGTTGACGGTAGTTATCATCCATCAAAAACCGTCAACATAACTTGTAAAAAAGGCATGAAAATGATCACCAACATAGACTTAGGGGTTTAAACTGACAAATTCCATGAGTTTTGGTGAATCTGTGTTTTTAGTAGGGTTTATTCAGAAATCCATCAAGGTGGATCAAATTGTCAAATTAAATTGCAATTATCCACGACAGGAATAGCACTAGAAGGTTCCAGAGATCACCAGAAGCTATCCCCTCGAAGCAGACTGTGGCAGGATGACAGGTGGAGCCGACTGGCCCCCTAGCTCCACATGTCGGCCCTAGCTTCGTACGTCAGTTCTCCACCGTCTCCTAGATTGCATCTATGCCGTTCTTTCAAGTTGGTTTGATCTGGGGGTCCAGAATTGATGCTCCAGCCTATATATACCAGCCCCTAGCCCCTCCTTGAGGCATTCGATCATTGCAAGATCAGATCAGAAATTATGGTTTCTAGAGAGAAGAGAATAGATCTCTGATTCTTTAAGTTCTAGCATAGGCTAGCTAACAAGATTTAAATAGAGTTGGGCTATTACTCGGGATTCTGGATTCGCCGTCTAGAGGCTGGTAAAGCCATTATATCCCTATATATTTTAACTTTGTACTACTTCAATACTATGTTTCTATCTATTATGTTCCTAGTTTGCTTTGGTAGATATAGTCATGATTGATAATGAATTTATGCATATGTTCGCAAAGCTCTTAGCTCAGTACTCGAGTGAGTTAAGTGATCGACATTATGTAAGCGTGGTGCTTAAATATTGTTTACCGGCAGATGCACTCTACACTCTGGGCAATGTAGTAGATCATGAGTGACACTCTCATTGAGTCCTTTGTAGTCCACTCCCTGTTTGTAGAACAAGTAGAACTCGATTGTGAAGGAAATCAAGCTTTATTCTTGATCTTCCTTAGTAATGTTCCTTATGCATAGATACAGAGTTGGTTATGCTATAGATAAAAGTATATATACTAGAGTGTACAAAAGACTTAGCAAATAAGAAATGACTTAGGAATCTTTTCTCTTAATTAATCTCCTGCCTAGCCATACTATATTTATGAGTATCTATTTCTATCTCTGGATTATTATTATCAATGCCTTACATTTATCATTTATTTATCATTTGGCTTACCCCTGCTAAAGCATGAGAGTTGATGATTTTATCATAAGTTTCCATATTTGTCAATATCTCTAGCCATCCCACCGCTCCTCCCTGTGGAAAAATATAAGTAACGATACCTGGTATACTCCTGGGTGAAATGCTACAATGGTATATTATCTGTGCACTTGCGGATTACTTCAACATATATATTCTATTCCAAATTTACAAGTGTTCTCAATAATTATCAACAACGCATTTTTGGCATCATTGCTAGGGATGACAACTTAGTAAAGAGTGATGCTAAGAAATGCCAACACCCGGCACCTTAGCTGTTTAATTAGGATCTTTTATAAGGTGTTTGAGAACTTAGATAGAGGGGTGTAGTCTTGGCTAGACCAATTGTTTTAATTCCACATTTGTTTTGGTTAGCTGGTGAATTTATTTTTGGAAAGGACTATTCACCCCCTTTAGTCCGCCGTCTCGACCCTTCAACGACTAGTCCGGTGAACTCCATCAGCGATCATCCCGTTTTCGCTAGTCTCTGGAAAAATAGGGTGGTGCCCTATCCGACGCATCGGACGCCCTGTCTGATGACCTATTTCACTGATGTTCATGTTTTCCCTGCTCTCCAGAAAAATAGGGCGGAGCACAAAATGGTGCACCGGATAGCTGGTCCAGTGTACACTGGTCACACATGTGCCCGACTGTGCAGCACGCGAGACTTGGCCGCTCGGCTGACCCTGTCCGGCACCCTCTGGATGCATGGTCTGGTGCCACCCAGATGGACGCACCAAGAGTCCAAGTTCTCCACTGCAAGCGTTGCTAACTCAAATATTTTCACAAATATATTTAGAGCCAAGTTAGGATTCCCAAAATAATTTTATAAACTTTTTTGCTTGCTCTCTATTGTGCACTAGGTCTAAATGCATATTGTTGACGGTAGTAAACAACCATTATAAGCCATCAATAAAACATGTATAAGGGCACAAATGAGATCACCAACAAAGGTTTAGGGGTTTAAACTAACAAATTCTATGACTTTTGTTGAATCAGTGATTTCTGTAGGGTTTATCCAGAAAACCATCAAGGTGGACCTACATGTCAGATTTAATTGCGCTTATCCACCATGAAATGGACACTAGAAGGTTCTAGAGGACACCAAAGGACACCATGCCAAGGCAGAGAGGCAGAGGCTGCCCGGCCCCACCTGCAGGCCGCCTAGCCCCTAGGCCCACCTGTCAGCCTGCGTGTTGCAATGTCAGTTTTCCACCGTCTCTTAGATTGCATCTACGCCATTCCTTAAGTCAGTTTGATCCAAGGGATCATGTTGGACTACTTATGAACAACCCAAGAAGAGCCGCTCCAGGAGGAGACGTCGATCATCCCAACGTCAAAGGAACCAACCCCGATGGAATGAATGGTAAGATGAAGAACCTGAAGCGCCTGTGAAAGATGAACCTACTCCACCTAAGACGAGTCCACAGTCCAAGCAGGTGTGGAAAGAAAAGGTGACATCATCATCAGAGTCACCATCACAAGATGTGCAGCCATCTGGGTGTCCAACGCTGAGACCGGATGATGCACCCAAAAAATAAAGGACTTCTCTCCAGTCAAGTCCTGTCCGAAGGATTTAAAAATCCAAACCCTCGCCGGGAGGTAACATCGGTAGTTATCCATATTTACTTTTAGCCTTGCATGAATTATTTTCACTTTAGCATATTTACTTTTCTGCATTAACATTGCATTAGAAAATAAATTAAAAATCTTATTATTGCATTATAAATTTTAAGCCCCATGTGAATAAATCTACGGTGTGTAAACACTCACGGGAATATTCACCGTGGTGGCATAAAAAAAAATACCATGCATATGTATTTCCTTGTTAGCATGAATATAAAATAAAAGAAATATATTAGGTAAACATCCAACTAAAATTCTGCCAATAAAAAATATCTCTAAACTTCAAGAATGACTAATCCTCAGACGGCTGACTGCTAACCCCTTATCCTAATCCGTTCCATGAGTTTTGGTGTTCTTATTGGTATTTTGCATGATGGAACATATGATCAAGAGCAAGTTCACCCTATCATCTTTATCTCACTCCACCCAAAGTACATCTTCCCGAATCAATTTCTGGATAGGTGAAGGACAACCGCTGGCAAACATGCTCTGAGATGGGTCACTTAACTTTCAACATTCGACCACGACAACATCCAGCTTGGGGGATGAGCATCCCCCATATATCTAGCAAAGTATTTCTTCCCATTTGCTATCCTTAAGTTTGCTCTACATTTGTTAAAAAAAGAGATGCATAACTAAAAGCAAAATAAAAATTTATCTTTGTCTTACATATACATATTAGTAAGGTGTGATCTAAAAAAGTGAGAAAATGAAATAAAAGTGTGTGTCTAGTTTTTTGTTTTTAAGAGCTAAATAAAAGGACTCTGAAGGATAATCTCTTGAAAAGAAAATGATGAATAGTTGCTCTATTGTAATTCCTTTCAAGTACCTAGTTTTCAGCCTTGAATTCTCTCGAGTTTTGGATACGACTGATTTGATATAATAATTTACTATGAATTTGAAACTCGTGGGTAGCATATGCTTGATCTAAGTCTAGGTAATTGACGGATATGATATGAGAAGGTCTGAGCTGGTGTTTATCTTGTTCCTAGGGATACTAGAGTTCTAGAGATTTATCTTTTAAAAAAACATAAAAATTCTACATGATGAGTTCCTTGTATGACAAAGCTTGAATTCCCACCAGAGCCGTATATGATATTTACATTAAGAAAACTTCCATATATATGCTACTTGCATTGCATTGAGTTTAGTTAAGCTTTGTTGACCCTTATGAGAGGTTTGTCATGCTCTTAAAATCAAGATCACTTACACACCACCTACATATGGACTACTCCTACACTAGGGGTAGGCACAACAACATGCCATTCCATCTAGATCCACCTAAAAATATTTTACTCTTACACTGATAGTGAACACCAAAAATATACCCTATAGGATTTTCCACCAAAGAAATGCTCTAAGTTCTTGTTACTATCTCAATAGTTTTGTTGCAGTCAAAGAAGCATGAGGCTATACAAAAGTTATTCATGAAAAGAAGAAAAAAGAAAATGGACAAGTGTCCGAGATATATAAAACAATGGGTACTCTGATGCCCGTCTGAAAAAATAAATAAGATAGTCAATGTTTTCTTGCAAAGTTATTTCCAAGTTTCAAAAGAAAGATATGTTTTCAAGGAGCAAAGTAGAATTAGGTTAGCCACCATATACATCCACGCACATGCACATCTTGATTTGATTGTATGACTTAACTCTCTTTGGATCCAAGGTTTGACTTCACAATATATGTATTGTAAGTATGCTCTTTCATATTTTTCCACTCATATGAGCTCCACATAAGCCATAGTTGTAGGAAGAGAAGGGCATAACATTATTATTGCCTTGATGAGGATCCACAAATACCACATATATTGAGAGACTTGAGAGTGTCATACAATAGAAGCTCTGAGTTTTATTTTGAAAACCTATAGAAACTCCAGAATAATGGTTGAGCAAAGAACTTGAGACAGTACTTGACTTGATTATTCTGTCCCTCAATTGCTCTAGACCCAAGTGAAGGCTAAGGAGCCTCATATTTGAAGGTTCTAGAGGAGACCAGAGGACACCACGCAGAGGCAGAGAGGCAGAGGCTGGCCCCACCTGTAGGCCTCCCAGCCCCTAGGCCCACCTGTCAGCCTCCGTGTTGCAATGTCGATTTTCCACCGCCTCCTAGGTTGCATCTAAGCTGTTCCTTAAGTCAGTTTGATCCAAGGGCTCACGTTGATCGCTCTGGCCTATATATATCAGCCCCTGCCCCCCTAAAGGCATCAAGTCATTTGAGAAGATAGAAACCCTAATCATCCTCAGAGCTCCATCATATTCTTGGGCATAGCTAGTTAGGCTAGGTCTAGAGGGAGGCAAGCAGGCTTCGCTTGGATTCCCGAGCATGTCAAGAGTGTGGTTCGGTATACTCTTTGTACCCCCTCTCTCTTTTTGTATCTCCATTACTTTTATATGTTTACTATAATTGTTATGACAATATTAGTATTCATCTTATTCATGTTCTTCGTTATAATGTTCATCGTCTACTATGATTATATACCTAGTATAGTTGGATTATCATCTTATTCATGCATATGTTCGTATAGCACTCACCCTAAGGATCCATGGGTGGGTGGTCGACATTGTGTAAGCCTAGTTCTTATACGTTGTTTACCTGCGAATACACCCTATATTCTGGGTCATGTGGTAGATCGCGGACATGACACTCCCGTTGAGTCCTTTGTAGTCCACTCCCCAATGTAGGTAGCACGTAGGATCTGGTTACAAAGGGGGACAAGCTCTGTTCTTAATCTCCCTTAGTAATATCCCTTATCTGTAGATATGAAGATGATCTTAGCAACGACTATTAGGTGTAATTGCACTAATCAATGTATGCTTTGACTTATAATTAAGAATGACTTAGGAATTATTCCTCTAATATTCTACCTGACCATGCTAATGCCATAGAAAGGAGTACTCTGAGTGATTTGTCATTATCATTGATCAATACTTATCATATATATATATATCTTATCCTATGACTTAACCCTATTATGAGTAGAATATTGGTTATGGTTTACTTCTCCATCAATAGTATAAGTTATCAATACTTGTCCATGCTAGAACTTCCGTGTGGTAAAAATATAAATAACGATACCTAGAATACTCCCGGGTGAAGTGCTACAATGGTATATTATATGTGCGCTTGTAGATCCCTTTTCATTCATATATATTCTTTCTAGCCACATAAATTAATAAAGAACTACTTAGAGTTATTCTAATTGTAATGCTAGGTAGTACCAACAAGTATCTCTGACATCATCACTAGGGATGACAACCTATTAAAGTAATGTTAGGAGATATAGGTTTATAATAGGTGGCTACTAAAACAAGTGACAAGTTAATAAATACCAACAAGCATTTCTAGCGTCGTTGCCGGGGACATAATTAAAACTATGTTCTTAGTAGAGATGCTAAGGAATGTCAACACACATTTCTGGCACCGTTGTCGGGGACAGAATTAAAACTCTGTTCTTAGTAGCGATGCTAAGGAATGTCAACAAGCATTTTAGGCGCCGTTGTCGGGGAAGGTAGCTAGGCAAAGGAAGTATTGATAAACTTATACTTATTGATTTGATAGAGATAAACCATATACCCCTGCTCAAGCAGGATTACCCTTGTTTTATCTACTTGTGCATCTTATGCAGGGTAATGTATGACCAGTTTTGACCTTCCAACAAACTACGTTGATGATCCAGAAGTACTACTTAAGAGGACTAAGGCTAAACCCAAAAAAGTTTTAGCTTTAGAGTCGGAAGACAACCATATAAGGCGAAGCTTAACACCAGAATTTGAAGCCATGGCTGATAGGACTCTTCGTGAATTCTCTGCTCCAACCACTGCCAACATCAGGACTGGACCCACAGTCAATGTGGGAGACAATGGATTCGAGCTTAAGCCAGCTCTCATCAATATGGTGCAAGCGAGCCAATTGTGTGGAAAGGCACATGAAGATGCTAGTGCCCATCTCCAATACTTCTTAGAGATATGCAGCACTTTCACCATCAAGGGAGTAACCAAGGATGCCATACTACTTCGCCTCTTCCCATTCTCACTTTTGGGGAAGGCGAAGTAGTGGTTCTACACCAACAAATATAGAAACACTACATGGGATAACTGCTCCACTGCCTTCCTAACAAAGTTCTTTCCCATAGGCAAGACCAATGCTTTGCGTGGGAGAATCTCAAGTTTTGAGCAGCAACATGATGAATCTATCCCTGAGGCATGGGAACACTTTCAAGACTATATATCAGAATGTCCTCATCATGGGATGGAGAATTGGCTACTCATGCAAACGTTCTACCATGGGTTGACCAACAATCCATGAGACCATGGATGCTGCTGCTGGAGGTGCATTCTTGTCACTTACACTTCTAGTTGCGACCACTCTTATGGAGAAGATGGGCTCCAACCAAGGCTGGAATGAAGAACATGTTTAGACCCACAAGAGAGGTGGAGGTATGCATCTACTCAAGGAGGTAGACATGCTGTTTGCCAAGATGGATCTGCTGATGAAGAGGCTTAAAGAGCGAGCCAATGAAAAACAAGAAGTCATGCACATTCATGATTCACGCATGACGTGTGAAGTATGTGGCAACACTGGGCATTTAGGGAACAACTGTCCTGAAACCCAAGAGGATGTGAACTTTGTCAACAACAACTACTATCATCCTCAACAAAATCAAGGATGGATCCAACAATAGAGGCTGAACTACCAAGGTGACTCCCAAGGTAACCCTCAAGGTAATAATTATAATAATTTCAATCAACCACCCTTGAGAGAAATAATTGCTAGCCAATCTAGATTTATGGAAGGATTATCTAAGAAGGTAGCTACCAATGATAAAATTCTAGAAAATATAAGTAATAGAATGGATAGCTTTCCTTCTGCCATTAAGAACAGGCATAGCTTTAATAAAATGATAGAATCACAAATAGCTTAGCTGGCAGCTGCTGTTCCTCCGTCCGACAAAGATAAGATTCTAGGGTAGCCGGAAGATCTAGAAACTGCAAATCTTGTTGATATTCACAATGCAGCTTTCTACTACACGCAACCATCAGAGGGAAGGTGAATAGATTACACCCTACCCGACAAGAAAGGTGATCCAGGGAGACCTATCATCCCTATCGCCATTGGACCTTACATCTTCTAGAAAGCTGTCTGTGACTTCAGAACAAGTGTCAACATCATGCCTAAGGTAATCTATGATAAAATTAATGGAGATACTTTGTTGTACACAAATATGCGTTTGCAGCTTGTAGATCAGTCACTCTGCTAACCCAAGGGAGTTCTTGAAGATGCCATCATCCGAGTGGGACAATCATTTGTTCCCATGGACTTTATGGTTTTGGAAACAGGTGGAGATGAAAGGGCACCCATCATCCTGGGCCAACCTTTTTTGAGCACCACAAAAGCCATCATCTATGCGGACAATGCCAAGATCTACTTCACAATCAAGGACAAGAAGGAGAAGTTCTCATTCAAGAACCGCATCTTACAATCTCCTAGTCATCCACAAAAGGCATACCTACCAGAAGAGACAACAGTGACCAAGAAGAAGAAGAACCGAAGGAGGAAGAATAAGACCAGTCAGCCACAAGAAGAAACGGTCAACATGATCAACACACTCTGATCTGAGCACGACCACCTCCTTGCTTCACCATTCCTTGCTAAGAAGGATGATCCAGGTGTACCGATGATCGAGTGTACCATTGGAAAAAGAATCTTCCACAAGACCTTCTGTGATATTGGATCGGGCATCAATATAATATCCAAGGTAACGTATGAATATTTATTCAGTAACGAACCTTTGTTCCCTACATATATGCAGTTGCAGATGGTGGACCAATCAATCTGATTCCCTGAGGGAATAGAGAGGGACGTTATGGTAAGAATACAAGATCACTATGCCCCTACCGATTTCATGGTCCTGGACATGGGAGAAGAAGAAGACGATACACCCATCATCTTTGAAAGACCGTTCCTCAACACCACCAACGCGATCATCTACGTCGGATCTGGACAAGTCCACTTCCAATTCCCTGGAGAAAAGGTACGCTGTTAATTTAATAGTTATACTACTTATGAACAGCCCAAGAAGAGCCACTCTAGGAGGAGACGTCGATCATCCCGACGTCAAAGGAACCATCCCCGATGGAATGAATGGGAAGATGAAGAACCTAAAGCGCCTGTGAAAGATGAACCTACTCCGCCTAAGACAAGTCCATAGTCCAAGCAGGTGTGGAAAGAAAAGGTGACATCATCAACAGAATCACCATCACAAGATGTGCAGCCATCTGGGTCTCCACCGCTGAGACTGGATGATGCACCCAAAAAATAAAGGACTTCTCTCCAGGCAAGTCCTATCCGGAGGACTTAAAAATCCGAACCCTCACCGGGTGGTAACATCGGTAGTTATCCATATTTACTTTTAGCCTTGGATGAATTATTTTCACTTTAGTATATTTACTTTTCTGCATTAACATTGCATTAGAAAAGAAAATAAAAATCTTATTATTGCATTATAAATTTTAAGCCCCATGTGAATAAATCTACGGTGTGTAAACACTTGTGGGAATATTCACCGTGGTGGCATAAAAATAAAAATACCATGCATACGTATTTCCTTTTCAGCATGCATATAAAATAAAAAAATATTAGGTAAACATCTTGCTAAAATTCTGTCAATCAAAAATGTCTCTAAACTTCAAGAATAACTAATCTCCAGGCGACTGACCGCTAACCCCTTATCCTAATCCATTCCATGAGTTTTGGTGTTCTTGTTGGTATTTTGCAGGATGGAACATATGATCAAGAGCAAGTTCACCCGATCATCTTTATCTCACTCCACCCAAAGTACATCTTCCCGAATCAATTTCCGGATAGGTGAAGGACAACCGCTGGCAAACATGCTCTGAGAAGGGTCACTTAACTTTCAACATTCGACCACGACAACATCTAGCTTGGGGGAGGAGCATCCCCCATGTATCTAGCTAAGTATTTCTTCCCTTTTGTTATCCTTAAGTTTGTTCTACATTTGTTAAAAAAAAGAGATGCATAACCAAAAGCAAAATAAAAATTTATCTTTGTCTTACATATACATATTAGTAAGGTGTGATCTAAAAAAGTGAGAAAACGAAATAAAAGTGTGTGTCTAGTTTTCTGTTTTTAAGAGCTGAATAAAAGGACTCTAAAGGATAATCTCTTGAAATGGAAATGATGAATAGTTACTTTGTTGTAATTCCTTTCAAATACCTAGTTTTCAACCTTGAATTCTCCCAAGTTTTGGATACGACTGATTTGATATAAGAATTTACTCTGAACTTGAAACTCGTGGGTACCATATGCTTGATCTAAGTCTAGGTAATTGACAGATATGATATGAGAAGGTCTAAGCTGTTGTTTATCTTGTTCCTAGTGATACTAGAGTTCTGGAGATTTATCTTTTGAAAAAAACATAAAAATTCTACATGATGAGTTCCATGTATGACAAAGCTTGAATTCCTTCTAGAGCCATATATGATATTTATATTAGGAAAACTTCCACATATATGCTGCTTGCATTGCATTGAGTTTAGTCAAGCTTTGTTGACCCTTATGAGAGGTTTGTCATGCTCTTAAAATCAAGATCATATACACACCACCTACATATGCACTACTCCTACACTAGGGGTAGGCGCAACAACATGCCATTCCATCTAGATCCACCTAAAAATATTTTACTCTTACACTGAGAGTGAACACCAAAAATATACCCTATAGGATTTTCCACCAAGAAATGCTCTAAGTTCTTGTTACTGTCTCTCAATAGTTTTGTTGCAGTCAAAAGAAGCATGAGGCTATGCAAAAGTTATTCATGAAAAGAAGAAAAAAGAAAAAAAAGAAAATGGACAAGTGTCCGAGATATATAAAACAATGGGTATTTCGATGCCCGTCTAAAAAAATGAATAAGATAGCCCATGTTTTCTTGCAAAGTTGTTGCCAAGTTTCAAAAGAGAGATATGTTTTCAAGGAGCAAAGTAGAATTAGGTTAGCCACCATATACATCCACACACATGCACATCTTGATTTGATTGTATGACTTAACTCTCTTTGGTTCCGAGGTTTGACTTTACAATATATGTATTGTAAGTATGCTCTTTCATGTTTTTTCCACTTCTATGAGCTCCACATAAGCCTTAGTTGTAGGAAGAGAAAGGAATAACATTATTATTGCCTTGGTGAGGATCCACAAATACCACATATATTGAGAGACTTGAGAGTGTCATACAATGGAAGCTCTGAGTTTTATTTTGAAAACCTATAAAAACTCTAGAATAATAGTTGCGCAAAGAAGTTGAGGCATAGTGCTTGACTTGATTATCTGTCTTTCAATTGCACAAGACCCAAGTGAAGGCTAAGGATCTCCATAGTTGAAGGTAATATGGGTAAGTTTGAAAGTCAGATTGGTTTATTTAAACTATAGAAGAATTCTTGTTTGAACATGTGTACTTTTGAGGAGGGAGAGCATTGAAGCAATTCCTGATCCATTTTGCTGAGTTTAGCTTTGCTAAGGGACTAGCAAAGGTTAAGCTTGGGGAAGTTTATTGACGGTAGTTAATGACCATTATTAACCATCAATAAAACATGTATCAGGGCACAAATGAGATCACCAACAAAGGTTTAGGGATTTAAACTAACAAATTCTATGAGTTTTGGTGAATATATGATTTCTGCAGGGTTTTATCCCGAAAACCGTCAAGGTTGACATACATGTCAAATTTAATTGTGCTTATCCACCGTGAAACGGACACTAGAAGGTTCTAGAGGACACCACACCAAGGCAGAGAGGCAGAGGCTGCCAAGTGGGGTTGCCCGGCCCCACCTGTAGGCCGCCCGTCCATTAGGCCCACCTGTCAGCCTTCGTGTTGCAATGTCAATTTTCCACCGCCTCCTAGGTTGCATCTATGCCATTCCTTAAGTCAGTTTGATCCAAGGGCTCACGTTGGACGCTCTGGCCTATATATATCAGCCCCTGCCCCCCTGAAGGCATCAACTCATTTCAGAAGACAGAAACCCTAATCATCCTCAGAGCTCCATCATATTCTAGGGCATAGCTAGTTAGGCTAGGTCTAGAGGGAGGCAAGCAGGCTTAGCTTGGATTCCTGATCATGTCAAGAGCATGGTTTGGTATAATCGTTGTACCCCCTCTCTCTTTTGTATCTTCATTACTTTTATATGCTTGCTACAATTGTTATGATAATATTAGTATTCATCTTATTCATGTTCTTTGTTGTAATGTTCATCATCTACTTTGATTATATACCTAGTATATTTGGATTATCATCATATTCATGCATATGTTCGTATAGCGCTCACCCTAAGGATCCATGGGTGGGTGCTCGATATTGTGTAAGTGTGGTGCTTATACGTTGTTTACCTATAGATAAACCCTATATTCTAGGTCATGTGGTAGATCACGGACATGACACTCCTGTTGAGTCCTTTGTAGTCCACTCCCCGATGTAGGTAGCACGTAGGATCTGGTTACGAAAGGGGACAAGCTCTATTCTTAATCTCCCTTAGTAATATCCCTTATGTGTAGATATGAAGATGATCTTAGCAATGACTATTAGGTGTAATTGCACTAATCAATGTATGCTTTGACTTATAATTAAGAATGACTTAGGAATTATTCCTCTAATATTCTACCTGACCATGCTAATACCATAGAAAGGAGTACTCTGAGTGATTTATCATTATCATTGATCAATACTTATCATATATATATATATATATATATATATATATATATATTTCTTATCCTATGACTTACCCCTGTTATGAGTAGAATATTGGTTATGGTTTACTTCTCCATCAATAGTATATGTTATCAATACTTGTCCATTCTAGACCTTCCCTGTGGTAAAATATAAATAACGATACCTGGAATACTCTCGGGTGAAGTGCTACAATGGTAATGCTAGGTAGTACCAACAAGTATCTCTGACATAAATATTCTTTCTAGTCACAGAAATTAATAAAGAACTATATAGAGTTATTCTAATAGTAATGCTTGGTAGTACCAACAAGTATGTCTGACATCATCACTAGGGATGATAACCTAGTAAAGTAATGCTAGGAGATATAGGTTTATAATAGGTGGCTACTAAAATAAGTAACAAGTTAATAAATACCAACAAGCATTTCTGGCGCCGTTGTCGGGGACAGAATTAAAACTCTGTTCTTTGTAGCGATGCTAAAGAATATCAACAAGCATTTCTAGCGCCGTTGCCGGGGAAGCTAGCTAGGCAAAGGAAGTATTGATAAACTTATACTTATTGATGTGATCGAGATAAACCATATACCCCTACTCAAGCAGGATTACCCTTGTTTTGTCTACTTGTGTATCTTATGCAGGGTAATGTATGACCGGTTTTGACCTTCTGACAAACTACGTTGATGATCCAAAAGCACTACTTAAGTGGACTAAGGCTAAACTCAAAAAAGTCTCAGCTTTATAGTCGGAAGACAACCATATAAGGCGAAGCTTAACACTAGAATTTGAAGCCATGGCTGACAGGACTCTTCATGAATTCTCTACTCCAACTACTGCCAACATCCGGACTGGACCCATAGTCAATGTGGGAGATAATGGATTCGAGCTCATGCCGGCTCTCATCAATATGGTGCAAGTGAGCCAATTGTGTGGAAAGGCACATGAAGATGCTAGTGCCCATCTCCAACACTTCCTGGAGATCTATAGCATTTTCACCATCAAGGGAGTAACCAAGGACGCAATACTACTTCGCCTCTTCCCATTCTCACTTTTGGGGAAGGCGAAGCAGTGGTTCTACGCTAACAAAGATAGAAACACTACATGGGATAACTGCTCCACTGCCTTCCTAGCAAAGTTCTTTCCCATAGATAGGACCAATGCTCTGTGAAATCCAGAGTACCAGAAGAGGATGAGGCCCGGGAGCAATCTGAGATCACAACACCCTAAATGGAGAAGGGCAAGAAGGACAAGGAGGGGTATTCACCGTTGATGATGGTGAAGTTGTGTTTGCATTTCCAGCTATGGTAGAAGAATCCGACAAGAATCTGGGGTAGCTCCTTATGGTACTCGGATCCCGAGATGAGGCTATTCTAGGAGTGACAGACACACTTGTAGCTACATAAGGAGCAGGCGGTGAGGCGGCTAAAGATGAGGACCAAGACATGGTCTGTGAGGATGGCCACTTTGTTCCTCTTGTTGGGGGCCTCCTCCTCCATCTTGATGAGGATCTAGTGGAGCGAGGACAGCGATGGAAGCGGCGGCGCTATCACCTGAATTAGAGAAGGAGCAACTATGGAGATGTATTCGTGAGCTCATTAATAATCATATGGAAGCTTCATTCGTAGTCAGATGAGTGAAGAAGGGAATAAAAATCCAAGAACAAAGCATAAGGGAAGTGTGAAAGCATTAACATTGCCTTTGGATCTTACGGCATTGAGCTTGAGCGGCGACGACGGTGAGGAGTACCAGCCTGGTCACTGGTGGATCTATGTTGTCTACCTGCTGGTGAGGCGTACCAGCGTGGAGCACTAGCTTGTTGGCGGTGACTGGCGGCATGCACGCCACTGAGTAGGGGTGGTCGCGCAGTTCGGCACTAGGGAGCTGGGGCAGTGATGAGGAACAACAACACTAAGGAGGAGAAAGGTACGTTGGGGAGTGTCCTTTGTAAGCAACTATATCAGACACGGGAATGCAAATTTCTACAAAACTTTGTAAATACGCGTGGGAGTGATGCGTAGGACTCACGCATGGGCATGGAAATTGACGAAAGTGGTGGTGAAGGCCACCTACTAATGACAGATGTGTCATACGGTCTACGAACTCTAAGGCGCACAAATGGAACGTTCAATTCATAGCAAACAAAGATGAACTCAAAGTAATAACTACTAAATATTATGAACATTTTTATTCAGAATGTAGAGGCATGTTACAATCGAACTACTTGTGGGGAGCATTATGAATGATATCCTCTACATCCACCGCGGCCAATACACCATCGCCCTTGGCAGAGAACTCACCGATTAGGTTCTCGCGCTGCCGATAGCTCGTCTCTTCCGGGAATCCCGGCTCCACCACGATCAGGTCCTCACCCAGCCAAAGCTGGGTGGCAGCCATGGCCAAAGCGGCCCCTAGGAGAATGCAGTACATGGCCACCTCCACAACCCACAGTGGCACGGTATGGAGGTGGTCCGCTAGGGTCGTCCCCGTAGGCGTAGGTGGTGAAAGCACACGGACGGCATTGCCTGCTGCCGCATGGAGGTCCTAGTAGCGCCTGTTGCCCTCGGCCGCCATCTGGGAGGAGACATGGGCATTGTCCTTGGCTACCTGGCAAAGGCGGATCGCCTCTGCTGCCTCGCCCTGCGCGGCGATCAGCTGCTCCTAGACAGCTGAAAAGGAGACAAAAAATGCTACAACTAAAGATACGACGTTGCACATAGTGAAAAAGCAAGATCATATCATGCCAAATGCCTTACCAGCGAGGCGCGCCTGGGCCTCAGCGGCGGCAAGCTCCACCTCATCCATTTCCTGCTTCGCGGCGGCAACAGAGAGGCACAGTCGATCCGCCTCCTGACTCTCCTCATGGAGGGTAGAGGTGGCCACATCTAGCTGCTACACCAACTTGAGGACATCATCCCCCCATCGTCGTCAGAGTAGATAGCCAGAAGCGAGGATCGACTCTCTGGTGGTGGAGCCGCCAAGCTGCCCTCCCCATCCTGTCGCAGCATCGCACGAATGCGGAGACGAGCAGCGACAACCTCCAGCGACTCTTCCATTGGGCGCTTCATTGCTCGATTTGCCATTGGATGAGATTTGAAAGATGGGGTGTCGAGGCGGAGCGCCGGACAAAGAAGATAGAACGAGAAGATAGGTAAGTGTAACGAGTTTAGAAAAGGAATTGTGTACTTGCTTCCCTGCCTTAGCCTCCGCTTTTATAGAAGGATGGGCGAGATAGGCGCTCGTTGGAGTTCCCTTCGATTGCACTGAGCGAGAGCAGGAGTTAAGGCGAGGCCATGTCTCGCACGATCTTAGTGGAGCATGCTCCTCCCGGCGGAAGTAATGGTGATGGAACATTGTTAGAAGTGGGACGGAGAAAATTGACTCGACCACACGGCTTGGCCCCTCTAGCGCTAACCACGCGATTTGGGAGAGACGAAGTGATGAACCGCTAGCCTATTTTATTCTTATCGGCTGCTTTGAATTATCTTTTGTAATGGCATAGGTGGGTAATTTACATGCAAAATTAGGAGGTTCACACGGTTTACATACACGGTTTACGCGGTTCACAAGGTTTACACCGTTGGGGCCTATAATTAGTAATCATAAGATAGTAAGACAAGATTCTTTCATTCTAAATTTTTGTCGCATTTTCATACATGGTTTACGCGATTCACACGGTTCAGAGGATGACGATTGATTTCCCTGAGATGTTCGACATCCCCACGTTGCAGAACCTTCAAGAACGGAGCGATCCTAAAATCCCAAGAGGGTTTTTTGGAACTCACCTTGCTCCGCTCTGATTCCCCTCAACCCCAATGCTCCGCTCTGCCGTGACGTCGCTCCCCGACCCGAGGATCTGTCTTTTGCTACCGCTGCGCGTGTCCTCGTTCCATGGAGAAGCTCTTGATGGATATGGCTGTTGAGATTGCTAGCCACGTCACTGTAGCTGTAGCGGATGCCATGGAAGATCTTGGCAGCCTATGGGCAACCTATTCGCAGATGCGTAGGGTGTGCGGCGATGCCGTAGTGGGACAAAGCATACCACTGCGGTGGGTGCTGCTGTGTGGAATCCAACATAGGATCTGGAACCGGTTCTATGACCATGAGTACCGCGCCAAGCTCATCGCTAGGCTTGCTAGCGTCAGCAACCCAGAGGCCTGCTTCTACGCTGGGATGCACGCCGTCTTCATGGAAGACCGCAACGCGCTCATGCCGCGGCTCGACATGCTTGAGCGCTTCGCCATGGCAGGCCATGATGTTGCTGCATTTGTTCTATCCCTTGTGCTCCATAGGTCCAATAGCGGTGCCGGCTATGACAACATTGCCGAACGATTGTTGAGGAAGGTCAAAGGTAATGAAGCGGGCCCAGAGGCGAATGTGACGTGGAAGAATGAGAAATGTACACGGCGCCTCCAACAAGCCATGTTCGTGTTGTAGGACTTGGTTGGGTAGCCAGCGCTGGGTGAGTCTAGTCCTCTGCCTCCTCTGGTCATGCCGGTGCGTCGCCAAGATGGACATCAGTGCGGAGGCAGAGGCTGCGATGACCACGCAGGATGGGAAGGTCGCCAAGATGGACATCAGTGTGGAGGCGGAGGCTGCGATGACCACGCAGGATGGGAAGGTCGCCAAGATGGACATCAGTGTGGAGGCGGAGGCTGTGATGACCACGCAGGATGGGAAGGTTGGGAGGAGTGGACTATGTTCTGCAGGGAGGAGTGTAGGATCCACAATGAGTGTGATAGGTTCTTTACAAGTATGTGGTACATTCTGGGCAGATCAATATTGATATGTATGTATCTGGATGATGGGGATTTATATGATAAACTCTTCATTCTCCTCAATACAATGATACACAAGTATGATTCCTTTCTAAACTCGTTACAGTTACCGTCTCGTATGATGCGGTTCAGACTCCCTTTCACAAGTTATTCAAGTCATCTCCACTAATAAACACGAACGGGGAAGGCAACAATCAAGGTCCGTGACATCCACGGCCACACACGTGAGTCGCGGGCAATGGAGCAGAGAAGACGACACAGACCATTTGATTCCCTACACTTTGCGGTCTAATACTAACACTGAATCACCGTATGAAACGGCGACGGGAGCTGATGACAATTTGCAAACACAGCAAACCAATTTGCAAATAAACCAAGGCAAATACTTCCACCTAGCACCATCTCAGTGAGGTGCTTTATCTCATGTCTGTGTAGCCAAGGCAAATACTACGACACTTCAAAAAATGGAGTAACAAGCATCACAACCATTCAGTTATTAATTGTTTTTAAGGCAAAAACTATATATAAACATCACAGTAACAATCATCACAGCAATTTCATTGATAACTTTAGTTACATTCCACAATTATACAATAACAAAGACCTATCGAAGACTACTAGGTGTACAATAACAAAGACCAGTCGAGTACAAGTACATCCCATAGTCGAGTCTGGAGACAGGCAAGGACGAAGCAGCACCTCGCAAAACTTCCACCAGCATCTCAATGAAGGAAACCATTTTTTGTCCACCTTTCTTGTGTAGTAACTTCCTTATCGATTAGGATATGGCGGTGCTCACGTTTTGATTCCTCCAACTAAACAGCAGGCTTGGAAATGGGACATAGAGCTATTCAAGAAAGAGAAAGAAAAAGTGAGGTGAAACTTCCACTAGCATCTGCACCTCTCATGGTCGAGAGAGAGAGAGAGCAAGAAGAAACTTGTGAGAGAGATAAATGGGCCATGTATTAATAGTGAAGAGCTAACTACTATATGGGTGGGTTAAGAGAAGACTGCAAAGATCCTTACAACCAGTCTCTAAGCGAACTCCCTTACTCACAAAACTTCCACTAGCACCTAGATCAAGCAGCCCCCGCTGCGCCTAGATGCCGGTAATACCCAATCTTGAAGGCCATCTCTGAACGTCGCTGCTGCCGCCGGAAGAGTTCGAGAAGGAGCGCCATGGCGATGAAGAAAATATAGATGGTTGGCTTAAGAGCTTTTTCTGTATCTATCTGTATCTAAGGAGGAAGGGGTGTGTGGATTGCCAAGAACGCATCCAGCCCCGGCTTAAATAGGCCAACCTTGAAGAAGGAGAAGCGGAGAGGAGCAGTTAATGGTGACGCAACTATGTTGTGGGTAGTTGGGAAATGGGGAAATAACTCACGCTGAATTTACTACCGCCGATGCACCAAACGGTCGTGTAGGGCCGACGGCCATAACACCTATCCCAGTCGGCTCGGCTTTTCATGCAACGGAGAAAATACCACTGCCGCATCTATTGTTAACCCGTGGGTGGTAAAAGTTTGAACTGTCAGTTTCCTTCATTAGGAGGCCTCGATATCAGTCCAACCGGCGGTGGAAGTATAACACCGTTGCTTCTATCGTTATGACAGTGAAAATGGCAATAGTGAAAGATCAATCTGTAGTAGTGGAATGAGAAATCATAACATCATGAACGTGCCTTATAAAACACTCATAAATTGCATAGCGTAAAGATAGAAATGAAATGGTGATATCCCCTAAATACCACAAAATACATAAGAATATTGGTGATATTAGCGATTAAATTATCCCCTAAATGCCAAATGCAATACTGGATTTATGGTACAATTAAAATCCCACATATTTGTAGAACATATAATTGGAGAATGTACTAAGAAAAGAGTTACATGTATTCATACTATGGAATGAGACTTGAGATAATATCTAGAAGATATCTAATATTGTAACTCATTTACCATCATAATCTTCTAAATGGATTTAGATACCTAGAAGGATAGTTTTTTTTTGTATTGCACAACTAATAAGTGGCCATTTATGCACAGGGCCGTCCAGGAGAAATCCGAGGCCTTGTACGAAACTAAAAAACGAGGCCTACTAGCCTAGAAAAAAATATGACTAAAATAAGATGTACGATATAATGTATTACATTGCAATAAGATATGTCAAGAATGATACCTAATTGCATAATCTTTACTTGAATAGCATCATTCGTTTAGTGTTCTTTGAAATGAAATCTTCAATGATACGCTCGTAATCAATCTTCTCCAACATTTTGCTCTCAAGTGCTATTATAGCCAAATCGTTAAGAATCCAGCATCTGGAGAAGGATTCAAGTTATCAATATTATTGTCCATCTGAGTATTTGTGTTGTTAGGAAGAGCTTCCTCAGCTTCAACATTATTTTTTGGAGGATTTATAGGATCACATTGTCAATATTACTGTCAATTGCCTGCCCCTGGTCAGGTGTCGGATTATTAGATGACACTTGTGATTGTTTTGTAATAAACCTATCCATGGCTTCTTACTGAGATTGGATTAAATCCTCTATTCTTTGTTTTTTCTTACGCTTTTCCCAACCCGACTCAAGTTTTTCTAGACGGATTTGCAGAAGACATGGCTTCAATCTTTGAAAACTATTCTAGTAGGTGTCTAGATGAAAAGATCAAAAGAACAAAATTTAGAGATCGACTCGCTACTCGCTATAGTTCGCTGAATCGCTGTGATTGTGAATGAATTGAAAAAAATATGAATGATTAGTATGAGCTTCAGGGCCTCGGCGCCTCGCCTGGGTGCCTCGCCGTTGCCGTCAGTCAAGACGTCGAGACGAAGAAGTTAGGGAATTGGGATCACAGAGTCAGGGAGACAAAACGACCTCCGCGCGGCCGGCTGGAAAATCATTTTCTATTGGGCTAATTGGCCATGCTATTGGGCCAACGAAACAATCAAACAAATTGCTGCTGTGCTTAGCTATATACTACATACTTGGAGACCTATCAGAATTGGAGGCCCCCCGCCGTCTCTCAGGCTGCACGCCCCCAGGGACGGCCCTGTTTATGCATAAAGTATATTGCTCCTATTTACTTAATTCACAGTTCAAAGAATAATTGCAAGGCAAGTCTTTGAAAGACATAGTATTGTGATTCTGTATACCATTACTTATGCATACATTTATGAAAATTGTGACTTAAATTATCTGAAACAAAGTTCAAAGAATTACTTTACGAGGGGGAGCATATTTGATTGAACTTACCTTAAAGGTAAATGACTAAAATCGTGTTTTCTAAAACACTAAAGTTTATGCATAAGACATGAAGATTGACAACTATTCATAAAAATAGAAGATTCTAAAGAATACACCATTACTTATGCATACATTTATGAAAATTGTGACTTAAATTATCTTAAACGAAGTTCAAAGAATGACTTTAGGAGGGGAGCATATTTGATTGAACTTACCTTGAAGGTAAACGACTAAAATCGTGTTTTCTAAAACATTGAAGTTTATGCATAAAACATTAAGATTGACATCTATTCATAAAAATATAAGATTCTAAAGAATACATGAACAAGAAGATTAAGTGCTGTACACTTTTTCCCTATGTGACTTTTGACTTGAAGGTTACTCACAAGGTTTTTAATGGCGCAACATGTGCAATACAACTTGCAAATGTAATATACTCTTTTCTCCAAAACTATTTTTCACTAGGTTTTCAGATGCAATTTTCACGAGACATATGAATGTCACGGTGATCGCCCAAAAGGGAGTGTTGTAAAACACTCGAACTCTAACCTGAAAGGAAATGGGGAGAAGGAATTCTAATCCTAGTTCATTTTCTATTGAGCCCTCGCCAAACTGAATAGTTCCACTGCTTAGTGTCTCTACGTTCCTCTGCTTTTATTTACTGTGTTGATCATGAAGGATGAAGAGGTAGATACCATAACCGGTGGGTGGTGACTTGTTTTATAGCAGTAGAGATCCTTTGTGTAGTAGTGAGAAAAAACAATGGACGAAGCAATACTATCAGAGAAAATAAAATATTTACTACACTTTCCATACATGATATAACTAACTGTAAAATCATCAGTGACCACCCTTGGTTTCCCCACATCCCATGATCTCCGGCGGGAGATTGGCGACACGGTGAATGCCTTCCTCGAAGACGACTCCCATTCCCATGAAGAAATGGGCCTCGATGTGGCAATGGAACGCCCACACTCCAGGGTTGTCGGCCTTGAACCGCAGCGCCGTCCAGCCATATGGATGCACCGCCACCGTGTTCTTCAATATCGGGTCCTTAAGGTTGTATGACGCCGGGTGCACTGTCGGGTCGAAGCGGCCGATGCCGTAGCCCAGCACCCAGAAGTCGTGCCCATGCAGGTGCCACGGGTGCGTCTCGCTCTTGTTCGGCGCCAGCATGTTGGCGTTCTGCAGCACCACGTCGACGACGGAGCCGAACTGCAGCCGGTACAGGCCGTCGCTGACCGTCGCGTTCGGGTTCGGCGGCGGAGAGTACACGTCGTACCCCTGGTGCGCGTACGTCTCCGGCGGCGGCCGCTGGTCGAAGGTGCCCAGGAGCCCCCGCTTCATGGCCACCAGGTACGGCGTGTGCGGCAGCGTGAAGGACACGCCGTTGAGAGCCCACTTGATGCGCCCGTCGATCTTGTTCTGCGTGTTGAGCAGGAGGATGGTGCGGTCAGCGCGAGGCGGCGGAGGCTCGACGTGCGCCGGGTGCGCCACCGTCGCCACGCTCTGCCGGAACCGGTACATGGTGTCGTTCCAGGCCGGGCCCGTGGGCGGGGTTGTCGCCGGCGATGCGCGGTCACCGTTGTAGCTCAGAATGGCGGTGCCGGTAGGTGTGGCAGGCTCGCGGCTGACGACGTTGGAGGCGAGCCAGTAGTTGCGGTTGGGGTCTTGGTCGGCCTTGATGAGGACGGAGTAGGTCTCGCCGGAGTAGATGTTGAGGTTCTTCACCACGAACGGCTTCACGTAGTGGCCGTCGGCCTCCACCACCGTCATTTCGTGGCCCTGAAAGCATGATGCATGCCGTGGATCAATTAGACGACAAGTTATTCGATCAGGTAAAAATGTTGGTATAGACGATGCGTGCGGTCAACAAACTATTTGTGTTGGGTTTAGGCCCATATTTTATTTAATAATCAAGTAATTCTATGCCCATATTAAATGCTGTGGTATAATATAGTTTTAGTCCCGTATGGGATTTTGACTGATCGTTGACTCAATTTAAATAGACTACACACTTATGCACCTATAGAGAAGTTGAAAGAGGCCAAAGGCGTGCCACACGCGCGTGCGCCGCCGCCGTCGACGAACCATGGCGTGGCGTGGCGAGCGATGCGTGCGTGACGTACCCGAGCGCGGGTGTGGTTTGGTTTTGCCACTTGGGCTGGCTAAGGAAGAGGAAGGGGTACAGCGCTAATGTAGAGAGTCTTCGTCTCCTTGATCTCTCTGGCATTACCTTCCCTTCCCCTGTTACCTCACGCGCCATACCACTCCTTCCTCCGGTCGAGTTGCATTCAAGTACTCCCCGTCCCATTCTTCGAGTTGCATTCGAGTACTCCACGTCCCATTCTCTGCGAGCATGGAGCTTTGGGAGAGCAGGCCTCCGGAACCGGCGTTCACATCGAGACACCTACTCCGGTGTGTGCGGACGATCAGATTTTTGGGGAGCGTCTCCGCGACTGCTCGCCATCTTTATCTTCATCGGAACGTCTTCATCTCCTTCCTGGTGGTGCCCTTCTTCCTCGGATTGGCTTCGTCTACTTTCCGGTGGACGTTCGAGGGACGGCACTGCGTACATCTTCCTGCACCGACTGTGGTCGGTGACTTCAAGCAACTCACAATGAGTGGGTTTGGAGCCACCGGTGTCTTGAGCATGGGTCCCTCCGCAGGGTATATCTCTATTCTTAAATTGGTTAAGTTCAATCTCTTTTCGGCCATGATCAGTATGATGTTCATCAACATATTTGCTGCTAATCTGAGTAGTAGTAAAATCACACACGTGCACATATTTGTCATCACAAATTTGTTATTATTTTTCTAGATTAATTTTAACATTAAATTGCCTAAATTCCTAACAATTTGAAGGTCAAAATTTACATTTCAATTGCTCCATTCAATAGTGAAAGGTTTGTTTATTTGAGCAGATATTTAAACACTAAAGTTAGATTTGGGCCATTTTATGATCTATATTGTCGTAAAACAAATTTACTGTGTAAACCTTTTAAAATGTAAATCTAGCGACGGTATAGTTTTTGAACATTGAAAATTATAGCTTCCATTTCAAAAAAGTTACTAATTTCATTTATCGTTGGTGAAATTATACAAAAAAATATGAATACTACTAAATGTCTACACATATCCTAAGATACAGTTTGTGGGCTTTTGTTGCTTCAGAATTTGCAGTTTTAACTTTTCTGATTCTGAAGAGTAAGGACCATGGAAACTTCATTGCTGTGACGTGCTGGAATATAGGGAAAACATGAGCTTCAATTGGTAATTTCCACGCACAGCTAAGAGCAACTCCGGGAAACAACAACCATTGAGTCAACAACCACCTTGAACCTTCTTTGTCCAACTCCTCCATTTCGGTACAGTTTCGACCTTTCGTGGTGGTTGATGCTTGCATAAATTTAACAGTATTTGTACTACCAAATGAACGCGAGGGTTATAGCGAGGAAAAGACCAGACTACAGAAAGGAATCTAAAAGAACGCTGTGCTTACCATCTCTTCACTCTTTTGTTAGTTGTTACACTAACCGATAGATGGCGACCTCGAGTGTGCTCCATTGGCCGGGTAGGTTACAAAGGTGAAAGATAAGTATATAGATACTCCCTCCGTTTCAAAGTATAAGACGTTTAGATATACATTTGTCTAGATACATAATAAAAACGATATGTTTAAAAAAGCTAAAACATCTTATAATTTGGGACGTAAAGAAGACTATTATGTTGCCTAATTCTAATGTTCTCTTTTTGTTTTTTTAGATTTGACCACTGAACAAAGAATTAGATTCATGTTACTGCTCTCTCTGTTCCAAATTATAAGTCGTTTTGATTTTTTTGGTTCATCCATTTTGCTATGTATCTAGATATATTATTTATCTAAATGCATATCTTTTTTTTCTTTTTTTTTTGTGTACCAAAAAAGTCAAAGCGACTTATAATTTGGAACGGAGGGAGTAGATCTATAGCCAAATAGTTATTTTAAAAGTATAAATATTTCAATGTAAATATCATATGTTCTATGCAATGCGAAACAAAATTTCATCTCGTAGACCATGTAACTATGATGACCCTAGCTAATATTTATTTCTGAGATAGGAGAGATTAGCTGATAATTGCTATTTTCATTTATAATACAAAAATATTAAACTACCGGCTCATATATATCTCGTGATCTAGTTCCTCACCAGGGCCGGTAGCTAGGAAGGACCTCTCTACGTCGACCTTTTGGTGAATCCCACACTACCGGTTCATATTACGCAATTGTTGAATCTAATAGTTTGGTACTCATATATGCAAACATAATGTCTTTAATATTTAGTATATATGTTACTATTTAGGATTAAAGTTGTTGCACTTATGACTTGACGGTATGTTGTATGGTATACAGTTTTGGTGTTATTTGTATGAAGCACCACTTGTTATAAGATCAATGCGTGATGTTTCATCAGTATCGGTTACTAGTTTTTATAGCTTCCTCTGGGCAATGCCGCGAAAATGCTGTTCTGAAATCTGAACAAACAAATCAACAGGAAAAAAACGAAAACCAGGCGCTAAATGAGAGCACATGTGCGCGCGTACGGCGTACCTCGATCTCAAAGTTGAGAGCGGACAAGGACGTGACGCTGGCGATGCGAAACCTGTAGGTCTTCCCTGGCACGACGGCGAACACCGGCGTGGCGCACTCCGGGCTGGTGGCGTTGCAGGTGCCCGGCACCGCCGCCGAGCAATTGAACTTCCCGCGGCCGTTGATGAGGAGCGAGTGCGGCTCCCCGACCCAGACCATTGGCACGGACGCGAGCCCGGCGGCCAGCTCGTAGGTGCTGTTGTGCCACCAGTCGTTGAGCAGCACGTCGTGCTCGTCGTCGTAGGCGAACGGCTCCGTGCCGCCGGGCGCCGCCGCGACGACGATGACGCCGTACAGCCCCGCGGAGCGCTGCATCCCGTAGTGGGCGTGGTACATGTAGGTCCCCGGGCGGTCGACGACGAAGGCGTAGGTGAAGGTGTCCCCGGGGAGGATCGGGCACTGCGTGACGCCCTCGGTGCCGTCCGCCCACGGCGTGCCGATCTGCCGGATGCCGTGCCAGTGGATCGCCAGGTTCTCTGTCAGCAGCGAGTTCCTCACCTTCACCTCGACGGTGTCGCCCTGCGTGGCGTGGATCGCCGGGCCGGGCGTCTGCCCGTTGATGGTGGCGGAGAGCTTCCGCACGCAGTCCGGGGACTTGAACTGGTAGCTGACCTCCCACTCGTGGCGACGCGTTGCGGCACGCGTCAGCAGCGTGGACAGCGAGAGGCAGAGGAAGAGGCTGCAGAGGCGGCGCGGCGCCCCTGGCAGGAATGCCATTATGGGGGACGCCGGGGCGGCAAAGTGACCTTCACCTCAGCTCCACCGATGTTTTTTTTTTCTTGTTTTTTGACACAAAATTGCTTGTGGAGCGCCTGGCCGGATTGCGAACCAGCAGGCTGGTAGAGCTGGTCTGTCCGGTGTGCCTGGCAGTGGCAGAGCTATAGCTGTGCGTGGTGGTGGTTGTGTGATGACCTTGCTAGTATTTATAGAGAAACTTTGCTTGAACTGTTGCATTTTCAAGGTAAAAGTTTGGGTACCATGGATCCGAACCAAACATACATAGTTGATTCAAAATTTCGAATATGCAAGTAAAATGCTGAACTGATGTTTTGGTTGTGCAAGTGTATATTGGTAGCAATACGTACGCTAGCGTACAAAGCTGGAACACTGTGTGCAAATGGATACGGCTCCAATTTGTCACCACACTAATGATTTTTAGCTTCAACTTTATGGACCATTTCATATGTGAACGCCTGCATGGTCTGCTCTATATTTGTCAATGCAAAACTTTCCAGCGGGATGGATGGGGAATTTCCATCCATGTACACTGCTCTGATCTCGGGTCAAACCAGAACAAGATAATGCGTGTACACAGAAAGTAAATGGTGGTTGTAACCATGTGTGATGCAAGAAGGTAGGAGTAGTAGAGTCCACGTCTTAAAATGATGCTAGGTGCACGCTTCGGCAAGGTGGTTAAATTAAGAACTGGAGTATGCCAGTTATTTTGTGTATCCAATCTTATCTTACTATTTCAGTATTAATTGGACTCATTCTAAGCCTCCATGATAATTTTCATGAGACATCCAAAAAAATCTCACAAAAAATACAAAAACATGTAGCCACTGGTTCAATAAAATGTTTTATGGTTTTTAGCAATGTTTTTCTAAACGCTAAACGGTAAACAGCCGGTCACCTGCCGTTTAGCCATTATTCAGGCTAAACAGTCCATTAAACAAGCTAAACGGCCATTTAAACGGGCTAAACGGATGATTAAACGGAAACAGCATACCACTATGTAGCATTTACACGGTGTTTAAACGGGCTACACGACCGTTTAGGTGAACAGTCATATGGCTCACCCAACATTAATACAGTTTCTCACAGGAGGAGCCTGCTTTGCCTTGCAACTCCCTGTCATAATCTGAATATATGCCGGGGGGGGGGGGGGTTCGTAATTAATTAAACTATTAAACTAATTGGGTTTTCGCATGGAGAAGGGGAGAAAAGCAATCTCGCGTATATGCATGGTTGCATGCACGAGAACTGACGCATGGGCACCTCTGTCATCCTTGTGACGCTGTGATTCGTGATGCCAGGGAAGAGACGACCTCACCGGTCTTCCTTCTCACAAAGCCCTGCCGCACAAATTCATATTATACGGGCAAACTTTGGCAGAGAAATTGGCCTTACTGACTATGACTATGCGCACAGCGATATTGCCAGGAACTTGTCCTCCATCCAATAGGAGAGAAGAGACGAACGTTCATAGGTCAATGTCAACCTCGCAGGTGTGTACGTAGAGGTTAGTTAGATTAGGTAACAACAACACGCTCACACGTACCAACCGTAGCTCCCTGGCTACTTGCGCACGCAAAAGTCGACAGCTACGTACGTCGGCTAAACTGTATACGCGTACGTATGCTGTTGACTCGCACGTACTATACGTATGGCATTTTTTGGTACAGTACCCGTGTGTTCGCGGAGCGCGCGCACTTCTTCAATTGCAGCCCGAGGCCGATCGAGGCGCCTGAGCCGAGCAGGGCCCAACAACCCTGAGCTGCCGCGCGTCGGGCTTGTCCTTCCTCTCTGTCTCTCCCTCGCCCAGTCGCCACGGCCTTCGCTCGAGCTGACGGCAGAGGATACGCCCTCCGTCCGATCCTCGGCGACTTCAGACAGCAATGCCCAGCGTCTTACCAAACGCTTCTGATCTCTCGGGGGGTGTCACAGACTGTCAGTAGGCAGGGTACGTACGTAGGTCAACCGTCAACAACACAGCTGAGGCTTCACGATTCAGGTTAAGTTGTACTGGCTGAAACCTAAGTCCTTAGTGACATAAATTTCACCTGCTACTAGACCGTGGGATCAATAATTGGCAACTGCTAAATACTGTTGCGAATTGCACGCATGGCCCAACGTTTGGTGGTTGGACGACGTACGACTTCGGCCAGTAGACCAGGACCTATGAGGAACTTGCAAGATTATGGTTTGGTCATACTATATAATTGAGCACAGTTCGATCCGTACTTTGTTGAATACTACATGCTAATCCTTATATACCCTGATGGCATTGAACAAAGGGGAGAGAGATGCCACCTGTATGGGTCGATCAAAAGGCTAAGGGTGTGTTTGGACGACTGGCCGGCCTCCTTGAAGCATGGCTACGCATCCTATCGTGGGCAGCCCACACCAGCCTCCATGAAGCCTATCAGAGCTTGTTTGGTTAGCTGGGCTGTTGTGGGCCGGCAAGCATGAGTTTGTGTTTGGTTGCCTAGTTAGCTTTTGAGCTGGTAAGTTCACTCTCTTTGAAGTAGGTTTGCTCTGCGCACCAGCACCTCCATGACTGGACGTCGAGCGCGCCGGCGACCATTGCTCTCTATGAGCGCAAGGATGGGTCGCCGAGACTACCTCCAACTGCGCGTTCATCTCCAGCGAAGAGCTCGTGGCGCACTGTACCGATCCTCGATTTCCTTGAAGGGAAATCCACAGGCTCGAATCATAATGTGATAGTGCTAGAACATCACTCCATTATATTATCAGACAACAGCTGATATCATAAATTCATACATCGAATACCTGTCTTAGAAGTACAAATAGAGAGATTTAACATTTATTACATCACCACTTGGCTGAATCATCGGAGTTCACACAACATCCAAAACAGCATTAGACTGGAACAACTAAGGTGGGGAAGCAACTTCATCTTCTCCAAACTCGAGCGTAGGACGAACGCCTCTATCCTCCTTGTCATTCTCAACACCTGCTAAACAATTTTCAGTACGATTTGTACTGGCCACTGGCTCCCACCCTATGCTTTGCATTGCTTTGTAGTATGTGGAATGCAAGGATAGAGCATAAGAACCTATTTATGGCTGTAGTGTTCCTATGTGTAGTTCGTCAATATTTTATCAGTAATTCTCAAGTTTTATTCCATCTTTTCCACACATTCTCCCATCCTATCACACACATCTCACCACACTCTCACTCTCAGGCGACAAGAACAACTCCCGCTTGTGCTTGCCTCATCGGCCGACGCCGGAAGTCATCAAACCCAGGGAAAGAAGAAGAAATGACTCCTCTCTCTAGTCAAGTGAAACAGTAATATAGGGAAGGTCCATAGCTATGGGAAGACGACGTATGTATCGATCGATCAACCAAAACTCTATAAAGGTTTACAGTGCCCACAAGATACACCATTATCCGCAGTGTCGTGCCTAGGCTGATTCTAGTCTGCTTTCTAGCCTAGAACAATACCACCCTGCCACTCAGCCCTGAGGCACCCCAAAGTCCACCGTCACGCCGAGACTGTGAGACGTAGTACCGGGCCCTCCAAGGGTACCACAAATCTAGAGAGGTTAGGGTCCAAAACATTCTCACCTCCCACACTATCAACTACAACCTAGTAGTAGTGGCATCGCCCAAACTAGTCCACATACGTCTCCCCTCCAATGAAGAGTGAGTGGAGTGCAAGGATTCCTATGAACCAGTTCCTAGGGCGCATAAGTCATTAGGATGACCAAACAAGACATCTTCACAAAGGGGATCCTGACACCCCATGCTTCCAACATCACCACAACTCCAGGGATTCGTCCTACGAAGACACTCCACCCAAGAGTCTATACCTCAAAACAGTACCCGCCACAGATACAACTCTTAACGAGCGCTCAGGTCACACTCCGGCAAGACTTGCTCATCAGCTCATCATAGAATCCTGTTCGGTCGACTCAACCCTCACCACACACCCAAGACGCACGTGAAGATGCCCTCGGTTGTTATCACATTATTATCATATTATTGGCACCAAGTGCCTTAGCCACTCACAAACAATCCTCCACCAAGCATCACATCACAGACATAATGCGTAGTAGAAGTAAGTGGTAAGTAGTAAGAAAGCGTCTATCCAACCAGCGGGTGTGCATGGTAAAGGTTGCGTCAAGGTAATGGCTTTCAAGCAACTCTACCATGCAACCTATCATAGATCATTGCATAAAAGTAAAGCACTAGCAGCTACATGATAGCATGTCTAATAGGATTCTACGAGGTTAGGTGGGACGTGGCACCTGCAGACTAGTCGTCTCCCAACTCCTTCGTGTAGTTGGAGTCCTCCTCCTCAGGGTCTAACTCCTCTAGGACTGTTATACGAGACATATAGCCGTAATAAGAGACTCCTATAGATAGCCACAAAGAAATAATAGAAATTCAAAAGATCCAAAAGCACTCAAACATGGTCCTATGACGTAGAGCTTATTTTTAGGAAAATTTAGGAACTAGTTTCATGTTTTCTAAGGTCGGATGAATTTATTATGAATTCCCTAAGACTAATTTCTATTTCTGAAAAAGAACAAAAGATTAGATTTATCCTGGGCTTGACACATGGTAGCTTCTGATTGGTCGAGGCACGCACAGGCATTGACAGGTGGGGCCAGATCAACGATCAATGGTCAACATTGACTAGGCCTAGTGGGCCGGGTTGGGCCGGTCTGGGCTAGGCTGGCCCGAACACTTGTCACACAGGCAGGCAGGCCACGTGGCACTACTGGGCTCCTAGTGGGCCTCGGCTCATGGGGCTGGCTCACGGTGGATGGGCGCATGCGGGTCCATGGACCGCAGGCTTGGTCCATGGTGGACTTCGTCCACCTTCTCCTCTTCTCTCTTTGGCTCACAGCAGACCAGGCGCACGGGGTAGCATCCAGGCGAGGGTGTGCGCCACGTGGCTCACCGGCGAGCTCGCTCGGTGGCGCACTATGGTGACTCGGCGAGCTGGCTAAGGGGGTCTATGGCTCCGTGGGGTCACGACGAGTGCACCGAGGGGCTAAAGGCAAGGGCTTGGGGCTCTAGATGGCCGGCGATGGCATCGCGACATACTTCGTTGGCGCAGTGATGACGATGAGCTTGTGGGGCATCGGCAAGGCTTTAGTAGGGCTCCTCTAGCTTCCTCGTGCTCTGGTGAGTGCGGCTAGGGCACTAAGTGCAGCTCTAGGGGCTTGGGTGAGGCTAGCCATAGTGGCGGTGGCTCAACGACGGCGGCGGGCCATGGTGGGGTTGCTACGTGCTCAAACAGAGCCAAAGGTAGCTCTTTTCCTTCGGTTGGGGTCACCAGAGGTACGACGCGGGTGGCGCCGGTGACCATTTGCAACAGCAGAGTCCGCACCGTGGTCACGGACGCTACGGAGCTCCGATGAGCATCCGACATTGGGTTGTGCGGTGTCACGATGAAGCTCGATGGTACATCCTAGTCGCATGAGGTGGCCAAAGTTGGCTGGGACAGCTCGGACACAGCGGTAGCATGGCGCACAGCCGCATCAGTGTCGCGGGCGCGTCCAGCGCCTCTAGGGCTTCCTAGGCTAGTGCGGGTAGGCTATGCACGTCCCACAGCGAGGCAAAGCTCACCGCGGCGGTGGCCTCTGTCCTTCCTCTTCGGATCTGCCAGAATGTAGGTCCACTACTGTGGGGTTTGGCCGCAGTGAGCGTGCGCGGGTGCGGTGCACCAGCGCAGCGTTCCCAAGCCCTGGTGGCTCGGTGTCGTTGTGCTATGACCGTTGCGCATGTACGTGAGTGTGCGGTGCTTGGCAACGGCTAAAGGTCGCACGTTTGGCCCTCCTAGGTGGGGAGAACACGGCGGCAGCCATGGCGTGTGTTGATGGTCACTAACACCCCATTTTATACCATCAACTATGCCTAAATTAGTGATATAAATACATAAAATCAATCGAAAAGAAACATTTTATGTTTAGATTTCACTTGGTTCCACTTGTACTTGGAGAATTGTGCTTGTAGGGTAAAACAAGGCAAAATTAAGCAAAAGGAGGCCTTCTAGAAGCAATCAAAGTGGCTAGGAGGGCCAGGGGCCACCACATGGCATCGCCCGATGCCCCACCTAGCCATACCACGTCACTGATCCATAGAAGGGGGGTGAATAGCCTATAAAAACTCTACAAAACCACTAGAACAATTCGTTAGTACGCTAAATGACAAAATGCAATTTTGCTCTAGCTCTACAAGGGTTGCAAGCCACCTACCCAATAATTCTAGTTGCTATGATCACAAATTCACACACAAGCCTAGGTTGCTACTTGCTAAGCTAGTGAGCTCTCAAAGACTAACTAAAGAGCCTCACTAACCAAACCAACAAGCTCTCACAACTAGCTACACTAAAGACCTTGACACTAGGCAAGAATGTAAAGAAAGTAATACAAGAGAGAGTAGGGTGATTATACCACTATGGCAAGTGTGATGACCCAATCAATATGAAAGCCAATCAATCACCGAGAGAAATCCAATCACAAGATGACACAATTTTTCTCCTAAGGTTCACGTGCTTGCCGGCACGCTAGTCCCCGTTGTGTCGACCAACACTTGGTGGTTCGGCGGCTAATAGGTATCACAAACCTAGCCAACACTTGGCACCACAAGAACCTACCCACAAGTGAGGTAGCTCAATAACATGAGCAATCCAATAGAGTACCTTTTGGATCTCCACCGGGAAAAGGTCAAGAACCCCTCACAAGCAACCGATTAAGGCTGGAGATAATCACCAACTCCGCTCAACGATCCTCCAATCATCCGGATGTCTAGGTGTCGGCAAACAACAAGAGTAACAAGATCACGACCAGCCCAAATCACCCAACTAGTGCCACAAGATGATGCAACTTAATGCAATGCACTAGAGGCTCACCAATCTCACTCAAATGATGAAATCAAGATGCAAGTGAGTGGATTGTGTTTCCTTGGCTCCCAAAGGGTGTGCACAGGTGTAAGAGGTGCCGAGAGAGTGGCCATGGCTGTCCACACCCTCTATTTATAGCCGCACAAGCAAATAGAGCCATTGGCCCTTTGGGGCTGTTTCTGCGTGGGCACCGGACAGGGAGGTGTGCCACCGCCCTAGGGGTGGCGGTGCCCTCCAATGGTCGAATTCCAATGGCTAGAAACTAGCCGTTGGTCACCGGACAGGGGTGGCAGTGGCACCGCCCTAGGGGTGGCATTGACCACTCAGACCAGACCCCCAAAACTGATGCTCTCTGAAAAATAGGGCGGTGCACCGCCGTGCCAGTGGCGGTGACCAGGGTGGTGCCCCCTTGATCCAACTTTGGTATTCGCTACTCTTGGGTGAAAAGGGGCAGTGGCACCGGACAGCTCAAGGCGGTGCACCGCTGTGCCAATGGCAGTGCACACAGCCATGTCCGGTGACCACCCCACTACTGCTCTTCTCGGCCAAGTCTAGGTGGGCACTGCCTTAGGGGTGGCGGTGCACCGGACAGGTGGTGGCGGTGCCACCTAGACACCACCACTAGTTCTCCAAGTTGCAAACTTTGTCTCGATTCAAACCACGACAACTCGAGCAACTCCCCACAAGCAATGCTAACTCTCAAAGTGTTTTCTCAAAATATGTTAGAGCCAAGTTAGTATTTCTCAAAAACATTTTCGATAAATATTTTCGCTTGCTCTCCGAAGTGCACTAGGCCTAAATGCAATGCATGAAGTCCAACACCTAGTGGCACTAGATGACCAAATTGTCTAGTAGAGATCCCCTCTTAATAGTATGGCCATCTATCCTAAACGTAATCACACTCTCTATAGTGTCTTGATCACCAAAAAATCTCTATTTATACCTTTGCCTTGATCTCCATAGGGTTTTATTTTTCTCTTTCTTCTTTTCTAAGTTGAGCACTTGATCATGTCTTTTGTGGCCATCATCTTCTCCATGACCACCATCTAGCTCCACCACTTGGATTGGACTACCATATCTAATTCACACACTTAGATCAAAGGTTAGTCCTAGGGTTTCATCAATTATCCAAAACCAAACTAGGGATTTCACTTACCTGCCATGCAATCGACTCTAGGAGCCAACAAAGACCCTATGATCAAGAGGCAGTGCAAATGGATGTCGCCCGTTGCCCTAGTCACCTACACTGACCTACTTGGTGGACTATAAGTACCCCCTCTTCTTGAACCGACATTGAAAGGCTATAAATAGTGGTGTTGAGCTCCATTTGTAAACATCCCATGCATCCCATCTCATTCCATCACTCCAAGTGAGAGTAGTAGCTAGGTGAAGCTTTGTAGCTCTACTACTTAGAAGAAGAAGACAGGGAGAGAGTGAGGAGAAGCTTGGGGAGGAGCCGGTGATGAGGACATCACTCCTTCCGATGCACCCATTGATCCTTCAAACGTTATGCAAGGTCCAATGAGCCGAGCTCGAATGCGACAACTAAATTTAGAGGTGAGCTCGTTCTTAAGTGATTCTTTTCATACTTTTGAGAATATAGACTACTACCTAAAGATGTTATATTGTTTTGGAAGATTGGAGAGGGGCATGAGGAACTTGGAGGAAGAGGTGGACGTGAAGATGACCAGCAAGGATGTCCAACACAAGCTAGAGGCCCGGTCCAACATGACTTCGAGTCTGGCTCGGCCTCCAGGACCAGTCTGCCATAAAATGGACGCCCAGGACACATCCGGACTTTGTTTTTGATGTTCCACATATGGATGGAAATATAATTTCATAAGCTAACCAATGGTTTTGGTTTGAGGTCCAAATACAGTCAGAGTCAATAGGAATTGTCTAAACAAGTCAACATCCAGAATCTATCAGGTGCCCCGTCACCGTATTTGGTCCATTGGACCGTGTATCATCTTTGAGCCCGTTAGGGGGGGCATTGTCACACCTGGTTTTAAGAAAAAAACCAGTCTTGCCATATGTGTACCCAAGAAGTCTACACATACAACAACAGAATAGAGGATATCAGAAACAATATCATATAGCAGAAACATACTTATAATTAACACTTACATCAGAGTATAGCGGAACGGTTACTAATGTTTTCTTCAGGCTCCAACTTCATAGGGACGGCTGACTGGGGGCTACGTATGCCAAGCACTTCTGACAGTATCCTAAGAACTCCTTCGTTGTCTTCATCAATCTTCTGAGCAACTTTTACTAGAGTCTAGGGGTGTGGGGAAATAGCAATGGTGAGCACATGTCGTACTCAACAAATATAACATGAGGTTTATGAGGCTCAAAAGGTTGACACTGGTTTACTGTGATTAGCTTTTAGTGAGTCATAATTTTAAGCAATTGAGTAGCATCAAATTTATCATAAGCCCATATAAACACATGATCAGGTAAACATGAGTAATGAATAGCATAAATAATTAATCATTAATGATCATCTATTTCGTAAGAGTTCCAAGGCCACTCGTGACCGTGAGCACGACTGATATACTAGTTTTACACTCTGTAGAGGTTGTACACTTTCACCATGAGCCATGATTTACCCTTTTGCCCGAGGTAGCTAGTCTCTTGACCCACTTTCAAGGAAGGTCGGTAGGGTTCACTATGAAGTCTTTCAAAGGTTCGTCTACCAAGTTAGGGCTGCTAGGTTTCTGTGCCCTGCAATGTAGAGCCCCCCTTTCAAAGGGCACATTCATGCAAAAGTACTCTTAGGAACAGAGGCCGCACTACACCCAACCCGGAACACACCCCTCTTGCGCCATAAAGGTAACCACTAACAAGCTAGAAAAGGTCCTCAAACTTGACTAAAGCTAGAGCCATGTAGCACTCATGGTTGTACTATAAGTCCCGGTGACCACTTACAGATAAGTCCTTAGGGAGAGGAATCTAGAGCATCACAAAAACTATGCTCTAGCCCCCTTGTTCCTTGTTGCTAAAAAACATCTTTTATTGTTTATTGCATATTCTATTACTCAAGTTACCAGATCAAGGTCTTTAATTGAGCGCTAGCATCATACTACCCAAATGCATAAACCCATAGGTGACAAGGTACAAAAGACTAGGATATCCGTAATGCATGATTAAAATGTGATTAATGTGAATAGGACAACAAGGAAGATCCCATGCTATACTTGCCTTTTTACATTTGCTCCAACTTCCTCATACTTTGCTTCTGGTCATCACCTTGTGATCTTCAGCGCTCATAAACCGTTCTCGTTTTACTCGTAGCAAGCACCACGCATTGGCAAATATACAAACAACAAATAAAAGTAACTAAGAACAGTACACCACACAAGGGAAAACAACGTACTAAAATAAAGCTAGATGTTAACGGTCACGAGATTACAAGAAACGTCGATAACGGAACTACGGTTGAAAAGAAAGGACTACAGGGTTTTATATTATAAAATAAAAGAGGAGACTATAAGCTTGATTTATTTTAGTTAAACAAAATCATGAGAAAAGTTATTATTTCAGATTAGACAAATCATATTTTAATTTAAAAACCTGACAACTAAATTTAGAGGTGAGCTCGTTCTTAAGTGATCCTTTTCATACTTTTGAGAATATAGACTACTACCTGAAGATGTTATATTGCTTTGGAACATTGGAGAGGGCCATGAGGAACTTGGAGGAAGAGGTGAAGGTGAAGATGACCAGCAAGGACGTCCAACACAAGCCGGAGGCCAGGTCCAACACGACTTCGAGTCTGCCTCGGCCTCTAGGACCTGTCTACCAAAAAATGGACGCCCAGGACACATCCAGACTCTGTTTTCGATGTTCGATATATGGATGGAAATATAATTTCATAAGCCAACCAATGGTTTTGGTTTGAGGTTCAAATTCAGTTAGAGTCACTGGGAATCGTCTAAACAAGTCAACATCTAGAATTTTTTAGGTGCTCCATCACCGTATTTGGTCCATTGGACTGTGTATCGTCTTTGAGCCCATCAGGGGGGCGCGTCCAGGGGAGGTGATGACCCTATGACCTTTATAATCAGCCTTCACCGCTATTGTTAGGTTTTGGGTTTTGCTTAGATCATTCTGTCCTTGACAATCATTGTTTCATCGATTTGTGAGACCCCACTTTGAGAACTTAATCATACATCTGCAGTGTCCCATATTTGAGCTTCATACTTTCGGGTTTTTGCTTGTGTTCTTCGTTTTGCAGGCAGGAATTAGCCTTCATGGCGAGGTCAACCGGTTGGTGACATGGTTGATAACCAAGGGATTCGTGGTGCTAAGATTGCAGGGTTTTGGTCTTTTGATCTTAAGTCAGATCGGTGTGTCGCGTTCCGCCGAAAAACGATAGTTATCTTCACCTGACGAAAGATCAGGAACCTCGTCCCCATCAAGTGGTATTCAGAGCTAAGGTATACCATCAGGTTCGCATCTATCACCTAGTTTCGAGTGTTTCGCCTTCGTCCCATAGTCCAGTGCCATACTCGTTTTTCTTGTCCTAGAACCTTCCGCACCATAGCCTTTGCATATTTCAGTTTCAGAGTACATGGTGTTGAGTTTGTGTCCTATTCAAGGTCTTGTTGTTGGTTAGGTTGTGTTAGAGTCTAGTTTGTGTGTTTTCCCCCAATGTTTCCATCAAACCCTAGCCGCCACCACCACTTTTGCGTGTATTGTTCCCGTTTTGTCTTCTAATTCGAAGTCCGTTCGAAAAGCAGGCATAACTTTCGCATACGAACTCCGAACTTTATATCAAAATCCATCAGAAAAAAATTTCTCATCTATTCATCACTGGCTTTGCCGAGTTCAGAGAATTTCTTTTCCCAAAGACAGCCTGGAAGATCGTCTTTCCGAGCCCAAAAGATTTTTATCAATTTTGAGCACATCTTCTAAATTTTCCACAGGCCATGTCTTTCACTTGTTAAAGCTCAAATTTTCTATGGTTACTTCTTGTGTGCTCCTAAGTCAAGAAAAAATATTAAAAAAAATAAAAAGAAAAAGTCAAAGTTTCCCAAAAAAACAACGACAGCCAAAAAAATAGAAAAAATAGAGGGGCAAAAGAGGAACAATAT
Source organism: Miscanthus lutarioriparius (assembly GCA_904845875.1). NCBI lineage: Eukaryota > Viridiplantae > Streptophyta > Magnoliopsida > Poales > Poaceae > Miscanthus > Miscanthus lutarioriparius. Next base: position 52,878,554 of record CAJGYO010000003.1, on the reverse strand, counting down.
TTAGAATAGCACATAGAAAAGGGCAAATTGAGCTGTGTTAGCGTGTGCTGTCTTGTACCTTGTTTCTGTTGCTCTTGCCATCCATCATATTTGCTGCTCTACCTTGTTTGTCACACATTGGTACTTGGAATACGTTAGGCCAGCAACGAGAACAAGTATATGGGACTGTAATACAACATTACTATCTGTTATTGACTTTTGTGCCACATATACATATTTGTGTGTTTGTTTGCCTTCCAAGCTCCACATATTCTTCAGATCAGTATAGAAAAAGACCCTTGCAATCTCGGTGCCACTTTCTCATAGGTATCACAACCAACTGCCAGTTATACCATCCATTGCTTGCGTTGGTAAGAACTTGGTAAGACATGTGTGAGGGTGTGATTCCACCAACTGAACCCAAAGAGTTCATAGAGTTTTTGTTGATAACTAACCGTGCCAGACAATGTGTTTGTTTTGTCTAGTCAGTTTTAGGAGCTGAAGGATCTCATGCTACAACAGATGGGCACATTAATGGAAGAAGTTAGAGGCCTCAATCATGCTGTTGAGAGTGTGGACAAGCGAGTTTCCACACTAACAGGGAGGGTTCAACAACTCGAGATCAATCCTCCCAAGACCGATAACAATAAAGAAGAGGAGGATGACAGCGATTTCCTTCAAGAATTGGAGGAGGATGTTGTTTATGGTTCTGATGGTTTGCGTGACAACATTAGGACCAACGAGAACCATCTGCGTAGAAAACTCTACAAGAATAAAACAGGTATAGAAGGTAATAAAAATCGACGCAATCAAGGTAACAATTATCCTTATGCTAAAATTAAATTTACCATTCCACCTTTTCAAGGGAAATATGATGCTGAGGAATACCTAGATTGGGAGATGATAGTAGAACAAAAAATTGCTTCCCACCTTGTACCTGATCGCCATAAGGTTAGACAAGCCACTAGTGAATTTAAAGATTTTGCTATAATCTGGTGAGCTTCTTTGCAACTAAAACCTGATTCATGGAAGACCTCAAACAAGGCATGTGTGATAGATTTGTTCCTGCTTCTTATAAATGAGATTTGCATAAGAAATTATAGTGCTTAGAGCAGGGAGATATGTCTGTTCAAGAATATTTTGCAGTGCTTCAAAAGAGCATGAAGAGGATAGAATAGGATCCAGAGGATAAAGTGTGTCGTTTTATGGTGGTTTGAGACGTGGAATTCATGATATTGTTGATTATAAAGATTTTAACACTACCAACAAGTTGCTTATGCTTGCAGAAAAAATTGCAGGGACGACAACAGTAGCAGCAAATGAGCAGGAGCAACTACCGCAGCTCCTTCACGCCCAAGGCGATCATGCCACCACCACCAAGTCGTCAGGTCCATCTCCTTCAACACCATCAGCGAGCACACGGTCTATAGTCCACCAGCGAGCACACGTTTAGCACCACCCGCGACTTCCCCTTCGGCCGCTGGTAAGACTCGTTTGCTGGAACCGGCTAAGAGTGCTTCATCCGTGGCTTCCACCGGACGCTCTCTAGCCATCCAGTGCCATCGCTGCCAAGGACTTGGACATGTCGAGAATGTCCTAGTGTCAGAGACATGGGCTAGGGGTACCTGCACTACCTGTATATATGACCATCGCCAAGCTAATGGCCCAGCAGCTATCGTGGAGATCAAGGCAAACCAAGACGGCGCGTATCTGGACGATGGCTAGGATCAATCTGTTGTAACAAACTAGGAACACAATCTATTAGCCTGATCGCCCTCTCTATAATTCTACCTCTCCTGAATATATAAAGGATGGTAGGGACCTCGGGCATGGGATCCATCTTCCACATATTCCATCTACCTCGTAGCTAGGAGGAACATCCCCTATAATTGAGCATACGAATATAAAAGTAGTCGCACCACTGGAGTAGGGATTAGCGCGCACCGTGCCCCAAACCAGTATAAATCTCTGGGTCTCGTGTGTATCATCTGATTCCGTCTACGCGATCACGTTACTGGATATTGCCGGAGCAAAACAATCCGACAGTTGACGTGCTAGGTAGGGGTCTTTCGCGTAGATTCCGTCTACGCTATCACGTTACTGGATATTGCCGGAGCAAAACAATCCAACAGTTGGCGTGCTAGTTAGGGGTCTTTCGCGTACAGATCTAATATGTTTCAGATGGGAATTTTCTTCACCAAAATCGTCAAGTGAGGCATCACGAGGCAGAGTCATCTATGTTGCGTGCTGCATCACGATAGGCAATCAGCCTAAACGGCGGTGGCAGCACCCACGTAGCGGAGTCCATCTCGATCGGCAATCAGCCTAAGCGGCGGCAGTGCTACATGTGATGGCAAGGCATATTCCAGATGTCCAAGGTCAACCGACCAATAAACAAAGGAGTGTACGATCCGATCTATAGGACCATGAAGGTGAATTAAAACAGTCACCATGCTTCGCCCCATATATATATATGCACGTGTGTGTCGATCATACACACAGGGATAATCTCCCTTGCTGCTATTGCGACCTGGTTCCAATGGCGATCAGAGGTTCTTCCAAGAGCGACGTCCTGCTACGACACAAAACACTACTTGAAATATCCACTTATACGACGAATAGCTTTCATCACTAAAGGAGTCAAATTCGTCATAATTTTAGTTTTATGATGAATTTATGACGGAAAACGGTTCGTCACAGAAGTCGCGTCATACCTGAACTTTTATGACGATTTTCGCAAATCGTCATAGAATTGGCTTGATCTGTGACGAAAACAGAATGTCATAGAATTGTTTTGGCATGCGTGGCAGGGGGCTGCCATGCTGGTGGGTGCTTTCGTTGGAGATGCTTTCCACGTGTATATTGTTGGTATTTCTTAACATATCACTTGTTTGAAGTACTCAGCCACCTATCATAAACCTATATCCCTAACTATACTTGGTTGTCACCCCTAGTGTTGATATAGAGAAATTTATTGGTACTGCATAGTATTACTATTAGAATAACACTAAGCAGTTCTTTATTAATTATATGACTAGAGAGAATATATATAAATCTATGAACCAAAAGTATCCGCAAGCGCACAGATAATATACCATTGTAGCATTTTACACGAGAGTATTTCACGTATCGTTATTTATATTTTTACCACTAGGAAGGTCTAGCATGGATATGTATTGATAACTTATACTACTGAAGGAGAAATAAACCATAACCAATGTTCTACTCATAACAGAGATAAGTCATAGGATAAAATATGTATATAATAAGTAATAATAATGATAAATCACTCAGATCACTCATTTCTATAGCATTAGCATGGTCAGGTAGAATATTAGAGGAATAATTTCTAAATCATTCTTAATTACAAGTCAAAGCGTACATTTAATTAGTGCAATTACATCTAGTAATCATGGCTAAGATCATCATGATATCTATACCTAAGGGATATTACTAAGAAAGATTGAGGGCAGAGCTTGTTCTACCGTCGTAATTGGACCCTACGTGCACCTATATTTGGGGAGTGGACTACAAAGGACTCAACGGGAGTGTCACATCTGCAATCTACCACATGACCCATAATATAGGGTGTATTCATAGGTAAACAACGTATAAGCACCATGCTTACACAATGTCGACCATCCACCCTGTGTACATCAGAGTGAGCGCTATACGAACTTATGCATAAACACAATGATAAACTAGCTATACTAAGTATATAATCAAAGTAGACGTTGAACATCATAATGAAGAACATGAATAAGATGAACACTGAGATTGTCATAACAATTGTAACTAGCATATAAAAATAATGGAGAAACAAAAGAGAGGGGTACAAAGTTTATACCAAACCACGCTCTTGACAAGATCGAGAATCCAAGCGAAGTCCTACTTGTCTCCAACTAGATCTATCCGAACTAGCTATGCTACGGATGAGGAGGAGCTCGGAGCAGACTAGGGTTTCTATCTTCTCAAATGACTTGATGACTTCTGATGCCTAGAGGAGGCAAGGGCTGGATTATATAGCCCTGAGGGTCCAACGTGAGCCCTTGGATCAAACCGACTTAAGCAAGGGCCAAGATGCATCCTCAAAGGTGGTGGGAGACCGAGATACGAAGCTAGCTGACAGGTGGGCCTAGGGGGGGCCAGACGGCCCCACCTGTAGGTCGGGCGGCCCCACCTGTCTAGGGGTGGCCCTCCGCTTCAGTGACGTGGCTTCTGGACCCTTCTAGAGTATTCCCATGTAGGTACCGTGGTGGAACTCCATATTTTCCTTTGACAATTAGGTCCACCTTAGTGGTTTTCTGATTAAACCCTGCTAGAAACATAGATTCACCAAAACTTGTGGAATTTAATAGTTTAAACCCCTAAACCTTCATTGGTGATTATATTTATGCCCTTATGCATGTTCAATTGATGGTTTAAATTGGTTGTTAACTACCGTCAACATACATGCTATAGCCAGTTGCATTGGAGATGGTTCGGGTACGTGTCACCTTCTTATTGCACAAGGTGGCCATCTCTGGTTCTTGCACATTTCAGGTTTGTACTGGCACATGTGTCGTATTGCCGTTTGATCACGTGTCACTTCTTCATTGGACCACATGTCGTATTTTTATTGGTCCACATGTTCGTTTCTTATTTGACCACGCGTCACGGTGTTGTCCATCCACGTGTCGTATTTTTATACGTCCACATGGCTTGACAATTTCCTTCCACGTGTCGGATTTTTAATAGCCCACGTGTCGTGCCCTGGCCAATTCACGTGTCATGCACTGGTTGATCCACGTGTCGCATTTTTATTCGATCATGTGGCTTATCCTGGTTCTACCGCGTGTAGGACTAATTACATCAGAAAAGTAATTCGAGATTGTCACTACTGCATAGATTGACAACATAATTATTCAAGCTGGCAATCAAATACTAACAATTAACATTTCACACGTCAGCAGCAAGCCACTGATAGAGTTTCTGTCGATGTTTTACCACCGATAGCCTGCCATGGGGGTACCCGGGACAGTTGTTTGGGCTTCGGCGAATAGCGAAATTCGGCGGTTACGCAAAGAGACTCACGATTTATACTAGTTTAGGCCCTTGACTTGGTCGAGTAATAACCTTACGTCTAGTTTTGGCGTTAGCCTGTTTGCGTTGTATTGCTTTGAGTATCGGGTATGCGTTCTCCTCATACAATGGGTACCCTCACCAGCCCTTTATAGTCCAGGCGCTGAGAGGCATTGTTTGTCCTATTCAGATACAAGGTCAGAGTCCTAAGCTACGCTTCGGGCGCCTTTCCTTGTATAGTTTGCGTTGGAGTTTCGGTTTTGCACGTTGCTTTGCTCCGCGTTCTTCTTGGCGATTGGGCTATAGGCCTTGTTACCAAGGCCTACCTCCCTACAGTATGGTCTATGGGGGGCCCATAGGGTTCCCCATCGACAAGCCCCCGAGCATTTCATGATTGAGCTTCAAGGGCCGAGTTGTTGTAGTCTTGATCCGGGTCCTTCTTGAAGTGAAATCTTGATATGGTCTTCTTTGATTCTTCTTTTGGCTGATGTGCACTTTTGCTTGATGTCCTCCGGGTTCTTTTTCCTTTGAGTGAAGCGAGTGCAATTTTGCAGCCCCCGAGCCTTCTATTTTTTGGTACAAAAAGCTGGAGGGTCAAAAAATTTGAAAATATGTTTTTCTGTGGTAGGTACTTGCAGCTCCCAAGCCTTCTTCGAGTTCTTTTCTGTTGAAAAGAAGCCGGAAGAAGGGTCTTGATTTGTACTCCTTTGATCTTTGTCTTTTGCTGGTCACGGATGGGTCTTGTATAGCCATGAGTGAGCGTCTTCTTTTAGTTTTTGTCAGGAATCTTGCTTTTGGGTGCTATAAATACCTTCTTTGTTCTTTTGTTCTTTTTCTCTCTCTTTCTTGTGATCTTTAGCCTTGTTTACCTCTGGTTTGCTATAAATACCTTCTTTGTTGGTTGTGGTTCTGCCTTGAGTAGGAAAATTCTTCTTCAATTCTTTCTTCATTCGTAGATATGCTGGTGTGTTAGGTTGAGCAGCCCCCGGGCTTATGCTTGGTTGGTAATGATCATGCTGCTCTATCTGTTCTTCTGCGTCCGAGCTGTCGCTGCTGCCGCCACTAGGTTCCTTGTTGCAATATTTAAGAATCTTGTCTCTATCTTATGTCTGAGTTTATCCGGTCCTGTTTGGCCGTCTGTAACCTTTGTATTTGTCTTCGATCAATGAGATTTATAATTTTTCTCCGTCCGAGTTCTTTTTCAACTGTAATCCTTTGACACTGTAATTTTGTATGTGATCCTTCACACGTCTCCGATTTGTTTGTTCGGCTGCTTATTGCTGCTGTTATTCTGGTTGTTGGAGAATTCAATGTGTCTTCACGGGTTGTATTGCTGCTGTGGAATATTCTCTTGGATATGCTTTATCTTGTACTGTGGTTGTTCTAGGTATGTACTGTTCCTTCGTGATGGTCTAGTCACATCTAATTTTTTACTGAAGTCCTAGCTTTGTAATGGTTCACATGGTTGTCCTTTTGGAGTTCTTTTTTCTCCCATGAGTCTGGCATATGTGCATCTGAGTTGTGCTATAAATATGGCCTATTGCTGATACCCTGTTGTGCAGTTTCTTCTTCTTCTTTTTGTAGTCATGGATATTATAGTTTGGGAGCTCGACGAGCCCCCGGGCCTGTTCTCTTTCTTCTATTTTCTTCTGCTAGTAAATGGTGTAGGTCTTGTGATAGAGACTAGTAGCAGGCTAGTCTCGAGGTGGTATTTAGCTGTAAGGGATATTGAGGCAAATGGTGTAGGACTTGTGATGTAAGTGATGCATGTTGTGTTGCCTCATCTTCCAGTGCCTGCCCTTTCTTTTTTGTTCTTCTTACAGTGATGATTGGCGCGTGTTCTGGCTTGTTCTTCGACAGTCCGTTGTAGATCAGCCATTATTCGGTCTTCTGCTGTGCCATTTAGGTTCAGTCCAATACAGATCAGCACGTGTTGAGAGATGGAGCCGGGTTCTTCCATATTGACGTGGTTGTCATTGTCAATCTTGGATGGCTTGTGGGTGCCTTCTCTGTCACCTATAGCAATCTTGGATGTGCGCCCTTCCTTTGGAGAAAAGTATGTTTGAGTTGTTTTATCCTGCCTGGTAATGTCGAATCTTGGTTCGAGGGTTGCAACCTCGTGCTGAATGATTTCCTTTGCTTTCTTCGTCGAATTCATCAGATCTTGTATTCTGTTGTAATCTCAATGTACCTTTGATGAAATGAAAAAATATTCCTTTCTGCTCTTTGACCGAGTTGTTTATTGATGTGGATGAGCTCTTTTGTATGTTTGTACTATGGTGTATTGTCATGACTGACTTGTTGCATCCTTCTTTCCTGGTTGCCTCCTTGTGAATGTGTTAATTCGTCATGTATCCGTTATAGTCAGAATGGACCGTTGCTTTTTCGTTTTGTGTGCATGGTAATTGTGGAATGGTAACTTTGAAGGGCCTCTTTGGGCAATCCACGTGATTTTGGGCCTCGTGGGCCGCGTATTTTTCTTGTATAAACATAACTGCTATGTTACTGTTGGCTTAACTTGCCTTTGCAGTAAAAAAATCGCCAATCTCAGCCAAAACCCTAGCTCCGTTGTGCCTTCGATCTCCTGCTATTTTCGTCCAAATTTTGTCTTTGTTTTTCTGAGATGGTGGCGAAGAACAAGAGCAAGAATAAGGGCAAATCTATCGACGAGGAGGCGTCGCTCAAGGTGATCGAGAACACTGAATTTGTTGCGATGCGAAAAATGCAGAGGCAACTCCCCAAGCCGTCGACATCGAAGGCGGAGTTGGATCTGCTTGTTGCTCATGGCCTTCTTCAGGAGAAATGTCTCTCTAATTTCTCTGTTCCTGGTGAGCACGATGTCCCTTCTCCCACTCCGAATCAATCTGTTCTTTTTGTTCCTTTTGTGCGGGCGGGGCTCTGTTATCCCCCGTCCGATTTCTTACTTGAGTTTCTTGAATCCTATGGGATTCAAATCCATCATCTTACTCCTAAAGGGGTTCTTTTTCTTTCTACCTTCGTGCATTTTTGCGAAGTTTTCGTTGGAATTCCTCCAAATCTTCTTCTTTTTCGTCATTTTTTCCGTGTGCGTTTGTCAGATGGAAATAATACTCCTTTTCTCGGCTGCTGCCTTATCCAATCCCGTTAGGGAGTTTCTTTCCCTTCTCTTACCTTTTCTGATTCTGTCAAGAATTGGGCGGAGAAGTGGTTTTGTATTTCAAAACCTGCTCTTTCCTTTTCTCATGATCTTTTTGTTCTTCCCGTTCCCCTCTCTATTTGGAAAGATAAAATCTCTTCTGCTGAGCGTGCTGCTCTGAAGCCTGTACTCGCTCGAGTTGCAGTGCTTAAACAGGCAAGCTTAAGTGGCAATTGTATAGTTGCCAGTTTCTTGCGTCGCTGGGTGCAACCTCTTATGCAGAGGGTGCATTACAGCTTTGAATATACTAGGCCCTCAGATCCTACCCGACTTGTTCCTGATGTCGAGTTGCCTGAGGAGGTCATTCTTGAACGCCTGGGGTGTATTTTGGGTGGGGTCTCTGTGATGCCTGCTCGTGTTGAAGAGTATGATGTTGCTCATCCTCCTCCTGAGGTAAGTGGTAATCTCCTCCGAGTTCTTTTGGGTTTTTGTAATTCGTATTCTGTTTTTGACTTCTTTCTTCTTCTCTTGCAGGGTTTTGGTTGGGCTTTTAAGCTTGAGATAGCTGTTGCTGGTGGTGGCGGGGCTGTTGTTGAAGAGCCCGCCGAAGAAGGAGATGAAGATGATGATGCTGTTGCCGGTCCTATGGTAGTTGCTGCTACCGGGCCGGGTTCTTCTTCTGCCAGGTTGATTATTGGCTTGTTTGAAGGTCACCACTCCTACGTTGAGTATGTTCCTAATCCTCGAATTGCTCAATATATCTTGTCATCCAGGAAGCGGAAGTCAGAGGTTGCTGCTAAGCATACTTTACCCAAGAGGCAACGTTCAATTCGTCAGATTGCCTCAACATGTAATGTTCTCGTAGGTGAGCTTGTGCTTTCTCCTGTGTTGTTTTTGCCTCTGTCTTTTGGTTTGCTTTGTTTTACTGATCACAGCTTTTGTTGTCTTGATAGAAGGCTGGTCTGTTGTCTTGAGCCAGGTGGAGACTGAGGATGAGGTCCCCTTGATCACTCGACCATAAGTCTTCCGCTGTAAATTTTCTTGTGCTTGTCCTTTTGCTCTTTTCCTAAATAACTGAATTACTTTTTTCATTATAGTCGGAAACCGGCACCTTGTGCCCCTTCTATGATAGTTGTATCTGCTTCTGTCCTGGAGGCCCTCCCAATCCCCTCCTTTGAGGTGGTTGAGGATGATTTGTTTGACGTGCCTCTCCTGAATCTTGGCTTCTCAGGGGTGGCTGGAAACTTTAAGAAGGTTATCAAGTAAGTATATTTATCTTGTCTTCTGATTCGCCATTTTTGCTTTTGTCTCTGACTGGCCCGAGCTCTTTTTCGAATGTAGGCCTTCGGAGGATACTTCTTCCCTGGCTCTTGATGCTGGTGGACCTCTACAAGATTTTACTGCTGGTAAGTTATTTTCCCGTTTATGCTTGCTTTCTTGGTTTTTTCTTTTCTGTCTGACGGGTTGTTTTCTTTGTAGCTTCTCTTCCACGTATTGCCTCTCCTGCTCCGCGTGTTGAGGAGGAGGCTATTGGAACTCCGGTGTCTCCTCCAATGGAGCACCGAGTTGAAGTGAACTTAGGCAGCCATTTTGCTGCTCCTATTCTGCCAACCGGGTTGTCCCTGTTGGACAACCTCGAAGCAGCTGCTCGGGAGGATGCAGAGAATGGGGAGTCGGCTGATAATAATCCTTCGTCTGTTGCTGCTGTGGATGCTGCTGGTACTTCTAGTGCCGGCCAGCCTTTGACTTCTACTCCAAGTACTCTCCTGTTAACTCAGGGTGGGGAGGAGTTGGTCCAACTCGGTCGTGTTGAGCGGTTGTCTGAGTTGGTTTCTTTGTGGGAGAATTTCTCGGGCGCGTATGGCGCCAAACTCAAGGTATTCGAGTTCTTTTTAACTTTCGATATTGGTTTTTTCTACTGCTGTCTCACATTTTTTTGCTTTGCAGTCTTTATTTCAAGATCATGATGTCTTGTTCGGTCCTCATGAGGCGCAATTTACTGCCATTGCTGAAGCCAATTTGAAAAGAAAGGAAGATGAGCTGGCTCGGACTGATGTTGTCCTGACTTATGAGAAGGCGCAGCGTGCTCTGATGGAGTCCGCCCTCAATGCTAAGGTGCTTGAGGCTGAGAAGGTGCGCGACTCATCTTTGCAGGCTGTTACTGCTGCTCAGAATGAGGTCTCCGTGTTGAAGAAAGAAAAAACTGGTGGGTTCTCCTTTCTTTGCATACTTGCTTTTTCTGCCTTGTTTTTTTTCTCTTTCTTTGAGTTCTTTGTCTGCTTTCTTTTCAGCTCTTGTTAAGGATAAGGAGAGTTGGTAGAAAGAACGAGAGGAGATGATCAATACCCTCTGTACTTCTCAAAATCAAGCCGAGTCTGTAAGTTCTTCTGATATCAAATTGAAAGAGGCCCAAGATTTATTTGCTCAGGTCAAGCTGATTAGATCTAGAGCTGACCGTGACCTTGTTCAGGCTTTGAAATCAGTGCAAGATTTGCAAAAGTTAGCAGCTGACCATGATCAATTCCGGGCTCTCCAAACTAAGCTGATAGGTGCCCAAGATCAATTCTAGGCTCTTTATGAAGCTGTGAAGCCTATTATTGCTGCTGTTTGTCGCCAGGAGGACTTTGCTCAAGGGTTGAGAGGCATTATCCCGGTGTTGTCAACTCGATTTTTTGAGTTTGTTAACGGTGGTTTTTACCGTTGTGTAAACAATGTTATATCCTTCATCCGGGTTGCCACTCCTGATGCTCCGCTTCAGCAGATTGTAGATCCTTCCGTGACTACAGAGTTTACGCAGCGATGGGATGAGGCGAAGGTGGAGCTTGGTGGTCTTACAGACCAAATATTGGAACAGATGGATGTGCTTCCTGCTGTGCCTCCCGCTTCTTAGATGTTTTGTGTAATGAACTTGTGGATTCTTGTAATATATACTTGTCTCTGAAAATATGATCAGGCTTTGCCCTACTTTTGAATTTGTCTTTGACTAAAATGAGCAGGCTTCGACCTATCTTTCTTTTTCTTCTGAGATGTCTTTGAATAATATGGAAAAGTTTCGCCCTGTCTTTCCATGTGACTTTTTCGTGCTCTGCCACAGCTTGTTTCTTCTTGGTGATCTAGTAGAGCTGAAAAGGTTGATTATACTTTTTCTTGGGGTAATCGGCTGATTTGTACTGTAGATCTGCGTCATTCTTGAGACAGGATAGTTCTGAGGGTAAGCTCCCGAGTTGTAATTGTTACTTGTGCCGCTTTTGGGGTGAAGTGGTCGATTATACTGCTCTTGGAGTAAACGACCAAGTTGTTTTTGTTGATTATGCCGCTCCTTGGGCGAAGTAGTCGATCGTACCGCTCTTGGGGTAGGCGATCGAGTTGTTGGAGTGTTTGTGCCCCTCCTTGGGCGACGTAGTCGATCGTACTGCTCTTGTTGTAGGCGACCGAGTTGTTGGAGTGTTTGTGCCGCTCCTTGGGCGAAGTATTCGATCATACCACTCTTGGGGTGGGCGACCGAGTTGTTGGAGTGCTTGTGCTCTTCTCTGGTCGAAGTAGTCGATCGTACCGCTCTTGGGGTAGGCGACCGAGTTGTTGGAGTGATTGTGTCCCTCTCTGGGCGAAGTAGTTGATCGTACCACTCTTGGGGTAGGCGACCGAGCTGTTGGAGTGCTTGTGCCGCTTCTTGGGTGAAGTAGTCGATCGTACCACTCTTAGGGTAGGCGACCGAGTTGTTGGAGTTCTTGTGTCGTTTCTTGGGCGAAGTAGTCGATCGTACCACTCTTGGGGTAGGCAACCGAGTTGTTGGAGTGCTTGTGCCGCTTCTTGGGCGAAGTATTCAATCGTACCACTCTTGGGGTAGGCGACCAGACCCGTATAGCACAACCGTTTCCGGGTTGGCTGTTTGCAGGGTAAGTAAGCAATCGTACCAGCTCTTGGGGTAAGCGATTGCGCCCGTATAGTAACAACTGTTTCCGGGTTGAGCTATTTGCAGGGCTGCCTCTTTTTTCCCAACCTAATTACGGGTTGGTTCTGTCCGTTGGACAGGGCTGTCAGTCGTACAATCTCTTTATGGTAGAGTGACAAATGCTAGCTTGGGTCTCCTTACCCAAGAAGCTATTTGGCCGTTGGCCGTCAGTCAGACCATCTCCATATGGTTGAGTGACATGATTGCCCGTGCAGCGCAACCATTTCTGGGTTGGCTGTTAATAGGGAAGCCCCTTTTCCCCCAACCTGATTACGGGTTGGTTCTGTCCATTGGACAGGGCTCATATTTGAAGCTGTTCTTCTTGAATAATCTCTGTTTTATTTCTCTTGAAACTTGAGTACAATCTGTTGTACTTAATTGTAGAATCTTTTGAGCTGGCTGATATGCCAAGTGTTCTTTACAGGTATTTCATCTGGAGTCATCAACTCGTATGTGCCGGGTCCTGTTGCTGTCTTCACGATGAAGGGTCCTTCCCATGGACTAAGTAGTTTGTGTCGTCCATCTTTCTTCTGGATTAGTCATAGTACTGAGTCCCCTGGCTTTAGCTATAACACCCCAGGTGTTTGGCTTCCACATTTGCACTTGCATTTCATTAACATGAGCATCATTCATCCATTCATGAGCTTATATTGCATGAAACATGCTTGTGAAACATTGCAACATATGGTCATATTTCATGTATGTGTTGTTTATGAAATAAATAGTGTGCAACACTCAAGTGCAACATGTCACCTACTTTAGTGAAACAAAGTTAGTTAATACTATGCAACAAGATCATGAAACATGTGAAACATGACTGAAACAATTGTAACAATTCATGTGTTTTGCATTGTTTCAGTACATACCTTGCTTGATTCTTGTGTGACCAATGTATGGTGTGGCTAAAAATTCTTTTAAGTAACTTAGTTACACCTAGAATGTCATTTGGAACATTGTTCATGTTGATCATGTTGCCTAATTATGATTTCAAATAGTGGTTTGACTCATTTTGACCCCTAAACCCTTTTGTTTGACTGTTTAAAAAGTGTAGCTTAGGATGTTTGCATGTCTGAGCAACCTAAAGTAAAGTTGTAGCAAATTTTATAAGGAACAAACTTTGTTTAGAAGCCAAGTCATGAAAATGTGCACAACATGTTCAAAACGGACCCACAAGTCAGCATTGAAGGTGGATTCAACATTTGAAAATTTTTCTAAGTCCTTAAAACAATTCCAGTTTGATCGAGCCAACTTTGGCTTGATACAACTCATGATCCATTGAGAATTAGGTCTTGGTCATTTAACATAAAGTGTAGCTGGTACTTAGGGCTACAATTTGTATCTTGACTGATTTCGCTGATAACCAACGGATTAGAAGCTAATCACCGTCAAACATCGCCTGTTAGTCAATGTCGTTGTAATCTAAAACGTGAGCTTCAGACCGGTCATGGCCGACCGAGGTCAGATGATGGCCGCCGCGTGGCCGCCACGCGCTCGGCTCATCCTGACCACGCCGAACGCTGGCCGTCTTGAAGTGGAGAACGCCCGGCTGCCCTCCGCACGCGCTCTGCCTCTTTCTGCGTTCCTCCGCTCGCCACAGCAGCGCAGCCAGCAAGCAGCCGCTCCGCCATTACTGCCGTGGAGCTTCGTCATCGCCGAGCTCATGCACCGCTGCAAAAACACGCACTACACCTTCACCGTAGCTCCGCTGTGTTTGCCTCTACGTCCTCCACCACTTAGCCGTGCCATTCGAGCTTAGGTAAGGTCGCTGTGACCAATCCAGCTACCGCCGCCATGGCTGAGCTTCATCGGAATTGGTGCTCACCGTGGCCAGCGCACCACCGCACCGTTCCTCCATCCCTAGCCCTCGTCTCGTCTTCCCCATCTCATGTAGTTGCTCCCATGAAGACATTACCGACCAAGCTGGTCCGGTCATGCTAGAACGCGGCCGCGCACCGCCGTGCGCCATGGCCGAGCCACCGTGCGCCACGGCCGGCATGCTTAGGGGCCGCTAGGGTCTAGGCTTAGGGGGTCAATCGACGTGGGGTAACTTGGGGAGCACGCCGGTGCCGTCAGTTTCATCGGAGGAGCCGCCGTCGGCGAGCTTCGCCGTGTGCCGCGCCATCGTCGCTGCCTCTCCTGTTTCGTCTCGCTGACCGGTGGGTCCGGCTGACAACCGGGTCCCACACGTGAGTGGCTGTGTATTCATAAGATAGTTCAAATTTGCAGTTTTGACTGCTGTTTTGTAAATTTTGTAACTCCATTTGTGTAGATCCAAATACTGTCATTCAAATTTTGATAGACTCACAGTGAGGTCTAGTATTTAAGAAAAATATGTCTTGAGCACATTATGTAGAAATTTTGGATGAATTAAATAGGAACTTGAAAAGTGTTTTTGAATGCATGCAAACTTGTTTAAATCATATCTTGAGTTTTTGTGATCCAAAAATTGTGAAATTTTGTGGGTAAGCTAGTATTGCTTAGTAGAAGCTCTGGTTAAAATTTGAGAGTCATTGCATGTGTAGGTTTTGAGTTATAGATTTTCCTTTTATCATTGGGGGATACTTGTGTGAATTTTTGTAAATTATCTAGGAATCCTATGGCCATGAAACTTGGTAGGTAGTTTCTTAGTACCTTAAGGATGCTATGAAAAATATGAAATCTGTTGCTTGACACTTTTCACTAAGGTTTCCTAATTATGCCATTTGAAGAAATTCTGCCTTCCAATTTTGTGTAGGCTGTTATACTTACTCAAATGGTGTGAAATTTTTATGGTAGTCTACTTAGAGTATGTAGTATCTACTATAATTTTTGTAGATTTAATGGTGTAGTTTTAATATATGTTTACTATTTCCTCTAATTAATTAAATAAATTAAGAAAGGTATTAAAAGAAATATTTTGGTGAGGAACACCCTACTTTATGGTGTTCTTGTGATATGTGTGATGAGGTAGTAAAGTTGGTTTTGTCCAATTATGTGTTTATATCATAAGTTAATAATTATTTGTTTGCATTATGTCCTTCTGGACAGATCTGGGGACTTTAGAAAGTTCCCCATGATATTTTGGTTTTCTGTGAATGTGATGAACACAAGAGTTGTAGATAATTTATGTATCTAGCTCCCGTCAAAATTTGAGGGCATTTGGCCCAATAGTTTAGAAACAACAGCTGTTTAAAGTTAGGTTCCAGTTTTGCTTACTCTCTGCCTTGTGAGGATAGAGTTCTGTTGATCAAAGAATTCGACCTGGTAAAGTGTTGAATCATGCTTTGAGGTCTGAAAATGAATTGTAGACAATTTTATAAGCTTTCCAAATTGTCTTGTTGCATGTCAATTGGATTTATAAATCTCCAGTTATGGCTAGTTTACTATACCGCTACATAGTCTTCATTTTGCTGAAATACAAATGTTGGTGTGTATGCTTTGTTGCAATGTTCTTGTTGATTGTTTAGGTGTTAGCCTAACTTGAGAATATGCTTAGGTGCAGGTGCTAGGTCATTAACTGAAGATGAGCAATTATACATTAGGATGTATAAACTTGGTAAGTAAAGTAATTTGAATAGGGCTTAAGTTGGAATATGCAAACTACAACGAACATGCGCATTCCCCGAGCATCCCTGACATTCGTTCATGTGCATCCATGATATTTATCTTGTGCATTCATGCAATAGGTGTGCCGGAGGGAGTGACATTGCTGGAGTTCGAGGGAGCCAACCAGGAGGAGGAGCCCGAGGTACAGGCAACCGAAGAAGCAGTCGCCGAGGAGGAGTTGCCCGAGTGCCCTGACCACCAGCCTTCCTCGTTCCTAAAAGGCAAGCCCTAGAGCATATTAAGCCTCCCATGCTTTCACAAATACATTGAGTACCTTTTATTGTTGATGATGCATTAAGTATAGGAATTGGTTGGAAGCAATTGCTGCATTATATATATCCTTCCTTGTCCAGATATCGCACTGGAATCCTATTTAAGTTCAGGAACGGGTTAAATGCCTAGCCATGCTTAGTGCGGTAGAAGTCAGGTGATTTCCTGTCACCTGCGAGCTTTAGGATGAGGTGGATCACGGTTGGCTATATTTTCTATCGTGGAAAAGAACCATGTGAATAATGAATTAAGACCGGGCAGGGTCTTGTGTAGGTTTGAACATAGTGACTCCGTCTGAGTCGTTTAAGGACCGATACGCTGTACGTCCTCATGTCATGTTGAACGCAGCCTAACACTTAGCTGGCCGGATAAGTAGTTCCGACCACGAAGCCTAGTAGCTCGACTTAGGCCGGGGACGCGAGCAGTGGCGTCCATTCTGGAGGTAGTAAGGATGTGCGGAGAGCCATTGGCATAAGTCCAAGGCGGGTTAGAGTCTCAAACAACCTTGGCAGAGTGGTTCTCTGAGAATGTCGATCTGTTCGGACTCGCGACTCCTGAATTGTACCAAAGGTGACTTGTTTGCGACCCTGACGGGGGAAGCAGGGTTTGTGTTTAGGAATACCCCTCCAGCTGGATAGGAATCGATTCGAATTGCCGTCTCTCCCGAATAGTGAGAACTTGACTGAGCAGCGGCAACGTAGATTCAATTAATTTAACGATATGGTTAAATGGCTGATGATGATAAGGTTGCCACAATGAATACCTGATATGGTTATTAATGTTTGCACCCTAATAAAATGATTGCTTAGTATAGGTGCTAATATAGATGACAGGTTAATGGCTAAAAAGTCACTGCTAGCTCAGGTTAAAAGTTAATCATTATTACTTATGCTTTTCCACAAAAAGCAAGTGTCAGCCAGATCCACTAAATAAAGCTATGCATGATCCTTGGTGTCAATTTATTTTGGTTTCCGACAGGTAAGTCCTGCTGAGTACATTCCAGTACTCAGGGTTTATTCCCTCTTGTTGCAGATGACCTTCTATATCAGGGATTCTATAAGTATTGTCTCCACCCGGCGGGTGATGAAGACTAGATCATGGGCATGATCTCTGTTCTCTTATCTGAATGCTTTTGCGGGCTATGATCAGCGAACCAGTATGTGTATTTGAACTCGGGTGTGTAAGTTAAACTATTTGCTTCCGCATGTTTTACAAGACTGGTTTTGTAATAACGATGACTCTATGATGATGTAATCTATTTGCGAACGTCTGCAAAATATTGTAACGTACGATATGTTATGTTGAATTACTGTGATCTTGGTTGTATGCAAGTTGGTTTGAAATCCTTCGAGATTTCAGTTGACTACCGGGTTTATATGGGCTCAAGTTCGAGAATTTGATCGTTTCGGCGATTGTTTTTGTACTTGTGCTCTTATAAATTGGTTGGTTCTGTGATAGCTGGCATCAGAGCTAGATTCAACATTAAACATGTCTTACGGCTATTTAAAACAAAAGCTTTTGTTGTGAAAACGGTTTTCCAACTTATAGTTATATATAAGTGTTCAAAAATCAAAATTTTTATGGTATACTGGTGATCACATCCTTTATAGCCCACTTAAGGACTTCTAGGTGGCTTATATATAATTACTAACTTCGGGGAATTGATTGTTTATATTTCGTCGTCGATGCGGCATGCTATTGCATGGGTGCCATTCACTTGAATGGTAATGTATGGATCAATTGCCTCTACGCCAAGGTAAGTGTGAGTTGTGAGAGCATGACCGTCCAACCGTCGGTCTAGGGGAGAGCTAGTTGTGGTTACTAGAGTATGTACATGTTGCATACATGTATATATGAAGGTACTTAATTGTGGGTACATTTGTCGGGTAGTTTGGATACCGAAGTATATATATCGGGGATGTATATATGGAGAGTATCTTAGTTACTACTTGTGATAATTAGCATTATATCTTGTTGGGTTGGGCTGCAATGAAGTTTTCTGTAGGTACGCTAACAACGCACCGTGTAGATCGACTAGTTACCACAAATTGAGAGAACGTATGTATGCCACCGTATATTCCGCTAAAGCTTAAATTTTCTTAGGTTTGTGAGGACGTACGGAACGAGCATGCATCATATTCACTCATGTCATTCATATTGCTTTACTCCCTCCCTTATAAATTGCTTATCCGGTTATTTATGCTTACCTTGAAGGATAATCTCTCTGGTCAATCATCAAATGGTGATGTGGGATGTACCTTTTTAAATTCGAACTCAGCATGTAATGTACTTTAATTCGCTCCCTTCGGGATGCGTATCGTAATGGTTAAGTTTAAAACTTGTCATGTTGGAATGCATTGCGAATGGCGCTAGTAATCTAACTGATGATGTGGTGATTGGAGAATGAATTATTGCCGCTGTTTTACTACATGAATTTTACATTCTATCTAGTAAATTCAGTTTGGCATGATTATATTGTTCCTCTCCAATGTGTTGACATCATCAATAATTACTGGTTGCGCATTGTGCAGATGCCTCGCACTCGTTCCGCCGGTGCAGGTGATGATGATGATCTTCCACCGCCACCACCACCCACACCAACGGAATTGATAGCAATGCTTGCGGAAGGACAACGCACTATGGCCGAGGCCCTTCGTACGATTGCGAATCGGGATGGTCATGGTCCACGCCAAGGGCCGGAACCAAATCAATACAGTGATTTCAAGGATTTCCTTGACACGAAACCCCCGATCTTCAAGGAGGCTGAGGAGCCTCTACAAGCTGCTGAGTGGTTGAATACTCTCGAGCAGAAGTTTCGTCTGCTCCGCTTGACTGAGGTGCTGAAGACAGAGTACGCATCTCACCAACTGCATGGGCCAGCTGGCATTTGGTGGAGTCATCATCGGTCCACTATGCCCGCTAATGCCCAAATCACTTGGGATCAGTTCAAGTCTGCTTTCAGGGGAAATTATATTCCTCCTGGTCTCATGGCGATCAAGCATACAGAGTTCATGAAGCTAACCCAGGGGAACAAGAGCCTGAATGAATACCTGCAAGCTTTCAACAACCTTGCAAGGTACGCTACCGAGTTTGTGGACACCGATGCTGTTGGGGATATACCCCCGGGTACCACAAGATGGTACATGGGCCACACCATCCGAGGTGGCCAGGCCCGTAAGATCAAGGCGTGCACATCAAGATTACAAGTTGTACTAGATATTGTAATAGTACCAAATTGGATACTTTACTTGTAACCTTGTCTCTTCGGAGTATATAAGGAGAGACAAGGGTCCCCTAGAGGACAGGTTAATCTATATACATCTCAATACAATACACCAAAGACACAGGACGTAGGGTATTACGTCGACCAGATGGCCCGAATCTGTCTAAATCGCTGTCTCTGCGCCTTGTGTCACCAACTGGTTCCTGATTACACGCACCGTCTACCGATAATCTACCACCACGGGTACCCCCCTCGGTGGACTGCCGACCATATTTCGTCGATAGTGGTGCGCCAGGTAGGGGTCCCCTTTTAGGGGTTGTGTGTGCTGATCTTCCAACGAATCAGATCGCGATTTTCTTCATCAACATCATCCATGGAACCTGGCTTCCGATGACATCGACGCTCATGCCGACCCTCATCATCGACCATTAATATCATCTGTGGTGTCACGCCCCAACGTGACATCGGGTGCAGGTGGGGCGTCGATTCCCAGTTGCTGCCACATCTGCTATGAAGCCGATCACACCGGCCTACATGGCATGATTTGCTCCAACCGACCTCGGGCCCGCTGGATCCTACTCCGACTCAGACCAGCAAAGGCCAATCTACAAGACCACACAAGTTCGCTAAGGATGGTAACGATCCTTTGGCTTCAATACAAGTATGCACATGCGTGGGTCACGTATATCAATATGGAACAAGCTAAGTCGTGTTTCCTATTTCAATTAACTATTCTATGAAATATATATTGGATGTGTCTACATCTACATAACTATTTTTGGCAGGAGCTAGAACTCCGACTGAGCGTGTTTAGCAACAAGCAGCCGAACGACGGCAAGCCAGCGAGGAGGTCATGCAAAGCAAGCTGGTCAGCTGTACGAATCAGTTTGCATGGATGCATGATTGTTTGGAAATTAATACGTACATGGTTATGTACCGTTGTATCAACCAACATCAAACAAGCTGCGACAAGATCCAAGCCTTCAAGCAAGCCATCTTTATCCAAGTCTCTCCACCAGCGGACATCGAGGCCATGCGCTTCGCCCCAGGAACACAGTTCTACTTCGACGCTTTTTGACTTCAACACCAACGGGATCGACGCCGACAACTTCAACCCGTGCTCTGGACTTCGTCAAGCTACGCCATGTCTCCGCACGTTGCTGAGCTCCGACCACCGAACTGATCGAGCAGCCACGTCGACCACGGACCACGTCGATCATGTCTTGAGCGGCTTCGCCGAGCTCTGACCACATCAACCAGACCACGTCGACCACGTCCCGAGCGGCTCCGCCGAG
The DNA here is from genome assembly GCA_904845875.1 of Miscanthus lutarioriparius. NCBI lineage: Eukaryota > Viridiplantae > Streptophyta > Magnoliopsida > Poales > Poaceae > Miscanthus > Miscanthus lutarioriparius. Next base: position 52,858,074 of record CAJGYO010000003.1, on the reverse strand, counting down.
CTCCGACCACGTCGACCACCAGACCACGTTGCAATGATGATCGCCGTGAAGAACGGCGCTACGACAACCGCGACCATCGTCGTGACGACAAGTCTGAAAGCTCGAGGACCGGACAACTTCATCGCCACCGACCAGATTTCTATCCAAAGATAAGTACACTTCTAATATTTATATTTAACACAATTTTCATTACGACATTTCTCCACAGCGTCCTCATCATGATTATTCTTCAAATAACATTTGTCCATGTATACCATCTTAAAGATAACATACAGCTATACTTAATGCAAATCCTCGACCAATCATGTTGACGCTCGATGCCTCCAGAGACGGCCCTATCTCCGGCTCCTCCCTACACATGCACGAGCGTCTGCCCTCTGCGTTATGGGTGGTTCCTTAGCGACGCTTTGTTCTTCCTACACGTGCACGGGCACGGCGCCCCACGTTATGGTTAACAGGCTAGTTATGGCTGGAGACTCAGCTATATACTAACTGGTCGAACGGTTTATATTAAGTATAAACACAAACTTCATATTAACACTGATGTTTACAAAGCACCAACTGCTTTATCACATCATGCTCATTTGCAAATGACTACTGAGCGTTGTTTCTTCACCGCTGATTTTTTCTCCATAATTTATTGTTTTGTATATCATGTACTACCATTCTACATATTTATATTGTAGGAATTTCGAGCTATGCTCGGGGACTTCGTCTCTCGTTCCTCGACCTATGCTCGGGGACTGCCTAGATCACTCTTCGACCACAGCTTGGGGACTTCGTCGCTCGCTTCTCGACCTACGCTCGGGGACTGTCTCGATCACTCTCCGACCACGGCTCGGGGACTTCCTCGCTCGCTCCTCGACTGCGTGCCCGGGATCGCCTCGATCACTCTCCGACCACGGCTCGGGGACTTCGTTGCTCGCTCCTCGACTCAGTGCTCGGGGGATCGCCTCGATCACTCTCCGACCACGGCTCGGGGACTTCGTCGCTCGCTCCTCGACACATGCTCGGGACTGCCTCGATCACTCTCGACCACGGCTCGGGGACTTCGTCGCTCGCTCTCGACTTTGTGCTCGGGATCGCCTTGATCACTCTCCGACCACGGCTCGGGGACTTCGTCGCTCGCTCCTCGACCTGTGCTCGGGGACTGCCTCGATCACTCTCTGACCACGGCTCGGGGACTTCGTCGCTCGCTCCTCGACCTGTGCTCGGGGACTGCCTCGATCACTCTCCGACCACAGCTCGGGGACTTTGCGTCTCGACTACATGTGAGTGGCAACTCTCATACAGTTGGGATATTTTTTCTCACTTAGACCTTGCTACAAGGCTCATACCTCACCTTCCAGCAAGCTCGGGGACTACATTGGTACGATGCACCTGCCAGTGCATCTTGTATCGCCTGTACGACGATTCGTTTCTCAACTTAACTAGGAATTCTTTTTAGACCCTGGCACCACGTGCCTACGTCACCTACTACTAGGCTCAGGGACTAAGTGGGCACACTTCACCTTGCGGTGAATGTGTTTGTTTTTTGACCCCTACGCCTCTGATGATCAAGGACGCTATGCTTCAAGACGCACTTACATTTCTTTTCAGAAATACAAGTGGGCACACTTCCTAGGACAGAAATCTTTTACTTTCTTCTTAAGAGCACCATACATTCTTCGAACAACCTACTTCTCCGGTGACAACGGTGGTCGGAGATGTCAAGAACTCAAGCCTCACTGTTCAGAGAAGGTTGAAACGGTGTGTCGCATCAGAATACATGGCGCTCGGGGACTAGCTGTGGGGGATATACCCCCGGGTACCACAAGATGGTACATGGGTCGCACGATCCGAGGTGGCTCGGCCCGTAAGATCATGGCGTGCACATCAAGATTACAAGTTGTACTAGATATTGTAATAGTACCAAATTGGATACTTTACTTGTAACCTTGTCTCTTCGGAGTATATAAGGAGAGACAAGGGTCCCCTAGAGGACAGATTAATCTGTATACATCTCAATATAATACACCAAAGACACAGGACGTAGGGTATTACGTCGACCAGACGGCCCGAACCTGTCTAAATTGCTGTCTCTGCGCCTTGTGTCACCATCTGGTTCCTGATTACACGCACTGTCTACCGATAATCTACCACCACGGGTACCCCCCTTGATGGACTGCAGACCATATTTCATCGACAGATGCCAAGAAGATTGCTAGCTTCAAGCCGGGACTTAGCCCCAAACTGATGAAGACCATGGGAAATTGCAAGTGTGCTCATTTTAATGAGTTTGTGAGTGATGCTTTATCGCAAGAGAGCAACAATGCTGTGTATGTTGCTTCAAAAAGTTGTAAGAGGGCCTATGAGGTAGGTGCCTCACAATCCAAGGCTCCTGTCACACAGAGGGCTCCATTCCGTCCTCTAGCGTCAGCCGCTAAGTTTCGCCCACCGCAGAAGAAGAATCCCGCCAAGACTGGGTTTCGCAAGGCATTTACAGCTGTTTTTTCCCAAGGGCACACTACCAACAGGCGGCGTTCTGTGGCTCCTCCAAGCAACATGTCGTGCTAGAACTGCAACAAGACAGGCCACTGGGCAAGGGAGTGCCCTTACCCTAAGAAGAACAACTACCAAGGTGGCCGTCAGGGGTAGGTGAACCACACTAATATTGCTGAGATTCCTTCAGGAGAGGTAGTGACTGCTGGTAAGTTTCTGATTGATCAACACCCCGTAGTTGTACTATTTGATTTAGGTGCTTCGCATTCCTTTATTAGTCCAGCATTTGCATCCAAGTTTATGCAGAAAACATATACGGTTGAGGGTGAGGGTTATTGTATTAGGGCTGCCAGTGGTATTATCCCAACCAAGCTGGTAGTTGGGGACGTACAATTGGAGATAGAGGGGCGAAGTTATCAGGTTGATCTGGTAGTTTTACCGGGGCTGGGTATCGATGTGATATTGGGAATGAATTGGATGAGCAGTCCTGGGGTGCTTATTGATACATCGACTAGAGTAGTCATGCTCAGAGATCCTAGTAATCAGGAAGGTTTTCTGGTGCAACTACCTAGGGACATCAATCTTTCTTGTGCGGCTAATGCGGTGCAAGCAAAGGCTATTGCAGATATCCCTGTAGTGTGTGACTTTCCGGATGTTTTTCCCGATGATTTGCCTAGATTGCCCCCGGATCAGGAAGTGGAGTTCAAGATAGAGTTGCTTATCCGTCCTAGTTCATCTCCGTGGGGGTGCCCAGCTATCTTTGTGAAGAAGAAGGATCAATCCCTACGCATGTTTGTAGATTATAGACCTTTGAATGCAGTTACAATCAAGAATAAGTACCCTCTGCCACGCATAGATATCTTGTTTGATCAGTTGTCTAAAGCAAAAGTCTTTTCCAAGATTGATTTGAGATCTGGGTATCATCAAATCAAAATTCGGCCTGAGGTTGTCCCAAAAACTGCATTCCCTACAAGATATGGTTTATATGAGTACCTGGTTATGTCTTTTGGATTGACCAATGCCCCCGCACATTTTATGTATCTGATGAATTCGGTGTTTATGCCTAAGTTGGACAAATTTGTGGTGGTATTTATAGATGATATCCTGGTCTATTCTGAGAATGAAGAAGATCATGTTGAATATTTGCGGGTGGTTCTCACTAGATTGCGAAAACACCAGCTGTATGCAAAGTTCAGCAAATGTGAATTTTGGCTTCGTGAGGTACCTTTTCTTGGACACGTATTGTCGGATGGTGGAATTATGGTTGATCCCACCAAGGTGCAAGAAGTGTTGAACTGGAAGGCTCCAATCTCGGTGCATGAGGTCCGGAGTTTTCTGAGGTTGGTTGGCTATTATCATCGCTTCATCCTAGATTTCTCTAAAATAGCAAAGCCTATGACTCGGTTGCTGCAAAAAGACATGAAGTTTGTCTAGACTTTTGAGTGTGATGCAGCTTTCCATACCCTGCGAACTCTTCTAACTTCGGCTCTAGTTTTGGCACAACCGGATATCGAGAAACCGTTTGATGTGTTCTGTGATGCATCAGGTATTTGGTTAGGAGGTGTTCTTATGCAAGAGGGTAGAGTCATTGCTTATACCTCTCGCCAACTTCGAAAGCATGAAGTGAATTATCCAACGCATGACTTGGAACTCGCTGCTGTTGTTCATGCTTTGAAGGCCTAGAGACATTATTTACTTGGCAATGTGTGCAACATCTACACTGATAATAAAAGTCACAAGTACATCTTCACTCAACCTGAGTTGAATATGCGTCAGAGAAGATGGCTCGAGTTGATCAAGGATTATAACCTCCAAGTGCACTATCACCCTGGCAAGGCAAATGTCGTAGCGGATGCCTTAAGCAGGAAGTCTCATTGCCACTCATTGATTGAGAGTGATGTCCATTTGTCAAAGCTCCTTCATCCTGCAGTCCTTCACAACATCACTGTTAGTTGTACTCTACAGAGTCGAATTATCGAGCTACAGAAGACAGATGCCGGTGTGTTCCACATCAAGCGCAAGATGAAAGAGCAAGAAACCAAACATTTTTGGGTAGATGAGAATGACGTGTTATGGTTCAAGGATAGGTTAGTGGTTCCGAAGGATAGAGAGCTTAGAAATCAAATCATATCTGAAGCCCATTCCTCTAAATTATCTATTCATCCTGGTAGTAGCAAAATGTATCATGATTTGAAGCCTCGATTTTGGTGGACCAAAATGAAGAAAGAGATAGCCGCTTATGTGGCTAGGTGTGACACTTGTTGTCGAGTCAAGGCTGTGCACATGAAAGCTGGATTACTTCAGCCACTCTCTATCCTAGGTTGGAAATGGGAGGAGATCAGGATGGATTTTACAGTTGGACTCCCTACTACTCAGAGGAACTTTAACTCTATTTGGGTGATTGTAGACCGTTTGACCAAGTCAGCACACATCATTCCTGTCCGCATAGACTTTCGTCCCACCGACTATGCGGAGTTGTACTTTAATCAGATAGTCCGACTTCATGGGATCCCTTGTACTATTGTCTCTGATAGAGGACCACAGTTCACTGCTCGCTTTTGGGAGCACTTACATGGATTATTAGGAACTAAGCTAGTAAGAAGTTCTGCTTATCATCCGCAAACCAATGGGCAAACTGAACGAGTGAATCAAATTTTAGAAGATATGTTGAGAGCATGTGTCATCTCGGCTAAGGGCTCATGGGAAAAATGGTTGCCCCTAGCTGAATTCTCGTACAATAACAGTTATCAAGAGAGTATCAAGATGGCACCGTTCGAAGCTTTGTATGGTCGAAAGTGTAGAACCCCGTTGAACTGGGTAGAAGCCGGTGAAAGGAGATATTATGGAATTGATTTTGTTCAAGAAGCCAAAGAACAAGTCCGTACTATCCAAACCCACATGGCCGCAGCTCAAGCTAGGCAGAAAAGTTATGCTGATCGACATAGAAAACCTATTGAGTTCGAAGTTGGAGACTTCGTTTATCTAAAAGTCTCACCTATGAAGAGTGTCCAACGCTTTGGTGTGAAGCGAAAGCTTGCGCCGAGATATGTTGGTCCGTTCGAAATCATTGGACAAAGTGGTAAGGTGGCGTACAAGATTCAATTACCTCCAGAGATGAGTTAAAATCTGAGTTGACCTTTGAAGAAAAGCCAGTCCGAGTGATTGACACTCGTGAGCGAGTGACTCGGAGTCAGGTGGTCAAGTTTTACAAAGTCATGTGGAGTAATCAGGGTAGTGAACATGATGCAACGTGGGAAAGGGAAGATTATTTGAGGGATGGTTATAAGGAATTCTATCAACAATGGTACGCTTTTCAAATCTCGGGACGAGATTTTTATAAGGGGGGAGGGCTGTAACACCCCAGGTGTTTGGCTTCCACATTTGCACTTGCATTTCATTAACATGAGCATCATTCATCCATTCATGAGCTTATATTGCATGAAACATGCTTGTGAAACATTGCAACATATTGTCATATTTCATGTATGTGTTGTTTATGAAATAAATAGTGTGCAACACTCAAGTGCAACATGTCACCTACTTTAGTGAAACAAAGTTAGTTAATACTATGCAACAAGATCATGAAACATGTGAAACATGACTATGAAACAATTGTAACAATTCATGTGTTTTGCATTGTTTCAGTACATACCTTGCTTGATTCTTGTGTGACCAATGTTTGGTGTGGCTAAAAATTCTTTTAAGTAACTTAGTTACACCTAGAATGTCATTTGGAACATTGTTCATGTTGATCATGTTGCCAAATTGTGATTTCAAATAGTGGTTTGACTCATTTTGACCCCTAAACCCTTTTGTTTGACTGTTTAAAAAAGTGTAGCTTAGGATGTTTGCATGTCTGAGCAACCTAAAGTAAAGTTGTAGCAAATTTTATAAGGAACAAACTTTGTTTAGAAGCCAAGTCATGAAAATGTGCACAACATGTTCAAAACGGACCCACAAGTCAGCATTGAAGGTGGATTCAACATTTGAAAAATTTTCTAAGTCCTTAATACAATTCCAGTTTGATCGAGCCAACTTTGGCTTGATACAACTCATGATCCATTGAGAATTAGGTCTTGGTCATTTAACATAAAGTGTAGCTGGTACTTAGGGCTACAATTTGTATCTTGACTGATTTCGCTGATAACCAACGGATTAGAAGCTAATCACCGTCAAACATCGCCTGTTAGTCAATGCCATTGTAATCTGAAACGCAAGCTTCAGACCGGTCATGGCCGACCGAGGTCAGATGATGGCCGCCGCGTGGCCGCCACGCGCCCGGCTCATCCTGACCACGCCGCGCGCTGGCCGTCTTGAAGTGGAGAATGCCTGGCTGCCCTCCGCGCGCGCTCTGCCTCTTTCTGCGTTCCTCCGCTCGCCACAGCAGCGCAGCCAGCAAGCAGCCGCTCCGCCATTGCTGCCGTGGAGCTTCGTCGTCGCCGAGCTCACGCACCGCTGCAAAAACGCGCACTACACCTTCACCGTAGCTCCGCCATGTTCGCCTCTACATCCTCCACCACTTAGCCGACCCATTCGAGCTTAGGTAATGTCGCTGTGACCATTCCAGCTACCGCCGCCATGGCTGAGCTTCCCCGGAATTGGCGCTCACCGTGGCCAGCGCACCACCGCTCCGTTCCTCCATCCCTAGCCCTCGTCTCGTCTTTCCCATCTCATGTAGTTGCTCCCGTGAAGACATTACCGACCAAGCCGGTCCGGTCATGCCAGAACGCGGCCGCGCACCGCCGTGCGCCATGGCCGAGCCACTGTGCGCCATGGCCGGCGTGCTTAGGGGCCGCTAGGTTCTAGGCTTAGGGGGTCAATCGATGCGGGGTAACTTGGGGAGCACGCCGGTGCCGTCAGTTTCACCGGAGGAGCCGCCGTCGGCGAGCTTCGCCGTGTGCCGCGCCGTCGTCGCTGCCTCCCCTGTTTCGTCTCGCTGACTGGTGGGTCCGGCTGACAACCGGGTCCCACACGTGAGTGGCTGTGTATTCATAAGATAGTTCAAATTTTCAGTTTTGACTGCTGTTTTGTAAATTTTGTAACTCCATTTGTGTAGATCCAAATACTGTCATTCAAATTTTGTTAGACTCACAGTGAGGTCTAGTATTTAAGAAAAATATGTCTTGAGCACATTATGTAGAAATTTTGGATGAATTAAATAGGAACTTGAAAAGTGTTTTTGAATGCATGCAAACTTGTTTCAATCATATCTTGAGTTTCTGTGATCCAAAAATTGTGAAATTTTGTGGGTAAGCTAGTATTGCTTAGTAGAAGCTCTGGTTAAAATTTGAGAGTCATTGCATGTGTAGTTTTTGAGTTATAGATTTTCCTTTTATCATTGGGGGATACTTGTGTGAATTTTTGTAAATTATCTAGGAATCCTATGGCCATGAAACTTGGTAGGTAGTTTCTTAGTACATTAAGGATGCTAGGAAAAATATGAAATCTGTTGCTTGACACTTTTCACTAAGGTTTCCTAATTATGCCATTTTAAGCCATTCTGCCTTACCAATTTTGTGTAGGCTATTATACTTACTCAAATGGTGTGAAATTTTTACGGTAGTCTACTTAGAGCATGTAGTATCTACTGTAATTTTTGTAGATTTAATGGTGTAGTTTTAATATATGTTTACTATTTCCTCTAATTAATTAAATAAATTAAGAAAGGTATTAAAAGAAATGTTTTGGTGAGGAACACCCTACTTTATGGTGTTCTTGTGATATGTGTGATGAGGTAGTAAAGTTGGTTTTGTCCAATTATGTGTTTATATCATAAGTTAATAATTATTTGTTTGCATTATGTCCTTCTGGACAGATCTGGGGACTTTAGAAAGTTCCCCATGATATTTTGGTTTTCTGTGAATGTGATGAACACAAGAGTTGTAGATAATTTATGTATCTAGCTCCCATCAAAATTTGAGGGCATTTGGCCCAATAGTTTAGAAACAACAGCTGTTTAAAGTTAGGTTTCAGTTTTGCTTACTCTCTGCCTTGTGAGGATAGAGTTCTGTTGATCAAAGAATTCAACCTGGTAAGGTGTTGAATCATGCATTGAGGTCTGAAAATGAATTGTAGACAATTTTATAAGCTTTCCAAATTGTCTTGTTGCATGTCAATTGGATTTATAAATCTCCAGTTATGGCTAGTTTACTATACCGCTACATAGTCTTCATTTTGCTGAAATACAAATGTTGGTGTGTATGCTTTGTTGCAATGTTCTTGTTGATTGTTTAGGTGTTAGCCTAACTTGAGAATATGCTTAGGTGCAGGTGCTAGGTCATTAACTGAAGATGAGCAATTATACATTAGGTTGTATAAACTTGGTAAGTAAAGTGATTTGAATAGGGCTTAAGTTGGAATATGCAAACTACAGTGAACATGCGCATTCCCCGAGCATCCCTGACATTCGTTCATGTGCATCCATGATATTTATCTTGCGCATTCCTGCAATAGGTGTGCCGGAGGGAGTGACGTTGCTGGAGTTCGAGGGAGCCAACCAGGAGGAGGAGCCTGAGGTGCAGGCAACCGAAGAAGCAGCCGCCGAGGAGGAGTTGCCCGAGTGCCCTGACCACCAGCCTTCCTTGTTCCTGAAAGGCAAGCCCCGGAGCATATTAAGCCTCCCATGCTTTCACAAATACATTGAGTACCTTTTATTGTTGATTATGCATTAAGTATAGGAATTGGTTGGAACCAATTGCTGCATTATATATATCCTTCCTTGTCCAGATATCGCACTGGAATCCTATTTAAGTTCAGGAACGGGTTAAATGCCTAGCCATGCTTAGTGTGGTAGAAGTCAGGTGATTTCCTATCACCTGCGAGCTTTAGGATGAGGTGGATCACGGTTGGCTATATCTGCTATCGTGGAAAAGAACCATGTGAATAATGAATTAAGACCGGGCAGGGTCTTGTGTAGGTTTGAACATAGTGACTCCGTCTGAGTCATTTAAGGACCGATACGCTGTACGTCCTCATGTCATGTTGAACGCAGCCTAACACTTAGCTGGCCGGATAAGTCGTTCCGACCGCGAAGCCTAGTAGCTCGACTTACGCCGGGAACGCGAGCAGTGGCGTGCATTCTGGAGGTAGTAAGGATGTGCGGAGAGCCATTGGCATAAGTCCAAGGAGGGTTAGAGTCTCGAACAACCTTGGCAGAGTGGTTCTCTGAGAATGTCGACCTGTTCGGACTCGCGACTCCTGAATCGTACCAAAGGTGACTTGTTTGCGACCCTGACGGGGGAAGCAGGGTTTGTGTTTAGGAACGGTAACGATCACACCGGCCTACATGGCGTGATTTGCTCCAACCGACCTCCGGCCCGCTAGATCCTACTCTGACTCAGACCAGCAAAGGCCAATCTACAAGACCACACAAGTTCGCTAAGGACGGTAACGATCCTTCGGCTTGCATACAAGTATGCATATGCGTGGGTCACGTATATCAATATGGAACAAGCTAAGTCGTGTTTCCTATTTCAATTAACTATTCTATGAAATATATATTGGATGTGTCTACATCTACAAAACTATTTTTGGCAGGAGCTAGAACTCCAACTGAGCATGTCTAGCAACAAGCAGCCGAACGACGGCAAGCCAGCGAGGAGGTCGTGCAAAGCAAGCTGGTCAGCTGTACGGATCAGTTTGCACGGATGCATGATTGTTTGGAAATTAATACGTACATGGTTATGTACCATTGTATCAACCAACATCAAACAAGCCGTGACAAGATCCAAGCCTTCAAGCAAGCCGTCTTTATCCAAGTCTCTCCACCAGCGGACATCGAGGCCATGCGCTTCGCCCTAGGAACACAGTTCTACTTCGACGCTTTTTGACTTCGACACCAACGGGATCGACGCCGACATCTTCAACCCATGCTCTGGACTTTGTCAAGCTATGCCACGACTCCGCACGTTGCTGAGCTCCGACCACCGAACTGATCGAGCAGCCACGTCGACCACGGACCACATCGATCACGTCTCAAGCGGCTCCGCCGAGCTCCGACCACATCGACCAGACCACGTCGACCACGTCCCGAGCGGCTCCGCCGAGCTCCGACCACCAGACCACGTCGCAATGATGATCGCCGTGAAGAACGGCGCTACGACAATCGCGACCATCGTCATGACGATAAGTCGGAAAGCTCGAGGACCGGACAACTTCATCCCCACCGACCAGATTTCTATCCAAAGATAAGTACACTTCTAATATTTATATTGAACACAATTTTCATTACGACGTTTCTCCACAGCGTCCTCGTCATGATTATTCTTCAAATAACGTTTGTCCATGTATACCATCTTAAAGATAACATACAGCTATAATTAAAGCAAATCCTCGACCAATCATGTTGACGCTCGATGCCTCCAGAGACGGCCCTGTCTCCGGCTCCTCCCTACACGTGCACGAGCGTCTGCCCTCTGTGTTATGGGTGGTCGGCAGTGGTTCCTTAGCGACGCTTTGTTCTTCCTACACGTGCACGGGCTCGGCGCCCCACGTTATGGTTAATAGGCTAGTTAGGGCTGGAGACTCAGCTATATACTAACTGGTCAGACGGTTTATATTAAGTATAAACACAAACTTCATATTAACACTAATGTTTACAAAGCACCAACTGCTTTATCACATCATGCTCATTTGCAAATGACTACTGAGCGTTGTTTCTTCACCGCTGATTTTTTCTCCATAATTTATTGTTTTGTACATCATGTACTACCATTCTACATATTTATATTGCAGGAATTTCAAGCTATGCTCGGGGACTTTGTCTCTCGTCCCTCGACCTATGCTCGGGGACTGCCTCGATCACTCTCTGACCATAGCTCGGGGACTTCATCGCTCGCTTCTCGACCTACACTCGGGGACTGTCTCGATCACTCTCCGACCATGGCTCGGGGACTTCGTCGCTCGCTCCTCGACCTGTGCTCGGGGACTGCCTCGATCACTCTCCGACCATAGCTCGGGGACTTCGTCGCTCGCTCCTCGACCTGTGCTCGGAGACTGCCTCGATCACTCTCCGGCTATGGCTCGGGGACTTCGTCGCTCGCTCCTCGACCTGTGCTCGGGGACTGCCTCGATCACTCTCCGACCACAGCTCGGGGACTTTGCGTCTTGACTACAAGTGACTAGCAACTCTCATACAGTTGGGATATTTTTTCTCACTTAGACCTTGCTACAAGGCTCATACCTCGCCTTCCAGCAAGCTCGGGGACTACATTGGTACGATGCACCTGCCGGTGCATCTTGTTTTGCCTGTACGACGATTCGTTTCTCAACTTAACTGGGAATTCTTTTTAGACCCTAGCACCACGTGCCTACGTCACCTACTACCAGGCTCGGGGACTAAGTGGGCACACTTCACCTTGCGGTGAATGTGTTTGTTTTTCGACCCCTACGCCTCTGATGATCAAGGACGCTATGCTTCAAGACGCACTTACATTTCTTTTCAGAAATACAAGTGGGCACACTTCCCTGGACGGAAATCTTTTTCTTTCTTCTTAAGAGCACCATACATTCTTCGGACAACCTACTTCTCCGGTGACAACGGTGGTCGGAGATGTCAAGAACTCAAGCCTCACTATTTGGAGAAGGTTGAAATGGCGTGTCGCATCAGAATACATGGCGCTCGGGGACTAGCTGTGGGGGATATACCCCCAGGTACCACAAGATGGTACATGGGCCGCACCATCCGTGGTGGCTCGGCCCGTAAGATCAAGGCGTGCACATCAAGATTACAAGTTGTACTAGATATTGTAATAGTACCAAATTGGATACTTTATTTGTAACCTTGTCTCTTCGGAGTATATAAGGAGAGACAAGGGTCCCCTAGAGGATAGATTAATCTGTATACATCTCAATACAATACACCAAAGACACAGGACATAGGGTATTACGTCGACCAGACGGCCCGAACCTGTCTAAATCGCTGTCTCTGCGCCTTGTGTCACCATCTGGTTCCTGATTACACGCACCGTCTACCGATAATCTACCACCACAGGTACCCCCCTCGGTGGACTGCTGACCATATTTCGTCGACAGATGCCAAGAAGATTGCTAGCTTCAAGCGGGGACTTAGCCCCAAACTGCTGAAGGCCATGGGAAATTGCAAGTGTGCTCATTTTAATCAGTTTGTGAGTGATGCTTTATCACAAGAGAACAACAATGCTGTGTATGCTGCTTCAAAAAGTCGTAAGAGGGCCTATGAGGCGGGTGCCTCACAATCCAAGGCTCCTGTCACACAGAGGGCTCCATTCCGTCCTCCAGCGTCAGCCGGTAAGTTTCGTCCACCGCAGAAGAAGAATCCCGCCAAGACTAGGTTTCATAAGGCATTTACTGATTGTTTTCCCAAGGGCACTACCAATCGAGGCGCGTTTGTGGCTCCTCCAAGCAACATGTCATCTTTGAACTGCAACAAGACAGCCCTTTGGGCAAGGGACCGCCCTTACCCTAAGAAGAATAACTACCAAGGTGGCCGTCAAAGGTGTGAACCACACTAATATTACTGAGATTCCTTGAGGAGAGGTAGTAGTGATCACGGTAAGTTTCTGATTGATCAACACCCCATAGTTGTACTATTTGATTTAGGTGCTTCGCATTCCTTTATTAGTCCAGCATTTGCATCCAAGTTTATGCAGAAAACATATACTGTTGAGGGTGAGGGTTATTGTATTAGGGCTGCCAGTGGTATTATCCCAACCAAGCTGGTAGTTGGGGACGTACAATTTGATATAGAGGGGCGAAGTTATTAGGTTGATCTGGTAGTTTTACCGAGGCTGGGTATCGATGTGATATTGGGAATGAATTGGATGAGCAGTCACGGGGTGCTTATTGATACATCGACTAGAGTAGTCATGCTCAGAGATCCTAGTAATCAGGAAGGTTTTCTGGTGCAACTACCCAGGGACATCAATCTTTCTTGTGTGGCTAATGCGGTGCAAGCAAAGGCTATTGCAGATATCCCTGTAGTGTGTGACTTTCCGGATGTTTTTCCTGATGATTTGCCTAGATTGCCCTCGGATCGGGAAGTGGAGTTCAAGATAGAGTTGCTTCCTGGCACAGCTCCTATCTCTAGAAGGCCATATAGAATGCCTCCCAATGAACTAGCTGAACTTAAGACCCAGTTGAATGAACTTCTAAAGAAAGACCTTATCCGTCCTAGTTCATCTCCGTGGGGGTGCCCAGCTATCTTTGTGAAGAAGAAGGATCAATCCTTACGCATGTGTGTAGATTATAGACCTTTGAATGCAGTTACAATCAAGAATAAGTACCCTCTGTCATGCATAGATATCTTGTTTGATCAGTTGTCTAAAGCAAAAGTCTTTTCCAAGATTGATTTGAGATCTAGGTATCATCAAATCAAAATTCGGCCTGAGGATGTCCCAAAAACTGCATTCTCTACAAGATATGGTCTATATGAGTACCTGGTTATGTCTTTTAGATTGACCAATGCCCCCGCACATTTTATGTATCTGATGAATTCGGTGTTTATGCCCGAGTTGGACAAATTTGTGGTGGTATTTATAGATGATATCCTGGTCTATTCTGGGAATGAAGAAGATCATGTTGAACATTTGCGGGTGGTTCTCACTAGATTGCGGGAACACCAGCTGTATGCAAAGTTCAGCAAATGTGAATTTTGGCTTCGCGAGGTACCTTTTCTTGGACACGTATTGTCGGATGGTGGAATTATGGTTGATCCCACCAAGGTGCAAGAAGTGTTGAACTGGAAGGCTCCAAGCTCGGTGCACGAGGTCTGGAGTTTTCTGGGGTTGGCTGGCTATTATCATCGCTTCATCCCGGATTTCTCTAAAATAGCCAAGCCTATGACTCGGTTGCTGCAAAAAGACATGAAGTTTGTCTGGACTTCTGAGTGTGATGCAGCTTTCCATACCCTGCGAACTCTTCTAACTTCGGCTCCGGTTTTGGCACAACCGGATATCGAGAAACCGTTTGATGTGTTCTGTGATGCATCAGGTATTTGGTTAGGAGGTGTTCTTATGCAAGAGGGTAGAGTCATTGCTTATACCTCTCGCCAACTTCGAAAGCATGAAGTGAATTATCCAACGCATGACTTGGAACTCGCTGCTGTTGTTCATGCTTTGAAGGCCTAGAGACATTATTTACTTGGCAATGTGTGCCACATCTACACTGATCATAAAAGTCTCAAGTACATCTTCACTCAACCTAAGTTGAATATGCGTCAGAGAAGATGGCTCGAGTTGATCAAGGATTATAACCTCCAAGTGCACTATCACCCTAGCAAGGCAAATGTCGTAGCGGATGCCTTAAGCAGGAAGTCTCATTGCCACTCATTGATTGAGAGTGATGTCCATTTGTCAAAGCTCCTTCATCCTGCAGTCCTTCACAACATCACTGTTAGTTGTACTCTACAGAGTCGAATTATCAAGCTACAGAATACAGATGCCGGTGTGTTCCACATCAAGCGCAAGATGAAAGAGCAAGAAACCAAACATTTTCGGGTAGATGAGAACGACGTGTTATGGTTCAAGGATAGGTTAGTGGTTCCGAAGGATAGAGAGCTTAGAAATCAAATCATATCTGAAGCCAATTCCTCTAAATTATCTATTCATCCTGGTAGTAGCAAAATGTATCATGATTTGAAGCCTCAATTTTGGTGGACCAAAATGAAGAAAGATATAGCCGCTTATGTGGCTAGGTGTGACACTTGTTGTCGAGTCAAGGCTGTGCACATGAAAGCTGGATTACTTCAGCCACTCTCTATCCCAGGTTGGAAATGGGAGGAGATCAGTATGGATTTTATAATTGGACTCCCTACTACTCAGAGGAACTATAACTCTATTTGGGTGATTGTAGACCGTTTGACCAAGTCAGCACACTTCATTCCTATCCACATAGACTTTCGTCCTACCGACTATGCGGAGTTGTACTTTAATCAGATAGTCCGACTTCATGGGATCCCTCGTACTATTGTCTCTGATAGAGGACCACAGTTCACTGCTCGCTTTTGGGAGCACTTACACGGATTATTAGGAACTAAGCTAGTAAGAAGTTCTGCTTATCATCCGCAAACCAATGGGCAAACTGAACGAGTGAATCAAATTTTAGAAGATATGTTGAGAGCATGTGTCATCTCGGCTAAGGGCTCATGGGAAAAATGGTTGCCCCTAGCTGAATTCTCGTACAATAACAGTTATCAAGAGAGTATCAAGATGGCACCGTTCGAAGCTTTGTATGGTCGAAAGTGTAGAACCCCGTTGAACTGGGTAGAAGCCGATGAAAGGAGATATTATGGAATTGATTTTGTTCAAGAAGCCGAAGAACAAGTCTGTACTATCTAAACCCACATGGCCGCAGCTCAAGCTAGGCAGAAAAGTTATGCTGATCGACGTAGAAAACCTATTTAGTTCGAAGTTGGAGACTTCGTTTATCTGAAAGTCTCACCTATGAAGAGTGTCCAACGCTTTGGTGTGAAGCGAAAGCTTGCGCCGAGATATGTTGGTCCGTTCGAAATCATTGGACAAAGTGGTAAGGTGGCATACAAGATTCAATTACCTCCAGAGATGAGTGCTATCTTCAATGTCTTTCATGTATCCCAATTGAAGAAATGTCTTCGCGTCCCTAAAGAGAGAGTTCCATTGGGGGATATCGAGTTAAAATCTGATTTGACCTTTGAAGAAAAGCCAGTCCAAGTGATTGACACTCGTGAGCGAGTGACTCGGAGTCAGGTGGTCAAGTTTTACAAAGTCATGTGGAGTAATCAGGGTAGTGAACACGATGCAACGTGGGAAAGGGAAGATTATTTGAGGGATGGTTATAAGGAATTCTATCAACAATGGTACGCTTTTCAAATCTCGGGACGAGATTTTTATAAGGGGGGAGGGCTGTAACACCCCAGGTGTTTGGCTTCCACATTTGCACTTGCATTTCATTAACATGAGCATCATTCATCCATTCATGAGCTTATATTGCATGAAACATGCTTGTGAAACATTGCAACATATGGTCATATTTCATGTATGTGTTGTTTATGAAATAAATAGTGTGCAACACTCAAGTGCAACATGTCACCTACTTTAGTGAAACAAAGTTAGTTAATACTATGCAACAAGATCATGAAACATGTGAAACATGACTATGAAACAATTGTAACAATTCATGTGTTTTGCATTGTTTCAGTACATACCTTGCTTGATTCTTGTGTGACCAATGTTTGGTGTGGCTAAAAATTCTTTTAAGTAACTTAATTACACCTAGAATGTCATTTGGAACATTGTTCATGTTGATCATGTTGCCAAATTGTGATTTCAAATAGTGGTTTGACTCATTTTGACCCCTAAACCCTTTTGTTTGACTGTTTAAAAAGTGTAGCTTAGGATGTTTGCATGTCTGAGCAACCTAAAGTAAAGTTGTAGCAAATTTTATAAGGAACAAACTTTGTTTAGAAGCCAAGTCATGAAAATGTGCACAACATGTTCAAAACGGACCCACAAGTCAGCATTGAAGGTGGATTCAACATTTGAAAAATTTTCTAAGTCCTTAATACAATTCCAGTTTGATCGAGCCAACTTTGGCTTGATACAACTCATGATCCATTGAGAATTAGGTCTTGGTCATTTAACATAAAGTGTAGCTGGTACTTAGGGCAACAATTTGTATCTTGACTGATTTCGCTGATAACCAACAGATTAGAAGCTAATCACCGTCAAACATCGCCTGTTAGTCAATGCCATTGTAATCTGAAACGCAAGCTTCAGACCGGTCATGGCCGACCGAGGTCAGATGATGGCCGCCGCGTGGCCGCCACGCGCCCGGCTCATCCTGACCACGCCGCGCGCTGGCCGTCTTGAAGTGGAGAATGCCCGGCTGCCCTCCGCACGCGCTCTGCCTCTTTCTGCGTTCCTCCGCTCGCCACAGCAGCGTAGCCAGCAAGTAGCCGCTCCGTCATTGCTGCCGTGGAGCTTCGTCGTCGCCGAGCTCACGCACCGCTGCAAAAACGCGAACTACACCTTCACCGTAGCTCCGCCGTGTTCGCCTCTACGTCCTCCACCACTTAGCCGACCCATTCGAGCTTAGGTAAGGTCGATGTGACCATTCCAGCTACCGCCGCCATGGCTGAGCTTCCCCGGAATTGGCGCTCACCGTGGCCAGCGCACCACCGCTCCGTTCCTCCATCCCTAGCCCTCGTCTCGTCTTCCCCATCTCATGTAGTTGCTCCCGTGAAGACATTACCGACCAAGCCGGTCCGGTCATGCCAGAACGCGGCCGCGCACCGCCGTGCGCCATGGCCGAGCCACTGTGCGCCATGGCCGGCATGCTTAGGGGCCGCTAGGGTCTAGGCTTAGGGGGTCAATCGATGCGGGGTAACTTGGGGAGCACGCCGGTGCCGTCAGTTTCACCGGAGGAGCCGCCGTCAGCGAGCTTCGCCGTGTGCCGCACCGTTGTCGCTGCCTCCCCTGTTTCGTCTCGCTGACTGGTGGGTCCGGCTGACAACCGGGTCCCACACGTCAGTGGCTGTGTATTCATAAGATAGTTCAAATTTTCAGTTTTGACTGCTGTTTTGTAAATTTTGTAACTCCATTTGTGTAGATCCAAATACTGTCATTCAAATTTTGTTAGACTCACAGTGAGGTCTAGTATTTAAGAAAAATATGTCTTGAGCACATTATGTAGAAATTTTGGATGAATTAAATAGGAACTTGAAAAGTGTTTTTGAATGCATGCAAACTTGTTTCAATCATATCTTGAGTTTCTGTGATCCAAAAATTGTGAAATTTTGTGGGTAAGCTAGTATTGCTTAGTAGAAGCTCTGGTTAAAATTTGAGAGTCATTGAATGTGTAGTTTTTGAGTTATAGATTTTCCTTTTATCATTGGGGGATACTTGTGTGAATTTTTGTAAATTATCTAGGAATCCTATGGCCATGAAACTTGGTAGGTAGTTTCTTAGTACATTAAGGATGCTAGGAAAAATATGAAATCTGTTGCTTGACACTTTTCACTAAGGTTTCCTAATTATGCCATTTTAAGCCATTCTGCCTTACCAATTTTGTGTAGGCTATTATACTTACTCAAATGGTGTGAAATTTTTACGGTAGTCTACTTAGAGCATGTAGTATCTACTGTAATTTTTGTAGATTTAATGGTGTAGTTTTAATATATGTTTACTATTTCCTCTAATTAATTAAATAAATTAAGAAAGGTATTAAAAGAAATGTT
This sequence comes from Miscanthus lutarioriparius, assembly GCA_904845875.1. Lineage (NCBI taxonomy): Eukaryota > Viridiplantae > Streptophyta > Magnoliopsida > Poales > Poaceae > Miscanthus > Miscanthus lutarioriparius. The sequence goes on along the minus strand of CAJGYO010000003.1, from coordinate 52,839,404 downwards.
TTGGTGAGGAACACCCTACTTTATGGTGTTCTTGTGATATGTGTGATGAGGTAGTAAAGTTGGTTTTGTCCAATTATGTGTTTATATCATAAGTTAATAATTATTTGTTTGCATTATGTCCTTCTGGACAGATCTGGGGACTTTAGAAAGTTCCCCATGATATTTTGGTTTTCTGTGAATGTGATGAACACAAGTATTGTCTCCACCCGACGGGTGATGAAGACTAGATCATGGGCATGATCTCTGTTCTCTTATCTGAATGCTTTTGCGGGCTGTGATCAGCGAACCAGTATGTGTATTTGAACTCGGGTGTGTAAGTTAAACTATTTGCTTCCGCATGTTTTACAAGACTGGTTTTGTAATAACGATGACTCTGTGATGATGTAATCTATTTGCGAACATCTGCGAAATGTTGTAACGTACGATATGTTATGTTGAATTACTGTGATCTTGGTTGTATGCAAGTTGGTTTGAAATCCTTCGAGATTTCAGTTGACTACCGGGTTTATATGGGCTCAAGTTCGAGAATTTGATTGTTTCGGCGATTGTTTTTGTACTTGTGCTCTTATAAATTGGTCGGTTCTGTGACATTAGCGATCAGGGTTGAGTACTTTTGTCATAATGTCTTCGTAACCCTTGCTGATATTCTTGCATTTTGTATGATTGCACTGTCTCTTATTTCTTCTATTGAAACAATTTCTAACCGTCTTCTTTCTTCTGCTTCACCTTCTTCATATTGTTCTATTCTTAGAGATGGCCTTATTAAGTCGGCTAGTAGTACCGCCTCTGATCCATAGACCAGAAAGAACGGTGAGTATCCAGTTGCTCTGCTGATCTGGGTTCTTAGACCCCATACCACTTTTGGTAATTCGTCGATCCATTTTCCACCATAATCTTTCAAATCTTCATATAATCTTGGTTTTAAACCTTGTAATATGAGTCCATTTGCTCTTTTGACTTGTCCATTGGCCTGCGGGTGTGCTACTGATGCAAAGTCGATTTCTATCCCACAATCTCTTGCCTAGTATTGGAATTCTCTTGCTGTAAATGGTGAACCAAGATCTGTGATTATTCTGTTAGGCATGCCGAACCTATGCACGATGTCTTGTATGAATTCCACTGCCTTTTCTACACTATATTTGACCAAAGGTTTGTATTCAATCCACTTTGTAAATTTGTCGATTGCCACAAATATGTATTCGAAGCCTCCTTTTGCTTTTTTGAGTGATCTGACTTGATCCAGCCCCCAGCATGAGAACGGCCAAGCCGGCGGTATGCATATTAAGTTGTGAGCCGGCACATGTGATTGCCTAGCAAACATTTGGCAATTCTTGCATGTTCTGACGAGCTCTTCTGCATCTTTGAGTGCTGTTGGCCAATAGAAACCAGTTCTGATTGCTTTGCCGACTAGTGTCCTAGAGGCTGCATGATTTCCACGGCATCCTGAGTGGATTTCGTCCAAGATTTCCTTTCCTTTATCTGTCGGAACACATTTAAGCAGTACTCCTGATGATGCTGCTCTTTTGTATAGTTTATCCCCTACCAGAACGTAGTTTTTTCTTCTTCGTACAACCCGAGTTGCTTCTGCTTTGTCTTCGGGTAGTTTCTTCTCTTTGATAAAATCAATGTATGTTTGTCTCCAATCACTTTGTATGACCATGATTTGTCTTGGCTGGTCTGGTTCTTCTGCTTGATCTATTTCCATTGGATCTGTTGTTGAAACAACCCCGATTTCCATGAAGGGAAATCCACAGAGTCGAAGTGTAATAAGACCGTTGAAGATCATATTACCCAAATTCCAGTCGAATATCACAACCATACAACGTAATATCAGAGTATAAATAGTGCGGAATTACATAAATTATTACATCGCCGCATTGGCAGAATCAAAAGTAGCATTCATTCAGAACAACTTGAAGATAGATCGCCAAACTCGAGCGTAGGAACGAACCCCTCAACCGTCAAACTCCTCGGAGCTATACTCCTCAGCAGAACCTGTGTGCCAAAATTTATCAGTACAATTTGTACTGGCCACTCCCAACCCTATGAGCATTGCTTTGTGGAAATTGGATGCACGTTGGATATACTCAAAAAGGAACCTATAAGGCTAGGGTTTCCTATGTATTAGCATATTAAGTACATTATATCAGTTGGTCAAGTTTTAACACCATTCTCACACATTCCACCCCATTCCCATTCCAGAGCCAGGTTTCGATCCTGGGATCGATACACCACCATCTCCACACCATCTCCATACCACACCCATACCATCGCTCAGTCGACAGGCCAACTCCCACTCGGCACTGTCTCAAGGCCCGTAGCCCCTGGCTACGTCCGAACACTCACTCCCAGGGGGAGAAGAGAAGGACTCATCTCACTATCTAGTTTAAGCGAAACCCAGGAAAGGTCCATTGCCGACGAGTCAGCATATGTATCGATCGATCAACCATACACTCTGCAGAGGTTTTACATAACCACAAGATCTGCCTTCCTCGCTGACCGTCGTCAACTGGGCTGATTCCGGCCGCTTGCTAGCCTAGGATAATGCCACTCTACCATTCAGCCCTGGTACACCCCAAGTCTGGTCTGGGGTGGCTAAAACTGTGAGTCATGAGCCGGGTCCACAAGGTCTCCATGAAGTCTCGGAAGGGTGTGGGGGAAATCCTCCGCACCCTGTACCTTCCTCACACTGTCCGCTATCAACCAAGCAGTAGTGGCAATATCCTACCAAGTAGTCTGGCTGTCCCGCACCATATAGGGCGAGTGGTACGTAGGGCTTCCCGGTGAATCTGAGTACTAGTAATCCTTAGGGATGACCAAGCCAGAATGTCTCCATCAGGGTTTCCATTTACCGTGCCACCACAGCACCTCCACCCTGGGCTCCTCCCATCATAGGTTCACACCTAGGGCCACCTCATATACCATTTACCCACCACAGGTATCCATTCCAGGGGTGCCCAGGCAGCACCCCACGGCAAGACTTGCCCCAGGCTCGTCGTATACTCCAACTTGGTCGACACAACCCTCACCCTCCACGCACCCAAGTCACACACGTAGCACTCTCCCCATAGTTCAATTATCACCAGTTTCCAACACGCATCAATGTAGTGTAAGCGTGGTAGAAGTAATAAGCATTGAAATATAATAGCAAGCGTGTGACTAGCCTAACAGCAGGGTGAGCAGGGGTAAGGTTGTGTCAAGGTAAAGGCCATCAAGAAAGCATACTACCATGCAAGTCCTACCATAGTGTGATCATAACAACAAAGTAAAGCACTAGCATTCCTATTTTAGCCATGCGTAATAGGTGCTACGAGATTGGGTGGGATGTGGCACCTTCAGTGTAGTCGTCTCCGTACTCCTCACGGTACTCATGATCCTCGTCCGTCCGGTTCTCCTCCGAGTCTGCAAACGACCGCATTATAGTCGCGTTAGCGACGTTTATAGAATAGCACAAAGAAGCAATGAAAATTCAAAAGAGCCAAATGCACACAAACATGGGTCCATTGCGTAGAGCTCGATTTTAGATGAATTTTGGTCCTAGTTTCGTATTTTTCCGAGGTCGTATGAATTAGTTATGAATTTCCCAAGATTAAATCTATTTCTGAAAATGGAAAAAGGCTGAATTAATCCTAGGCTGACACGTGTCATGCTGGGGTTGGTCCACGTGGCTTGCTGACGTCAGCATGACGTCATCAACGTCATCCTCACCGACAGGTGGGGCTAGAGGCTATTGAGTCACTGATAGATGGGTCCGGTCAAAGTCAACGGCGAGTCTTCGGTCAACGGTCTGGGTCACTGACGTGTGGGGCCAGGGCTGCGGACGTCAGCAGCTGATGTCAGCGTGACGTTAGCATGACGTCACCTCAGCTGTGCTGGCTTCTAACATGTGGGTCCCGCGTGACATCATCATGACGTCAGCATCTGACGTGTGGGTCCAGAGTGTTCGTGTCACTGACATGTGGGGCTAGGTCAACGGTCATCGTTGACCAGTCAACGATCAATACGGCCGGGTCTCAAACGGGCTTCGGGTTGGGCCGGTCTGGACCGGGCCGGACCGGACACGTGGCATGCTGTGACGTAGCCACGTCACGACCATGGGCCTCCACTTGGCCATGGTCCACGACTCATGGTCCACGGTGGATAGATGCGCCGGTCTACGGTGGACCGCGTCTTCTTTCGGTGAGCCGCGTCCACCCCCCCCTCTTCTCTGTCTATGGTTCACGTGCACCAGGTTTACGTGTGGGTGGCCGGCGAGGGGGTGTTCCCCTGTTTTTCTCCCACGGTGGTGCTCCTACCGGCGGTGAGCTGACTGTGAGTCTTCATGGCGGTGCTGGTGCCCAATTGGGGAGGGGAAAAGGCTACCCCAGGCTACGGCCACTGCGATGGTGGGGTCTAGGTGGTGGCTGGGGCTCACCAAGGCGCTGGCCATGGCGAACAGCGGCTCGGCAGTGCTCGCTGGTGGCGAGGTCGCATTTGCAGGCTCTCCGGTGGCTCGACTAGGCAGATGAGGGCTCCTGTGGTTTCGTGGGTGCACGACGAAGGCGTCCAGGGCTCAAGGCGAGGCTTCGGATCCCCAGGTGGTCGGTAGGGATGTCCCGGCGGCCACGGCGATGTAGTGACGATGGTGATGCACGCGGGTGAACCACGGGACTCTAGCAGTGTGGTCACGGCGTGCGCGTGAGTTACCCGCGGCTTCAGCGAATGGGATGGGCGAGTCAAGGAGGTGCCAGGCGCTCCCAGCAGTACTGGCCATGGTGGTCGATGCTCTGACCGGTGGTCGGGTGATCGAACCGGTGGTCTGGTGCTCAGCACGGTGGTCTGGTGCTCAGACCGGTGGTCGCGTGCTCGGACTGGTGGTCTGGTGCTCAGCACGGTGGTCTAATGCTCGAAGGTGGTCTGGTGCGCCATGGCGGCGGCGTCGTGAGCGTAGCAGGCGTGCTCGGCTACGGAGTCCAGGGAACTTGGAGAGGTCTACAGTGTCCAAGGGCTCAGGGATGGTCACGGTCAACGTGAGTGTGCTGTGCTGGTGTGCCTAGAGGCCGGGAATGGCCTTGGCCTACGCGCTCACAGTATGGAGCGCCATGGCCAGAGTAGCAAGGTCCGGCGGTGAGCAGGGGAAAAATTGGGGCTCACCGTGGGTGCTGTGGAAGAAAGGATGGCGGTGCAGTGACGAGTTGCGGCCGTGTAGCTCCGGAAGCAGTGCCATGCAGTGCCGACCCACGACCGTGATGACGACGACGGCGTTGCCCTCGGCTCCGACGACTTCGGTAGTGCGCGGGGGCTCCGATCCTCCTCTCACGATCCGTTCACGGCCCTCTTCTCTCGGTGTGGTGCGGCTGCTAGGCCACCAAGCGGTGGCGGAGGCTGAGGTAGAGGCTAAGGCGCCGGGCGTGAGCAGCGTGCGGGCTGGCTTTATAGCCGAGTGCCACGCCTCCCATGGCGGATGGCATCGTGCGGTGGAGGCATGTGCATCGCATCAGACGGTGATGCGGGGTTGCGTGGGCGTGGCACAAGGGGGTAGGGTCATGCCCCAGGCGTGACCCCCTGGCCCACCCCTGCCACTGCTGTCGGGCGCCGGTCGCGTAGGTGGTTGAGGCGTGGGTGAGGAAGACGATATTGTAGACGGAGGTGGCTGACATGCGGGGTCTAGCGGGCAACGGCTGCGAGTGAGGCAGACGGCCAGACGGGTGCGCAGGCGATGCGCTGGGCCGGCTCGTGGGCCGCGTACGTGCGCACGCCGGTGCAAGATGGGCGCAGTTGGGCTGGCTAGGCCATGAAGCCGAGCAGCCTAGGCTGCGAGGCCTTCTTCCTCATTTCCTTTTTCTGTTTTCTTTATCTTCTTCCTTGATTTGAATTCAAATTTGACTTGGGTATTTTGAATTCAAAATGGGTGCACCTAATTCATTGGAGTTTGTTAAGCCTATCATAACTCAAATGGAAATCCAAATCACATTTCGAATTAACAAAGCATGCAATACTTTATTGATTAGAATTTAGATAAACACAATTACCTAATGACATGCCATGCTTATGTGTTAACTTGGGTTGGGGTTAGACCTAATGCATCTCTTAGGTTGGGTTTTCTATACATGACACTCATCATCACATGGGTGTTTTTAAGAAAAATTTTGTAGTTGGTATTTTTGGGTGTATGGATTTTTGGGTTGTTACAGTCCTACCCCCTTAACAGAATCTCGTCCCCGAGATTAAGGTGTAACGTACTCTTCGAAGAGGTAAGGATATCGTAGCCGGAGGTCAGACTCCTTCTCCTATGTTGCTTCTCTCTCTGTGTGATTACTCCATTGGATCTTGCACATAGGAATAGTCTTGCTTCGGGTCTCTTTGGTATCTCTGCCCAGAATCCTGATAGGATGTTCTCTATACTCAAGTGTATCTTGAATGTCAAGTGTATCAGTTGGAACTACTTCATCGGGCACTCTCATACACTTGCGTAGTTGAGAGACATGGAATACGGGATGTACACCCACCAATTCCTCAGGTAGCTCAAGTTTGTAGGCGAACTTTCCAATCCTCTTGCAAATCTTGTATGGGCCAACAAATCTAGGGGCAAGCTTGCCTTTCACATGGAATCTGACAGTCCCACGTAGCGGAGATACCTTGAGATAGACGAAGTCTCCCACATTGAACTCGAGTTCTCTTCTCCTTTTATCAGCATAGCTCTTGTATCGACTTTGAGCAATTCTCAGATTCTCCTTCACTCGAGCAACTCCTTCTTCTGCATCTTGAATCTTAACGGAATCAAAGAACGATCTTTCTCCCGGTTGAGACCACATCAAAGGTGTCTTACAAGGTCTGCCATATAGAGCTTCAAATGGCGACATCTTGATACTGGCTTGGTAGCTATTGTTGTAAGAGAACTCTGCATAGGGTAAGCATTTCTCCCAATCAGATCCATAATTCAGCACACTAGCGCGAAGTATGTCTTCTAAGATCTGATTTACTCATTCTGTCTGTCCATCTGTCTGCGGGTGGTAAGCGGTACTGAAATCAAGTTTAGTTCCAATAGACTTGTGCAGAGCTTCCCAGAATCGGGACACAAACTGAGGACCACGATCAGATACAATACTAGAGGGTGCTCCATGCAGCCTAAGAATATGCTCAATATATAGATCCGCTAATTTTTCTGCATTGGTCTTGGTCTTTACTGGTACAAAGTGAGCAATCTTGGTCAAACAATCAACAATCACCCAGATAGAATCATTGCCTTTCTGTGAACGGGGCAATCCAACTATAAAATCCATGGATATGCTCTCCCATTTCCACTCGGGAACGTCAAGAGGCTTTAGCAATCCTGCAGGCCTTTGATGTTCAGCCTTAACTCTATTACAGGTGTCACAACGTGCCACATGTCCTGCAATGTCCGTCTTCATGCCTTTCCACCAAAAGTGTTTCTTCAAGTCTTGATACATCTTTGAATTCCCAGGGTGTATACAATACTTAGAATCATGGGCTTCTGACAGAATTTCCTCTCGTAGGGCTGTATCAGAAGGTACACAGATTCTGTCCTTGAACCAGATGGTCCCTTGTTCATCCTCATGGTGGTTGGTCTTGTAGCCTAGTTTCATCAGACCACAAAGATATTCGATCTCTTCACAATTTTTCTGAGCTTGACAGATGCGATCTGTGAGATCATACTGTATGCGGAGCTCATTCAACAAGCCATGCGGTAGTATCTCAAGTTGGAAATCATCAATCTCTTCCTTGAGCTCAGGTGGTACAGATTCAGTGATCAAAGTATGACAGTAACTCTTACGGCTGAGGGCATCTGCGACTATGTTAGCTTTCCCCGGATGATAGTGAATTTCTAGATCATAGTCCTTGATTAACTCTAGCCATCGGCTGTAACACCCCGGGTGTTTTAAATACTAAAACTTGCCATGACATCATATCCATTGCAAAGCATCTGCACATATTGAAAACTTGGATATGCATTTACTAAAACAAGTTTACTTTATGTTGTATGTGTGAGTTGTATTGTTTGAATCAAGTTTGAAATACTTGTATTGTTTTGGAAATTCCGAAAACCCTAATTTCAATATTTAAATTCTACCCTGAAAATCCATTTCAAAATCGAAGCACATTTTGGGGTTGAGTCTTAAAGCAAAGTTATAGAGCTTGTCGAGTTGTACAAAGTTTATTTTTGGAGTTTTTCAAGTTGTTTAGAAAAATTTGAAGTTATTTAAAAAGGCGAAATTCCTTAAATATCCCCGTTTTAAATTCAAAAGTTCATTTCAAAATGTAGGCCGAATTAGGGTATGGTTTCAAAAGCAAAGTGGTAGAACTTTTGATTTTGAATAACTTTTGTTTTTGGAGATTTTTGAGTTGTTATGAAAATTTGAGAGTAATTTGTGAATTTTGGGCGAATGGCATTTCTGTAAATTGAGTGAACAGTGTCCACCGCCGAAGCTACATTGCCGGCGTTTCCTTCTTCGGCGTTCCAGGCGTGGTCGTGGCCGTTTTGGCATCGCGCTGGCGCGGTGAAGGACACGGCGCAGCTTCCTTGAGCTTCCTGGCCATCCTTTATAGCCTGAACCGTCGCCGTTTGACCCCGTCCCTTTGCTCTATTTTTCCGTCGCCACTGCTTCATCTCCGGTGAGCCCGTGCCATCGTTGTTGTGCTCCACCGTCGCTGATAAGCTAGCTCCAGCTCCACCTACTCCTTGCACGTCCGGCAGACCCACCAATTCCGCTTGTCTTCACCGAAAACTCGAGTTTCATTGCCTTCTTCCTCGCGGCCGGCGAACTCACCCGAGATTCTGTTTCTCCGTGGCCAGAGCCCGTCGGTGAGCCGTTGCCCTTGATTGGTGTACCTTTGGCTTCGTCTTGATGCTGTAGTGCTCATTTCATTGTTTCTTGGCCGTTTTGTCCACTGCAGTCGCTGGTACACCATCACCGACGAACTTTGTTCCGCCGTGATCGTCGTGGACGCTGTCCCGCTTCACCGCTGTTTCTCCAGCCTTGTTATCTGCTCAGTTGTGTTCAGGGTAAGCTCTTGATGCTTCCTATGTCCTTTGTTTAACCGCTACCGGTCTGTAGTCGCCGGTGTAGTACCGCCGAGGCACCGTGTCCGCCATGGCCGACGTTGAGCTTGAATTGAGTCGTAATAGGTGCAGCTAAGTAGGTCAGTAGGTGCGCCTAGTCGTGGGGAGCATGTTGGTACAATCGTCATCGCCGGTGAACTCGCCGTCGGCGAGGAATCGCCGATCAGAGCCGTCGCTGCCGTGGTCAACGTCGGAGGTTGAATATGACAAGTGGGACCCGGTTGTCAGTGACTCAGCGTTCAAAATGAATTTTCTGTTTTTCAGATTTAAATGAATAGTGTCTATTTTTGTTATTTTTGTGTAGATTTATTTAGAGCTCCAAAAATTATGAATTTTTTTGTGTGACTTCTTTGTGATGTGTATTATTTAGGAAAAATATGAAATGTTGATTTTTAGTACTTTTTGAATGTGATAAAAATTGCTCGATTAATTAATAAATGAGTTTCCAGGATTTTTCTAGACTTATTTATGTATCCAAAAATTATGAAAATTGTTTTGTCACTTAGTTATCATGTGATGAACATATATAAAAATTTTGAGGTCACTTGGAACAAGTTGATTTATTTCATAATTATTAATTAATTAATTAATTCATAAAAGCAAATAGTAACCTTTAGTGATTTAGGTTTTGTTTGAGTTTTTGATTAAGTGATGTCCTTGGGTCATTAGTTGGTAATGATCCTTGGCAATTGTTGTGAGTGTTGCGAAAATGGTTTAGTTAGTTTGACTTGTAAATGTACCGCGAAGGAAAGTTGTATTCAAGTTGTTAAGTTTTGCATCCATCAACGAGCATCATATTTTGTATCCGCATCATGTTAAGCATGGCATTGTTACTACGTGTAGTGAACGAAGGTGAGCACGTGGTAGTTAATCAAGTAGTTGAGGAGGTTGATCCGTCTATGGAGGTTGGTGTTGATATTGGTGGAACGACTCCAGACCCGGACTTTTCCGTCAACGAAGTCAAGCCCCGGATGCATACAACCCTACCTTGTATTTTACAAATTGATTTCGCTTTTGCTTTTTTTTTACTGCATTAAGTGATTAGAAGTCAAGTGAACACCAAATTGGTACCTTACCAACCTTGTTATTCCATATTTACCATATTACCAGTTTTAAATTCGTATATGCCAGTTTTGCTTAGCTATGCTTAGAACGGTGAAAGTCGGGTGATTACATGTCATCTGCAAGTTTTGAATGGAGCTTTGGTTAATTATGTTAACATGTGATATGGGAATATGGAGTAATAAATCTAGACCGGGCAGACTCGGTGTGTGTGAGCCACAAGACATGGAGGTCTTGTGAGCAGGTTCTTTCCGCCTGTGTCGATTAAGGTCCGTCCGTTGTTGAATTGCATGAGGTGAGACTTTGTAGTACTAACCACATACTCCGGTAAGCCTTAACTTGGTTATTCTATTATGAGAATGGCTACTCGCGCACTGGGAGTGGAGAGATGGCGGGAATAGCGTGTACCCACGTGGCAATGGGCTGGATTGGTGGAGTACTGTATTCTCGGGTGGCGCGGACCCGTTCTTGTTTTAGAGGATCCGAGGGTAGGTTGGTATATGTAGGTCGGGGACCTACATATGTCGTGTGGTCTGGAATTCCCAGCTAGGTTTTAATCGGTTTGAATCGTCGTTGCTCCTCGGTTATGGAGACTCAACTCACTGTTCATCATCGTAGTAATTAATAACTAGAACTTGAGGATGGTTTGAGAAGGTGTTGGTTACGAAGTTTCATGATCTCAATACGGATCGTGTCAGCTTTGTATATGATCTTTATGAAGTTTTAAACGTTGATATAAAGAATTTTGTTAAAAATGCTTTTACGCAAAAGAACCTTGATTATTGCTAAAGCCACACCTTGAATCCCATGAGCCTGCATTCCTACGTTCTTTTAAATTCTTATTTCGGTTAAGACTTGTTGAGTACTTTTGTACTCAGGGTTCGTTGACCCTTGTTGCAGGTGAGGCTCATGAGCAGATCTGTTTTGGATCGTGCTGCATGACTGTTGTTCAGTGCGATGACGATAATTAAATGTGTGGTCCTTGGGCAGGGCAGTTTATGTTGTGTGTTTTGTAATATATTATAATGCCACTCCACTACTTTGGTTTGTTTTATTATCGAACTTAGTTGTATGGTTTGAAACAAATGGTTTGTAAACTATGTTATTGTAAGTCTTCCGCTACTTTTACTCTGATGTATCTATTTGAATAAACTGTTGTAATACTGCAATGACTCTGTAATGTGATCCTGCTCGGAAATTGTGGATGATTCGGGGTTCCCCGAGAACACCCGATAGTCTTCTTAAGTTATCGGGAACATATGTATAGATGTCAAAGGTCGTTGGACAGTGACAGGTGCATGTGGGCCCTATAATTTAGGAGGTTCTACCACAGAATGGTATCAGAGCGATCGTTACAAAGTTTTTGTGGTATTAGTTTACAAAAACTTCAAAATGATTTGGGATGACTAAATTTAACTTGATTAATTTGGTCCAAATTGCTTCTGACTTGTCTTATTTCTTTCTCACCACTCCTTACTTGATTAAAAAGGTTTTGTGTGGTGGAGTAGTAATCTTATTATGCCCTATGTAAAAACAAATGTTGTTTATTCTCGTTTTAAGCTTTGGTGGTTTTGTTCGTCAGAACGATTCATGTATCATAATTAAGTTACTTGTTACTTCCTTCGTCTCTGAGTTTGGTGGTTTTGTCATCATGGTCATGGAGCTGGTGTGGCCGGCATTGACGAAGGGGTAATAGATCTGGCTCAAGCTAGGGTTTAGATCCGGTCGGTCATGGCAGGTGCTGAGGTAGGGATCCGGATCTAGCTTGTACCATCGTGGAGGCTAGGGTTCAAAATTGTAAGATAGAGGGTGTAGATCCTTTAAAATGTTTTTGCACCCTATAGACAGAATGATCCTTTAAAATTTTCACTAGCCGAACACTAGTGGAGCGATAAGGTTTATCACAAAAGGTTTGGCAGTTTGAAATCATGACTATCCAGATAGTATTGATGAACGATGACATGAGTCATCCATTTTTGTCTTGTAGGCTCCTAGACTCCCACGCAGGCGCGCACGCATGGGTGGCATCATCAGGTAGTTCCAGCAGGGATGTCGCCTCATAGCCCATCGCATTGATGTGACAGGGCGAAGCTGAACCATCTGCCCATGCAAACATGTCAGTGGTTGTGGGCGTGGGGTGGTTCCACGGCCCCCAAACTATAGCAGACACAAGGATGCATGATGGAATGTTATCTGCTGCCTTCTATGATCATCTACCTTCCCTCCCTAGATCTCCTCCTTCCATCCCAAAGCTTTTGCCCTCCACCCTATTGTGCCCTTTGCACCGCCAATGCCTCCTATGAGGACCATGACCATGCAGTGGATGAAGTCATCCATCGACTACATGGCGTTCGACGAGCTACAACTGAAGGCGGTGATCTCGGAGGCCGCCGACGTGATCGGGTGGAGAGTCCTGCCGAGAACCAAAGTGGAGCTGAGGCCGGAGGAGAATGAGGTCATCTCTTTTGCCCATTTCCACTCTTTTGGGTTTGGGGTGCCAGCACACCCCTTACTCCGATGGTTGCTGTACTACTATAGGCTCTGCCTCCTAGACTTGACCCCATAGGGGATCCTCCATCTTTCCGTCTTCATCATGCTATGCGAGGGCTTCCTGGGAGTCCCTGCCCACTATGAGCTATGACGGTCTTTATTCCGGGTGGTTCGCTCAGTGCTCGGGGGGTCTGTCTTCCTCGGATGGGGGCGCTGTTGGTATTTATTAACTTGTCACTTGTTTTAATAGCCACCTATTAATTACCTACATCTCCTAACATTAGTTTACTAGGTTGTCATCCCTAGTGATGGTGCGTGAGATGCTTGTTGGTGTTGCCTAGCATCACCTACTAGAATGATACTTAGTAGTTCTTTATCATCTTATGTGACTAGAAAGAATATATAGATATGAATGAAAAAGGATCTACAAGCGCACAGATAATTATACCATTGTAGCACTTCACCCGAGAGTATTCTAGGTATCATTATTTACATTTTTACCACAGGGAAGGTCTAGCATTAACAAGTATTGATAACTTATACTATTGATGGAGAAGTAAACCATAACCAATATTCTACTCATAACAGGGGTAAGTCACAGGATAAGATATATAAAATAAGTATTGATCAATGATAATGATAAATCACTCAGAGTACTCCTTTCTATGGCATTAGCATGGTTAGGTAGAATATTAGAGGAATCATTCCTAAGTCATCCTTAATTACAAGCCAAAGCATACATTGATTAGTGCAATTACACCTAGTAATCATGGCTAAGATCATCTTCATATCTACACATAAGGGATATTACTAGAGAAGAGTAAGAACAGAGCTTATCTTCCTTCGTAATCAGATCCTACGTGCTACCTACATCGGGCAGTGGACTACAAAGGACTCAACGACAGTGTCACATCCGCGATCTACCACATGACCTAGAATATAGGGTGTATTCGCAGGTAAACAATGTATAAGCACCACGCTTACACAATGTCGACCACCCACCCATGGTACCTTAGAGTGAGCGCTATACGAACTTATGGATGAACATGATGATAATCCAACTATACTAAGCATATAATCAAAGTAGACGATGAACATTATAACGAAGAACATGAATAAGATGAATACTAATGTTGTCATAACAATTGTAGCAAGCATATAAAAATAATGGAGATACAAAAGAGAGAGGGGGTACAAAGATTATATTGAACCATGCTCTTGATAGGATCGGGAATCCAAGCGAACCTTCTTGCCTCCCTCTAGACCTAGCCTAACTAGCTATGCCCTAGAATATGCTGGAGCTCTGAGGATGATTAGGGTTTCTATGTCCTCAAATGACTTGATGACTAGGGTTATGCCTGGGGGGAGAGGCAGGGGCTGGATTATATAGCACTAAGGGTCCAACGTGAGCCCTTGGATCAAACCGACTTAAGCAACGGCCTAGATGCATCCTCAAAGATGGAGGGAGACTGACATATGAAGCTGGCTGATAGGTGGGCCCATGGGGGCCGAGCGGCCCCACATGTCATCCCCTTGCTCTCTACTTTGGTGACGTGGCTTCTGAAGTGTTCTAGAGCCTTCCCACGTAGGTACCGTGGTGGAACTCCATATTTTTCTTTGACGATTAGGTCCTTCTTAGTGGTTTTCTGATTAAACCCTGCTGAAATCACAGATTCACCAAAACTCGGGGAATTTGTTAGTTAAAACCCTAGACCTTTGTTGGTGATCTCAATTGTGCTCTTATACATGTTTTATTGATGGTTTATAATGGTTGTTAACTACCATCAACAAGCTCCCCCGAGCTTAACCTTTGCTAGTCCCTTAGCAAAGCTAAACTCAACAAAATGGATCAGTAGTTGCGTCATTGCTTTCACTCCTCAAAATTACACATACCTTCAAACAAGAATTCTCCTCCGGATTAAAATAAACCAATCTGACTTTCAAACTTACCCATATTACCTTCAACTATGGGGCTCCTTAGCCTTCACTTGGGTCTTGAGTAATTGAAAGACAGAACAATCAAGTCAAGCACTATGTCTCAAGTTCTTTGCTCAACTATTATTCCAAAGTTTTTATAGGTTTTCAAAATAAAACTCAGAGCTTCCTTTGTATGACACTCTCAAGTCTCTCAATATATGTGGTATTTGTGGATCCTCACCAAGCCAATAATAATGTTATGCCATTCTCTTCCTACAACTAAGGCTTATGTGGAGCTCACAGGTAGGGAGAAAGCATAGAGCATACTTGGAATACATATATTGTAAAGTCAAACCTCGGATCCAAAGAGAGTTGAGTCATACAATCAAATCAAGATGTGCATGTGTGTGGATGTATGGTGGATATATATGGTGGCTAACCTAATTCTACTTTGCTCCTTGAAAACATATCTCTCTTTTGAAACTTGGAAACAACTTTGTAAGAAAACATATGCTATCATATTCATCTCTTCTTTTTTCTTTTCTTTTTTAGGCGGGCATCTGAGTACCCATTGTTTTCAATATCTTGGACACTTGTCCATTTTCTTTCTTTCTTTCTTTCTTTTTTTATGAATAACTTTTGCATAGCCCCATGTCTCTTTTCTGCAACAAAGCTTTTGAGAGATAGCAACAAGAATTTGGAGCATTTATTTGGTGGATATCCTGTAGGGCATATTTTTGGTGTTCACTCCCAGTGTCGAAGTAAACCATTTTTGGGTGGATCTAGATGGAATGGCATGGTTTTTGCGCCTACCCCCACTGTAGGAGTAGTGCATATAGGGGTGGTGTGTACGTGATCTTGATTTTAAGAGCATGACAAACCTCTCATAAGGGTCAACAAAGCTTGACTAAACTCAATGCAATGCAAGCAGGAGACACGAGTGAAAGTTTTCCTAATCTAAATATCATATATGACTCTGGTAGGAATTCAACCTTTGTCATACAAGGAACTCATCATGTTGAATTTTTATGTTTTTCAAAAGATAAATCTCCAGAACTCTAGTATGACTTGGAACAAGATAAATAGCAGCTCAGACCTTCTCATATCATATCCATCAATTACCTAGACTTAGATCAAGCATATGCTACCCATGAGTTCCAAGTTCAGAGTAAATCCTTATATCAAGACAGTCGTATCCAAAACTCAGGAGAATTCAAGGCTAAAAACTATGTACTTGAAAGGAATTACAATAGAACAACTATTCATCATTTCCATATGAAGAGATTATCCTCAGAGTCCATTATTTAGCTCTTAAAAATTAAATTTTAAAGAAATCTATACACACACTTTTTTTATTGTGGTTTCAAGATTTAAGATCGCACCGTAATACTAATGTATATATATAACTAATTAGCTAGAATTTTTTTGTTTTAGTTTTTTATGCATCTTTTTATTTCTTTAGCTAATATAAAGCAAACTCAAAAACAGTAAAACTAAAGGAAAGAAATACTTAGCTAGATACACGGGGGATGCTCCTCCCCCAAGTTGGATGTTGTTGTGGTTGATTGTTGAATATTGAGTGATCCTTCTCGGAGCGGGTTTGCCAGCTGATGTCCTTCTCATTCATCCAGAAGTTGGGATCCTCGTGTGTAGCGAGTACAACATCGGTTCAGGAAGATGTACTTTGGGTGGATGAAGATAGCTGGGTAAACTTGCTCTTAATCTTATGTGTCATCCTGCAAAATACTCCAACAAGAACACCAAAATTCATTGCACAGATTAGGATAAGGGGTTGGCGGCCAGCCATTCAAAGATTTGTTGTCCTTGTGGTTTAGATAGATTTTCTTTTGGCAGAATTTTAGCATGATGTCCATTTAGTATTTTTCGACCAATGGGTGATGAATGTTATGGGAGAGTACACGCTAGATCATGGTAGGGGGGAGTCCCTGGAGACCTTTAGCGCTGACCATCCTCCACTGACAGATGGACCTCTTGACGGCATGGTCTCACACCCGCCCCCAGTTCCTACTGATGAGGTGATTTTTTTTCATGTACCGCTGTTCATGTTGTTTCTCTTCATTAAATTAACTAGAGTATGCAAGTAATGCTCACGCTAGTATTTGTGTTCATGCTACTTAATTTAACTAGTATTTGGAAATTGCCTGCTCTCTCAATAGGTGGATGTGGGCGTGACGGCGTCCCAAGGATCATTGGCCCTGGAGCCAGGTTCTTCATCCACGGTCGCACTCGGAAAGCGGCCCTAGAACCGTCCCCCAGTGGGGGTAGCCACCAGCGATGATTCCATTCCCTGCTGAGCCGGACAGTCCCGTGAGTCATTTGCCTTCTCAATCAGATCGCTCTCCCCCGTCGTGTCTTGAACTTGGCTTGAACTTGGCTTACATTGTGCAGAGAGATGTCTCGTCGCCGCACGCCGTCATCGATCCCATCTGATCCTAGACAGTCTTCTGGTGCTGAATCATCAGACAACGAAGAATACTATAAGTTAAAGGAGGCTTACCACAAGGCCACAGATTTGTACTCAGGGGCCAGTCTGGATGTCGACAAGCTACGCGATGAGCTGAAGGCCACATGCACTACACTTGGCATCGCCCAACAAGAAGCCTCCCAAGCGTGAGATGAGAAGGCAGCCACTGAGGCGGAGGTCTAGAACCTGCTTGTCGACGCTACTGCTGCCTATGACGCCACCTTCCCCGTGTAGACATTAGACGATCCAGCCACTGCACCAGAGGAGCGCCTTCGAGCCCTGCCGGCCCGCATTTGGACCAAGGTGTCCAAAGCCATCTGTCAATGGGCTGCCATGACGCTAGTCGCTGCCCAGCTTTAGTTTGGCACAACGGTGAAAGTCCTGGTGGTGCAGCAGGCTTTTCCACCACCACCGGATGACGAAGATTATATGGATGATCTGTTTGAGCGCGTCGAGCTGGCCACCAAAGTCGTCTTAACGAAGGTGAACGTGGACGAGATCCTGCACGCCCACCTCAATTGTTGACCTATGTGGGACGTATCTGTAGTACAAGTCATGACTAGGTTTGGTCTATGGGATGACTGTATGTGGAGACTTAATTATTTGTATGCATGTATGTGTTAACTTTTGTTGAACTTTGTATTAGTTCGGTTAAACTCTATTGAGCGTGGTGTAGCTCAGGTCCTTTGGACATTTGGTAACTTGTTTCTAGCCCCTGTTTTTTGCTTTTGCCTGCAGATTTCTTTCTAGTTCTCTTTCTGATCTGTAATATACTAACGGTGTTCGCCCTTTTTGATTGGAGGACATGCGTGTATAGATGTTGAAATTTTCTTTGATAAAATTTGTTGAACTTAAAAGAACCATGCAGCGAGGAGTTCATCTAAACAAGTCTTGGCTCGATCTAATGCAGAACGGATAAGCCATAGCTGTTGACTTTTACTGCGAACGCAAGAAAGTCCGCCCGCAATGTATTTGATCTCGTAGGATAGTATAAAGTGTCATAACAATCAGTATGCTCCTCGACTGTTGTGACTGCTTGGATTGGAGTGAAATAATTATAGAAAATACCTATCACAACTGCACCAGGCATTCAAAGTGTCAAGCATGTCATGGTGGTCAAAAGCTCTTTTCTCGATTCACTTCTTGTATCCAGCTTTCCTACCGTATTCGCTTCACTCTCATCAGTCGTGCAAGGTCTATATGAAAGGAGCGTCCCCCCTTCCCTCATTTGATAGCATTGCATCAATCGCCTACCTTCTGGCTCCCCTCTTCTCTCACCCGTTTGCATTTTCCCAACCATGTTCCATGCTGGTTTGAGGATTTGGATAAAGGTAACGTGCTTCATATCAAACTGTACTATTTATATGAACTTATTATAGTGTTCCATGCTGGTTTGAGGATCTGGATAAAGGTAACATGCTTCATATCAACCCGTACTTTTTGTATGAACTTATTATTGCGTTCCATGCTGGTTTGAGGATCTCGATTGACATTTATTCTAACCGAAATCTTGCTTACAGATGGCAACTAGTTACCATACCAGGGATCTACACTCTACAACAAATGATCACAACTTTTCCCCAACCATGTCCCTCTAGTATATTAGACAAAATAATGTTTACCTGTTTCTTGTAAATCATATTCTCGCCTGATAGTCCAAGCAGCGTAAATTTGAATGGGCCAGACATGTAACACAACCGAGGGAGTGCAGACGATCAGAGCCTATGAAACCATGTAGCCATCTCTAGCTAGCTGCTGCCCCTCGGCTGCTATGAGCCTACAACTGCTTGGATAGGACTGCACTATATAGTTCACCGGATGATAGAAGGTTTGACCCGTCTAAAATATTCATTACTCGGATACTAGTAAGGATGAGCGTGGTGCACTCACGTCAGAAGCCTGTTTCAGCCCTAGCGTCCCTGTGTGTACAAAGCCAGGCCTCACTCCCATTGTTCGACTCCTACTGTAGCCCCCACTCGGTAGCCTCCCCCGCCTCCTCCTCAATCAACATATGTCGTGCCACTCTGCCTCTCTAGTCCATCGGCTCCACACCGTCCACACATCGTAGCTTGATCCATGCGACAATCATGTCACCAACGGCGCTCCCTACCAAGGTGCAAATTGTGATCATCGGCCACCTCGCTGCGTCCTCGGAGCGACCCATGGATGACCTCCACAGCCTACGGGTGACCCTGCAATCGGTTGGCATCTAGCACTGGTTCGGTTCAGATGCGGGAGGACGTGGGATGACCCTATCGACTACGAAGCCCTGCTTGCTAGCCTGACCCAAGTTAGCAACCCAGAGGCTTGCTTCCTCACTAGGATACAAACCATATTCATGGAAAAGCACAGCCCCTGGCCATGCCTCGACGATCTCGCCTACGCCGCTGATGGCGGGCACAATCTAGTGGCCTATCTTATCGCCCTACTGCTCTATAGGCAAAATGGCGATGCCGGCGGCAACGACACTATGAGGCGGTACATAAGACGGGTCGAGGGTGAGGAAGTACCGCGGGCGGCAATGGCGGGTGGCAGGGGCGGCGGACCAACGAGTAGGAGGCTAAGCAACAAGGGGTGTGTGTTGTGCCTCCTCCGAGCCACCGAGGTGGTCCTCTGTGAAACAAGTTGTCACTACCGCCGCCGGCACAGGTGCGCAGTGATCTTCTGTGAGTAGGCGGCGTCTGCGCCTATATAGACGGATGGGAAAGAAGGGCTCTGTGTTGCAGCGAGGACTATGGGCTTTGGCAAGAAATCCATTTTTTGAATGAGAAATTGGAATAAGAAACTAGTAATACACTCTTTTCGAATGTAGTGTATTCTGGCATTTGAAATTTGTCCTAAATATAGTGTATTCTGCAAATTTTGATTTTCTGTCGCCTTTGCTTTTGCTTGTCTATTGTTTTGTTTCAATTTTATTTGTTTCCTTTAGGCCTTATTTGGATGCATGTGCATCCACTTTAATCCACATGTGTTGGAGTGGAATGGAATGGAACTTAGTTTAATTCTACTCGAATCCACTGCAACACATGTGGATTGAGACGAATACATGCATATCCAAACAAGGCCTTAGGGATTCAACGAAAGTACTAGTACGAAATAGGTTTTCCTGTATAACGTGGGATGTGTCCGGCCCATTAGATTTACAATGCTCAGACTTTCTTATGTGTGCAGTAAACTTTGAATAGCTATGTGGTTCCTCCATTAGGCATTAGATCGATGGGAGACTTGATTAGATGAATTCTGTTATGCATATTTACCATACTACATATCAGAAAGAGAACCAGAAAGAAACCAGCAGGCAAAACCAACCAACAAGGGCTCGAAAATGGCTACCAGTTGACCAAAGGACCTGATCTACACCACACTCAACATAGTTTAACCCATGCAATTGATATGTCTATGTTAACTTTTGTTGATCTTTGTATTAGGTGAGTTAAACTCTGTCTAGCCCCTATTGGTTGCTTTTGCCTGCAGTTCTCTTTCTGTCTCTCTTTCTGATCTATAGTATACTAACAGTGTTCACCCTTTCTGATCAGAGGACATGGGCGTATAGATGTTGAAATTTTCTAGAGCCTAAGACAGTCCAACCCTAGGAAATATAGACGATCCTAATCACTACGAGTTGATGAACAACGAAATACAGTGATGACAACTATCAGGGGCCATCCAACTCATCCATAGAACCCAACAATTAGTTTAGGATACAATAGGTATGGACTAATAAAACAACTAATTGGCTAATTTTTAGCCATGGCTAACTAGTCGCAGTTCATCCAAACAGGGCCTAAGACAGTACGATACTTAGAAATCTTGACAGGACAGATAATAGTTTTGATGAAACAACAAAATACAGATCGTGTCAACTCTTGTGCCAAGTTCACTGCCTCCATCCACCATTTGTCTTGCGCACCTCTACCTTGAGCTTAGCTTCATCGTCCTCTTGCTCCTCCTCCCGTTCCTCCTCGTCATCATTACTACAGGTGGTCTTGCGGATCATGCTAAAGAAGTAGGTGCCACCGACGTTGAGGTAGTTGTCAGCGCAGAAGGTGCCCCACCTGTACTTGAATGACACTCGCAAGACTTTGTTCATGAAGTTCTTCTCCAAGCCCATGAACTAGGACTACCCAGCCATCTGCAGCTCGACCTTGTGCCACTGCTTGTAGTCGTGTGCTCGCTCAAAGTCCACTAGCATGTTCTTCGCCTCGCACAAAAGATTGATGACAAAGAGGACAATGGTAACTTGCGACATCATCGGTACATTCTATGTTTTGCGCGAGTGCTCATCAGATACTTTGCTTTGAGGTGGTACTTCTTCAGGATCACTGCAAAACTCCTCGGCTCCACGATGGCTAGGGAAAGCTGATTACCACCGGCCTTGAAGTCATGCGGGTATTGCTTGCGGCAGTTGGTAATGTCGATGATCTTGATGTTAATCTATGATCGGCCATCATACCGCAATACAAGAGAGTACCCATCGTAGAGGTCGAGGGTTCGGGTGAAGGGACACCATCCCTGGTGGAGGTACAAGTGTCCGCCATCGGGGAACACCTCCACCTTCCACGGGCCAGGCTCTACTCATCGTCCAGACAAAGCTCGAGTTTCCGAAGACCTCTAATGGCCTGGACAATCACAGCCAGCTTCTACATTCACAAAGATCGACATAGCCAGATAGATGGACTAGTTCATTCCTAATGTCAAACCCCAGCATATCGAATTTAGCAAACAGAAAATGGACACTTACTAATTTTTCTACATACATTATAGGACGAAGGACCTTCAACCACTCCATGTCGCTCTGGCTCAGTCCTGCCATGTCTTCTTGCAGCCCCGCCATGCCAACTAGGGAACTTGACAATCTTGAGGAATCCTTACTGATATATCTCTATTCTCGTTCTCCTCTCGTGGGGGGCTTTCTTTTTCTATGTTTCTGGTGTTGTCACAAACGCAAGGAGTGCACGCACTGATAGATGGGGCATCAGTGGAGGAGCTAACAAGTAAAAACCAGTGCCGAGGCTCACGCCATCTCATCGGTGTAAATGGAGGAGACGTGCTCTGTTTTGATCAATGTACGATTGGGAACATCAATGCTCCTGCATCTCTAGTCGAACACGCCTTCTGTGGTATGACAGGTTGCGATTCCCTAGGGAGAGCGACGGTACCCGAGGTGAAGCACACCTGTTGGAAAAAAATCTTTATCTTGCCTTGCCCTAGAGTCCCTATGATGGTTCGAGCATTATAAATTTGACCGAGCCAGACATGCTTTCAGTCTGCCCCTCGACTGCTGTGACTGCTTGGATTGGAAACAAATAAGTATAGAAAAGACCTATCACAACTGCACCAGACATTCAAGTCTCAAGTGTGTCAAAAGCTCCTTTTCTCTAATCACTTCTTGTGTCCAGCTTTCCTGACGCATTCGCTTCACTCTCATATTTTACTGCACTCGCAAGAAAGTCCGACATACGGCACATTTGATCTCGTCAGACACTATATACTATAGAGCTGTGAGTATAACTATTGCCTACGGAGTGCACTCGGTCACAACATTTGTATCAGTAGTAGTAGTCATGAGTGGCTTTGATCTGTGTTGAACCCAACTCATCTTATTTTCGTGTATTTGATAAGATTTGTTGAACTTGCAAGAACCATGCATCAAGGATTATTTTTATTCAGAAATTTTATACATTACAGGATCACACAAGGTCTGGCCGTCTGAAATCTTGACTACCTGGATGACGTGCTCCTACATTCCTACACAGGCGCACGCATGTGGGTGGCGTCAGTAGCCTGTTGCAGTAGGGGTCGTCGCCTCCCGGCCCATTGCATTTACGTGACGGGGTGAAGCCCAGCTGCCCACCCATGCAAGCGTCTCAATCGTGGGGTGGTCGATGGCCCCCAAACTATAACAGCAGAGACAAGGGGTGAGAGCAAAGGTTATACCTGCTGCCTTCTCTCTCTAGAGCTCTTGATTCCATCCCAAAACTTTTGCCTTCCACCCTACTACGCCGCCGATGCCTCCTGCCAGGACCATGGTGGAGCGGATGACGTCGTCAGTCGATGTGGAGTCTCGGATGCCTTCAACACCGGCAATCCTCCAGCGATAGACGGATCTCTCGCCGGCCTGCTCTCTAACCTACCAGTCCCCCCTTTGGAGGTGGATCATCACCGCTGTCCATGTTGTTTATCTTCATTTAACCAGAGTATGCGAACAATGCTCACACTAGTATTTGTGTTCATGCTGTTTAATTTAACTAGTATTTGGAATTCGCTTACTATCTCAACAGGTGATCATGGGCATGATGGCATCCCAAGCCTTGTTTTCCCCAGTCCCGGTTCTTCATCCGTGGTCATGCTCGGAAAGCGGCTCCATGAGGCATCCCTCGATGGAGGCAGCCAGTCGAGATTCCGTGCCATGCTGTGTCGGTCAGTTCAGTAAAAGTCTTTTGACTTCTCAATCAAATCGCTCTCCCCCTTATCCTATATGGGCTTGAACTTGGCTTGCATTGTGCAGCACTTCCTCCATGGCAGTGCCATTCTAGGTCATGGGGCTTTCCCATGATGGTGCCAGAGAGTCATCCCGTCACCGCTTGCCATTGCCGAGCCCATCTGTCCCCGCACAGCCCTATGGTTCTAAAGTGGGCGAATCGTTAGAAGAGCGTGAATCCTCATATGATGTAGAGTACCGACAATTATTGAAGGATTACCGTGAGGTCCAAGCAGATTTGTCATCGACCAGGCTGAATGCCGAGATGCTACGCGGTGAGCTAGACGCCGCGCGCGACGCACTAAAAGCTTCCAAGAATTTGGTCTCCAAGGCATGAGGCGACTTGGCGATCACCTAGGGGCAGGCCGAACACTTGATGAATCTTACTATGGTACTGAGCGCGCAGGGAAAAGACCCTGCAGCTATTTGTGCTATCCACCGGTAACACGGCCTTCCCCTTTGGAATAGTGGATAATCTGTTCGCCGTAGAGGAGCACCTCCGAGCCCTGTCGGCTCGCCTTCAAGCCATGGTGACTGAACCCATTCATCATGGGTATACCACAGTGCTTGCTGCTACCTAGCTTTAGATTAGCACAGCAGTGAACATCCAGGTGGTGGAGTAGGGTTTTCCACCGGGTTTGACGGACGATGACATCGCCGATCTGATCGAGAGTTTCGAGCCAGCCGCCAACGCCGTCTTACCGAAGGTGGACGTGGACGAGATCCTGCATGCCAACCTCGACTCTTGATTTGTGGGACATATCAGTAGTATTAGTAGTCATGAATAGGTTTGTTCTATGGGACGCCCTTGCAAACATGTGAACTCTTATTTGCATGTTGGTGTTAACTTTTGTTGAACTTTGTATTAGGCTTTGTTTGGATGCATGTATATCCACATCAATCCACATGTGTTGGAGTGGAATAAAATGGAATTTAGTTTAATTCCACTCCAATCCACTTCAACACATGTGGATTGAGATGAATACATGCGCATTCAAACAAAGCCTTAGGTGGGTTAAACTCTGTTGAGCATGGTGTAGCTTAGGTCCTTTGGTAATTTTGTAGCTGGTTTGTAGCCCCTGTTGGTTGCTTTTTGCTGCAAATTTCTTTCTAGTTGTCTTTCATCTGATTTATAATATGCTAAACATTCATGAGTGCCTTTGATCTCTATTGAAGCCAACTCGTGTCTTTGATAAAATTTGTTGAACTTGAAAGAACCATGCAGCGAGGAGTTCATCTGAACAAGTCTAGAATATTGTTTTTTCTTTTGCTTTTCTATTGTTTTGTTTTAATTTTATTTGTTTCCTTTAGGGATTCAACGAAAGTACTCGTACGAAATAGGTTTCCATGTATAACAATAGATGTGTCTGGCCCGGTCAGATTTACGATGCTGGGACTTTCTTGCGTGCGCAGTAAATTTGAATACCTATGTGGCTCCCTAATGGAAACAAATCTGAAGAAGGTACATGTGACAACCATTACAATTTTAGCACCAGGAGCAAGTCTCGCACTTACAATCTGTTGAGCATGGTGTAGCTTAGGTCGTTTGGTTTCTGTTTGTTTTTTTGTTGCCTTGATGTCTTTGTCAATCTTTGTTGAACTTGCAAGAACCTTGCAGCGAGGTGCAAGTCTTGCCTTAGTCTAATGCAGAGCCGAGGAGCCATTGGTGTTGAAATGTTATTGCACATGTAAGAAAGTCAGACCTCAAGTCTCGCCTCAATCTAATGCAGAGCAGAGGAGCCATTGGTGTTGAAATATTATTGCACACATATTAAAGTCCGACCTCTGTACATTTGAACGCATCTGACAGTATCCTCCGTAGTTTTTCTCGTCTTCCTATGATGCTTGTTACTGTGTCGTTCATGATTTTAAGTTTGGCTAACTTAATAGTAGCATAGCCTAGTAGTATAATATGGCGGGTGCATTGTAGTGCTTTTGAAGTGTCATTTTTGTGTATTTTAGAGTGCCCTCATCAGCATACCCCATATACCCATGACATTAGAAATCAATATAAGTAATGTACTACAGCTGAATTAACGGATGAAATGACAAAGGGAGCAACACATGTGCGCACCAAACAAATAATTTAATTTGCAAACAAAACAAAGATGACACACTAGTTTAGCTAAAATAATGACAACATCTATCATTGAGGAAATTAATATGTCCATAGACAAGCAAACAATATTGGTCCAATTAAAATGCATGACAGAGAGATACATCAAATGCAACTTTATTTATGTTGGCATTTCTTAGCATCACTCTTTACTAAGTTGTCATCCCGATCAAAGATGCCAGAAATGCGTTGTTGGTAATTATTGAGAACACTTGTAAATTTATATATATATATACCATTGTAGCATTTCACCCCGGAGTATACCAGGTATCGTTATTTATATTTTCCACAGGGAGGAGCCATGGAGTGGCATAGAGATATTGACAAATATGCATACTTATGACACGATCATTAACTCTCATGCTATAGCAGGGGTAAGTCAAATGATAAATAAATGATAAGTGTAAGACATTGATAGTAATCCAGAGATAGAAATAGATACTCATAAATGTAGTATGGCTAGGCAGGAGATTAGTTAAGAGCAAAAGATTTCTAAGTCATTCCTTATTTACTAAGTCTTTTGTACACCCAAGTATATACACTCTCATCAATAGCATAATTAACTCTGTATCTATGCTCCCAACTAGCTGGTATATGTGGGAAGATCCTGGCTGATCCCAGACTGCATAGCTGGTGAAAGCCGGTCCCTCCGAAATTGAGTCATCGCCACGGTACCAAGGCTGTGGGTTGTGAGTAATTCTCGCAGAAGCACTTCTGTGAGGTGCTGCTTCCTTAATCTGTAAATTAAAGACAAAAGAATTCACCACATATAAATCGAGGTTCCGGTCTGGTAATGGAATCTCAGTTGTATACCCCAAATACATCATAACAAGTTCACCATTATTGTTCTTTTTTAATATGTGAGCCTAGACAAAATATTCATAATCGATGTACCAGCGGTCAAAGTCTTCAATATAAGGAACAGAAGCATTTTCCAAAAGACCAAACTTTTGGGTGATGCGGGTGACCAAAGAGGTATAGCCGACATCTCCCTTGAGTTCAAAAACTTGCTTCCATTGTTTCATCCATGAGTTTAACATGTGAAACCTTTCCTCTCTTAACCATGGCATAAAGTAACTTGAGTTCATCAATCCTTACGGTGCAAAAATCATTTCTAGGAAATAAAGAAAATCCTAGCCATTTATACATAAAGCATAGGGTAGGGTGATGAATATCACTAGTGTGAGGACGGTGACAGGTAAGTTCTTTGGATATTTCTTTCCAGAATTTTGTCCTATCAAAATCTTCAAAGCATAATCTATGTCAACTACGCACTGTGCATTGAATCCTAGAAGCTCACTAAACTATTTCTAGGGGATAGAAAACTCTTTCCCAAACAGTCTAAATGTGACTTCAGAATCAGTGGTTTGCATAGTGCATAAAAATTCTGCTGTCAAAAGCTTAGACCCCAACTCATCAATATGCCAAACATTTTCCCACCCAACAGTTCTAAATATGATTTCAAATTCGAGATCCATACCTGTTACGTGCAAAAGGGCTGGGTCATAGACAGAAGTGTGAATGAACCTCCAGGTCTTCAGCTGCTTGTAGGCCTCTTTCTCCGTCTTGTTACGAAACTTGAGATGCTTCTCTTCTAGGAGAATGTTCCTCTCAGCTGATGATGACCTAGGCAGCGCTCCGACAGTGGGAGATGGAACGTCGATCTGCATATCGACACTTTCTCTGGAAGAAGTGCTTCTCGTTGAACGGAACGATGCCGCGTGCTTGAGCTTCCCTAAATACTTACTCATCTTCCTGCAAAATAAACCGACAACACAACTCGTGGAACAGATTAGGAAAATAAAATGTTAGCGGTTAGTTGTTCAAAGGTTAGTCGTCCTTAATTGCCTAATGGATTTTCTAATCAAGATTTTGACAGAACTTTCACCCTAATCTTTTTTATTTTTCCTCTTAATTTTAACGGCACTTCCACTCTTAATAATGACCTGAGTGGAGATGGGGTGGAGGTGATGGTGGATATAGAAGTGACGGGTGATGGTTGAGTGGGTCCCATATGATTCCTATATTTCTACCGTATACTTACGTATATATATACAATGCAAAAATATTTTATAACACTATGAAATATAAGGTGAATGAATAGTATTTTTAAATTTTTATGCCTCGATGGTAAATTTTCCTTACGGTTTTTTTACTACGTAAAAATTATTTACATGGGGCTTGAATTTTAGTGTCATGATGAGAATTTTATTTTATTTTTCTAATGCAAGTATTGAAAAGTAAATATGCCAATGCAATGTAAAAAGTGAATATGAATAACTACCGAATTTACCTCCCGACGAGGGTTCGGAATTTTAAGTCCGCCAAACCAGACTTGTCTAGTCTTTTTTATTCTTTGAGTGCATCATTTGGCCCTGGAGATGGAGACCTTGACGGTTGCACTTGTTTCTCACGCCACTCCAAATTTGAGCATTGTTCCGGCCTTGGCTTGAAGGCGAATCGCTCTTCCTTCCCATTGATATGGAATTTAATTTCTTCAGCTCTAACATCGATGTTTGCATTTGTAGTGCTCAGGAAAGGTCTTCCAAGTATGAGGGGTGTCTTCA
Source organism: Miscanthus lutarioriparius (assembly GCA_904845875.1). Lineage (NCBI taxonomy): Eukaryota > Viridiplantae > Streptophyta > Magnoliopsida > Poales > Poaceae > Miscanthus > Miscanthus lutarioriparius. The sequence continues at coordinate 52,811,225 of CAJGYO010000003.1, read as the reverse complement.
TGTCTTCTTGCATGTCAAGTACTACAAAATCTACTAGAACAAAGAAATTTCTTATTTTTACCGAAATATTCTTGGCGATTCCTGCAGGGTAGCAGACTGATTGGTTGGCTAGTTGTAGGCACATCGATGTAGGTGTGAGCATTGAAAAGTTGAGCTTGTCGAAAACATTTTTGGGCATGACACTAATGCTTGCTCGAAGATCGCATAGCGCATTCTCAAAATTCTGTTTTCCGACCGAACAATCGATAGTGGGACATCCTTCTTCTTGATAGGTGATGTATTCAGGATGGTGGCACTACACTCCTCTGTTAACTTGACTACCTCAGTGGTGGGTAGTGGTCTTTTGTTATTCAGAATATCTCGGAGATACTTCGTGTAGGTGGGTACCTGAATGGCATCTAGCAGAGGAATATTGATATATAATTTTTGAATTACCTCTACAAACTTACCAAACTGCTCATCCATTTTGGCTTTTCAATTTCTGTGTGGAAATAGTAGGAAAGTGGTGTCATGAAAATATTGCATCATTTCTTGTGCTTGTGCCTCAACTTCTTCAACTTCATCGTCCTTCTTCTCCTCTTGTACTGCTGCTAGTGTCTTACCTGTCCTTGTTGGATATGAAGGATCATGAGTAGACTTGCCACCTCTTGAGGTTATGGCGTTGACTTTTTTAGTGGCAAAAGGCAGATCAACAGCCAACTGGGCTACTTGAGATTCTATCTTTTTATTATAGCTAAGTTGGTCTTTTATAGTAGAAGAAAAACTATCCGTTTTAGTGTTTATGTTTTCTAGGACCTTGTCATTAAAAGCAAGCTTTTTAGAAACATTCTCATTAATCCTGGCTTGTTCTAAGATCAAGACTCTCAAGGATGGTTGCTTTGGATTAGAGAAATAATTACCTAGGTACTTACCTTGGGAATTTTAGCGTTGTTGTTGTTGATTCTATCCTTGTCTCCATTGTTGTGGAGCAGAATTGTTGTTGATAACATTTGCATCTTCTTGAGATTTAGAGAATTCAACCCCCAAATATTATCCACATACATTTTGAGAATTAAAAACATCTTGTATGGCCTGACGATCCTTCTTGTAATTGGCTTGCTGTTCAAGCCAATTCAATAAGACGTCCATCTTGGTTCACATTGCACACACCTCTTCTAGTACTTCTTCGCTCTTATTGCATGATTGGATATTGCATTGAGACCAACCTTGATTAGAGGCTATCTTCTCCATGAGAGTTTCAGCTTTTCCAAGGGCGAGTGACATAAATGATCCTCCAGCAGTTGCATCAAGTTGTTCATGAGCTTTTTGAGGTAATCCATGATAAAAGCTTTGCATGAGCAACCAATCTTCCATCCCATGATGAGGACAATCTGAAATGTATTCTTGAAAATGTTCCCATACTTCTGGAATGGTTTCTCCTTTCTGCTGTTGGAACTTGGAAATATTTCCTCTTAAGGCATTAGTCTTGCCTATAGGGAAGAACTTTGCTAGAAAGGCCTTCAAACACTTTGTCCATGTGTTGATGTTATCTTTGTTGGTGTAGAACCACTGCTTCGCCCTTCCTACTAACGAGAATGGAAATAGGTAGAGTAGTATGATATCTTAAGCAATGTCCTTGATGGTGACTGTGCTGCTAATCTCCAAAAAATCCTAGAGATGAGCACTAGCATCTTCATGTGTCTTTCCTCTAAACGGGGTAGATTGCACCATGTTGATGAGGCTTGGCTTGAGCTCGAACTCAAGGTTGTTGGTTTTGAGTATTGGTCCAGTGCGAATGTTCTCAATGCTTGGAGCAGAGAACTCACGCAGAGTCTTTTCGGCCATAGCTTCAAAAAGTGTTGTTAAGCTTCCTCTTGATTGGTTTGATTCTGATTGATCGAAATTGTTGGTGAATCACAACCAATCCTGTAATACCCTGTATAAGATATGAAAAAAGACAAACAAGGGTAAGCCTACTAAAGCAGAGGTACTTTGTTATGATCTTGTCTATTAGTATTTATTTGATCAATTCTCTTAGCCATGTGCCCCTCCCCGACAACGGCGCAAGAAATGCTTGTTGGCATTTTTTAGCATCACTCTTTACTAAGTTGTCATCCCTAGCAATGATGCCAGAAATGCATTGTTGGTAATTATTAAGAACACTTGTAAATTTATATATATATATATAAAGTATCCGCAAGCGCATAAATAATATACCATTGCAACATTTCACCCGGGAGTATACTAGGTATCGTTATTTATATTTTCCACAGGGAGGAGCGATGGAGTGGCATAGAGATATTGACAAATATGCATACTTATGACACGATCATTAACTCTCATGCTATAGCAGGGGTAAGTCAAATGATAAATAAATGATAAGTGTAAGGCATTGATAGTAATCCAGAGATAGAAATAGATACTCATAAATGTAGTATGGTTAGGCAGGAGATTAGTTAAGAGCAAAAGATTCCTAAGTCATTCCTTATTTACTAAGTCTTTTATACACCCAAGTATATACACTCTCATCTATAGCATAATTAACTCTGTATCTATGCATAAGGAACATTACTAAGGAAGATCTAGAACAGAGCTTGACTTCCTTCGTAACTGGGTTCTACTTGCTCCACAAACGGGGAGTGGACTACAAAGGACTCAACGGGAGCGTCACATCCACGATCTACCACATGACCTAGAGTGTAGAGTGCATCTGCAGGTAAACAATATTTAAGCACCACACTTACATAATGTTGACCACTTAACTCACTCGAGTATTGAGCTTAGCTCTTTGGGAACATATGCATATATTCATAATTAATCATAACTATATCAAGCATACAACTAGAGCAAACTAGGAACATAATAAATAGCAACATAATATTGAAATAGCACAAAGTCATAAAATGAAGATGGATGTAATGGATATACCGGCCTCCAGACGGCGAAATCCGGAATCCTGAGCAACAGCCCAAACTCTACTTGAATCTTGCTAGCTAGCATATACTAAAACTTTGAAGAATTGGAGCTCTATTCTCTTCTCTCTGGAAACCTTAATTTCTAGTTTGATTTGGACTTATGGCAGATCTCCTTGCGGGAGGGGTAGAGGCTGGTATATATAGGGCGAAGCATCAATTCTGAGCCCTCAGATTAAACTGACTTGAATAAACAGCGGAGATGCAATCCTTAAGACGATGGAAAACTGACTTTCAAAGGAAGGGATGACAGGTGAGCCCTAGTGAAAGGTCCTTGTTGGTTTTGGTAATTGAGTGACAACCTAGGTGGACTAATTGTGTTTATGTGAGATACACAGGTGATTAGTCCACAGGTACATGTGTGTGAGCAACATATGCCATGAAGGTGAAAATGGCTTAGAGATGTTGCAAAGCTCACACACGTGATGATGAAGGAGCTTATTGCACATGAGACATGACATTGAGTCATGTGATCAAGGTGGAGAAGATCAAGACAAGACTTGGCTTGATGGACCGGTTGCAAGCGTGAAGGGCAAGTCGAAGGCTTTGGAGTGATGGACCGCGTGGCGGTGAAGCTTGAGCAAGACTTGGCGCCGATGGACGATAGCAACGGTGAAGAGCAAGTAGAGTCAAGATCGATGAACCAATATGATCATGTGATGATATGAAGTGGATCATATCATTGTTGATCGTGTTGGTGCATGTGTTGCATCGACATTGGAGGAGATGGAATGGAATGCGCAAGGCAAAGGTATAACCTAGGGCATTTCATTTCACCGGTCATAGGTGTGTAGAGAAGTTTATGACCGGGTTTATGATAGATGGCCGTACTATCAAGAGGGGCAAACTTGTTTGCATATCGGTCATCTAGTGCCACTCGAGTGATCTAACTTTGCATTGTCGCTAGGATCGAGTGGCGTGGCAAGTTGAGTGGCTAACATCCTTTGGGAAATGATTGTGAAAATGCTAACACACATACACATGGTGGTGTACACTTGGTGGTGTTGGCACATTTACAAAGGAGGTGATGTTTGCAGGGGTGAGATGGGTTTGGGTCCCTCTCTCCCTCCCGCCGAGCTTGCGAGGCGGGATTCGGCGCTTTCAGGAAAATGAAATGTCTATTTTCTATTGCGCCGGATGCAAAATTCTTGGTGGTTGGCACACTTGAGCAAGGGTGAAGAAGTAAGAGTTGAAATGGAGTTGATCGAAATGATACTGGCGTCGGTCCTGTGACCGGACGCTGAATCCAGAAGCACCGGACGCTGACTGCCTGCGTCCGGTCGCGCTGACTCGGCGGTACAGTGGCTAGGGGTTGAGCACCGGACGCTGTCTGCGTCCGGTCAAGGTGGACCGGACGCGTCCGGTCAAAAAAACTTGCCTCGGGGAGCTTACTGGAAACGACCGGACGCTGGGGCTTCAGCGTCCGGTCAGTTTTACCGGAGCGTCCGGTCAGCTTCGCGACCGTTGAAATCTGACGAACAGCGTTTGAAGGAGGGGACACGTGGCGTGCATCGCACGACCGGACGCTGAGGTCCAGCGTCCGGTCGATCGGACCGGAGCGTCCGGTCGGCCCGACCGTTGCCCAGTGAAGGGGTAACGGCTAGTTTAGCCCTTGGGGCTATAAATAGAAGTGGCCCTCGGCCATGGCTGGTAGAGAGCACCTCAAGGGACTTAGTGTCCATGCTTGTGAGTGCTTGGGAGCCCTCCATCACACACATACTTGATAGCGATCATCCGATTGTGTGAGTGAGCGATTCTAGTGCGATTGCATCGTGAGGTTGCATCGAGTGGCACTAGGTGATCGAGTTGCGAGCCGGTGGTGCTTGTTACTCTTGGAGGTTGCCACCTCCTAGACGGCTTGGTGGTGGTCTCCGTCGAAGCGCGCAAGAAGCTTGTGCGGCGCTCCGGAGAAGTGCTTGTGAGGGGCATTGTGCTCGCCCCGCGGGAGTCGCGAAGAGCAACCTTAGTAAAGCGTGTCATTGAGCTACCCTCACTCAAGGGGTAGGTTCTTGCGGTGCCCGACGTGCGGGCTTAGCGGGTGATGCTAATTAGCCGCCGAACCACCAAGTGAGCGGTCGACACAACGGGGACTAGCGTGTTGGCAAACACGTGAACCTCGAGAGAAAAATCATCATGTCAACCTTGTTCTTCCCGTTGGTTTGCATCCCCATTACACAAGCTTGCAATTACTTATATATATATCTTAAGCTTGTGTAGTTGCTCTTGTAATTAGATAGCTTGTGTAGCTAGCTAATTACCTTCTTGCTTGTGTAGCATAGAAGTAGCTTCCTTGCGTGGCTAATTTGGTTTTAGTAACCTTGTTAGTCACATTGCTTAGTTTGTGTAGCTAAGTATTTGCGCTCTCTAATTAGGCGTTGGTTGCCTTGTTATTGAGCATTGCTAGTGAGCTTAGTTAGCTTTGTGCTTTTGCTTACTAGCATGTGTAGGAGCTCCCTTGTTACTTAAAGTACTAGTGGCATAGGTTTGTGTGACCTTGCTCCTAGAATTGTTTAGGAGAGCTCTAGCTAGCCCGGCACCTTAGTTGCTTTATTAGTATCTTTGCAAGGTGCTAGTGAACATATATAGAGGGGTGTAGTCTTGGCTAGACCGATTGTTTTAATTCCGCATTTATATCGGTTAGCCAACGCGATTAATTTTAGAAAAGACTATTCACCCCCCCTCTAGTCCGCCCTCTCGACCCTTCACCTAGGGGCCGGCCGGCCAGTAGGTGGTGTCGGCTAGCCCCACCTAGCGGCGCCTCGGCCTCCGCTTCGATGTGGTGTCTTCTCGAGTCTTCTGGAACCTTCTGGGTAGTTTTTGCTACGGATAAGCGTAATTTACTTTGACAATTTGATCCTTCTTGATGGTTTTCTGGATAAACCCTGCTAAAAACACAGATTCACCAAAAATCGTGGAAATTGTCAGTTTAAACCCCTAAGTATATTTTGGTGATCATTTTTATGCATTTATTCAAGTTATGTTGATGGTTTATGATGGATGGTAACTACCATCAACAATTTACTGCTCTACTAATGAATCCAAAAACAAAGAAACATAAGGAAGATAGTATGGTTTGTAGATGAACTCTTTTTTAATGGTACATCTACCATACCAAAAGACATGGACAGGGATGACATGAACTTTTTTGCGCTCCATGTTATATGCGATGATTGTTCCATCCTCCCTAGCAAAGAAAACAAATTCCATTCTGGGTGAACTGTGATCATTATGTCCTCATCATCAAAATCTTGGTAACCAAATCTAATATTAATCCTTCCAAACAGGATCCGCATGGTGACCATATGTTTCAATGTCCAATTATCAGTACCATAGTCTTTAAGGATCCAGATTTAAAGCTTGGAATCATTGGGACCATCATCAGTACACATGAGTGACCCTGAGCTTGATGCATGGAGTGGTGAAGACCATCTAGCCTATCAATTTTCCTCCATGTGTTTCCCTCCATATCCATAGCAAGTATCGTAGAGTACACCCCAGAGTGCCCCATAATGTATAGACAACCGTTAAGAAACACACTTGGTTGTCTGTAAAATGTCACATCAGTATGCTTGCCCCATTCAAATTCCTTATAGATCCATGCTATAGTTGAGATAAGTAGATCTTCACACCAACGCACACAGCATTGGCATCCACATATTCAATCACATGGAAGTGCGAGGAGGCTGTCGGATCGAACGCCAAGCGAACCTCACCAACAGCATGGCCAACATCATGGGTGCTAGGCGGCAGAATTTTAAACTTCTAGGTCATTAGATTGTAGACAACATAGCGGTATCCATCAGCCCTAAGGCACCAGTATAGGATGAGGCCGTTGCAGCAATCTGAGAGAGCTACATTGTCAATGTTGAAGGGCAAGAATTCCAAGGAGTAGGGGCGTACACCACGGACGACACTGATGAAGTTTTGATTATCGTTCTCACTGTTGTAGAAGAAGCCAGCCATAGTCTAGAGCAACTTCTTATGGTTGTTGGGCTCTGAGATGAGGTTTTTCTAGGACCAACAGATACATTTGGAGTAGAACAAGTTGTGGGCAAGAGGCGGTGGAGGATCTCAAAAACGACATCCTCCATGAGGCTGGCCAGTGCGTTCCTCTTGTTGGGGGTCTCCATTTCGTCAGTGTGCAGTATGATGAGAGCTTCCTCAGTAGTGAGATCATTGAAGAGGAAAATAATCCAAGAAAGAACCATCAGTGAAGTCAACAACTCATACCAAAGTGCAACTTTAACAACCATTAACAATTTTCATGGTACGACCTCATGTAAATTTAGAGTAGCACCATATAGATATATGTAACTCAAACTAGAGTAACAGTTAATGGAGCTACAACCATTACAATTTCAGCAGTTAATTGAGCTTCCTCAATTTGTACAAGTAGAATGTCAGTAAACAAGTGGTAGTGATCATCATTGGCATCAATAGCAACATATGCAGCTTAAACATTATTGGCCTCAGTGATGTGATTGATGGACACAAAGCATTGATTTGCTTTTGATGCCTTCCTCTTGTTTGGAACCAAATGAATAACTTGTTTGTCAACAAGGAGAAGACACAGAAAGCAAACATATGAGCTGCATCCTAATACATCCAACATCCATGTAGACATCACTGGCATAGAAATGTGGCCTCAGATATGTTACAAGTTCAAAATAACATAAGGACTCACTGGTGGCATTGGAGCATACGAAATAGAAATATAGAATCAAGTAAGCACTGGACAGAAAAAATAGTTTAAGATAGAAGCGAAGGGTCTGTATGTTTGCCTAGACATATAGGTATAATTAAGCAAGCACTTGACAATTAACAGGTCTAGTTACACATAGGCATTTACAGTAAGACCACTGAACATATGCAGAAAACCAAGATACTAGCAGAAAATCAATCAGTGCCACCTCCTAATTCTTTTCATCAGCATTGGCCTAACCAGATCTGTAATGCTACAATGTTTCTTGTATACCTCATGTTCAAGCAAGGACCAAAATAGTAAAGCAAACATGAAAAGACGATAAAGGAGACCTGCGGATCGGATCTGTCGCCTCTGCCGCAGCACACGACGGACACAGACGCCACTGCCGCTGCGCTCCCCAGGAAGACCCACCGCCTAGCGCAATGGTGAAGACAGTCTATTCCTCGATCTGGGTCCCGGGTTTGACTCCTAGGTCTTATGTTTTTTTTAGTTTGAATTTATTAAACCCCGGCGGCAACAAGTGACACACAAGTCATCGGGTCCCACATGTCGGTTGAAGATGGAGAAAGGTCCCACAGGTACACATGACACGTAAGCCGTCGGGTCCCAAAGGTCTGATGGTCTCACAGGTATACGTGACACGCAAGTCGTCGGGTCCCATAGGTTCGTCGGGTCCCACAGGTCGGATGGAGAGAGAGAACAGTTCCACAGGTACACGTGACACGTAAGCCGTCGGGTCCCACAGGTCGGATGCTGAAGGGTCCCGCAGGTACACGTCGGATGAAGAAAGGACCGAGTAGAGACTTTTATGACGAATTACAAGCATCACAGATGAGTAACTGCAGGTCCCACAGGTACACGTCGGATTGAAAAGGGTCCCACAGGTACACGTAGCATGGAAAAAGGATCGAGCAAAGACTTTTATGACAAATTGCAAGCGTCATTGATGAGTAACTGTAAGTCCCACGGGTACACATCGGATGGAGAAGGTACCATGTGGAGATCTATGATGAAGTGTCGTTCGTTACAGATCAAATATTATTCATCGCAGATGTGTAATTAATTTAATGACGAAGCCCTGATCGTCACGGTATTAAAGGAGATCGTCACAGATGAGTCATGCAAGTGATCTGTGACGAAACCCTATGCTCTTCTATGATATTTTTTTTGTGACGATGCCTGATTTCGTCATAGATAGGGAGGGTTGGAGGATCGTCACCACTGATCTATGACGAAACGGAAATATTCGTCGTAAAAAGCACTCTTCTGTGACGGTTTCGGATTCGTCATTAAGATTTTCGTCGTATAAATGGATATTTCTAGCATTGAAAACAGCTAAGTCATGTTTTTTTTGTGTCAATCAAATATCTATATATATCTCTAGATATTTTCTACTTCATATTAATCCTCGTCAGCAGCAGCAAGCCCGTCTGTGAATTTTCAGAGTCAGGCGATATAGGCATACAGCCACACGCCAGGATCCATGGGGTTGTCCAAAGCCTTGACCTGATTGTAGGTTTGGGCTGCGTGTACGTACGCATCTGCCGAGAATACAAGTACGGGATGACTTTATTTGCTTGTTGATCCAACGACGCTTCAATCCAACAAGCTAAGTTTTGCTTTTTATCCTGATTAAATATTCTATATATGAAATATACATCTCCATGATTAAATATTTTATATAGAATATATATCTCTAGATATGTGCATGTATCTACACGATTATTATTACTGGCAGGAACCTAATTGCGTACTTCGCCGATAACAAGGATCATGTCGTCGTCTCGTGGCGGCCCTTACACCGCAGCTTGCGTCGTCGACTTGACGCCCCTTGTCGACAGCATGGATCTCGTCATCGGCTTGTCGTCAGCATGTCGCGTGACACCCATCAACTGCACGCTCCTCGTCGTCAACAATGGCTATTACGTCACGCCGTCGATAAGCTCTCCCGAGTCGGACATGCCCACTTGCCGAGCAAGCTAAGTCATGTCCTTCTTATTTCAATTAAATATTTTATGGAATATGCGCCTTCGAATATCACTGTGTCTACATAGATATTGTCAGCAGGAATTCGGCTGCGTCTCTCGTCGTTGCCATCCCGTGCCGATGACACACGCCGTGACCCTCGCCGACGACACATCGTTAGCCCGCTGTGATCCTCGTCGTTGCCCTGCTGTGGCTCAGGACATCGGCCTTTGTCGTGGACACATCCCGATTTCACACAAGAGACATCAAACGGCTAAGTCGTGTTTTTGTTCAATTAATATTCCTAAATATTTGCATATCTTCGGATGTCTCTGCCTGTCTCTATATTTTTTAATGGCAGCCGTAGTGGTCCTCACCATTGCGCGGCGGCCCTCGTCGATGACACCCATCGATCCCATCGACGGTACTCATCGACATCTCACCGCGATCCTCGTCGACTCCACATCCCGAGAACTCTGGCCGGGAGAATCAGCCTATCGAGCCAATAGTCGAGATGCTGATCTTGCATATAGATGCACGTGAGCATAAGATGTGCACGTACGGGATGTTTTCTCCCACGGCTAATCCACACTTCCGTGATATGGCTCCAACGCCAAAAAGCTAAGTCTCATTTTTTATTTCAATTAAACATTCGACGGTATACATACCTCTAGATATTTGCATGTGTACACAAGACCATTGTTCGCAGGAACGTGACTGCACTCCTCGCCGTCACGCGGCGGCCCTCGTAGCAGCTCACGTCATTGACTCGTCGTCCTGCGATGGCCCCTCGTCGACAGCTACCGCTCTTGAGCATGTCCTCAACAAGCTTCTCAAGTCGATCATGCTCGGTCTCTCGTCACGGCTCTCGACTTCTTGCCATTTCTCGTCGCGACAGCACTCGACATCGACAATAATGGCACCAACGTTCTGTTGGTTTAGCTAAGTCACTTCCATAATTGTTTTTATTATGTTACTTTTTGCTCTTACTTTCTACTATGTTACCTCAAACTTAGCAAAAAGTCGGAGGCTACTACACATAATAATCACACTCTAGGGCATGTTTGATTTTTCTCTGCGATTTAAGTACATGCATGATACGTTCTATGTGTAAAGCTTTGTCACAACAACAACTTACGCCACAACCCAAGGATGTAGGGTCATGCCACCACATGGCTAACATCCTACGCATGGGGGCTATGGTCTTGTCAACAAAGTACATAACACGCCGAGCAATTCATAAAGGGAAAACAACGTCAAGGAGAGAAGACAACGACCCTTAAAACTTCATTAAGTACTTTTATGACACATGTTCAATGTAACGTGCTTTGTTAACAACGACAACCTGCACCGCAAATCCAATGCAACATGCGCCGCATCTCGACGGTTAGCACGGGGGCTACGGTCTAACCGACAAAGTGCATAACACAGTGAACAAAGCTCATAAAGGGAAATTAACACCTACTTTACTACGTGTCTATCTTATTCGGCTGGCAAATAAATACTCACAGCTACGTCGACAACAGCAAGTCAGTCACGCTGCTACCAGCTACGTCAACATGCCGCCTTTGGGCACTCCGTTGGCAACGATCCTCGGGTACTCCCTCGGAGGCTACCTCGAGCCGGTCACGCCACCTCTGGCTACATCATCACGCTGCTACCAGCTAAGTCGACATGCTGCCTTCAGGCACTCCATTGGCAACGACCCTCGGGTACTCCCTCGGGGGCTACCTCGAGCTGGTCACGCCACCTCTGGCTACGTCGTCATGCTGCTACCAGCTATGTTGACATGCCGCCTTCGGACACTCCATTGGCAACGACCCTTAGGTGCTCCCTCAGGGGCTACCTCGAGCCGGTCACGCCACCTCTGGCTACGTCGTCACGCTGCTACCAGCTACATCGACATGTCGTCTTTGGGCACTCCGTTGGCAACGACCCTCGGGTACTCCCTTGGGGGCTCCCTCGAGCTGGTCACGCCACCTCTGGCTATGTCATCACGCTACCACTAGCTATGTCGACACGCCGCCTCCAGACACTCCATCGGTAACAACCCTCGGGTACTCCCTCGGGGGCTACCCCGAGTCAGTCACGTCACCACCATCTACATCGACACACCACCTTCGCTTAGATCGTCAACAATGGCCGCTCAAATACTCGTTCCGCGACAAGCAAGGTGAGTATACAAAAGCTATGGCATAGTTTTATTAATTTTCCTCTGTTTCCCTTGTTTTATAGGCAGGGTACACACACGGCCGATGGAATTCCAATAATCTCTCCAAGCAGTGGTGCCATTGAGGCCACGCCACATCCCCACGATTTCTGGAGGGGCGCCTCCCAAGAAACATACGTGGGCAAATGGGCCGCCGAAACCAACATTTCAGCTTCGCCGAGAAGGAACCCATCTCCGCAACCACGGAAACCATGGGGCCTCATGGTCTGAAATCCAACGTACCATCACCCGAGCCGGTGCAGGTGAGTGATCTGACACTAAGATTGGGTACTCGGCCTGGCTCACCCCCTCAGCAGGTGTAAGCGGTAGCAATTCATTCGCTATCGACCCTGCCCCTCTAGAGTCAAGGGGTATTCGGAAGGGTCACCAGTCTAATCCTAAAACCTCTGACACTCGGTATCACGTGAATCTCCCAATATCCGGATGAGCTTAAAGTACCTTATTTTAGCGAATGTGTGCCCCCTTGGGGGAAACCGGAAAAATGGTTGGCCCATGGCTGTAACCATTTACAAGCTCCTAGAATCTAGAAAAAAAGAGTTTTATGACATGCCCCCACTAGTCAGGCTTAACCCTGCCACTTCCTTTTAGTGATAGCGGATGTTCACTCGTTCTACCCATTACTAGCTCGAAGAGTAATAAACGCAACTACTGACAGCTGCTCACGTGTTCGTTACTCGCCCACAGTGGTGCCCGCACTGGGACACTGTTATATTGGCCTCAGGGCTCTAGGACAATGTCCTCACTAATCCACTAATGAGGTTCACAAAAATTCGAATCACATTACTTGATGGATCTCAAAGAAAAATGTGACACCCTTAGTGCTCGACCTGCAACAGGTCACCCTAAAAAAATCAACTGGCTTAGTGAAGCGCGGGAGATGGAGGTGCACCTACCCCATCCTCATTATTGTTTTACGACTAGGACTTAATGATGCGCAACCACTATTTACACGTCGGAATACATCGGGAACCAACTTCTCGAGTACAGTGGTATTTTTTACTCTAGCATGGCATCTACGATGTCCTGGGAGCTACGCTTATGGTTATCGGGTACACCACCTGATCACGACGTTAACAACGTCCCGAGGGCTACGCCCAGGAAACTACGTTTCTCGATATGGGGTGCACCACCCGAGCCAGGCACTTACAGCTGCCAAGGAACAACGTTCCTTGATGTACGGTGTACCACCGCCTCACTCGATGCTTGAAGAAGATTCTCGCTACCCCAGAAATGCTCTTGGTACTCGAACGACAATACTTGGGAATATCTAGCTATGCTGCTTGAAACTTCGTCACCCAAAGATGCTCACTATGTACTCATAGTACGCAGAACTTACAGGGGAGACTGTAACATCCCGAGGGCTTGAAGATACGTGCTAGCTTATCATTAAGTCCTACGGGGGCTACTGTTAGAGATATGGGCCAAGGGTACCTGCACCACCCGTATATATGACCGTCGCCAAGCTATCGGCCCAACAACCGTCAAGGAGGAGGCCCACAAGGGCTGACACGGTCGATCAACGTGGAGATCAAGGCAAACCAAGGCGGGTATATTTGGACGACAAATAGAATCAATCTGTTGTAACAAACTAGAAACACAATCTGTTAGCCCGATCACCCTCTCTATAACCCTACCTCTCATGTTTATATAAAGGAGGGTAGGGACCTTGGGCACGGGATCCATCTTCCACCTATTCCATCTACCTCGTAGCTAGGAGCAACAACCCCGGTAATTGAGCATACGAATACAAGAGCAGCCGCACCATTGGAGTAGGGATTAGCGCGCATCGTGCCCCAAACCAGTATAAATCTCTGTGTTTTATGTGCTACTATCTGATTCCGTCTATGTGATCATGTTGCTAGATATTGCCGGAGCAAAACAATCCAACACATAGCAAACGGGCATACATTGCTACACAAGATGGAGGCTACGTTAGTACTTCTGATGTAGAGCAAGACATTGAAGATGAACCTGCTTCAAATGAAGATCAAAATATAGTTTCTTTGAGCTTAGTTTTTTTTTGACCAAAAATACTGTGGAGTAGATCCCCACAGTGCAGGACTTTTAATTAATTTTTAAAACAAGGGTACATAGTTTACTTACATGCAGCTTAACTGAAAGCATCTAACCAAACACAGAAGGATGATCTTAGATCATCCTTGAAACGAATAGACTGAAGATTACATTGGTTTATGAAATTCGACAGCCATAAGCTCGGGGTTGGATCTCTTCTCTGAAACACTTTGTCGTTACGAACCTTCCATAGCTCCCACGCCGCTATCAGAGTTGCCTCTGTGAAGAAGGGAATGGTATGAGCTTCACGAGCTTGTGTATACCTGTCCAGCAGTGATAGCGATACATCCCAATCTATCTGAATGGTTGCCCAGCACTCCTTTGCGAATTGGCATTCAAAGAAAAGGTGATCAAGAGTCTCCTCTTCTCTAGCATCACACATGACACACATGGCGTCACCTTGGATATTGAGATGTCTTCTTCGTAGCATAGTTTTGGTATTGAGCCGATCAACTAAAACCAACCAAGCAAAAAATTTCACTCGTGGAGTACACCTGGATCTCCAGACGATCTTGTAGGCTGGGTGTGCATCAAGATTGTTGAACACCTGTGAGTAGAAGCGACGAGCTGTGTAGGTGTTCCCCCAGGTTGGGACCCAATGATCTGCTGCCTCCTCATCATATGGTTGATCTTCCAAATGAGCTTGTATCATCTCAAGTTCTTCACAGGCTTGCTGCGAGAGGGGTAGGAAAGAGATAGTGTCCAAATCATCTGCTTCCATAATTTCCATGATGATGCATCTTCATTTCTAGCAAATGAGGCCAATCTTGGGTATGTCTCGAGATAGCACCGAGTCTGTCCGAGAGATCATCCCGAAACAAACAGAAGCACCATTGCCTAATTCACATTTGGCAATACCCTAAAAAAATGATGTTGAGCTGAGCACATCCTTCCACCAAAAGGATCCGACTTCTCTAGCAGCATGTGGGACTTTATGGGTATAGTATTTGCTCCATATTAGCTGAACCCATGGGAGATTTGCTTTGTTGTAGAATTTACTTAAATGCTTCATGAGCAGGGCGTCATTATGCAATCTCAAGTTTAGGACACCAAGTCCCCCCTTTTCTTTCGGCATCATGACAGTTTCCCAAGCTACCAAATTGCCACCCTTCTTTCTATTAGCGTCATTACCACGCCATAGACATTGCTTTCTTGCGCGATCAATATTATCAATGACTCCTTTAGGTAGTTTGACTGTGCACATTGCATATGTGGTGATAGGTGTAATAGCTGAATTCAGCATCTGTAGCCTCCTTGAATAAGATAACCAGGTCGAGCAAGCCGAGAGCCTCCTCTCCACTCTATCCATCATTGGTGTGAGGTCCTCCATGCGCGGTTTAGTTGTACCCATAGGGAGTCCCAAGATATGTGAATGGCATAGAGCCAATATCACATCCAAAAGTACTGGTAAGGTGCTGCAGCTTTTCCTGGGAGACATTGATGGGGTACATGTGTGACTTTCTATAGTTGACATGCAGTCTAGTCAAGGTTGCAAAGCTATGGAGCAATGCTTTGAGGAAGAATAACTGCCTGGCGTCAACTTGTAGAAGAAGTAGAGTATCATCCGCATACTGAACAATCGGGAAATCACGCATAGGTTGGGGGATTGGTACAGTAAGTTGGTTCATAGATGTAGCTCAGTTGATCAAAACTTGCAGAAGTTCAGCTGCTAGCACAAATAAGAGCGGTGACAGTGGGTCACCCTGGCGGACACCTCTCTTACACTTGAAATATTTCCCTGGTACTCCATTTAACAAGACTGCAGAAGACCCCGTTGATAAAATTGCATGGACCCAAGTAAGCCATCTTTCTGGGAAGCCTAAATGTCTCATGACTTGAATGATTGCCGAGTGCTCCACTGTATCGAATGCCTTCTCGAAGTCTAGCTTGAGTATAATTATCTCATGTTTGGATTGTTGGCACTGATGAATGTACTCATAACTCCAGGCTAGACAATCTTGGATTGTGCGGGAGCAAATGAATCCATACTGGTTTTGGTGTACAACTTGTAGAATGACTGATTGTAACCTCTCAGCTAAAACTTTGGTGATTACCTTCAGGGAAATGTTCATGAGTGAAATAGGCCTGAAATCGTTAACTATTTCTGGGCTGTTCTTCTTGGGCACCAAAGTGATGAAAGACTTATTTATGCTCTCTAGGTTGACCAAGCTTAAAGAGAAACCTGTGCACAAGAGATAGAAGTCATTCTTAACAATGTTCCAACACTTCTTGAGGAATAATCCATTAAAACCATCCGGGCCAGGAGCTTTGTCATTGGGCATATGCTTGACTACTAAATCAACCTCTGCAGGTAGGATTGTTGCTGCTATATTCTCCAGCCCTTCTACTGGTGTGATAATGCTAGCAAGATCAAAGAGCATGGTGGGGGAGGAAGTAGTGCCCATTCGATTTCTGTAAGAAGTCCATAAAAGCCCGGCTTTGCTTTCATGTTCCTGAACCCAGGCTCCATGCTCATTCAAGATCTGTGAGATGGTGTTTCTTCTATAGGATATGGTTGCCATGCCATGAAAGAACTTGGTACATTCATCTCCCAATTTGATTCTGTTTACTGTGTAGCGCTTTCGCCAATATAGGTTTTTGTAATGTAGCCAAGTCTGTAGCTGCCTTTTGACTACATTCCTGAGGTTAGCTTCCGGGTTAAAGAGACCACGTCTATCTTCCAGCTGATCAAGAAAGCATATGACATGATTGCAGTTTCTGATGAGAAGCCGTAAATTGGATATGTTCTTGCTCCAGTTCTTGAGGTTGGCACGTAATCCTTTGAATTTGGACGAGATATTCCTGGCTGCATCAGTGAGAGACTGCTGGGAGGACCACCCTTCTGACACTGTCTGGAGAAAATCATCTTGCTCTACCCAAAAGTTCTCAAAACGGAATAGATTTGCCCTTGGTATGCTGGTACTGATTGTGATCTTGCACGGGATATGATCGGAGGTTATCTTTGCCATTGGGAGGACCTCTGTATTTGGAAAATCTAGTGTCCAGTTAGGTGAGGTAAAGAACCAATCAAGCTGCTCAAGGAGTGGGTTGGACTGCATGTTGCTCCACGTGAAAGCACGCCCCTTGAGGGGCAGTTCAACAAGACCTAGACGTCCAATAGCATCGTTGAAAACAAGTGTGTCTAACAAGTTACCACCAGGCTTGTTGCGGTTACTTAGGGATCTATAGAAGTTAAAGTCACCTAAGAAAATCCAGTTGTCCAAGTCATCAATGTCATGGTCGCGAAACCAGTTGATGAAATTTGTGCGGGCTGGCTCATCACAAGGGCCATAAACTGTTGTCAACTTCCAAACATCATTGTTATGCACTGAACTAAAACTCACTGTCATACCAAAGCTTTGTTTATCAAGGACGGTGCCTGTGAAGATAGCGCTGTTCCAAAGAACTAGAATTCCGCCCGAGGCACCTACTGATGGGATGAAGTCAAAGCAATCAAAGCAACAAGGGGCAAATTTCCTGATGTAAGTAATATCAAAAGATTCTCGCTTCATTTCTTGCAAGCAAATGACAGAACTGGTGCTTTCTTCTATTTTATCGCGGACAGCATCCCACTTCTCCGTTGCATTGATCCCCCGTATGTTCCAACATAGTATATACCAATTACGTGTATTCATCAGGGAATCAGAAAGGGGAGAAGACAACAACTGGCATGACTAGCATGACTAGACAGATGGGGCGATGCACTGATAGGATATAGATAACCATTATCCATAAATAGAATAAGATGTTCATAACGTGTACACAAGACCCAAAAGGATCAAGCATCAGACTGATCATTGAAGACTTGTTCTGCAGGCGCCTCCAAGAGCGCATCTTCAGTGAGATCACTAGGATCAACCCCACACTTGATACCCCAATCTTGCAGCACTGGGATGGAGATAGGAGTAGTCTGTCCTGTAGCTTCATCAATCATTACCGCACAGATCTTGCGCTTCTTGGATGGGTCAGCTGCTAACTTGACTGGACAGTAACCTTCCTTGTTAGAGTTTCTCGTACTACGACGCACACTTGACTGGGACAGGGGGGTGCTGGAGCTGCTTAATGACACCGTTGTGGGGAGGGCGAGCTTCTTCTTAACTGCAGTTCTTCTTCCTTTGCGGCCTCGCACAGATGGTGGGCTGGGTTTATTTTGCTCTAGACCAGATTCAAACTGAGGCGGGCTGGGATCAGTTGGGCCTCCCTGAGTCAGCATCAAGGCTGTTGATGCTGGTTTTGCAGCACGCCTGCTTTCAAGGAATATTGTCCACATTTGCAGAGGTATGGCATCATTGACCGGCTTCCAAGGTACTATCTCCAAGCCATGATTGGCTACTAGTGCACGAGGGAGAGCTGCTTGGACTGCATTCCTGTCCACAATGATTGGTTCAGTGATGGCAAGCCGATCAGAGGCTCTGGTGAAGACATCAGTTAGTATATCCTTTCTTCCCAAGAGCAGCACATTAGCACATCGTGCACAAGCAGCAAGAAATCTAGCCTGTTCTTCCACATCGACTGAGGTAGCGTCACTTGATGATGAGCTGCCATCCTCTAAAACATTCTCAGCCATCTGATCCAGAGAAATGTTTGGGCCATCCCCCCTGGGAATAGATGAACCAGAAAGCTCCAAATCGAGATGATACTGTGGCACTGCAGGGTGCTGTGGCAGTTGCTGTCCAACATCAGCAGGGACTACTGGATTCCAAGCTGGCCATTCATCCTCGTCTTCTTCATTCACATCCTCGATCATCGCTTCATCATTCTGTCCACCAGCAGCCTGTCCCTGAGTAGCAGGCTGCTGAATTGGGTGTTGAGCATTGTGTGGTGAAGAGTCTGGAGTGGCACTACTGTACTGGTGCTTCTCTTTACCCATCAACGAGGGTTGGACATGTGGCCCACTTGGGACCTGATTGCCTTCCATATTTACTGTAGATTTCTGTTGCCAAAACCAGATAGGACCGGATCGTGTGGAGCACAAACCTTTTTGTGGCCAAAATAGGAACATTTCCAGCAACGAATTTTTCCTAGGCACTTCCGGGCTACATGACCCGGTCTAAGGCAGCAAGTGCAATCCAGCCCATTGACAGCAGATTTGAAATTAGAAACTTGGGCCTGAGATCCACTTTGCAAGGAAAGGGATGGCTTAGCGTGATTCTTGTTCTGCCACTGCATGGCACTAGGCTGTTGCTATTGTTCCTCCCGAAGAACACGATCAACATTGAGAAGAGCAGTGTTTCCAAAGACAGTGCGATCAGAAGGTGCAATTGGAGCTGAGAAAGACCCAAAAGAGATTGAATCTTGAATAGAGCGCATGGTGGTTTTTTTGGAGGGGGAGTGAACAATCACGTGTGGATGAAAAGAGACTTTTTTCTGGGATTTGGGAGCAGCCTTCTTAGTGTAACAGACTTTAGTCCATTTCTTTTCCTCTTCAATCTCCCAAGCACGTTTCTCGCGTTCCCAGTGGGGAGCGCCATTGTTCCAGAGATGAAAAAACAATCAAAGGTGGAGCTGATAACACGACGCAATTTATAGATGAAAAACCCAACTTCCTTTGAGAACACGGAGAAACAAAATGATTGTTGCTCATGAACTTGACGTGGAAATCCAGGGCCCGTCCACCCAGACAAGATTGGAGGGCGAGTGCGACAGAATCCTCCGTGAGACGAAAGAGATGACGCCGGAAGGTGATGAGGAGGAAAAAAGAGCCAACAGGGGTTGGGAAGGGGTGATGAACCGGTGATCTGAAACGTCGACGAACGTCATCTTGGAACACCAAGCCGATGTCGAAATCCAATCATGACACCAGGTCCGACGAGGATCCCATAGCAGGTCAGCCACCAGGGGGTCACCGCAGGGGGCAGCCGTCAGGAGGTCATCACCATCTTCCCCCCTCCTTGGTCCAGCAAAACATCGAACAGGTTGCATGCATGATCTGCAGGGGGTCACTTCCGGCACTGAAGCAGGTCACCAAGGGACTGGGGCCATGGCAGCATACTGGACGACCGCCGGCCAGACCGGCCGAGTCGAGCTGCCGGTAGCTTGATGCAGGAACCGCAGCCGGCGACTGGTGGGCGGAGGCGTGTCGAGCGGCGGCGGCAGCTGGTGAAGTCGCGTGGTGGCAGCTGTTGCTACACTACTGTACTGAAAAATCTAATGCTTATCCTTCCTTTCTTTGAGCTTAGTTGATGTAGGCAAACAACGAATTTTCATTGTACAGCGAGTACTCAGTACACAGATGGAGGAAGCAGAGAAACAGCAGCGCCATAACTTGTTCCAGATTTTATTTGTGATTAAAGACCTACGTGCATTGGTAATTTTTTATGGAAGAAGCAGCAACAACTTGGTAAGTTCTGATTTGGTCAACAAGCTTGAATTGACGACGCAACCTCATAAACATCCGTATCATTTTCAGTGGCTAAACGACTCATGTAAGGCCAAGGTAACTCAAACAACCCGGGTGCATTTTCCCTTGGTCCATGTTCTGATTTTGTAGATTGTGATTGGTACCCATGCAAGCTTGCTCTCTTATGTTGGGTCGACCATGGGAATATGATAATAATGATATCCACCATGGTAGATGTAATACATATACTCTTATACATAATGGTCATAAAATTACTTTGCAACCCATGACCCCTGCTCAAATTGTACAAGCTAAAAAAGAGAGACTTGCCAGTGAAACTAAACAAGTTGATGCTAAAACTAGAAATCAACAAGTAATTAAATTGAAGAACCCAATGATGCTTGCTTCTAAACTGGATCTTGCAGAGAATAATGATGTGTGCTATGCTTTGGTATGCAAAGATGCTTTATATTCCATAGATGATATTTCTATGGAATTTGTTTTGGGTTCGTCAAGGACTAAGACTGGGAGGGATAGTATTTTTGTGGTGGTTGATCGTTTTTCTAAGATGGCACATTTTATTCCTTGTCATAAAAGTGACAATGCGATTCATATTGCTGACCTATTCTTTCAAGAAATCGTTCGCTTGCATGGTATGCCTTCTACTATTGTTTTAGATCGCGATGCAAAATTCTTGAGTCATTTTTGGCACACTTTGTAGTGATGATGGCCAAACTGAGGCAGTGAGCCGAACATTGTCCACCATGTTGAGAGCAATTTTGAAGCGCAATTTGAAGTTGTGGGAGGAGTGTTTGCTGCATGTGGAGTTTGCACATAATAGGGCGGAACACTCCACCAAGGTAAGTCCCTTCCAGGTAGTGTATGGCTTTAACCCCCGTGCTCCTATTGATATTGTGCCTTTACCTACCACTGAGAGAACACATAGTGATGCAAGAGAGCGTGCTTATTTTTTTCGTAAGTTGCATGAAACAACTAAAGCCAATATTGAAAAAATGAATGAAATATATAGAATTGCTGGTAGTGAAGGTAGAAAAGAAGTTAAACATGAACCAGGTGACTTGGTTTGGTTCTATTTGAGAAAAGATAGATTTCTAGAGCAGCGTAAGTCTAAATTAATGCCAAGAACTGTTGGTCCTTATAAGATAACTGAAAAACTAAATGATAACTCATTTAAACTTGAGTTGCCGCCCGAGTTTGGGGTTAGTCCTAGCTTTAACATTGCAGATTTGAAGCCTTATTTGGGAGCAAAAGATGAGTTTGAGTCGAGGGTGACTCCATTTCAAGAGGAGGAGGATGATGAGGAACATCACTCCTTCAGATGCACCCGATGATCCTCCAAACGTTATGCAAGGTCCAATGACCCGAGCTTGAATGCGACAACTAGATTTAGAGGTGAGCTCATTCTTATGTGATCCTTTTCATACTTTTGAGAATAGACTACTACCTAATGATGTTATATTGCTTAGGAACATTGGAGAGGGTCATGAGGAACTTGGAGGAAGAGGTGGAGGCGAAGGACGTCCAACACAAGCTGGAGGCCCGGTCCAACATGACTTCGAGTCTGCCTCGGCCTCTAGGACCAGTCTGCCATAAAATGGATACCTAGGACGCATTCAGACTCTGTTTTTTGACATTCCACATATGGATAGAAAGATAATTTCATAACCTAACCAATGGTTTTGGTTTGAGGTCCAAATTCCACCAAATTCAATGGGGATCATCGAAACAAGTCAGCGTCCAGAATCTGTTAGGGTGATGCGTCACCGTATTTGGTCCATTGGGCCGTGTATCGTCTTTGAGACCATTAGGGGGCGCGTCCAAGGGAGGCGACAACCCTAAGACCTTTATAATCAGTTGTCGCCTCCATCGTTAGGTTTTGGGTTTTCCTTAGATCATTATGTCCTTGACAGTCGTCGTTTCATCGGTTTGTGAAACCGCACTTTGAGAACTTAATCATACATCTGCAGTTTGTCCCATATTTGAGCTACGTACTTTTGAGTTCTTGCTAGTGTTCTTCATTTCGCAGACAGGGATTAGCCTTCGTGGTGAGGTCAACCGGTTGGTGCCACGGTTGATAACAAGAGGATTCGTGGTGCTAAGATTGCAGGGTTCGGATCTTTTGATCTGAAACCGGATCGATGTGTCGCATTTCACCAAAAAATGATAGTTATCTTCACCTCACGGAAGATCAGGAACCCCGTCCCCATCAGCTGGGGCTGTTGGCATCCTCTCCACTTGTGCTTCGACGGATGAAGCTCTGCTTTGAGTGAAGTCCGGCATCTTCTGTGTGGTAACTCTGATCTTTTGCATTACTTAAATATTATTTTATACTGTTATTGTTTACTGGTTTCACCGCACTACAAGGATTTGACCCTTTTAGCACCACTTGTTTTCGCAACACCACACATTTGGTTGCAATATTGGGTTCTTTGGCAACCAATGTCATAATTGGTAGCGATATATGGGCCTTATGGCCACCAAAATTATGTGTTGCGTTAGTCATAAGCTCGGCTGCAAGACGTAGGTGCTAATGCCACGGTGGAAAAGGTGGTTGCGAGTATGGGTGCCTATTGCCACATCTAGTGTTGAGTTGTGATAATATTGATTTTGCGTTGCGATAGCTAGGTGTTGTTGCCAGCATTGTAAAGTTGGTTGCAAGTACTTGCGCATATGGCCACGAAGTAATTATGTTGTCTTAATCTTGACCTGCATTGCGATAGCTCTTGCTATATTGCATCCAAAAAAGGATTAGTTGCAAGTATTTGTGAATATAGCCACGTTGAAACACTGTTGCCTTAATCGTGCCCTGCGTTGCAAAAGATCTTATTATATTGCATCAAAAAAGTCATTCATTGCATCCGTTGAGGTTTTGCCACCACTTCAAACATGGTTATATTGTAGTATATGTTGTTGAAAGAAGAATTATATTGCCATTAAAACTTGTCCATGGGCATTACAATCTGCGGCGCCATCTCCCAGCACCGCACCATGCCGTCGCCCAGTGCGCCCCGACTCCGGTTCCCCTCGACTCGGCCTAAGCTGCTCGTGCTTGCTAGGTAAAGAAGAGACCTTCTGATCCCTGCGTCAAAACTAGAATATTTTGTGTGGTTCTCCCAGGTGAAGTGGCATGTGGTGTGTTGTGGACTATGGTGGTCAATTTGGTTGAGTGAAAGGGATGTGGTTTTTGTTTCGTTTAATTTTTCTAGAATCTTCTGAAGAATAGTATGTATAGATTTTGTGTTTCAATAAGTCTCTCAAGCATTTGAGCTCTGAATAAACTATGTTTATTGTTCTAGATTTATTGTAGGCAGCTATAATTTTGAAATTAGATTTACTCTCTTTGATAGAACCATTGCTCTGTATGGTGAGGTTTATTTCCTGCTTTGCTTTAGCTAACTTATATAACTACAGTCTTATCCCCATTCAAGTTTCATGCAACGCCATTTTATTTTTTATTTTTTTAAAATTCTATAGTGTGATATGGCGTAACTTGGGAACCCTTGATGGTATTTGCTTTATGCTACATGATGGAAAAGCGAGATTTAGAATTTACCAAAATTTTGGGCTGTAGACTGCAGTTGACGGCCTGCTAAAGCCTTACTGGAGAGAGGACCTGAAAAAATAAAACAAGGAAAGCAGGACTGCGACAACCGATTGAATTGTTACTCTTTCGGCACCAAAGTTATGGCCAGGATCTTTATGAGCGACTGCTATTGACCGAACCAACAGCTATCACACACTTTTTTTTGAAAAGAAGCTATCACACACTTTAAGTTCAATAAAATAAACTCAAGACAAGCAGACTCCTAGAGAACTGCAGAGATTAATCAGAGCTACAAACTAGCGATGAATTTATAGGCATGTGGTGATTGCTTTACTGAAGAAAGAAAGTGACATATCACAAGATTTTATTCATGTTCACTGCAACTCTGAAATGGACGCTGCAAACCTGAAAACGAACTGAGCTAAGTGCTGATATGAAGAATTGAGCTGTTGTTGTACTGTTGCTCGCCACCCACTCTGCTGTTCTGCTGCTTACCTGAGGCAGAGGAGATGGACACGAGCCGCTGTTGTTATTGGTCTGAAGTACATTGAACAGATAATAATGGAAGCACAAACACAGTCACAAAAGAAGACAAGATCACAACAAAATACTACCTACTTCAGTTGAGCAGAACAAACTGTTGTTGATCTGACAATAGTAGGCTGCTGTTGCTCTGAACTACACATGACTAGAAAATTCAAGCAACAGTTCTCATGTCACTAAAACACTGAAAAACCTTCTCTGAACTAAAAACACTGAAGATGACATTCGTACAAAGGCAGCTTGCTTATGTAAACGAATAGACATCTGAGGTTCTCACTTAACTCAGTCTCCATATTAACCATATCTTGGTCCTCAACATAGATCCACATGTCCTTTGCTGCAAGAAAGCAATGTAACAATGTACTGTAAATAAAAGCATTGCATCTGCAACACAAACAATGACATTCATTCCTTCTTATTTGAGTGGTATGCATCCTTTGACTTAAGAATCTGAACTAAATTTTCCATATTTTAGCAAACAGCAGAGAATAGTTGCATTACTTTACTTGTCCAGATCCAACTAGAAGATAGTCATAACCCAGATGCAACTGTTCTACTACTACTGAATATGTGCGCCTGGATGCATCGACTTGGCGTTAGTGTTGCATACTTACGGTACAACCATGAAGATGTGCGCCTGGATGCTGCAGGCACTGCCTGCAAGGATGCTACGGACTGGACGGCCGGAGGTGCGGCCGAGAGAGGACCTGAGGGGCGACGGTGCCTAGAGTGAGGTTGTGAGGGGCGGTGGGGAATTTGGGAGAGGCCAAACTTACAAAGAGCTGCGCGGGCATGCGGTGGCGGTTTTGTTGTCGCGCGCAAGTTTGCTCTCTGAAAATTTCATCTCGCGCCCAGCGATCCGAGGTGCGAACTCACCACGCCCTTCACTTCACAGCACCCATCCGCTGAGTTTGTAAATTCATTTTCGATGCAAAACAATGCAAGTAAAAGCAATGGAATTTTCAAATAAAATTTTTATTTTTAGAAAAATCATAGGGAAATTTAAATTCTTAGAAAAGGTATTTTGGTGCAAAAAATATAATTAATTATTTCACATTGACAACTTTACTTTTAAAGATTTAAATTTATTTGTGTCTATTTATTGGATCACTTTGTATTTGAATTACATGTACTTTAAAAGTGTAATTAAGTTCTAAAAAAATTCATATATCAATACATTAATTCATTGCAGTATGTTCATCCAAATAAATATCTAGACAGTTTGGTTAACCATGTATCTAGACATAATATATCAAATGTTAAAACAAAAATTGTGTCAAAACGTCTCTACTCCCTAGCAAGTTTTAAAGTGACTAGTAGTTAACTTTATATTTTTTGAATGAAACTTCAATGTAGCCTCCATTCTATATTTTTGTCTATGTTACTGATTTAATTGTAACTTTTTGTAACAATTTGCATTCTTTAGAATTTAATTGAACTTTCTATATCACTGCCATTGGAAGCTACACCCTAGCAAGCTCATCTCATCGTCACTCAGCTTGAATCATTTACTATATTGTTATACCATTTCTGAATTTGGCCAATAAGAGCTTCCACTGATTTCATAAATATGGAAAATACCAAACCAATCATTTTTCTTTCTATACTATAATACTGTTTTCATCTGTTTTCACCCCTAAAAACAAAAGCTGATACGCGGGTTGTCCATTGCATGGAGGAAGAGCTGCAACTCTGTCCAGGCGTTTTTCCTATACTCAAATTCAAAATAGAAATTTAAGGTAAGCCTTCGATGGTCAATACGCCACAACGATTTTCAATTGGGTGGTCTCCTTGTGTTGTCATGAACCCACGTACACTTGTAATATGTCTACATCACACAAAAATAATTAGACCCTTAATTGTACTAACATCAATATGCAAAAACCCACTAGGCAATCGTGCGCTTTCCAAAAACTTGATCGCCCGACACAGTGAGCAGAGATGTCATGGCATGGCTGTCGATGTTTCACCACCGATAGCCTGCCACGGGGGTACCCGGGGCAGTATTGTTCGTGCTTCGGCGTATGCTGAACTCGATGGTAAACGCAAGAGACAGTCGATTTATCCTGGTTCAGGCCCTCGATCGTAGATCGAGTAACGACCCTACGTCCAGTCGGCGTTGGCCTTTGCGTTGGATTGATTATGAAGTGTTATGTTGTACAATTGTCGTCCTCTTCTCTCAGGAGCCCTGCCCTCCTTTATATAGTCAGGAGGCCAGAGTCCTAGTCGGTTTACAATGAGATTTCCTAGTAGGATTACTTAATAGTTCTACTACTAAGATTACATGGGAAGAATCCTAGTTGAACTAGATCTTCTCTCTCCCTTGCGGGCTATCCTGTGGGTCCCGCATCGACAAGCCCCCAAGCACTTCATGGTTGAGCTCTGAAAGTCTCGCTTTGCTCTTTCAAATCTTGTTGAGTAGGAACAAAATGTCATCCGAGTGCTTTCTGGAGTGAAACCTTGTAGCGCTTCTTGCGATCTTCGAGTGGTGAGTGTTTTGTGAAGAAAAAGTACATCCATCTGGTTGTAGCCCCCGAGCCTCTTGCTATTTGGAACAAGGAGCTGGAGGATCTTGTCTTGAAGTTGCTCTGATTGTTCGTTGAAGTTTTGTCAAAAAGAACTCGAATATGGCTCGTTCCGGGTTCTTTTTGTCGTAATGTCTTGAAGTGGTCTGCGTTGAGGAAGTCTTTTGGTGACGTGCGCTTTTTCGAAGAAAAAGCGCACTCACTGAGTGTAACCCCCGAGCCTCTTGCTATTTGGAACAAAAAGTTGGAGGGTCTTGATCCTTTATGTTGTTTGAAAATTTGTGTTCCGAAGTAGTCCCCGAGACTTGAATTATGTCATCATCCGAGTAGTTTTTGTGGCATCTTTCCGAAGCGGCCCTTTAGTCTTGGATTAAACCATCATCCGAGTAGTTTCGCGGCATGCAACCTCCGAGCCTATGTCCGGGTTCTTTTTGGGTGGGTGCAATTTTTCGTAAAAAATTGCACTCACTGAGTGTAGCCCCCGAGCCTCTTGCTTTTGCTTGCAAAAGTTGGAGGGTCCAGATTCTTGTCTTCAAAAAATTATGAGGCTATGTATCCCGTAGCCCCGTGCTTTCTCCGAGTTCTTCTCTTTAGAAAAGAAGTCGGATGAAGAATCTTGATGTGTCGTCGTCGTTGTAGTCTTGAGTTTCTTGTACTCTTGGTCCTTTGTCTTTGGTTCCGAGCCCCCGGGAGTAGTTGCAATGAAGGCCGAACTCCCTAGCTTAGTGTTGATTAAGCTATGATGCTGGCCGAGCCCCCGAGCGTATATCCGTGTTGTTTTGTTCAGGAAGAACTTGGATGCGAGGTCTTGGCGTATTCTTTGATAGTCTGCTGTTGTCAGATGTAGTTGTATGGTGGTGGTTGAGTGTAAATGCCTTTTGTTCACGGGTTGTACTGTGCTGGTATATTCTTCCTAATATGCCCGTCTTCGAGTACTGTTTCCTCTCGCCTGAGTCATCCATTATTGAGTCCTGTCTTTTCACTGTGTCCTTTGTTAGGCTTATTCCGTTGGTACTCCTAGTCCATGTGCGCCGCTCTTTTGGTCTATAAATACTGTCCCGGAGTGCTTGTTTTCATCTATTGGATATTCTGTTGAAACCTTCGTGGTCATGAACATGGTAGTTTGTGAAGTAGAGCAGCCCCCAGGCATATTTTGTAGTTCCTGTGTGTCTTGTCATAGCTGGAGGAAGTCTTGTGATAGGGATTAGAGGTAGGCTAATCCCGCGACAGCATTGTGCCAGGATGTACGTGGTGGTAGTTGGAGGAAGTCTTGTGATGTGGGCTTCGTTTCTTTATCTGGCAGTTCTGGGTTGATCCTCGTCGCCTGTCTTGAGACTGTCCGGTGCAGATCAACACCATATGCAGCATCACATCGGTCTTGGGTAGACAGATGCCCGCCGGCCTTCTCTGCTCCATGTTGTCTTGCCGTGCTGCCGATTTCCGCCTTGGGTGCACTGCGTCCGTCCTTTGAAGAAAACAGTGTAGCTGATGGCGGTTTGTTCTTCCGAGTAGCAATTTGGGACACGTAGTCGTTCTAGAGCCTAGCCGTGTCCGCGTTCCTCTTTGCTACCTTGCTATTCGTGGTGCCGAGTTCGTTGGGGCTTGTAATGTAACGAATCTTGTCTTCTGAGTTGTCTTTTACTTTTCTGTTGTGATCCCTGTTGTTCATGAGATTACCGAGTTCTTTCTTAAATAACCGGGCTCTTTTGTTCCTTGTGAGGTAGCCCTTTCTTTCTTCTTTCTTTCTTCTTGGTTTGACGAGTTGTTCTTGTAGCGATCTGATAACCCTGCCATGGTGCTGGACGGGTAAGTCTGAAATCTACCCGTTGGTTTGTACTGTTGTGTGGGTTTGTGCCCTCCGTCGTTTTAGCTGCGTCGGTAAATGGACCGTCGCGTTCCCACACTGTGTTTTATCGGGCCTTGTGGGCTGTTTGTATCACTGAAAAATCTATTTAAAGACCCTTGCTGCCCAACTCTTGCCTTTAAACCCTAGCTTTCAGAAATCCGCCGCTGTCATCGTCGCCGTCACCCGAGCACCATCATCCTAGCTTCATCTTCCTTAGTGCCTTTTTTGCTTCTGCCAGTTCATGGGAAAGAAGAAAACCGCAAGCAAGTCTCAGGCGACCTTCGTAGATGAGGAGTCATCCCTTTCTTTGATCGAAAACCAGGAGTTCGTGGCTATGAGGGCTGCTCAGAAGGTTTGGCCGGCTCCAACAACAAGCAAAGATCAGCTGCGCGAGCTCGTTAGCGATGGCTTGATCCAAAGCAAAATCATCGCTGAATGGAGAGTTCCGGGCGAGCATCGGGTTCCAGCTCCGGGTCTTGGTGAGGTTGTCCTCTTCGTTTCCTTTGTCCACGCCAGACTTTGCCTTCCTGCTTCCGCTTTCCTTCATCAGTTTCTTGGTTATTTCGGGGTTAGTCTGAACCACCTAACCCCTAATGCCGTTCTCCATCTTTCTGTTTTCGTTCATCTTTGCGAAGCTTTCCTTGGAATCCCTCCTTCTCTGTCTCTTTTTCGCTTTTTCTTTCGTCTGAAACCTCAACCCCGCCGTGAAGAAACCAGCGTTCTTGGCTGTTGTGGGATTCAGTTTCGTCAGGGTCTCAAAATTAAGTTTTTTGACTATGACCTGGTCGATTCTGTAAAAGATTGGCGTGCCGAGTGGTTTTACGCTGCCAATTTGATCCCTTCCCTTGCCGTCCATCCCGGATCTGGTCCTGTGGTGAATGACCGATGGGACAAGAAGCTTGAATCGCCTGCTGAGATTCAAGTGATCCAGCCACTCCTTGATAGGATTAGCATGCTGAAACAGCAGGGTTTGACCGGCTTTGGTATTGTTTCGAGCTTTCTTCGTCGCCGGGTTCAGCCTTTGAAAGAGCGGGAGCATCTTGGCTTTGAGTATTCTGGGGCCGAGGATCCTTCACGCATGGTCCCAGCTCTTGAGCTGACCGGTGAGGAGGTACTCGAGCGTCTCCAGAAGATGCTGAAAGGAGTGAGCGTCATTCCTCCTGCTGTCACCGAGTTCTCAGCCAACAACCCGCCCCCAGCTGTGAGTTGTCTATCTTTTTGTTTGAGTACTTTATGCACTCTTGCCGCATCCGTTCTTGCTTAGCTTTTCTTTGTCTCGGTGTTTTATCCTTTTTCGCAGGAGCTTGGGCGGAACTTTGTCGACCCGGTCCCTCCTGACGTTCTCCCCGCCGTGGCGGAGACTGGGGATAGACTTGCTGGAACTTCTGCAATTAGTAAGTCCCGAACCTCTACCGCCCTTCCTGGGGTTTCTTCCGGATTTGTTGATGTATATGAAGAATATGTTCCTCGTCTAGTCCCTCGCGGTCCTCGCAGTGTCCCGAAGAGGGGGCGAACGGATGGGTCTTCATCTGGCCTGCCTGTCTCCAAGAAGCCTCGCAAACCAAGTACTCCCTCAGGTACTCCAGTTGTTGCTAGCATGCTCTTAGGTGAGCACATTTAATACTCTTTGTTCCTTTATTTTCCTGTTTCTCTCTTGATCCGAGTACTTTTTATCCTCTTTTCAGCAGGTGCTCTGGTTTCCTTGGCTGAGGAGGAAGAAGATGATGAAGTACCCCTCATCAAGCGGCGGTGAGTTGTTTTTCATATTCCTGTTGCATTGAATTTCTCTTCTTTGTCTTGACTTTTAGTCTTGAACTTTTTGAAGTAATCGGAGGCCGGGTGTGAATTCTTCCGAGGCTCCCGTGCCGACTTCTTCTGAAGCTCCGGTGTCGAGTTCTTTGGTAGCCCCAGTACTGAGCTCTACCGCTCCTCCAGTACGGAGTTCTTCCACGGCTCCAGCCCCGGCTCCTTCCGCGGCTCTGTTGTCGGCTATTCCGCTCCCGTCGCCGGGTGGCGGGGACGTTTTCACCGTCGTGGTTCCCCCTGCGAGGCCTTCTCTTGGCTTCGCGAAGAAGAAAGTGGTTGGGTGAGTAGATTCTAGCTTTATCTTTTTGGCTTCTATCTTCCTTCCTCTGGTTCTTATCGGTGCTTCCTTTTATCACTTTTCAGTGTTTCGTCTTCTCTCATTTCTTCATCGACTTCTTCTCTACCTCCCGCCGTGTCAACGAGTTCTGAGCCTCAGGACTCACAACATTATGTTGATGAAGTTGCTGCGGGGGCTTTAGAGCTACCTGGCGAAGTTGCGGTCTTGGCCGCTCTGGAGGTGACTGTGGCCGTCGCGCCGGGTCCTTCTGAGGGTTTGACTCCGGCTTCCCTGGAGGTTGCTTTGGTCGTTCCTTCTTCGCCCCATCCGGCCTCTCCTTCCCCTTCTCTTGCTTCCGGCGGTCCTTCTTTTTCCGGTGACGTGGTACAACAGTTCGATGCCACCCATCGGTTATCGGAGCTGACCACAGCCTGGGGGAGCTTGTCGACCCTCGTGACTTCTTTTGGTGAAAAGCTCCAGGTAGGTTTTACTGCCACTCCTCTTTTGCATGCTCGTTTTTCTTCTGTCCTTACGCCTTGTTTCTCTTTGACTCTTTTTGCTCAGTCTTTCTCTCGTGATCATTCTGGCTTCTTTTTCTCATCTGAAAATGAGAGAAAGTTGTCTTCTGAGGTGGACGCTCTGAAAGCCGATCTCGACCTTCTCCGGGCTGAGTTGGAGACAGAGCGTCAAATGCACCAAAAGGAGAAGACCCTCCGTGCCCGGGTAGTGGAGACGGAGAAGCAGAGAGATGCCGCGGTGGAGTCTGCGAAGAATGAATGCAAAGGTGCTGCGAGTTCTGCCTGTTTTTTCTTGTATTTTGACTTCTTTTGCTGACTTGTTCTTGGGTGTCTTGTCTAGTTCTCCGAGCTGAGAAGCAGAAGCTCTCGGAGAGTATCGATAAAATGAAGGCTCTTGTCCGCTCTAGTCATAATAAGGCTGAGGAGGTAATTACTCATGCTGAGGAAGAACTCGCCCTTGCAAAGCTGATTAGGCACGGAGCTGACAGAGATCTTGTGCAGGCCCAAAAAACTATTGAAGGCTTGTCCGGGAAGCTGGCGACGGCTACTGAAAATTGGAACGTTTTGTTGAAATCTTTTCGTTCAGTAGCCGATGTTCTTCGGACTCCAGCGGATGACGGGCAATCTTGGGCGCAGTTCATTCCTCGGATTCCGACTCGTTTCCAAGAGTTCGCGAAGAAGTGTGCCCAAGTATGTACCAAGAATGTGCTAGCCCAGGTCCGGGTCCTTGCTCTAGAGGCGCCTCTGTCCAAGATAGCAGAGGAAGCTGAAAGCCAAGAATACCTTGACGCCGTTGAGAGGATGGAGCCTGAGGTCGAAGGTTTAGCCAGTAGGGTTGTAGATAGTCTAAATATTGACATTTCCCTTCCTGATGACAATGCCTGATCCGATTGACCAGCTTCTTGTAATATTACACTCCTCTTTAAATGAAGATTCTTTGTTTTCGTTGATGTATTCTTTGACTGGGTGTGGTCGAAGTTACTTGACTTGCTGAGTACTTTGTCTTGTTTTCGTTTCTGCTCCATAAAACAACTCTGTGTGTTATCCTGACGAGACCCCTCGATTTGTCGAGTACTTTACTTTTCTTCCTCTTTTGTGATCCATCGAGTGCTTTGTCCACGCTGTGACTTGTTAGATGTAAATCTTTGTGTTGACAACCTTTCGTCCGCGCTATGTAAAAATGACTCGGCATAGAATGTCGCCTTTTGAGTGGCACTTGTACTTTTCTGAGGAAAAAGTATTCCTATCTGGATGTAGCCCTCGAGCCTCTTGCTTTTCGGAACGAAGAGCTGGAGGGTCTTTTGAAGTTCAATTTCGGTTGACTAGTTTTGGGTGTTAGCTTTTAGCTACCCTCATCGGCGGGCTCATGCGTCTTTTTCACTATTTTGCTCTCGGCGGGATGCTCGGGCATGTTTTCACCATTTTGCTTTTTTTTTGTTTCGGTGTTAGCTTTTAGCTACCCTCATCGGCGGGCTCAAGCGTGTTTTCAGCTATTTTGCTCTCGGCCGGGATGCTCAAGCATGTTTTCAGCCATTTTGCTTTTTGTTTCGGGTGTTAGCTTTTAGCTACCCTCATCGGCGGGCTCAAGCGTGTTTTCAGACTAGTTTTGGGTGTTAGCTTTTAGCTACCCTCATCGGCGGGCTCATGCATCTTTTCAGCTATTTTGCTCTCGGCCGGGATGCTCAGGCATGTTTTTAGCCATTTTGCTTTTTGTTTCGGGTGTTAGCTTTTAGCTACCCTCATCGGCGGGCTCAAGCGTGTTTTCAGCTATTTTGCTCTCGGCCGGGATGCTCAAGCATGTTTTCAGCCATTTTGCTTTTTGTTTCGGGTGTTAGCTTTTAGCTACCCTCATCGGCGGGCTCAAGCGTGTTTTCAGCTATTTTGCTCTCGGCCGGGATGCTCAGGCATGTTTTCAGCCATTTTGCATTTTGTTTTGGGAAAACAACTCGTTGGAAGTCATGACAAGACATGCTGTGGATGAATATCATCTTTATTGATCATGAATATGAACTAATACATATGTTGTCGAAGAATATCGTCTTTCGTCGATTGTGAATGTTGGTCCCTTGTGGCTTGCATATCTGTTTTATCTTGAGTTGTTTTTACGCGTAGAATCTTC
The DNA here is from genome assembly GCA_904845875.1 of Miscanthus lutarioriparius. Taxonomy (NCBI): domain Eukaryota; kingdom Viridiplantae; phylum Streptophyta; class Magnoliopsida; order Poales; family Poaceae; genus Miscanthus; species Miscanthus lutarioriparius. The sequence continues at coordinate 52,777,762 of CAJGYO010000003.1, read as the reverse complement.
TTAGCTGGCTGATGTGCCATGTATTGCTGACTTCTTTTTCATCTTCGGTTATTAACTTGTATGTGCCTGGTCCGGTGACTTTTGTGACAATGAACGGACCTTCCCATGGACCGAGAAGCTTATGTCGTCTGTCGTCAGGTCTTTTGTATCCTTCTTAGCACTAAGTCTCCAACTTGTAGTGATCGAGGATGGGTCTTGTTGTTGTAGTGCCGTCTTAAACCTTGTAGGTATCTCGGCTGATTGGAGGTAGTGTTTACTCGACTTCTTACGAGTTGTCGAGTTCTAATCTTCTTGTGTGTTCCGCTTCTCCTTCATCGTATTGTTCTATCTTTGGTGATGTCCAGATCAAGTCGACAGTAGTACTGACCTCGACCCGTAAACTAGGAAGAAGGGTGAGTGGCTCGTTGTTCTCTTTATTTGAGTTTGTAGCCCCATACTACTTTTGGTAATTCTTCAATCCATTTGGACCCATAGTCCACTAGTTCTTCGTATAACCTTGGTTTTAATCCGGCTAGTATGAGTCCATTGGCCCTTTCTACTTGTCCGTTGGCTTCGGATGTGCAATGACGCATAGTCTATCTTGAAACCACAGCCTCTTGTGCCCAACTTACAATTCTATAGCTGTGAAGGGGAGCCTAGATCTGCGATGATGATTCGATTGGTCATGCCAAAGCGGTGCGTAATTTCTTAGATGAATTCGACTGCTTTGGTTGCGTTGTACTTCGCGAGTGGTTTGTATTCAATCCACTTGGTGAACTTGTCGATTGCTACAAAGATGTACTCGAAGCCGCCTTTTGCTTTCTTCGAGGGTCCCACTTGATCCAAATTTCAAATGCAGGAAAAAAAAGCCAAGCGGTGGGATGCGAGATAAGATTGTGAGTCAGCACATGGGCTTGTCTTGCAAACATTTGGCAACCTTTGCATTTTCGACAAGTTCTTCTGCGTCTTTCAAAGCGGTTGGCCAGTAGAATCCGGTGCGAAATGCTTTGCCAACCAATGTCCTTGAAGCGGCATGATTTCCGCAGCAACCTGAGTGTATCTCGTCTAGGATCTCTTTGCCTTCTTCAAATTAGACACATTTCAGAGTACCCACGATGATGCCGCTCTTCTCAAGTCTATCTATCTCCTACTAGAACGTAGTTTTTGCTTCTGCGAACAACTTGGGTGGCTTCTGCTTTATCTGCTGGTAATTTATTTTCTTTGATATAGTCGATGAAAACTTGGCTCGATGAGGTGTTGATTACCAAGATCTGAACGCCTTTAGCCTGAATTTCGTGGGTTGTCTCAATTGGGTTGTTTGATAGAGGGAACCGAGCTCTTCTATAAATCGCCGGTGGAACCTTTGCTCTGTCTCGATCCGAGCTTGGCAAGGACATCTCTCGCAATGTTGGAATCGCGGGCAGGACGTGTAAAATTTCTAATCCTTGGAAATGTTTTTCAAGTTTCCGTATTTCAGCACAGTAAGCACCCATGTTTTCTTTTGTGCAATCCCAATCTTTGTTTACTTGGTTGATGACTACTGCTAAATCGCCATATACGAGTAATCTCTTTATTCCGAGGGTAATTGCCACTCGTAGCCCGTGGATGAGGGCTTCATATTCTGCTTCGTTATTTGTAGCTTGCCATAATATCTGAAGGACGTACTTGAGTTGTTTTCCTTCTGGAGAAATGAGGAGAACGCCTGCACCGGCTCCGCCTAGTTTGAGTGACCCATCAAAGTACATCTTCCAGTGGTCAAGGATTGTATCTGATAAAGGCTGTTGAATCTCTGTCCACTCGGCCACAAAATCGGCAAGGGCTTGAGATTTGATTGCTTTCCGTGGGGTGAAGTCGATGTTAAGAGCTCCAAGTTCAACTGCCCACTTTGATATGCGTCCCGTCGCATCTCTGTTGTGTAAGATGTCTCTGAGCGGGAAGTCTGTCACCACGGTAATCTTGTGGCTTTCGAAATAGTGGCGAAGCTTGCGTGAGGTGATAAGTAGAGCATAGAGTAGTTTTTGTACATGCGGGTACCAGATTTTTGATTCAGATAATACTTCGCTGATGTAGTATACGGGTCGTTGTACTTTATACACGCGTCCTTCTTCTTCTCTTTCTACGACTATTGTCGTGCTGACTACAGCAGTAGTCGCCGCAATGTATAGCATCATATCTTCGTCTTTCCTTGGGGGTGTGAGAATTGGTGAGGATGTGAGATATGCCTTAAGTTTCTTGAAAGCTTTGTCGGCCTCCTTTGTCCATTCAAACTTGTCTGTCTTCTTTAGTAGTTTAAAGAAGGGTAACCCCTTTTCGCCAAGTCTTGATATGAAACGGTTGAGGGCCGCCATGCATCCTGTTAGTTTCTGTACATCTTTGATACTTCTAGGTGGCCCCATTTCTGTTATAGCTCGAATTTGCTTGGTGCTGGCTTCAATCCCGTGCTGACTGACCAAAAATCCGAGTAGTTGCCCTGAAGGAACTCTGAATACACATTTATTTGGGTTCAATTTCCATCTCCATCTCTTCAAGTTTTCGAATGTTTGCTCTAAATCTTCAATCATAGTGTCTGGGTTCTTTGTTTTCACCACTACATCATCCACGTATGCCTCCACATTTTCACCGATTTGATCCCCAAGGCAAGTTTGGATAGCTCTTTGGTATGTGGCACCGGCGTTCTTTAGTCCAAACGACATGGTCTTGTAACAGTAAGCACCGAACGAAGTAATAAAAGATGTCTTGCTCTGGTCTTGTTCTTTTAATGCGATTTGGTGATACCCTGAATAGCAATCGAGAAAGGATAATAGTGCAGACCCCGCTGTCGAGTCGACTATCTGGTCAATGCGTGGTAGCCCGAACGGATCTTTTGGGCAATGTTTGTTGAGATCCGTGTAGTCGACGCACATACGCCATTCGTCTGTGTTCTTCTTCTGCACAAGGACCGGGTTTGCTAGCCAGTCCGGATGAAGGATTTCTCTAATGAATCCGGCTGCCATTAGTTTTGTGATTTCCTTTTTAATCGCTACCTTTTTGTCGGGTGAGAATCGTCGTAGCCGTTGCTTTATAGGCTTGGAGTTTTCATTAACATCAATTCTGTGCTCAGCCAACTCTCTTGGGACACCTGGCATGTCGGCTGGCTTCCAAGCGAAGATATCTTTGTTGTCCCGAAGAAAGTTGGTGAGCACGAGTTCCTATTTTGCCGAGAGGAGCAGCGATGGTTGGTTGTCTTGGAGGTATCGCCGGTGCCCAAGTCGATTTGCTTGATGTCGGCTTCTTTTGGTGGTGTGATGATGCTTTGGGCTTTTTAGCCGTATTTCTAATTCTTCTTGGCTCATCTCCGCAAAGACAATTGTGGCTATTTCTTTTCTTCCATTGTCGGCTTGTGCTTTGGCATAATTTGGATTACTGACGTCATGATCAAAAGCACGCTTCAAATCGCTTCAAGAGAAAGGATACCGTTGGGTCCTGGCATCTTAAGCAATAAGTACGGATAATGTGGTATTGCCATGAATTTTGCCGATCTTTGGGCGTCCGAGGATCGCATGATATGATTTAATCAAAGTCTGCGACCTCAAATTTGATAAACTATATTCGGTAGTTCAAGGAGTTCCAAAAGTGACGGGTAAAGTAACTTGTCCGTGGTGGCATGGCTGCTTTGCGGGTACTATTCCGTAAAAAGGAGTGCTTGTTGGTGTAATCATCCCGTGAGTTGTAGTCCCATCTTCCTTAGTGTTTACGAAAAGATGATGTTGAGTCCAGCTCCCCGTCGATTAGTACTTTGGTGACAAATCATACCGCAATAGTTGGGTCTAAAACCAATGGGTAATGGCCTGCGTTCCCTACGCTAGTCCATTGGTCTTCTCTTGAAAATTGGATTGGATATTGTGACCAATTGAGATATCTTGGTGTAGCCGGTTCTGCCGTCATGATAGTCCGTAGTGCTAGTTTTTCTTGATGTTTGCTTCGCAATCTGGAGCCCCGAGAAGATCATCGCTACCGTTCCCGGGTTTTGAAATCCTTTGTCCTCGTGGTTGTCTTCATCTTTCTTCTGATTGTCCTCTTTGGTGTTCTCCTTACTATCTTTTCTTGTGTATCGATCATTGAAAGTGTAGCAGTTTCCGATGGTGTGTCTCCCGTTAGGGTGCAATGGGCAACGTATGTTTTCAATGTCATCATATCTTCTAGGTTTGGAAAACTTTTTTGATTTGTCGGCCATTGCCACGGTATTGTCTGGTCTACGTTTTCTTTCTTGATGTCGCTATTTTCGATGATTTTGCCTGTCCCGGTTGTCTGGTTGCTTCTATCCGGAACCTTTCTCGCGTTTTTTCTTCTGCAGTAATCATTTTTCTACTGTTCGTCTGAACTCTTCATTGTTTCTCGGATTTTCTTTGCAGAAGTCTTGAAATTGCCACCTAGCCATGATTCCGTGAGAGAAAGCTTCAATTACTTCTCGTTCGGTGATGTCATGCACTTGAGCCCGCAGTTCATTAATCGTCGATAGTAATTTACGAGACTTTCGCCCCTTTTTGCTTGAGTCCTTTCAGTTCTGCATGAGTCATCGGGTGTGTGATGATACCCGCGAAATCTTCACAGAAAGCTCTTTGCAAGTCTTCCCAAGTTCTGATCGACCCTGGGTTCAATTTATCGAACCATTGGAGGGGCATCGCTTCCAGTGCCATGGGAAAGAACAAGGTTTTGATATCATCGTCTCCTCCGGCTAGTTCAATTGATTGTGAATATATTCTGAGCCATTGTCTTGGTTCGGTTTTGCCATCATACTTGGAGTGGTTAGACGGTTTGAATTTGTGAGGTAATCGTACTGATGCCAACCTGTTTGCAAAACAGGGGAATCTGTCGTGCATTCTGGCTTCTTTGAATTCGGATTCGGCTCCTTCTTCTGGCCAAGTGTTGTTTTGATGGGAATAAGTCTGCGAGGCTGTCTGGGTAGGCACCCTACTCCTGGTCTTCCTTGGTTGTTCAAATTGGTGGCTCCGACTATGTTCCTTCCTACTTTCTCCGTTATGGCTTCCACCTGGCCCAAGTCTTTCAAAGGCGGACTTCCTTTGATTTTGATCTTCTTGCCTGTGGGTTGTTGATCTGGCGGGTAGTCTCGATCGGGCTCTCTCTTCATGCGTTCTTGGGATCATCGACCGCAGCAAATCCTGGAGCTGTTCGTACTTCTCTCCATAATGTGAAGTTGCCCTGAGTTCTTCTAATGCTTCTCGAATCTTATCGTAAGGCGTATTCACCGTGCGTCTTTCTTGACTTCTTGTTGTGATTTTCTTTTATCGTATTCACCAACTCGACTCGTGATCTCGGTCCAGCTTCTCTCTCTGTTGCCGCTAGCGCGGTGTTGGCGCCTTTGCTTCAACTTGTTTTTTTCCTTTCTCTAGCTTTGCTCGACTCTCAGTTTCTCCATCGTAGCCTTGGGCAAAGGGTGATATGTTGGACTCTGATTCATCTGATGACCTGATATCGGGTGCTTCTGGGGGATTTAATGGTGACCGAGGACGTCGAACCATGAGCACCTCCCGTGCATGAGCCGTTCCGTTATTGGTGTTAGTTTTCATACTGTCGTAGTTGCTGATGACTTCAGTAGGCGCCTCGACGTCGCAGATCGAGTCTCCTTCTTGGTAAGGTAGAATAGCTGTTGTTGTTGTGCCAACTAGTTGGGTTCCGCTATCCTCAGGAACGGAACCTGGCCAGTGGATGATACAGTCTTGCGATGTTATCGTTAGCACGAGACCCTCCTGAGCTCCTGTCAGTGGTATCTCGAGCGTTGGATTGAAAGACCTTTCGAACTGTCCCTGATAGGATTTTGTCGTGTTGTCGAGCCCAAATGGAAAAGAACTCGGCCTTTTGAAAGAACTCTGAGGATAATCCGAGTTGTTTTGGGTTGTGCTCTGGAATCTTGCCACAAAAGAACTCGGTTTCTTGAAAGCACTCGAATAAGACTTCATCTCGGACACGGAGCTTGAATTCGAGTCGGATGCGCATAGCCATGAAATCTTATTCGAATCGGGTATTATGAGCTGCGCGGATCTTCTAGTGAGCTGATCCGTCGTAGTTGTCGAAATAGGAAATTCTTCATGATGATCCGGATCTTTGAGGAGATGGCTTTGAAGCTTGCCGTAGTTGTCTGCCTCGCAGATCCATGAGCCGAAGATAAAAATCGATCCCGTCGGGAAGATCATGTTATCGAGGTTCATCGAGCTCTCGGATGCAAAGTCGTCGAAAGCCCCTACCTGGCGCGCCAGCTGTCGATGTTTCACCACCGATAGCCTGCCACGGGGGTACCCGGGGCAGTATTGTTCGTGCTTCGGCGTATGCTGAACTCGATGGTAAACGCAAGAGACAGTCAATTTATCCTGGTTCAGGCCCTCGATCGTAGATCGAGTAACGACCCTACGTCCAGTCGGCGTTGGCCTTTGCGTTGAATTGATTATGAAGTGTTATGTTGTACAATTGTCGTCCTCTTCTCTCAGGAGCCCTGCCCTCCTTTATATAGTCAGGAGGCCAGAGTCCTAGTCGGTTTACAATGAGATTTCCTAGTAGGATTACTTAATAGTTCTACTACTAAGATTATATGGGAAGAATCCTAGTTGAACTAGATCTTCTCTCTCCCTTGCGGGGTATCCTGTGGGTCCCGCATCGACAATGGCCCTTCTCGTGCACACTCACATCTTGGCTCGGTGGCGTCACGATCGTGCGTGTGGCACATCCTTTAACTTTTCAATAGGACCACACATATTTCACCTATTTAAGTTGAGTTAATGTCTAGGCAAAATCCATATTAAACTAAACTATATTGGACTATAACATTTAACATGGGCTAAGATTTATTTGATTTTATTGAATTAAAAATAGATCAAGCCTAAATTAAATCCAACAAGTAAGAAGGTTGCCTGCAAATGAGTCATTATGTCGGCAATTCGAGCTAAACGTTCGATGAGCTCAGCACGCTATGATGTAGCTCCCAATGGCATGGAACACAAGTGCTTGGACCGTATATACATCAACGAGCCAAGTTCTCGCATCAAATTAAATAGACTACAAGACGTTAGACCAATATGCACCCACCTAGATAGTTACCACATTAAATTGGACAAATTATAAGATGTTGAACTAATATGCACCTACTTGGATAGTTGTTGTATGGTGAGTGCAATTTACTCTTAAGAATAAGCGACTAATCATAAGTTGATATGGCATATTGTCCAAGTGCCCATTGCCCTTGCAAATATGTATCGCTTAATGTGAAAAAATCTTACGTACTAAGAGGGTAAATAAAGTATACAAACGTCTGGTTTTTTCTTACCAAATTTGAAAGTGATCTTAAAATGTATCTATGTTTTCATATATAAGTTCTATTGTGAAATAAAGATCTTGTTTACCACACACGTTTGGTTGGGTCTGAAATAATTTTATGTACGAGAACAACAAAAATGAGAAATAAAAATGCCCCCAACAATTTAGTTTCAAAGACCAGGTTTCAGAACTATTTAAAATTCAAATAAATTTAAAAATAAGCATAAAGCTTCACAACACCAAATAATTTCAAAATTAGATAGATTAAAAAAATCCCACGTTCCTTCCCTCAGTGCCAATAAAAAAATTTAGTGCGCGCGTGCTCTCTCTCTCTCTCTCTCTCTCTCTCCAATCTCCACCCTCCTACATTGCCGCCCCACCTCCCCACTTTCCTAGATCTGCCGCCCCAAACTTTCTCCTCAACTCCCAAACTTCTGATTCACCACCTCCCCTAGTTCCCCTCTCCTCGACGTTCTCTCCTTGAGCGACTACAATAGCGGTCCACCTCCTCTGACCTCGAACGGTGCGGGTGTGGCCAGGATCCACGGTCGCACGGGCAGCCGGTATCCACGGGCGTGCGGGCGGCCGGGTGGGATCCATGCACGCAGGCGGGTGGCTGGGATCCATGGAAAGAGCTTGGATTCGGCGGGTAGGGTCCTTGATCCAGTGTGATGCTCCTCCTTCTCTTTCACGATGAAGCACTTCCCTCGTGTGGCTCTTCATTTACATTATCTTCGTGGGGTTCGTGAGCGAATCCAGCCGTGTGGGGAGGCAGGCGCGGAGGTGGTGGCATGGCGGATTCGCGTGCTGGAGGTCAGGGGATCGATGTTGCCCAAAGGCACATCCATGGCTACTTGCTGTCCATATCAGGTGAAGTGAGTTCCCTTTCTTTCTCCATTGTTCTCCCATATGAATGCTCTCAAATTCTCCATGTTTTTTCCCCTCTTGCAGTCTTGGTTTGTCTCAGCCGTGATTAGATGTAGCATCGAGCAGTGCTAGTGCTAGCGAGTACTAGTTTCCAGCAACGACGGCGGATGAGGCAGATGCACATGAAGAAGCTTGTGCTGATGGGATGGTTGACTGAATATTCTGAACTTGTGAGATTAGTGTTGTCTATATTTTGCTCTGTCCGTCGGTTTATATATATGCTACTAGTTTCAGATTCATACTTAACCAACCTAGAAGTATATTTTGCTCTGTCCGTCTATTTATATGCTACTAGTTTCATATTTATACATAACCAAGCTAGAAGTATATAAGTATATAGTTTAGGAGTACAATGAGTGGTCGAATAGACCACATTTTTCAGCAATCATACTTGTTGGCAAAAGATGGTTGTTCCACTTATGTGAGCAGAAAAGATATGATTGTTACTCGGTTCTGTGATGCATCTACATACAAAGGTTCCTCTGTCTTAGTCTTAGTACTTGTAATACTATAGATTCTTTTTTTTTCTGAAAGGTAGCTAATTATTTCACTTCTTTTCCTATGTTCAGTGCCTCTAGTAGCCAAGTAGGCGTGAGGGCACAGTGTGTATGAACTTCTTTTCCTATGTTCAGTGCCTTTAGTAGTGAAGCATGAGAGTGCATATCTTATGTGTGTGTCTAGCTGTCTCATGCAAACCTGTATATGTTTAGCATTCATTTGCATAGTGTTTCATGTGTATGTTTAGCTACCTCATTCAAGTTTGGTCTTTTATACAGCAATGCTGTTTGGCTAGATTCATGTGTTCACTCCTAGCACCACTGTTGCCTGTAGTTGTACCACTGTTGCTATCTATATATTCCGATTTTTATTTACCGTTATCTCACTGAAATTTGAATCATGGTGAACAGTTCCATGTCAATGCTAAATTGACATCCTTATGGGTCAATGGGTGCCAATGGGTCATTGAATTATGTTTCTACCCAAAAACTATTGAGGACTCATAATCTTAAAAAAAAGGCAGGTATGAATACCAATGTGATTTGTCTTTGAAATGGTGGGCAATATGCTATGCATGATATGTCAGTAAAGTTCATCAAACTGGTGGGGATCTTATCATCTCAAATGGTATATGATATTTTTGCAGGGTGTTCCTTAATTTACTTTATATCATTGCTATGTTACTATGACCATTAAATTCGCACGTGCTTAGTTATTCTATGCACTTAATCACCAAGGTTCATATATTAAATTATGTGTGTTCATGAAATGCAGGAAAGCGCGGACAACCAAAATATTTAGAGGAAAGCTTTATGCCTATATGCTGATGATAGACAGCTAGAAGAATGAAGAATTAGATAAAGGTTTATTGGTGATTGTCGCTGCCGATGTGGGTGATGGAGCATGAAGAGATCAATAAGAGAACTCATATTTAGTTATGTTTTATTATGCCAAACATAGTTGCAAACTTGTAGTCAGAGATGACATTTTTATCCTGTTGTGGTCATGTTTATTTTTGCAGTACTATGGTCATTGTATTATTACTTTAGTTGAGACATATGTTTGAAGTTAATAAAGGTTTGAGTTCTTATATGTGATGATGAAATCTATGCTCATGGCACAATTATTTTGTACCAACAATTAAATTTCTATCTACAAAAAGAAATTAAAAAATGTGCGGGCCAAAATGCCCTCGTTGCAACAAACTACTCGCAACCACCATTTGTTGTTGTAATATATATTATTGCCACAAACTTTATATGTTGCTATAGGACATGTTTACTACCAACAATGATTCGTTGCATTTACCATCTATTACCACCAACAATGATTCGTTGCATTTTTCATCTATTACCACTAACAATGATTCATTGCATTTTCCATCTATTACCCCAACAATGATTCGTCACATTACCTTTTATTGCCACCAGCAAATGAATGTGGCAATTGTGACTCTAGACACCAAATTTGTTACGTTGCAAGATTTCTTTGATGCTATGGAGGACACTACATGGCAATATGGTGTTAGTCCCACGTTACTATGGAGTGGCAATAAACCTATTTTGCAACAAGTTCATTCCTGGCAATACTGCCATACATAGATGCAATTCCACGTTACTATGGAGTGGCAGCCACGCGTTTCATCGCAACTAACTCACGCAACCATTCTGCTAGTCGCAATATCAGTGCTTGCAACCATATCGCGGTTGCGTTAGTCTTTTTATGTGCATTGCAAAACTAACAAATTGCAACACTACAACCAAAGGATGCAAGAACCTATTGCACCGTTCCAAATGCAACCACCTATCAACGACCATACATAGATGCAATTGATTCGTATGGCAACCAAAATAGCCATATTGAAACGCAATACAGGCGTCACGACAGGGCTGGATCCTAGTAGTGCCGCTTGGTTAGAGTGCTCTAGTCTCATTTTATCGTGTACAGGATTAGAGTAGTGAGTCTATAGATTAAGCGTGGTGCTTAAGCTATAGCTTGCCTACATTTACGGCCAGGCCTCCAGATAGATTGTGGTTGGTGGTAGGTGGTGATAGCTTTATCCATCCTCTGTATTCCACCACGATAGGTCTAGTTATTAAATCTTAGGGCTCGTGGCAGACCTTGTCTAGTTATCCCTCCTGCTTACTTGGAGGGATGTGCCCCAAAGTAAAGAACCATGATATAGTTTTCCTTAGTCTTGCTATAGTTCATAGAAACCACAGATATCCTCTCTACCTATTATTTTTACCCTTGCTCTATCCTTGGACACTCTTAGTTCTTTATGAGTCCACTTTGCGTTCTCCATGGAAATTCGATACCTTAGAATATTCCTAGGTGAATGCTACATTGACATCCGTGCGCTTGCAGATTTATCTGTTTGCCATATCTAGTGTCAACCGTGTGCACACCGACGAGGACAGAGCAAGGCGGGAAGGCTCACTGTGGTGGCGGGGAAGATAGGCTAGCGGGGCATTGGCGAGGCGAGGCTGTGACGGGTTGGTGCGGTGCAGGGAGAGCCGTAATGTCGATGTAAGCATTTGGGGCGGTGTCCTTTACTTCGCTGACCCTTACGGGGCTCTGGCGACAGCGGGGCTCCTTCTCTCTTCTCCTCCCTTCTCCTTCCTCCTTCTATCTCTAGTCGAGTGTAGGAGGTCTAGGGTGCCACTAGTGGCGGCGGGGTGCAGGACGGGCGCTAGGGCACCGTAGAGGGGATTTTATAGCTGGGCGGTGGTCATGGTGCACGGCGGACGGCTGGGAACAAGGCAGGGACACATGTAGGGTGATCTCAGGCTCCAGGCTAGGATTCTAGGGCTCGGCGAAGGTGCAGGGGTCTTGGCGCTTCAATTCGAGGCGATGGCCGGTCAAGGAGGTACGACAGCGGTGGCAAAGTGACGCTGCGGCAGCATGTGGGGCCGGCGTGCGCGTCATCTGGCAGGTGTGGGCGTTAGCTAGGGCGGGTGAGTACGCTGTGTATCGCGGATGTACTATGCATCCGCATGTGCATGGACACGCCCAGGGTCACGGACGACTGGGGCGAGCGGGTGGCCTGGCGCCGATGCTCTGCTTCGCTAAAAGTAGAGGAGGGACGCGGGGGTAGGGGATGACAAGCGAGGCCCATGGGTCCCATTGTCAGCGAGCGCGTGAGAGAGGGGGAGAGTGAGGGCGCGAGTGAGCTGGGCCGCTCGGCTGCTGGGCCGGCTTGGCGGTGTGGGAGCGGGCATGGGTGCTTGGCTGGGCCATTGGCTGGCTTGGGCTCCTTTCCCTTTTCTATTCTATTTCTAATTCTTCTTTCTTTTCTATTTTCTATTTTCTTGTTTCTTCAATTCTACCTTGTTATACTACCCTAGTGGGGTCCTCCTAGGTCAACCTTAATGGTTTCTAAGTCAAGCCAGGGCCTGGGCCCACACACACAAGCAAAACAACCTAGGGTTGATTAGGAATTTTTGTTAATCAGTACATGAAATCCAAAAGAAACAACTTAGTATTGGATTTAAATGCAATGCTCAATCATCTACATTGGGTTCTACTTGTGCAACTAGGGTGGATTTCTAGCATGATCACTCACCAAGCAAGGGTTTCTAGAAAAGTTTTTGAAAGTTGGGATTTTTGGGTTTGGGATTTCTAGGGATGTTACACGCACCTCCAACCATGGTGCAAGCGAAGGAGGAGAAGGATGGTGCACGCGTAGGGGGAGGAGGAGGGCGGCGACCGTAGCGTGCATGGAGGAGGACGGGGGCGGCGACCTGTGGCGCGCGCGGAGGAGGATGACGATGGTGGCTGCGGTGCACTGTAGGCCACATAGGAGCAGGGGGCCAGAGGAGGTGACGTTCTGGTGTGCAGGGGAGAGAAGGCAGTGGACCTCCGGCGAGCTCTGGGCGGACGTCGGGGTATCCAAAATTAAACTACCATCGCACAGCTAGATTAAGCCAGGCTTTGTGGAAACGCCCAACCCTCTTGTTTTCACGTAGCTAGGCTAAATTGTCGTCGGTGGCTCGCGAGAGCCTGGCTCTAGGGCCTGTACAACCTACCAAACAAGCCCAAACTGCATTCATGGAATCTGTACAAGTAGGAAGCCAGGAACCCAAACACCCCCTAAGTGTATGAATTGCTGACCAAGGTATCAACGCATGTTGTCCGAATGAAAAGGAAGGTTGGTTGTGCCTTCATTAGAGGCCAAACCGATCTAGGACTAACCCAAAACCGACTTAAGGGAATGTTCCCCAGTGCAACGATACTATAAAAGGAGAGGACCTCTCACAGACATCTGAATCCATCGTAAGTTCTAGTCATTGATTAGTCAGTTGCTGAAGCACTGGAAAGGCACTCCTGCAAGCTCTATCTTGATCTTGCTTGCATATCAAGTAGGCACGAGGGCTTCAGTGAGCCTATGTCTAACTCATCGAACGAAACAATGTGCAGCACTTGTTCATTCATATTCTTGTTTCATAGATCTAGAGCTTATCACTAGTACAGAAAAAAAAATTAGAAACACCTCTCTTTTCTATCCGAGGCGGTTAAACTTGCACGCCGCATCTAATGTCGTCGGGGAGCACTGTAGCTCCATGACCGCCGCTGAAAATCCATTTTCAGGGGCAGTTCTATTAAGAAAACTGCCCCTAAAAATGTATCAATTTTTAGGGACAATTCCGTTAGGAGAACCGCCTCCGGAAATGCTATTTTCAAGAACGGTTGCTTATGTCAACCATGAGTGCCGCCTCTAAAAATCGATTTTCAGAGACAGTTGACTAAGTCAACCGTTTTTAAAAATAACTGCAGCACAAATAAATTCATATGTTTTTTAAATAGAGTTGGATGAAGACAAAATTTATATCAAAATTATAGAGCTCGACGAGATTTAAAACTTTGTAGTTGATAAAATTTTTGTTTCAGATCATTTAGAGTTCCAAACATATAAATTAAGTCTCAGATTTTTAATTTCAAATTTTTGAATTTCTCAAATGACCTTGGATGGAGAAATGTTCTATATGAAAGTTGTAGTGCTTGAAGAGATCTAAAATTTTGTAGTTGAAAATTTTCCCATTTAAGGTCATTTAATAGTCCAAATATTGATTACAAGATTCATACGTATTAGTACAAATGGATAGCATTGTATATGTCAACACAAGTGGTTGTGTGGTGTAGTGGTTGGGCATGGACCACATTGAGAGCGAGAGGTCACGAGTTTGAATTAAATTAAATTCTAGAAGTGGCTGGTTGGGCCTCTAGCCACACTAAATATTTTTTTTATTTTTATTAGACTCTAAATGATTTTTAAAAAATTCTAAAAATTATTTTTAGGGATGGTTGACTTAAGTCAATCGCCACTAGAAATCAATTTTTAGGGGCGGTTATCTTAAGAGAACCGCCTCTAAAAATCGATTTTTACGATCAGTGGCATTGTAGCAGTTTTTTAAACCGTCTCTGAAAACCAATTTTAACCACCTCTAAAAATCTTTTCTGTACTAGTGTATGATCCTAAGAATCTAATGATGGCACCCGAGCCTTTGTAAGCTCTAGCCAGGACCAACAATTTGTTTTGTTCATGCCCTAATTCATGTTGTTTACCTTGTTCATGAGGAACAAACAACATCAATGCCTACCTAGGGTTCTCGGTGGTAATTCTAGCATCAAGGAAGAAACATTTTAAGAAAGAGCACCCAAAATGCAAAACCTTATGTCACAGAAACATCGTACCCTACATAAACTTTGTTAAATTAAACACCCTTGTTAAGCCTAAGTTGAGCTTTTAATTGGTGTATATCTTCAAGTTGCAATCCTAGGTGCAACCCTAAGAAAGCCTCCTTTATCTCTAAGTTGGGACAAGGCATGATGTCTAGCCCGACCTCTTAAAGTATGCTTATCGACCATTCCTTTTATCTGACTTTGTAGTTTGACCCCCAATCTCCCCAAGATCGATACTCGATCTTCAAACGTAACGACCACAAATGGAAGCCTGCCCTCCCAAGATGTTTAGATGACCGCATGTTCAACCTACAAGGAAGTAAAGCCTCATCATAAAGTCTCGCTAACCTCGAAACGCGATAGGACCAACTATTGAGTGTAGCTCAAGCAGATGGTCAAAGCAACCGATCAGGACCTCATCAAGGATCATGGATGTGCCAAAAAGATTTGGTCAAGTCATGAAGCCTGGCAATGATCACCTTTAGTATTTTGATAGACTGTATGCCAGCCAGCTAGTCAACAAGTTGATTAGCTAGCCTATCAGTTCATGAGACCCTAGCAGAATGTCCGTCATATCATGACGGACTGTCCATCAAGGCACAATGGACTATCTGTCAGGACATCAGTGACTCAACCAACATGCAGTGGTGTGTTGTCACCTTATTGTGACACCTAAACACAACAAGACATAGATTGGGCAAACTAAAGCCATAACACCTGCTATGGCCCTAGTATGATTGTGGTGACCCAAATTAGTATAGGTACCAGCTATGACCTATAATTAGTATGGATGATGTAACACTAATCAGTATGAATGATAGAATGAGATACAAAACTCATGTTTGAGAATTCTAAACAGTTAGCAGCCTAAGCAGACGATAGCGAAAACTACATAACCTAATAAGTATGCCTAATGCAAAATAATCAGTATAATTGTTGCAACCCTAATTGGTATGAATGTCGTGACTCCTAATCAGCACCCCTGTTGCCTCAATGACTTTAAATATAAAACATGTTGCAACCCCAATTTCAAACTCTATTATCATTTATGACCTGTAATCAATACCCTTAGTGTTAGCTTATGTCTAGTGGCAATTTCTAATAATAATAATTTGGCAAATTTTGTGGTGGGACATCAAAGAAACATGGTATTAACTAGTTCACACTCAAACATCAAAAAATTGTTGAGTATCATTATGAAATCGTAGTTATTTTTCGTAACACACTGCACCAATTATTTTATTCACTTATATTTCAAGAGAGAGGGTGGACATAATATCTTTTTTGCCCTTGTCTTCAACCTCTAGCAACAACTGCCATTGTCCTCCCCTCTGCCAGTAGCTCCAACTCTAGCATCTTTACTAAGCATCTCCTAGAGTCCTAGACATGCCACGCATACGCACGCTCTCACTATACCACAACCTATCTGCAGCGACCTACGGTCGGTCAGTATAAGTGGCTACAGCGACCTATGGTATAGCGACCAACCTGTTACGTCGCTGATAGTGGCGTCGCTATAACTTATAGCGACCGACCCACTTATAGCGGCCGACCGTCCGACAGTATTTTAAAGATATAGCGACCAACTGTCAGACGCTATTGATACAAGAAAATAACAACATAATATCATTTGTTTATACATTAGCCTCATAATCAATACTAATCATACAATCGTTGAACCATACAATTAACATTTCCATTTTGGACAATACACAATCATGACACAGAAGCTCATCATAGCTCACAATTATATTATAGCCATAAGCATTTGTCTTGTGTCATTTTCCACAACTCTTTCAGAAACAAGTTACATCAAGGCAGTTTGGCCATCAAGCTAGAATAATGCATATATAGCTCAAAGATGTTTGCACTGGTTGCACAGCTCACATCTCATATGGTTTGCTTGCACTCATTACAAAATGATTCATCACTAGTAAGTCTTAACAAAAGCATTCATCTCTAGTTAGGATGTCCAAAATAATGCACTGGCCATGCGCACTTCGATCCAACTGCTTCCTGCGTGCATCAGGCTACCTCTAGCCATTACCTTCCACCTGAAAATAAAAGATTACATCCATCAGTGGTACAACCAGAAACTTGACATTGGTAAGTTCTAAAAAAAAGAAAATGACTACCACAAATCTGGCACCAGGAGGCACCTCAGCTATGGCACTCCTCCTGATCGAACATAATTAGGTATAAGGAACTACATTCAAGTTCTTCCATAAATACCGCTACCTCTTTGTTGCCAAACAAATAAAACTTAGCCTATCCATGCAGGTATAGGAAGGCCGAAATAAACATGTAAACTGAGCAGTACTTCTAATTGCCCCGCTCATTTTCTCAGTTATGTTAGGAATGTAAGCTGAAATAAACATGTAAACTGAAAACTAGAGATCCAATTCCTACAAAGTTCTGAGCATCATGAGAGCATTTAGTCGATCATTCCTACAAGGTTGTATTAAATTGTGTACATGATTGCTCAAGATCCAACTGGGGCATGCAAAGTAGACTAGCTGACAGATAGATGCAACATAACACTGAATCACAGATGCCCAAATGCTCCCATGCATCACACTGAATCACAGATTCCCAAATGCTCCCATGCATCTTACTGTACAGTTGCTCTATATGATGTGTGATGATCCTGTCATCCTATCATTGCAGTGAATGCTGTGAGTACCACCCTGTTGGCAGCATAGCTGTTGCACACAGCCATTCAGGCATTCAGGCAGGTCGGCAAGCAAGTCAACAGTTGCCTCTTGCATTGCTCTTTTAATTAAATTGTGTACATGTGTAGTTATGTACTGATTGCTCAAGATTGCTCAAGCAGCAAGCTCTTTTAATTAATTGTGTACAAGGCTGTTTTATATCACTATTTTCAAAATGCTAGTCACATGAAGCTATCAACTATGTGATGTTGTGAATGAAGATTAAGGAAATTCAAAATTGCATACTTGTATCATGGGATGATTTTGATGTCTTGTTAAGCTTCATCTGTTAGAAACATCACTAATTAGTAATGTTTTGAAGCCTCAGCAGCTCACACTTGGTAAGGGGTGCATCCTCACTGTTTTCTCTTCCGCTTGCCATTTGTTTTCCTGAAAAAGGGCCCAACAATTAGTTCTATACAAAGGATCAATAAAAAGATCAATAACATAATTATAGCAGCAACACCATTTAAACAAAACTTACTTTCTAGATTGTTTCTTAGTTTTTTTGGGATCAACAATTATACCATCTATGTCAGTTCTAACTGAAGGGACCACCCCATTTACAATATCCACAGTCACATCTGCACTTAGATCATGTAATGCCTATACTGATCCCATATCATTATCTGTGTGCTCATTCTCTAAATTATCTAAGTCATACACATCTCTTGGTTTTGACTGAACAGCAGCGGACCAATCATTATCATTAGGAACATAGTACACTTGAATTGCTTGTGATGCTAGAATGAAAGGCTCATCAGATATCTTTTCGCCTGTATTGAATAAGTGCTTAAAGTTAACAGATGTGATCCAAAATTTATCATTTTTACCCATTTGTCCTGCACATGGTTGTCAACCCAAGGACACTTGAAAAGCACAACACTTCCTTTGTGGTTATAATTTAGTTTAATAATCTCTTTAATAATCCCATAATAGATATTTTTTCTTATTATAACATTATTGTTATTGCCCCCCTCAAAGGTTGTTGCCTCAGCAACTACAGCAACCCCACTATTTTGAATAGGTCTTCCCTCATCATAGGATTCTGTGTGGAAACAAAACCCATTAATACTGTAGCTGTTGTACTTGCATGCATTCATCATTGGCCCCTTGGCCAAAATTTTGATCTCCTCTGATGCTTCCTCACATATTTCTTCCACCTGTGATTATGATAGACTACTATTATTAAAGTAAATGTGCCATTTGTCTCAATATCAAGTGCTAAGTTTTACTTTCACTTACATGCAACCTAAACCATGCATGAAAGGATTCATGATGCATGCGGTTGATCTCCCATTGACTTCGAAAGCCAATAGAGGAAAGGTACTGAGCATGCTTACTGCAAAGGTCATTTGACTTTAAGATTGGTTACAAAATTGATGATATGATGTAAGTGATTTGGATTACTTACTCCAAGTATGGTACTATGTTTCCATAGTTGAACAAAACATATCTATGAGCTTGCATCCAAGTCTTGTTGTCTAAACTAAATGTGCATTTTCCAGTCAATCCTCGACCAATGCTACGAAAGAAAGGAGTTGTACTATCATCTTCATCTTTTCTAATTTGGCGGTACAATTGTGTGTCACCATGTAGATAGCGAGAACAAAGTGTGAGGCACTCAGTGAAATTAGACCACTCCATAATTGATCCCTCAGGATGACTTTTTGTAGGTACAGAACCCTTCAATCTCATGAGATACCTATACACATGAATAATATAGGCACGTTATACAAGTACTAGGTACACATTTCTATCCACTAAGATGCAATATAGGCTATGATAATTACCTCTCTACAGGCCACATGCTGCGAAAATGGACTGGACCAGCTATTTTAGCTTGGGCAGGAAGATGTACCATCAAGTGTACCATAATGTCAAAAAACGATGGAAGGAATATAGTCTCAAGAAGGCTCAAGGTTTCAGCAATTTCAGCCTGTAGACTTTCCATATCACTTATTCAAATGATAGGGGCAGAAAGTTTCTTGAAGAAATTACATATATGAATCACTGCAGCACTGACTATTTCTGGTAATATTTTTCTCACAGCAATTGGTAGCAAGTGATGTAGAATAATGTGGCTCTCATGACTCTTGAGACCAAATATCTTCCTCTCATTGACATGTACATTATGTCTTATATTAGATGCATAACCATCAGGAAACTTCACCCCTTTTAGTACTTGGCAAAATAATTTTATCTCATCAGGACTCATTGAGTATGGTGCAGGTGGTAAATAAAATTGGTCCTCTACTTCAACTGGGTGAAGATCACTTCTAATACCTAGAGCTTGAAGGTCTAAGCGAGAGTTTAGATTATCCTTTGATTTTCCAACAGTGCCCATGAATGTGTTCAGTAAGCTTTCACAAACATTTTTGCCTATGTGCATGAAGTCAAAATTATGTCTCAACATCAAATCTTTCCAGGAAGTTTGAACCAAATGGATCATCTCTTGAAAATGACTAATGGTTCACCTTCCTTGTGTTTCTTGCGTGTTGGTTTCTTTCCGGATGGATCCTTGCCAAAACTAGTGCTAAGATCTTTAGTGCACTCCAAAATTTCCTCCCCACTAAGTGGTGCAGGTGCTGGCCTAAACTCAGTTCTACCACCAAATTTATCGGCATCAAACCTAAATGGGTGATTTTCATCCAAGAATCTTCGATGACCCATATAACAAGTCTTGGTACCATTACCAAGTCTAAATGAATCTGTAAAGAAGTGGCAATCAGGACATGCTGCTAAACCAGATGTGACAGATCCTGACACATATCCCAGACCAGGGAAATCAGTAATAGTCCACAATATTGCTGCCCGCAATTGGAAGTACTCACCCCTCGAAGCATCATAAGTTCTAACACCATTTTTAAACATACCTAACAAGTCATTAACAAGTGGCTCACAATAGAGATTCATATCACTACCTGGAGCATCTTTACCAGGTATCAGAAAAGACAAAATGAAATTTGATTGCTTCATGCACATTGATGGTGGAAAATTTAAGGGAATACAAATACTGGGCCAAATGCTGTAGCTAACATTCTGCATTATATATGGATTAAAACCATCGGTGGCGAATGCTAGATGGATATTCCGACTATCTACAGCGAACTCTGGATGTTTCTTATTAAAGTCCTCCCATAGAGGTGAATCTGTAGGATGTCTTAGGAGACCATCTTTTTTCGGTCTTCATCATGCCATCTTGTTAGACTTGCTATTTTTTAGGACAAAAATAACCTTTGGAGACATTTCTTTATTGGAAAGTAGCGTACAACCTTCTTAGGAACCTTATATATATGTTTCCCATCTAGAGACTTCCTTACTAATTTCCACCGTGAAACCTTACACTTTGGACATGATTCCAAATCTACATTCCCCCTTCTAATAGAGAATGCAATTGTTTTCACAAGCATGAATACTAATATACCCAATTCCTATAGTTTTCACCAATTTCTTAGCCTCATGAAATGTTTTAGCTAGTGTTGAACCCTCAGGGAACGCATCTTAAGTAGATCTAGTAGCAGGTTGAAAGATTTGTCACACCATTCTCCAGGGAGTTTGATGTGGAGTAATCTAATAATAAATCGAAGTTGTGTGTATTTCTTGCAAGTAGGGTACAATTCTTTGTTGTTTTCTGCGACTAACTTCTGAATGGCAACTAGCTCCTCACAAGGATCAGGAACTGAACTATTTTCCTCATAATCTCCCCTGTCATCTAAGCCAGCTGCTAAGTCTCTAAGCAAGTCAGATATGTCATCATCTTCATTGGACTCCTCCACAACCTCAACATCATCACCATCAAAGTCTCCTTGATTCACACAAGGGGTAGGTTCTCCATGTAGATTCCATGTTCTATACCCTTTTAGAAACCCATCACATATCAAATGTTCACGGACCTCACTAGCCTCTTTCCAAAAACAATTGACACACTTTCTACATGGGCATAATATCTTTCTACCAACAGCTGAGTTACTAAATGCAAAAGCCAAGAAATTGTTCACTCCTTGCAAATATGTCTTACTATGCCTACATGAAACCTTTATTTTAAAAGCCATTTTACATAGCTACATATACCACTTTCAGTATTTGTGAAGATATTATTTTTTACCAAGCATCGTCATCAATCCAACATTTATCCATCACTGTTACGAGGGCGAGAACAAAATGTTGTCCAAATTATATAATCCATCTATGAAATTTGGGGCACCACAAAATAATGCTTCTTAAAATAAGCATGCATACAGACCAGAGGGGGGAGAGCATCACCTGGTCCTCTTGCTTTAAATCCACACACACGATGACTTCTTCTAGCTCCTGCCCAACACACAACGACAACCACAACTCCTGCTTGTCCACAAGACACCGGATCTGAACTCCTAGTTCAAGTAGGACGACACCTCGCAGCTCCTACTCCCTCCTGTTGTTTTCAGCACATGGGAATTCTCTAAATCTTGAGTTACAGAGTTACAGAGAACACCAAGCATGTGAATATTTATAAGCTAGCTCAAATTAAATACAAACTGAAACTATGGGTACATATGCCACGCAACCCTAAAATAGTGATTTGTATTTATCTTGCAGAGGGGTGTACTCTTTATATACGAAAGACTAATTGGTGTAGGTAAATTGTTTGTTCAAGAACTAAAATATAGCTTGGAGTCATTAAACTCTATCATTAGTCCTAAACAGAAATCATGTTGCATCGTGTGCTCATTTATGGAACAGCGCATCTAATAGGAACAAGTAGACCATCATTAAAACTCTACATCACAGAAAACTCAACTTTGGCGTTGCCAAACTCTGTACAACCAAACAAACTCGATGCAACTGGGCAGCGGAGTATGAAGCTACACAATACTAATATACCAATCCCAATCAAAGTGAAGCAGAGGAGGTCACCTTAACAAACGTGGGGAAGAGAATCGTGACGATGGAATAGGAGATGGGGGCCGCACCTGGGGGAGCCACCAGGGGTGGGGTGGGGGCGCCTGGGTAGCCGGGGAGCCGCGCCCTGGTCGCCGGGGGGGGCGCCTGGTCACCGGGGAGCCATGCCTGGGTGGCCAGGGTGCTGTGCCTAGGGGCCGCATGGGGACCGCCGGATGGCCGTCGTGGAGCCGCCGGGGGGGCACGCCTGGGTCACCGGGGAGGGCCACGCCTGGGTTGCCGGGGAAGGGGGAGTGGGGGCGCCGGGGAGTCGCATCCTTGATCTGGGTCGCGCTCGCGTGCGGGAATGTGGCGGCATGGAGGAAATTTGGACAGCCACTAGGGTTTTTCCAAAACAGAGTAAGGATGTGGTATGACAGGTGGGATCCGCTAATTTTAGGCGCCAACTCTGCTCTGACACATGGGCTCCACTAAATTTTAGGCGCGAACTGGGCTGAGCATGCGCGCGCAGGCCCAATCCAATATACCGACGGACCGGTGGACTCAAATAATTAGATTTACCGACCCACCGTCTAACGGTAAACCAAAACAAAAATACCGACCGACCGTCTGGCGAAAACATATGATATAGCGACCAACCGTATGTTACTAATCTATACTGACTGACCATCCAACGGTATTTTGATATTTTTACCAACCCTTTGTTCGACACTACTTTGGGCTGTGGTATAGTGTCTCTCGTGCGGCCCTGTTGGACCTGTGACCGCAAGCTCTTCCACATCACAACTGCTGCTATATCTCACCCACACCACTACTATCATGAGCATGATGTGGAGGGTTAGTTGGTAGTGGCCTAGGCGCTCCCTACACGGGGGCACATCGGACGAAGGTAGAAGGAAGGGTAGCAGGACGGGGTTGGGGGCCGGAGGGAAGGGGGCTCAATCCTCACCCCACTCAAGCACACCAGACAACGCTACATAGCCCGCACCCCTACCCAATCCGAAATGTCACCGTTCCCCACCGGACGCAGCCACCATGTCGATCCTGGATGAGGATGTAGGGTGAGGAAAAAATCCATGATGCAGCTGAAATGGTGGACGAGGACGAAGACAACCGCGATGTCGAGAGGGTCACTGCTATAGGCTCACCGGCAGGCTCAAGCTCTATGGCGGTGCTAAAGGTTCAGGGGCGAGCGACCTCTCTAGTGCCGAAGGGGCATGTGGAACGGACTGCCTCCCATCCAGCTGCCCAGCATAAACACATCTACGCTCATCTAACGAGATGGAGATGGAGATGGAGGACTCCATGGCCAGGACTCGGGTGCCAGCCGTGGTGTTGGTCGGTGGTGGAAGGGTGGGAGGTGTCGTCATGTCAAAGATTCCAAGGTGATGCATCCAACAAGACACAATTTGGTGTGAGAAGGAGAGGATTGGCCCTCTAGGACAAAAAAACCATTTCCCCACCTTCTTTATCTTGAAATATGAAAATAAATAAAACAATCTATATAGTGTGTTACGGTAAATAATTGTGATTTTATAATGGTACTTAGCAAATTTTGGTGTTTGCGGTGTGAGATGACCAATACCATGTTTTTCTGATATCATACAGCA
Source organism: Miscanthus lutarioriparius (assembly GCA_904845875.1). Classification (NCBI taxonomy): domain Eukaryota; kingdom Viridiplantae; phylum Streptophyta; class Magnoliopsida; order Poales; family Poaceae; genus Miscanthus; species Miscanthus lutarioriparius. Next base: position 52,754,166 of record CAJGYO010000003.1, on the reverse strand, counting down.
AAAATTTTCTAATAATTTATGTAGAGACAAATGTAGCAACTTAATATTTTAGAAATACGGTTGACCGAGTACATGTAATGTGGATCTCATTTTGCTATGTTCTCCACTAGAAAAAAAAGTAGGTGCAGATATAACTAAAATCAGGCATTGCTTTAAAAATTATGATGATTGTTTAAAATATTTTTAACATTGGGCTACTACTTCGAAGTGCTAGCCAATTCGTGATGTCCCACGGAAATAATCCAATCTACCACTCTTATTTTCCTCCGTGAACAATAAAACCAGTTTTTTTTCCTTCCCCAACTTTTAAAATTGTATGTTTTTGCACCTTGGTTGTTTTGATAATGTGTTCTATAGATGTGACGCCAGAAGGTTGTAAACTGAACTAAGTTAAAAGTTTATGGAGGTAAATCGGAGTAGAAGTATTGTTTTAAAAAAAATATCCAAAAATTGTAAAGATAAATTTTAAAAATTATCCTAATATTTTTACATGGTAAAATAATGCAATTAGAAATCCTAAAATCTTGTTTAATCTTAGTAATTTTGTTTTACATCAAAAAATCATGAAACTAGTTTTAGATTTTTTTTTCTAAAATCATGCTCTATCTTATGGTGCATAGCTTGAAATTATTTGAATCATGATGGACCCATTTCGGTACTTATTTGCTAGTAGAAGCTCTGGCAATCTATTATAGTTAATCGATATTAATCGTCCGACTAAGTAGAAGCGCGAGTAGAGCATCATTAGGACTACATTTATAGATGTCTATCGGGCCGGCCCACTCTGACCCGGCACGGGCCTGTGCCAGGCACGGCACGATGAGGGTCGGGTCGGCACATCGTGTCTCCCAGACCGTGCCGAAGAGGGCTTCGTGCCTTGCCTTCGGCCCGGCACGGCCAATCGTGCCTCTTTTTGGGCCGGGCCAGCCCGAGTAGCCTGCAGCCTTCAGCGTGGCAGGCACAGCCCGAGGCCCAATAACAGTGCCTCACCTCATTTCTCTTGGTTCAACTTCACCAAATCAAATAAAAAATCGAGAATAGGAGAATTGATTCAACAGAACAGATAAGAGAACAATAGAAACACATCTTCTAGGAGTGAGCGAGGCTATCCAGGGTCTATCCGTCAATGGCCTCGTTGACGATGGCGGAGAGCCAGGCGAACCAAATCCAGCGCCGACCAGCTCCCTGTTGGCGAAGCTGGAGCCGGGGCAGCTGCGCAACGAGTGGGAGCGCCTCTCATGCCGGGCCGACTTCTCCATTGGTGCCGCCGGCTGCTCGGGCTTCCCGGCGGCTGCGGCCTGCGAGTGGGGAGGAGCGGGCAGCGGGCGCGACTCACGAGGGCGGCGCGGGAAGGGGAGCCGAGCGCGACGTGATTCGTGGCTCATGGGTGCGGGTGCGGTGTGGAGACTTGGGAGGGAAGGGTCGCACTGGTAAGAGAGGGAACGATTGAGCGAGGTGAAGGCGCGACGCTGCTCGCGGAGTCGCGGTGCGCGTGGGAAAGGGGAGCGGTGGGCGGCGACTGGGGGCGGGGATACGGGGAATTGGGGAAACACGCTAGGGTTGAGGGGTGGGAGCGGGCCTTGATCGGGCCTGGCATAAAATACAGGTCGTGCCGTGCCAGCCTGTCGTGCCTAGGGTGCGGCCGGTCTACTCCATCGGACCGGACTGTGCTTGTGCTGGGCCAAAATAGTGTGCTCTGTGCTGGGCCATCAGGCCACGGGCTACATGACCATCTATAACAGCGTTCGTGCGACAGGGTGGACATTGGTTCCATGTCTTGGATAAATTTTTAAAGTAGTTGTGTTAGCCTACGTGACTGCATGCACCCTGCCACACATGGTCCTCATGATGCTCCAGTGGTGTTTTGATACATCCTGTTCGTTTGGCTGTGACTTGTCGTAAACGATCGTAAATTTCCAGCTGGAACAATATTTTTCTCTCACACAAACCAGCCAGCAGTACTTCTTCACAAACCAGCAACGAAACGAACCAGCCAACCGAACATGCTGATAGTCTAGATGATCGACCTCAACTAATTATAAAAGATAATGATAGCTCCTACTAGAAAATAAGCACCAAAATAAGTATATAAATATTCAAACAATTTCAAGCTAGGCACCCTATGATAGAGCACGATTTTAGAAAAAATCTAAAACTAGTTTCATACTTTTGTAAGGTAAAACACATTTTCAATGAATTTTCTAAGATTAAATCAGATTTTAAGATTTTTAATTGAATTATTTTTCATTTAATTTAGATAAAGTTATGAAAAATATTTTTATGAATTTTGGTTTTTTAAAAAAAATATGTGTAGTCCAATTTACCTGCTAAAGTTTTAACTTAGTCTAATTTACTTCCTCTGACGCGACACCACATCAGCAAAATCACGATCAAAACCAACTAAAGTGCAACAACAAATGCTTTTGAAAAAATAAAGGGTAAAAAGAACTAGTTTATAGTTACGGAGAAAAATCGAATGACTGCCAAATTAAGAGGTAAATTGAATCTTTTCCATGTCCCACTCATGTGGCCATGCTGTATTCTTTTTTTTTTTAGGGGATGCTGTATTCTTTTATTAAGCTTTCCTCATCCTACAGCAGGCCGGCCCAACAGCAAGTCAAACGTGCGCTGTAATCATCTGGCCGTGTGGGCCGTGACACGAGGAGTTGCGCGCTGATGCTCCAGCTCAAGGAGCCGTGATACAGCGTGAGGGCTTGTTTGGCAGGGCTCTGGCTCCTCTGAAAATAGCTCCGACTCTAACTTCTCTGAAGGAGCTGAAGCCGTTCTGGAAAACGTTTAGCAAAACGGCTCCTTCGCACTAGATGACGTGAATCCATAGCAAGGAGCCGCGCGAAGCTCGTTTTGGAGGCTTCTCCTGCGCAGGCAAAAAATGACTTCGGCTCTTGACCGGCTCCCCATGCAGAACCCTTTCTAAAACAGACGTTTGACATAGTTCCTGCAGGAGCCGAAGCTGAAGTTCCAGCAGGAGCCCTGCCAAAGAGGCTCTTAGTCTTTCGCAAAGTCTTTTAAGCGACCGGTAGCGCTGCGACTACATTGCGCGACACCAAGCCGTGACAGGCCGGCCCAGCAAATCCCTGCTCCCCCTCGGTGCGGGACTGCTGCTCTCGATGGCCGCTCCCCTCCGCGCCGGACTGCTGCTCCCGCCGGCCGCTCTCCTCCACGTCATGCACGTGCTGCCACTCTACGCCGGGCTGCTGCTCAGCTCCCGCCGACCGCTGTCCTTTCTGCTCCTTTCTCCCCTGCTCCCGTAGGTAAGCTCGTCGTTATGCCATTCCATGCTCCTCTCTCCTCCCCCTCCTCCCTCTTCGTCCTACTCCATCCATCCCCATCCCCGTCCTCGTCCTCAGGTTTGGTTGCTGCTCGGTTCGGCCGGCGAGCCACCATCTGTTTCCACATGATTGCTAATCAGGCCGTCTGCCTCTCCTCGCTAATCAGGCCGCCTCCCAGATCTAGGTGCGGCCCTCCCCTGCTCCCCTGATGATGCTGCTCTTCTGTAAAGTCTATCTCCTACTAGAACGTAGTTTTTGCTTCTGCGAACAACTTGGGTGGCTTCTGCTTTATCTGCTGGTAATTTATTTTCTTTGATATAGTCGATGAAAACTTGGCTCGATGAGGTGTTGATTACCAAGATCTGAACGCCTTTAGCCTGAATTTCGTGGGTTGTCTCACTGGGTTGTTTGATAGAGGGAACTGATAGCTCTTCTATAAATACGCCGGGTGGAACCTTTGCTCTGTCTGATCCGAGCTTGGCAAGGACATCTACTGCAATGTTGGAATCGCGCAGGACGTGTAAAATTTCTAATCCTTGGAAATGTTTTTCAAGTTTCCGTATTTCAGCACAGTAAGCACCCATGTTTTCTTTTGTGCAATCCCAATCTTTGTTTACTTGGTTGATGACTACTGCTAAATCGCCATATACGAGTAATCTCTTTATTCCGAGGGTAATTGCCACTCGTAGCCCGTGGATGAGGGCTTCATATTCTGCTTCGTTATTTGTAGCTTGCCATAATATCTGAAGGACGTACTTGAGTTGTTTTCCTTCTGGAGAAATGAGGAGAACGCCTGCACTGGCTCCGCCTAGTTTGAGTGACCCATCAAAGTACATCTTCCAGTGGTCAAGGATTGTATCTGATAAAGGCTGTTGAATCTCTGTCCACTCGGCCACAAAATCGGCAAGGGCTTGAGATTTGATTGCTTTCCGTGGGGTGAAGTCGATGTTAAGAGCTCCAAGTTCAACTGCCCACTTTGATATGCGTCCCGTCGCATCTCTGTTGTGTAAGATGTCTCTAAGCGGGAAGTCTGTCACCACGGTAATCTTGTGGCTTTCGAAATAGTGGCGAAGCTTGCGTGAGGTGATAAGTAGAGCATAGAGTAGTTTTTGTACATGCGGGTACCAGATTTTTGATTCAGATAATACTTGCCGATGTAGTATACTGGTCGTTGTACTTTATACACGCGTCCTTCTTCTTCTCTTTCTCGACTATTATCGTCTTGACTACTGATATGAGTCGCCGCAATGTATAGCATCATATCTTCGTCTTTCCTTGGGGGTGTGAGAATTGGTGAGGATGTGAGATATGCCTTAAGTTTCTTGAAAGCTTTGTCTGCCTCCTTTGTCCATTAAAACTTGTCTGCCTTCTTTAGTAGTTTAAAGAAGGGTAACCCTTTTCGCCAAGTCTTAATATGAAACGGTTGAGGGCCCATGCATGCATCCTGTTAGTTTCTATACATCTTTGATACTTCTAGGTGGCCCCATTTCATTATAGCTCGAATTTGCTTGGTGCTGGCTTCAATCCCGTCTTGTTGACCAAAAATCCGAGTAGTTGCCTGAAGGAACTCCAAATACACATTTATTTGGGTTCAATTTCCATCTCCATCTCTTCAAGTTTTCAATGTTTGCTCTAAATCTTCAATCATAGTGTCTGGGGTTCTTTGTTTTCACCACTACATCATCCACGTATGCCTCCACATTTTCACCGATTTGATCCCCAAGGCAAGTTTGGATAGCTCTTTGGTATGTGGCACCGGCGTTCTTTAGTCCAAACGACATGGTCTTGTAACGATGGCACCGAACGAAGTAATAAAAGATGTCTTGCTTTCTGGTCTTGTTCTTTTAATGCGATTTGGTGATACCACTGAATAGCAATCGAGAAAGGATAATAGTGCGAGACCCATTGTCGAGTCGACTATCTGGTCAATGCGTGGTAGCCCGAACGGATCTTTTGGGCAATGTTTGTTGAGATCCGTGTAGTCGACGCACATACGCCATTCGTCTGTGTTCTTCTTCTGCACAAGGACCGGGTTTGCTAGCCAGTCCGGATGAAGGATTTCTCTAATGAATCCGGCTGCCATTAGTTTTGTGATTTCCTTTTTAATCGCTACCTTTTTGTCGGGTGAGAATCGTCGTAGCCGTTGCTTTATAGGCTTGGAGTTTTCATTAACATCAATTCTGTGCTCAGCCAACTCTCTTGGGACACCTGGCATGTCGGCTGGCTTCCAAGCGAAGATATCTTTGTTGTCCCAAAGAAAGTTGGTGAGCGCGAGTTCCTATTTTGCCGAGAGGTGAGCACTGATGGTTGCTGTCTTGGAGGTATCGCCGGTGCCCAAGTCGATTTGCTTGACGTCGGCTTCTTTTGGTGGTGTGATGATGCTGGGCTTTTTAGCCGGTATTTCTAATTCTTCTTGGCTCATCTCCGCAGCAATTGTGGCTATTTCTTTTCTTCCATTGTCGGCTTGTGCTTTGGCGCATAATTTGGATTACTGAACGTCATAATCAAAAGCACGCTTCAAATCGCTTCGAAGAGAAAGGATACCGTTGGGTCCTGGCATCTTAAGCAATAAGTACGGATAATGTGGTATTGCCATGAATTTTGCCAGTGCTGGGCGTCCGAGGATCGCATGATATGACGAATCAAAGTCTGCGACCTCAAATTTGATAAACTATATTCGGTAGTTCGAAGGAGTTCCAAAAGTGACGGGTAAAGTAACTTGTCCGAGTGGCATGGCTGCTTTGCCGGGTACTATTCCGTAAAAAGGAGTGCTTGTTGGTGTAATCATCCCGGCGAGTTGTAGTCCCATCTTCCTTAGTGTTTCTGAAAAGATGATGTTGAGTCCAGCTCCCCCGTCGATTAGTACTTTGGTGACAGTCATACCGGCAATAGTTGGGTCTAAAACCAATGGGTAATGGCCTGCGTTCCCTACGCTAGTCCATTGGTCTTCTCTTGAAAATTGGATTGGATATTGTGACCAATTGAGATATCTTGGTGTAGCCGGTTCTGCCGTCATGATAGTCCGTAGTGCTAGTTTTTCTTGATGTTTGCTTCTGCAATCTGGAGCCCCTGAGAAGATCACTGCTACCGTTCCCCTGGGTTTTTGAAATCCTTTGTCCTCGTGGTTGTCTTCATCTTTCTTCTGATTGTCCTCTTTGGTGTTCTCCTTACTATCTTTTCTTGTGTATCGATCATTGAAAGTGTAGCAGTTTCCGATGGTGTGTCTCCCGTTAGGGTGCAATGGGCAACGTATGTTTTCAATGTCATCATATCTTCTAGGTTTGGAAAACTTTTTTGATTTGCCGGCCATTGCCACGGTATTGTCTGGTCTACGTTTTCTTTCTTGATGTCTGCTATTTCGATGATTTTGCCTGTCCAGGTTGTCCTGGTTGCTTCTATCCGGGAACCTTTCTCGCGTTTTTTCTTCTGCAGTAATCATTTTTCTACTGTTCGTCTGAACTCTTCATTGTTTCTCGGATTTTCTTTGCAGAAGTCTTGAAATTGCCACCTAGCCATGATTCCGTGAGAGAAAGCTTCAATTACTTCTTGTTCGGTGATGTCATGCACTTGAGCCCGCAGTTCGCCGAATCGTCGATAGTAATTTCTGAGACTTTCGCCCCCTTTTTGCTTGAGTCCTTTCAGTTCTGCATGAGTGATCGGGTGTGTGATGATACCCGCGAAATCTTCACAGAAAGCTCTTTGCAAGTCTTCCCAAGTTCTGATCGACCCTGGGTTCAATTTATCGAACCATTGGAGGGGCATCGCTTCCAGTGCCATGGGAAAGAACAAGGTTTTGATATCATCGTCTCCTCCGGCTAGTTCAATTGATTGTGAATATATTCTGAGCCATTGTCTTGGTTCGGTTTTGCCATCATACTTGGAGTGGTTAGATGGTTTGAATTTGTGAGGTAATCGTACTGATGCCAACCTGTTTGCAAAACAGGGGAATCTGTCGTGCGTTCTGGCTTCTTTGAATTCGGATTCGGCTCCTTCTTCTGGCCAAGTGTTGTTTTGATGGGAATAAGTCTGCGAGGCTGTCTGGGTAGGCACCCTACTCCTGGTCTTCCTTGGTTGTTCAAATTGGTGGCTCCGACTATGTTCCTTCCTACTTTCTCCGTTATGGCTTCCACCTGGCCCAAGTCTTTCAAAGGCGGACTTCCTTTGATTTTGATCTTCTTGCCTGTGGGTTGTTGATCTGGCGGGTAGTCTCGATCGGGCTCTCTCTTCATGCGTTCTTGGGATCATCGACCGGAGCAAATCCTGGAGTTGTTCGTACTTCTCTCCATAATGTGAAGTTGCCCTGAGTTCTTCTAATGCTTCTCGAATCTTATCGTAAGGCGTATTCACCGTGCGTCTTTCTTCGGCTTCTTGTTGTGATTTTCTTTTATCGTATTCAGCCAACTCTGACTCGTATCTGGTCCAGGCTTCTCTACGCTGCCTAGCGCGGTGTTGGCGCCCTTGCTTCAACTTGTTTTTCCTTTCTCTAGCCTGTCTCTGACTCTCAGTTTCTCCATCGTAGCCTTGGGCAAAGGGTGATATGTTGGACTCTGATTCATCTGATGACCTGATATCGGGTGCTTCTGGGGGATTTAATGGTGACCGAGGACGTCGAACCATGAGCACCTCCCGTGCATGAGCCGTTCCGTTATTGGTGTTAGTTTTCATACTGTCGTAGTTGCTGATGACTTCAGTAGGCGCCTCGACGTCGCAGATCGAGTCTCCTTCTTGGTAAGGTAGAATAGCTGTTGTTGTTGTGCCAACTAGTTGGGTTCCGCTATCCTCAGGAACGGAACCTGGCCAGTGGATGATACAGTCTTGCGATGTTATCGTTAGCACGAGACCCTCCTGAGCTCCTGTCAGTGGTATCCCGAGCGTTGGATTGAAAGACCTTTCGAACTGTCCCTGATAGGATTTTGTCGTGTTGTCGAGCCCAAATGGAAAAGAACTCGGCCTTTTGAAAGAACTCTGAGGATAATCCGAGTTGTTTTGGGTTGTGCTATGGAATCTTGCCACAAAAGAACTCGGTTTCTTGAAAGCACTCGAATAAGACTTCATCTCGGACACGGAGCTTGAATTTGAGTCGGATGCGCATAGCCATGAAATCTTATTCGAATCGGGTATTATGAGCTGCGCGGATCTTCTAGTGAGCTGATCCGTCGTAGTTGTCGAAATAGGAAATTCTTCATGATGATCCGGATCTTTGAGGAGATGGCTTTGAAGCTCGCCGTAGTTATTCCGCCTCGCAGATCCATGAGCCGAAGATAAAAATCGATCCGTCGGAAGATCATGTTATTGAGGTTCATCGAGCTCTCGGATGCAAAGTCGCCGAAAGCCCCTACTACCGCGCCCAACCGTCGATGTTTCACCATCGATAGCACCGCCACGGGGTACCCGGCAGATTGTTCGTGCTTCGCCGGCGATCTTTGAACTTCGATGGTAAACGCAAGAGACAATCGATTTATCCTGGTTCGGGCCCTCGATCGTAGATCGAGTAACGACCTCGCCCGATCGGCGTTGGCCTTTGCGTTGGATTGATTATAAAGTGTTATGTTGTATAATTGTCGTCCTCTTCTCTCAGGAGTCCTGCCCTCCTTTATATAGTCAGGAGGCCAGAGTCCTAGTCGGTTTACAATGAGATTTCCTAGTAGGATTACTTAATAGTTCTACTACTAAGATTATATGGGAAGAATCCTAGTTGAGCTAGATCTTCTCTCTCCCTTGCGGGGTATCCTGTGGGTCCCGCATCGACAATGGCCCTGCTCGTGCACACTCACATCTTGGCTCGGTGGCGTCACGAGCGTGCGTGTGGCACATCCTTTAACTTTTCAATAGGACCACACATATTTCACCTATTTAAGTTGAGTTAATGTCTAGGCAAAATCCATATTAAACTAAACTATATTGGACTATAACATTTAACATGGGCTAAGATTTATTTGATTTTATTGAATTAAAAATAGATCAAGCCTAAATTAAATCCAACAAGTAAGAAGGTTGCCTGCAAATGAGTCATTATGTCAGCAATTCGAGCTAAACGTTCGATGAGCTCAGCACGCTATGATGTAGCTCCCAATGGCATGGAACACAAGTGCTTGGACCGTATATACATCAACGAGCCAAGTTCTCGCATCAAATTAAATAGACTACAAGACGTTAGACCAATATGCACCCACCTAGATAGTTACCACATTAAATTGGACAAATTATAAGATGTTGAACTAATATGCACCTACTTGGATAGTTGTTGTATGGTGAGTGCAATTTACTCTTAAGAATAAGCGACTAATCATAAGTTGATATGGCATATTGTCCAAGTGCCCATTGCCCTTGCAAATATGTATCGCTTAATGTGAAAAAATCTTACGTACTAAGAGGGTAAATAAAGTATACAAACGTCTGGTTTTTTCTTACCAAATTTGAAAGTGATCTTAAAATGTATCTATGTTTTCATATATAAGTTCTATTGTGAAATAAAGATCTTGTTTACCACACACGTTTGGTTGGGTCTGAAATAATTTTATGTACGAGAACAACAAAAATGAGAAATAAAAATGCCCCCAACAATTTAGTTTCAAAGACCAGGTTTCAGAACTATTTAAAATTCAAATAAATTTAAAAATAAGCATAAAGCTTCACAACACCAAATAATTTCAAAATTAGATAGATTAAAAAAATCCCACGTTCCTTCCCTCAGTGCCAATAAAAAAATTTAGTGCGCGCGTGCTCTCTCTCTCTCTCTCTCTCTCTCTCCAATCTCCACCCTCCTACATTGCCGCCCCACCTCCCCACTTTCCCAGATCTGCCGCCCCAAACTTTCTCCTCAACTCCCAAACTTCTGATTCACCACCTCCCCTAGTTCCCCTCTCCTCGACGTTCTCTCCTTGAGCGACTACAATAGCGGTCCACCTCCTCTGACCTCGAACGGTGCGGGTGTGGCCAGGATCCACGGTCGCACGGGCAGCCGGTATCCACGGGCGTGCGGGCGGCCGGGTGGGATCCATGCACGCAGGCGGGTGGCTGGGATCCATGGAAAGAGCTTGGATTCGGCGGGTAGGGTCCTTGATCCAGTGTGATGCTCCTCCTTCTCTTTCACGATGAAGCACTTCCCTCGTGTGGCTCTTCATTTACATTATCTTCGTGGGGTTCGTGAGCGAATCCAGCCGTGACGGAGGCAGGCGCGGAGGTGGTGGCATGGCGGATTCGCGTGCTGGAGGTCAGGGGATCGATGTTGCCCAAAGGCACATCCATGGCTACTTGCTGTCCATATCAGGTGAAGTGAGTTCCCTTTCTTTCTCCATTGTTCTCCCATATGAATGCTCTCAAATTCTCCATGTTTTTTCCCCTCTTGCAGTCTTGGTTTGTCTCAGCCGTGATTAGATGTAGCATCGAGCAGTGCTAGTGCTAGCGAGTACTAGTTTCCAGCAACGACGGCGGATGAGGCAGATGCACATGAAGAAGCTTGTGCTGATGGGATGGTTGACTGAATATTCTGAACTTGTGAGATTAGTGTTGTCTATATTTTGCTCTGTCCGTCGGTTTATATATATGCTACTAGTTTCAGATTCATACTTAACCAACCTAGAAGTATATTTTGCTCTGTCCGTCTATTTATATGCTACTAGTTTCATATTTATACATAACCAAGCTAGAAGTATATAAGTATATAGTTTAGAGTACAATGAGTGGTCGAATAGACCACATTTTTCAACAATCATACTTGTTGGCAAAAGATGGTTGTTCCACTTATGTGAGCAGAAAAGATATGATTGTTACTCGGTTCTGTGATGCATCTACATACAAAGGTTTTCCTCTGTCTTAGTCTTAGTACTTGTAATACTATAGATTCTTTTTTTTTCTGAAAGGTAGCTAATTATTTCACTTCTTTTCCTATGTTCAGTGCCTCTAGTAGCCAAGTAGGCGTGAGGGCACAGTGTGTATGAACTTCTTTTCCTATGTTCAGTGCCTTTAGTAGTGAAGCATGAGAGTGCATATCTTATGTGTGTGTCTAGCTGTCTCATGCAAACCTGTATATGTTTAGCATTCATTTGCATAGTGTTTCATGTGTATGTTTAGCTACCTCATTCAAGTTTGGTCTTTTATACAGCAATGCTGTTTGGCTAGATTCATGTGTTCACTCCTAGCACCACTGTTGCCTGTAGTTGTACCACTGTTGCTATCTATATATTCCGATTTTTATTTACCGTTATCTCACTGAAATTTGAATCATGGTGAACAGTTCCATGTCAATGCTAAATTGACATCCTTATGGGTCAATGGGTGCCAATGGGTCATTGAATTATGTTTCTACCCAAAAACTATTGAGGACTCATAATCTTAAAAAAAAGGCAGGTATGAATACCAATGTGATTTGTCTTTGAAATGGTGGGCAATATGCTATGCATGATATGTCAGTAAAGTTCATCAAACTGGTGGGGATCTTATCATCTCAAATGGTATATGATATTTTTGCAAGGTGTTCCTTAATTTACTTTATATCATTGCTATGTTACTATGACCATTAAATTCGCACGTGCTTAGTTATTCTATGCACTTAATCACCAAGGTTCATATATTAAATTATGTGTGTTCATGAAATGCAGGAAAGCGCGGACAACCAAAATATTTAGAGAAAGCTTTATGCCTATATGCTGATGATAGACAGCTAGAAGAATGAAGAATTAGATAAAGGTTTATTGGTGATTGTCGCTGCCGATGTGGGTGATGGAGCATGAAGAGATCAATAAGAGAACTCATATTTAGTTATGTTTTATTATGCCAAACATAGTTGCAAACTTGTAGTCAGAGATGACATTTTTATCCTGTTGTGGTCATGTTTATTTTTGCAGTACTATGGCCATTGTATTATTACTTTAGTTGAGACATATGTTTGAAGTTAATAAAGGTTTGAGTTCTTATATGTGATGATGAAATCTATGCTCATGGCACAATTATTTTGTACCAACAATTAAATTTCTATCTACAAAAAGAAATTAAAAAATGTGCGGGCCAAAATGCCCTCGTTGCAACAAACTACTCGCAACCACCATTTGTTGTTGTAATATATATTATTGCCACAAACTTTATATGTTGCTATAGGACATGTTTACTACCAACAATGATTCGTTGCATTTACCATCTATTACCACCAACAATGATTCGTTGCATTTTTCATCTATTACCACTAACAATGATTCATTGCATTTTCCATCTATTACCCCAACAATGATTCGTCACATTACCTTTTATTGCCACCAGCAAATGAATGTGGCAATTGTGACTCTAGACACCAAATTTGTTACGTTGCAAGATTTCTTTGATGCTATGGAGGACACTACATGGCAATATGGTGTTAGTCCCACGTTACTATGGAGTGGCAATAAACCTATTTTGCAACAAGTTCATTCCTGGCAATACTGCCATACATAGATGCAATTCCACGTTACTATGGAGTGGCAGCCACGCGTTTCATCGCAACTAACTCACGCAACCATTCTGCTAGTCGCAATATCAGTGCTTGCAACCATATCGCGGTTGCGTTAGTCTTTTTATGTGCATTGCAAAACTAACAAATTGCAACACTACAACCAAAGGATGCAAGAACCTATTGCACCGTTCCAAATGCAACCACCTATCAACGACCATACATAGATGCAATTGATTCGTATGGCAACCAAAATAGCCATATTGAAACGCAATACAGGCGTCACGACAGGGGTGGGATCCTAGTAGTGCCGCTTGGTTAGAGTGCTCTAGTCTCATTTTATCGTGTACAGGATTAGAGTAGTGAGTCTATAGATTAAGCGTGGTGCTTAAGCTATAGCTTGCCTACATTTACGGCCAGGCCTCCAGATAGATTGTGGTTGGTGGTAGGTGGTGATAGCTTTATCCATCCTCTGTATTCCACCACGATAGGTCTAGTTATTAAATCTTAGGGCTCGTGGCAGACCTTGTCTAGTTATCCCTCCTGCTTACTTGGAGGGATGTGCCCCAAAGTAAAGAACCATGATATAGTTTTCCTTAGTCTTGCTATAGTTCATAGAAACCACAGATATCCTCTCTACCTATTATTTTTACCCTTGCTCTATCCTTGGACACTCTTAGTTCTTTATGAGTCCACTTTGCGTTCTCCATGGAAATTCGATACCTTAGAATATTCCTAGGTGAATGCTACATTGACATCCGTGCGCTTGCAGATTTATCTGTTTGCCATATCTAGTGTCAACCGTGTGCACACCGACGAGGACAGAGCAAGGCGGGAAGGCTCACTGTGGTGGCGGGGAAGATAGGCTAGCGGGGCATTGGCGAGGCGAGGCTGTGACGGGTTGGTGCGGTGCAGGGAGAGCCGTAATGTCGATGTAGGCATTTGGGGCGGCGTCCTTTACTTCGCTGACCCTTACGGGGCTCTGGCGACAGCGGGGCTCCTTCTCTCTTCTCCTCCCTTCTCCTTCCTCCTTCTATCTCTAGTCGAGTGTAGGAGGTCTAGGGTGCCACTAGTGGCGGCGGGGTGCAGGACGGGCGCTAGGGCACCGTAGAGGGGATTTTATAGCTGGGCGGTGGTCATGGTGCACGGCGGACGGCTGGGAACAAGGCAGGGACACATGTAGGGTGATCTCAGGCTCCAGGCTAGGATTCTAGGGCTCGGCGAAGGTACGGGGGTCTTGGCGCTTCCAATTCGGAGCAGTGGCCGGTCAAGGGAGGTACGACGGCGGTGACAGGCGAACGCGGCAGCATGTGGGGCCGGCGTGCGCGTCATCTGGCAGGTGTGGGCGTTAGCTAGGGCGGGTGAGTACGCTGTGTATCGCGGATGTACTATGCATCCGCATGTGCATGGACACGCCCAGGGTCACGGACGACTGGGGCGAGCGGGTGGCCTGGCGCCGATGCTCTGCTTCGCTAAAAGTAGAGGAGGGACGCGGGGGTAGGGGATGACAAGCGGGGCCCATGGGTCCCATTGTCAGCGAGCGCGTGAGAGAGGGGGAGAGTGAGGGCGCGAGTGAGCTGGGCCGCTCGGCTGCTGGGCCGGCTTGGCGGTGTGGGAGCGGGCATGGGTGCTTGGCTGGGCCATTGGCTGGCTTGGGCTCCTTTCCCTTTTCTATTCTATTTCTAATTCTTCTTTCTTTTCTATTTTCTATTTTCTTGTTTCTTCAATTCTACCTTGTTATACTACCCTAGTGGGGTCCTCCTAGGTCAACCTTAATGGTTTCTAAGTCAAGCCAGGGCCTGGGCCCACACACACAAGCAAAACAACCTAGGGTTGATTAGGAATTTTTGTTAATCAGTACATGAAATCCAAAAGAAACAACTTAGTATTGGATTTAAATGCAATGCTCAATCATCTACATTGGGTTCTACTTGTGCAACTAGGGTGGATTTCTAGCATGATCACTCACCAAGCAAGGGTTTCTAGAAAAGTTTTTGAAAGTTGGGATTTTTGGGTTTGGGATTTCTAGGGATGTTACACGCACCTCCAACCATGGTGCAAGCGAAGGAGGAGAAGGATGGTGCACGCGTAGGGGGAGGAGGAGGGCGGCGACCGTAGCGTGCATGGAGGAGGACGGGGGCGGCGACCTGTGGCGCGCGCGGAGGAGGATGACGGTGGTGGCTGCGGTGCACTGTAGGCCACATAGGAGCAGGGGGCTAGAGGAGGTGACCTTCTGGTGTGCAGGGGAGAGAAGGCAGTGGACCTCCGGCGAGCTCTGGGCGGACGTCGGGGTATCCAAAATTAAACTACCATCGCACAGCTAGATTAAGCCAGGCTTTGTGGAAACGCCCAACCCTCTTGTTTTCACGTAGCTAGGCTAAATTGTCGTCGGTGGCTCGCGAGAGCCTGGCTCTAGGGCCTGTACAACCTACCAAACAAGCCCAAACTGCATTCATGGAATCTGTACAAGTAGGAAGCCAGGAACCCAAACACCCCCTAAGTGTATGAATTGCTGACCAAGGTATCAACGCATGTTGTCCGAATGAAAAGGAAGGTTGGTTGTGCCTTCATTAGAGGCCAAACCGATCTAGGACTAACCCAAAACCGACTTAAGGGAATGTTCCCCAGTGCAACGATACTATAAAAGGAGAGGACCTCTCACAGACATCTGAATCCATCGTAAGTTCTAGTCATTGATTAGTCAGTTGCTGAAGCACTGGAAAGGCACTCCTGCAAGCTCTATCTTGATCTTGCTTGCATATCAAGTAGGCACGAGGGCTTCAGTGAGCCTATGTCTAACTCATCGAACGAAACAATGTGCAGCACTTGTTCATTCATATTCTTGTTTCATAGATCTAGAGCTTATCACTAGTACAGAAAAAAAAAATTAGAAACACCTCTCTTTTCTATCCGAGGCGGTTAAACTTGCACGCCGCCTCTAATGTCGTCGGGGAGCACTGTAGCTCCATGACCGCCGCTGAAAATCCATTTTCAGGGGCAGTTCTATTAAGAAAACTGCCCCTAAAAATGTATCAATTTTTAGGGACAGTTCCGTTAGGAGAACCGCCTCCGGAAATGCTATTTTCAAGAACGGTTGCTTATGTCAACCATGAGTGCCGCCTCTAAAAATCGATTTTCAGAGACAGTTGACTAAGTCAACCATTTTTAAAAATAACCGCAGCACAAATAAATTCATATGTTTTTTAAATAGAGTTGGATGAAGACAAAATTTATATCAAAATTATAGAGCTCGACGAGATTTAAAACTTTGTAGTTGATAAAATTTTTGTTTCAGATCATTTAGAGTTCCAAACATATAAATTAAGTCTCAGATTTTTAATTTCAAATTTTTGAATTTCTCAAATGACCTTGGATGGAGAAATGTTCTATATGAAAGTTGTAGTGCTTGAAGAGATCTAAAATTTTGTAGTTGAAAATTTTCCCATTTAAGGTCATTTAATAGTCCAAATATTGATTACAAGATTCATACGTATTAGTACAAATGGATAGCATTGTATATGTCAACACAAGTGGTTGTGTGGTGTAGTGGTTGGGCATGGACCACGCAGAACGAGAGGTCACGAGTTTGAATTAAATTAAATTCTAGAAGTGGCTGGTTAGGCCTCTAGCCACACTAAATATTTTTTTTATTTTTATTAGACTCTAAATGATTTTTAAAAAATTCTAAAAATTATTTTTAGGGATGGTTGACTTAAGTCAATCGCCACTAGAAATCAATTTTTAGGGGCGGTTATCTTAAGAGAACCGCCTCTAAAAATCGATTTTTACGATCAGTGGCATTGTAGCAGTTTTTTAAACCGTCTCTGAAAACCAATTTTAACCACCTCTAAAAATCTTTTCTGTACTAGTGTATGATCCTAAGAATCTAATGATGGCACCCGAGCCTTTGTAAGCTCTAGCTAGGACCAACAATTTGTTTTGTTCATGCCCTAATTCATGTTGTTTACCTTGTTCATGAGGAACAAACAACATCAATGCCTACCTAGGGTTCTCGGTGGTAATTCTAGCATCAAGGAAGAAACATTTTAAGAAAGAGCACCCAAAATGCAAAACCTTATGTCACAGAAACATCGTACCCTACATAAACTTTGTTAAATTAAACACCCTTGTTAAGCCTAAGTTGAGCTTTTAATTGGTGTATATCTTCAAGTTGCAATCCTAGGTGCAACCCTAAGAAAGCCTCCTTTATCTCTAAGTTGGGACAAGGCATGATGTCTAGCCCGACCTCTTAAAGTATGCTTATCGACCATTCCTTTTATCTGACTTTGTAGTTTGACCCCCAATCTCCCCAAGATCGATACTCGATCTTCAAACGTAACGACCACAAATGGAAGCCTGCCCTCCCAAGATGTTTAGATGACCGCATGTTCAACCTACAAGGAAGTAAAGCCTCATCATAAAGTCTCGCTAACCTCGAAACGCGATAGGACCAACTATTGAGTGTAGCTCAAGCAGATGGTCAAAGCAACCGATCAGGACCTCATCAAGGATCATGGATGTGCCAAAAAGATTTGGTCAAGTCATGAAGCCTGGCAATGATCACCTTTAGTATTTTGATAGACTGTATGCCAGCCAGCTAGTCAACAAGTTGATTAGCTAGCCTATCAGTTCATGAGACCCTAGCAGAATGTCCGTCATATCATGACGGACTGTCCATCAAGGCACAATGGACTATCTGTCAGGACATCAGTGACTCAACCAACATGCAGTGGTGTGTTGTCACCTTATTGTGACACCTAAACACAACAAGACATAGATTGGGCAAACTAAAGCCATAACACCTGCTATGGCCCTAATCAGTATGATTGTGGTGACCCAAATTAGTATAGGTACCAGCTATGACCTATAATTAGTATGGATGATGTAACACTAATCAGTATGAATGATAGAATGAGATACAAAACTCATGTTTGAGAATTCTAAACAGTTAGCAGCCTAAGCAGACGATAGCGAAAACTACATAACCTAATAAGTATGCCTAATGCAAAATAATCAGTATAATTGTTGCAACCCTAATTGGTATGAATGTCGTGACTCCTAATCAGCACCCCTGTTGCCTCAATGACTTTAAATATAAAACATGTTGCAACCCCAATTTCAAACTCTATTATCATTTATGACCTGTAATCAATACCCTTAGTGTTAGCTTATGTCTAGTGGCAATTTCTAATAATAATAATTTGGCAAATTTTGTGGTGGGACATCAAAGAAACATGGTATTAACTAGTTCACACTCAAACATCAAAAAATTGTTGAGTATCATTATGAAATCGTAGTTATTTTTCGTAACACACTGCACCAATTATTTTATTCACTTATATTTCAAGAGAGAGGGTGGACATAATATCTTTTTTGCCCTTGTCTTCAACCTCTAGCAACAACTGCCATTGTCCTCCCCTCTGCCAGTAGCTCCAACTCTAGCATCTTTACTAAGCATCTCCTAGAGTCCTAGACATGCCACGCATACGCACGCTCTCACTATACCACAACCTATCTGCAGCGACCTACGGTCGGTCAGTATAAGTGGCTACAGCGACCTATGGTATAGCGACCAACCTGTTACGTCGCTGATAGTGGCGTCGCTATAACTTATAGCGACCGACCCACTTATAGCGGCCGACCGTCCGACAGTATTTTAAAGATATAGCGACCAACTGTCGACGCTATTGATACAAGAAAATAACAACATAATATCATTTGTTTATACATTAGCCTCATAATCAATACTAATCATACAATCGTTGAACCATACAATTAACATTTCCATTTTGGACAATACACAATCATGACACAGAAGCTCATCATAGCTCACAATTATATTATAGCCATAAGCATTTGTCTTGTGTCATTTTCCACAACTCTTTAAAACAAGTAACATCAAGGCAGTTTGGCCATCAAGCTAGAATAATGCATATATAGCTCAAAGATGTTTGCACTGGTTGCACAGCTCACATCTCATATGGTTTGCTTGCACTCATTACAAAATGATTCATCACTAGTAAGTCTTAACAAAAGCATTCATCTCTAGTTAGGATGTCCAAAATAATGCACTGGCCATGCGCACTTCGATCCAACTGCTTCTGCGTGCATCAAAGCTACCTCTAGCCATTACCTTCCACCTGAAAATAAAAGATTACATCCATCGGTGGTACAACCAGAAACTTGACATTGGTAAGTTCTAAAAAAAGAAAATGACTACCACAAATCGCACCACCGGGAGGCACCTCACTATGGCACTCCTCCCGATCGAACATAATTAGGTATAAGGAACTACATTCAAGTTCTTCCATAAATACCGCTACCTCTTTGTTGCCAAACAAATAAAACTTAGCCTATCCATGCAGGTATAGGAAGGCCGAAATAAACATGTAAACTGAGCAGTACTTCTAATTGCCCCGCTCATTTTCTCAGTTATGTTAGGAATGTAAGCTGAAATAAACATGTAAACTGAAAACTAGAGATCCAATTCCTACAAAGTTCTGAGCATCATGAGAGCATTTAGTCGATCATTCCTACAAGGTTGTATTAAATTGTGTACATGATTGCTCAAGATCCAACTGGGGCATGCAAAGCAGACTAGCTGACAGATAGATGCAACATAACACTGAATCACAGATGCCCAAATGCTCCCATGCATCACACTGAATCACAGATTCCCAAATGCTCCCATGCATCTTACTGTACAGTTGCTCTATATGATGTGTGATGATCCTGTCATCCTATCATTGCAGTGAATGCTGTGAGTACCACCCTGTTGGCAGCATAGCTGTTGCACACAGCCATTCAGGCATTCAGGCAGGTCGGCAAGCAAGTCAACAGTTGCCTCTTGCATTGCTCTTTTAATTAAATTGTGTACATGTGTAGTTATGTACTGATTGCTCAAGATTGCTCAAGCAGCAAGCTCTTTTAATTAATTGTGTACAAGGCTGTTTTATATCACTATTTTCAAAATGCTAGTCACATGAAGCTATCAACTATGTGATGTTGTGAATGAAGATTAAGGAAATTCAAAATTGCATACTTGTATCATGGGATGATTTTGATGTCTTGTTAAGCTTCATCTGTTAGAAACATCACTAATTAGTAATGTTTTGAAGCCTCAGCAGCTCACACTTGGTAAGGGGTGCATCCTCACTGTTTTCTCTTCCGCTTGCCATTTGTTTTCCTGAAAAAGGGCCCAACAATTAGTTCTATACAAAGGATCAATAAAAAGATCAATAACATAATTATAGCAGCAACACCATTTAAACAAAACTTACTTTCTAGATTGTTTCTTAGTTTTTTTGGGATCAACAATTATACCATCTATGTCAGTTCTAACTGAAGGGACCACCCCATTTACAATATCCACAGTCACATCTGCACTTAGATCATGTAATGCCTATACTGATCCCATATCATTATCTGTGTGCTCATTCTCTAAATTATCTAAGTCATACACATCTCTTGGTTTTGACCGAACAATGACGGACCAATCATTATCATTAGGAACATAGTACACTTGAATTGCTTGTGATGCTAGAATGAAAGGCTCATCAGATATCTTTTCGCCTGTATTAAATAAGTGCTTAAAGTTAACAGATGTGATCCAAAATTTATCATTTTTACCCATTTGTCCTGCACATGGTTGTCAACCCAAGGACACTTGAAAAGCACAACACTTCCTTTGTGGTTATAATTTAGTTTAATAATCTCTTTAATAATCCCATAATAGATATTTTTTCTTATTATAACATTATTGTTATTGCCCCCCTCAAAGGTTGTTGCCTCAGCAACTACAGCAACCCCACTATTTTGAATAGGTCTTCCCTCATCATAGGATTCTGTGTGGAAACAAAACCCATTAATACTGTAGCTGTTGTACTTGCATGCATTCATCATTGGCCCCTTGGCCAAAATTTTGATCTCCTCTGATGCTTCCTCACATATTTCTTCCACCTGTGATTATGATAGACTACTATTATTAAAGTAAATGTGCCATTTGTCTCAATATCAAGTGCTAAGTTTTACTTTCACTTACATGCAACCTAAACCATGCATGAAAGGATTCATGATGCATGCGGTTGATCTCCCATTGACTTCGAAAGCCAATAGAGGAAAGGTACTGAGCATGCTTACTGCAAAGGTCATTTGACTTTAAGATTGGTTACAAAATTGATGATATGATGTAAGTGATTTGGATTACTTACTCCAAGTACGGTACTATGTTTCCATAGTTGAACAAAACATATCTATGAGCTTGCATCCAAGTCTTGTTGTCTAAACTAAATGTGCATTTTCCAGTCAATCCTCGACCAATGCTACGAAAGAAAGGAGTTGTACTATCATCTTCATCTTTTCTAATTTGGCGGTACAATTGTGTGTCACCATGTAGATAGCGAGAACAAAGTGTGAGGCACTCAGTGAAATTAGACCACTCCATAATTGATCCCTCAGGATGACTTTTTGTAGGTACAGAACCCTTCAATCTCATGAGATACCTATACACATGAATAATATAGGCACGTTATACAAGTACTAGGTACACATTTCTATCCACTAAGATGCAATATAGGCTATGATAATTACCTCTCTACAGGCCACATG
This sequence comes from Miscanthus lutarioriparius, assembly GCA_904845875.1. NCBI lineage: Eukaryota > Viridiplantae > Streptophyta > Magnoliopsida > Poales > Poaceae > Miscanthus > Miscanthus lutarioriparius. The sequence goes on along the minus strand of CAJGYO010000003.1, from coordinate 52,732,848 downwards.
CTGCGAAAATGGACTGGACCAGCTATTTTAGCTTGGGCAGGAAGATGTACCATCAAGTGTACCATAATGTCAAAAAACGATGGAAGGAATATAGTCTCAAGAAGGCTCAAGGTTTCAGCAATTTCAGCCTGTAGACTTTCCATATCACTTATTCAAATGATAGGGCGTAAAGTTTCTTGAAGAAATTACATATATGAATCAACTGCAAGACCTTGACTATTTACGGTAATATTTTTCTCACAAAGAATTGGTAGCAAGTGATGTAGAATAATGTGGCTCTCATGACTCTTGAGACCAAATATCTTCCTCTCATTGACATGTACATTATGTCTTATATTAGATGCATAACCATCAGGAAACTTCACCCCTTTTAGTACTTGGCAAAATAATTTTATCTCATCAGACTCATTGAGTATGGTGCGGTGGTAAATAAAATTGGTCCTCTACTTCAACCTGGGTGAAGATCACTTCTAATACCTAGAGCTTGAAGGTCTAAGCGAGAGTTTAGATTATCCTTTGATTTTCCAACAAAGGCCCATGAATGTGTTCAGTAAGCTTTCACAAACATTTTTGCCTATGTGCATGAAGTCAAAATTATGTCTCAACATCAAATCTTTCCAGGAAGTTTGAACCAAATGGATCATCTCTTGAAAATGACTAATGGTTCACCTTCCTTGTGTTTCTTGCGTGTTGGTTTCTTTCCGGATGGATCCTTGCCAAAACTAGTGCTAAGATCTTTAGTGCACTCCAAAATTTCCTCCCCACTAAGTGGTGCGTCTTGGCCTAAACTCAGTTCTACCACCAAATTTATCGGCATCAAACCTAAATGGGTGATTTTCATCCAAGAATCTTCGATGACCCATATAACAAGTCTTGGTACCATTACCAAGTCTAAATGAATCTGTAAAGAAGTGGCAATCAGGACATGCTGCTAAACCAGATGTGACAGATCCTGACACATATCCCAGACCAGGGAAATCAGTAATAGTCCACAATATTGCTGCCCGCAATTGGAAGTACTCACCCCTCGAAGCATCATAAGTTCTAACACCATTTTTAAACATACCTAACAAGTCATTAACAAGTGGCTCACAATAGAGATTCATATCACTACCTGGAGCATCTTTACCAGGTATCAGAAAAGACAAAATGAAATTTGATTGCTTCATGCACATTGATGGTGGAAAATTTAAGGGAATACAAATACTGGGCCAAATGCTGTAGCTAACATTCTGCATTATATATGGATTAAAACCATCGGTGGCGAATGCTAGATGGATATTCCGACTATCTACAGCGAACTCTGGATGTTTCTTATTAAAGTCCTCCCATAGAGGTGAATCTGTAGGATGTCTTAGGAGACCATCTTTTTTCGGTCTTCATCATGCCATCTTGTTAGACTTGCTATTTTTTAGGACAAAAATAACCTTTGGAGACATTTCTTTATTGGAAAGTAGCGTACAACCTTCTTAGGAACCTTATATATATGTTTCCCATCTAGAGACTTCCTTACTAATTTCCACCGTGAAACCTTACACTTTGGACATGATTCCAAATCTACATTCCCCCTTCTAATAGAGAATGCAATTGTTTTCACAAGCATGAATACTAATATACCCAATTCCTATAGTTTTCACCAATTTCTTAGCCTCATGAAATGTTTTAGCTAGTGTTGAACCCTCAGGGAACGCATCTTAAGTAGATCTAGTAGCAGGTTGAAAGATTTGTCACACCATTCTCCAGGGAGTTTGATGTGGAGTAATCTAATAATAAATCGAAGTTGTGTGTATTTCTTGCAAGTAGGGTACAATTCTTTGTTGTTTTCTGCGACTAACTTCTGAATGGCAACTAGCTCCTCACAAGGATCAGGAACTGAACTATTTTCCTCATAATCTCCCCTGTCATCTAAGCCAGCTGCTAAGTCTCTAAGCAAGTCAGATATGTCATCATCTTCATTGGACTCCTCCACAACCTCAACATCATCACCATCAAAGTCTCCTTGATTCACACAAGGGGTAGGTTCTCCATGTAGATTCCATGTTCTATACCCTTTTAGAAACCCATCACATATCAAATGTTCACGGACCTCACTAGCCTCTTTCCAAAAAGAATTGACACACTTTCTACATGGGCATAATATCTTTCTACCAACAGCTGAGTTACTAAATGCAAAAGCCAAGAAATTGTTCACTCCTTGCAAATATGTCTTACTATGCCTACATGAAACCTTTATTTTAAAAGCCATTTTACATAGCTACATATACCACTTTCAGTATTTGTGAAGATATTATTTTTTACCAAGCATCGTCATCAATCCAACATTTATCCATCACTGTTACGAGGGCGAGAACAAAATGTTGTCCAAATTATATAATCCATCTATGAAATTTGGGGCACCACAAAATAATGCTTCTTAAAATAAGCATGCATACAGACCAGAGGGGGGAGAGCATCACCTGGTCCTCTTGCTTTAAATCCACACACACGATGACTTCTTCTAGCTCCTGCCCAACACACAACGACAACCACAACTCCTGCTTGTCCACAAGACACCGGATCTGAACTCCTAGTTCAAGTAGGACGACACCTCGCAGCTCCTACTCCCTCCTGTTGTTTTCAGCACATGGGAATTCTCTAAATCTTGAGTTACAGAGTTACAGAGAACACCAAGCATGTGAATATTTATAAGCTAGCTCAAATTAAATACAAACTGAAACTATGGGTACATATGCCACGCAACCCTGAAATAGTGATTTGTATTTATCTTGCAGAGGGGTGTACTCTTTATATACGAAAGACTAATTGGTGTAGGTAAATTGTTTGTTCAAGAACTAAAATATAGCTTGGAGTCATTAAACTCTATCATTAGTCCTAAACAGAAATCATGTTGCATCGTGTGCTCATTTATGGAACAAATAGCATCTAATAGGAACAAGTAGACCATCATTAAAACTCTACATCACAGAAAACTCAACTTTGGCGTTGCCAAACTCAGACAACCAAACAAACTCGATGCAATCAAGGCGTGGAGTATGAAGCTACACAATACTAATATACCAATCCCAATCAAAGTGAAGCAGAGGAGGTCACCTTAACAAACGTGGGGAAGAGAATCGTGACGATGGAATAGGAGATGGGGGCCGCTCCTGGGGGAGCCACCAGGGGTGGGGTGGGGGCGCCTGGTAGGGGGCCGCCGCGCCTGTCGCCGGGGGCGCCTGTCACTGGGGAGCCATGCACTGGTGGCTGTGGTCTTTGTGCCTAGGGGCCGCATGGGGACCGCCGGATGGCCGTCGTGGAGCCGCCGGGGGGGCACGCCTGGGTCACCGGGGAGGGCCACGCCTGGGTTGCCGGGGAAGGGGGAGTGGGGGCGCCGGGGAGTCGCATCCTTGATCTGGGTCGCGCTCAAGGTGCGGAATGTGGCGGCATGGAGGAAATTTGGACAGCCACTAGGGTTTTTCCAAAACAGAGTAAGGATGTGGTATGACAGGTGGGATCCGCTAATTTTAGGCGCCAACTCTGCTCTGACACATGGGCTCCACTAAATTTTAGGCGCGAACTGGGCTGAGCATGCGCGCGCAGGCCCAATCCAATATACCGACGGACCGGTGGACTCAAATAATTAGATTTACCGACCCACCGTCTAACGGTAAACCAAAACAAAAATACCGACCGACCGTCTGGCGAAAACATATGATATAGCGACCAACCGTATGTTACTAATCTATACTGACTGACCATCCAACGGTATTTTGATATTTTTACCAACCCTTTGTTCGACACTACTTTGGGGCTGTGGTATAGTGTCTCTCGTCGCGTGCTGTTGGACCTGTGACCGCAAGCTCTTCCACATCACAACTGCTGCTATATCTCACCCACACCACTACTATCATGAGCATGATGTGGAGGGTTAGTTGGTAGTGGCCTAGGCGCTCCCTACACGGGGGCACATCGGACGAAGGTAGAAGGAAGGGTAGCAGGACGGGGTTGGGGGCCGGAGGGAAGGGGGCTCAATCCTCACCCCACTCAAGCACACCAGACAACGCTACATAGCCCGCACCCCTACCCAATCCGAAATGTCACCGTTCCCCACCGGACGCAGCCACCATGTCGATCCCGGATGAGGATGTAGGGTGAGGAAAAATCCATGATGCAAATTAAATGGTGGACGAGGACGAAGACAACCGCGATGTCGAGAGGGTCATCACTATAGGCTCACCGGCAGAGCTCAAGCTCTATGGCGGTGCTAAAGGTTCAGGCGGCGACCTCTCTAGTGCCGAAGGGGCATGTGGAACAGATCGCCTCCCATCCAACGCCCAAAGATAAACACATCTACGCTCATCTAACGAGATGGAGATGGAGATGGAGGACTCCATGGCCAGGACTCGGGTGCCAGCCGTGGTGTTGGTCGGTGGTGGAAGGGTGGGAGGTGTCGTCATGTCAAAGATTCCAAGGTGATGCATCCAACAAGACACAATTTGGTGTGAGAAGGAGAGGATTGGCCCTCTAGGACAAAAAAACCATTTCCCCACCTTCTTTATCTTGAAATATGAAAATAAATAAAACAATCTATATAGTGTGTTACGGTAAATAATTGTGATTTTATAATGGTACTTAGCAAATTTTGGTGTTTGCGGTGTGAGATGACCAATACCATGTTTTTCTGATATCATACAGCAAAAATTTTCTAATAATTTATGTAGAGACAAATGTAGCAACTTAATATTTTAGAAATACGGTTGACCGAGTACATGTAATGTGGATCTCATTTTGCTATGTTCTCCACTAGAAAAAAAAAGTAGGTGCAGATATAACTAAAATCAGGCATTGCTTTAAAAATTATGATGATTGTTTAAAATATTTTTAACATTGGGCTACTACTTCGAAGTGCTAGCCAATTCGTGATGTCCCACGGAAATAATCCAATCTACCACTCTTATTTTCCTCCGTGAACAATAAAACCAGTTTTTTTTCCTTCCCCAACTTTTAAAATTGTATGTTTTTGCACCTTGGTTGTTTTGATAATGTGTTCTATAGATGTGACGCCAGAAGGTTGTAAACTGAACTAAGTTAAAAGTTTATGGAGGTAAATCGGAGTAGAAGTATTGTTTTAAAAAAAATATCCAAAAATTGTAAAGATAAATTTTAAAAATTATCCTAATATTTTTACATGGTAAAATAATGCAATTAGAAATCCTAAAATCTTGTTTAATCTTAGTAATTTTGTTTTACATCAAAAAATCATGAAACTAGTTTTAGATTTTTTTTTCTAAAATCATGCTCTATCTTATGGTGCATAGCTTGAAATTATTTGAATCATGATGGACCCATTTCGGTACTTATTTGCTAGTAGAAGCTCTAGCAATCTATTATAGTTAATCGATATTAATCGTCCGACTAAGTAGAAGCGCGAGTAGAGCATCATTAGGACTACATTTATAGATGTCTATCGGGCCGGCCCACTCTGACCCGGCACGGGCCTGTGCCAGGCACGGCACGATGAGGGTCGGGTCGGCACATCGTGTCTCCCAGACCGTGCCGAAGAGGGCTTCGTGCCTTGCCTTCGGCCCGGCACGGCCAATCGTGCCTCTTTTTGGGCCGGGCCAGCCCGAGTAGCCTGCAGCCTTCAGCGTGGCAGGCACAGCCCGAGGCCCAATAACAGTGCCTCACCTCATTTCTCTTGGTTCAACTTCACCAAATCAAATAAAAAATCGAGAATAGGAGAATTGATTCAACAGAACAGATAAGAGAACAATAGAAACACATCTTCTAGGAGTGAGCGAGGCTATCCAGGGTCTATCCGTCAATGGCCTCGTTGACGATGGCGGAGAGCCAGGCGAACCAAATCCAGCGCCGACCAGCTCCCTGTTGGCGAAGCTGGAGCCGGGGCAGCTGCGCAACGAGTGGGAGCGCCTCTCATGCCGGGCCGACTTCTCCATTGGTGCCGCCGGCTGCTCGGGCTTCCCGGCGGCTGCGGCCTGCGAGTGGGGAGGAGCGGGCAGCGGGCGCGACTCACGAGGGCGGCGCGGGAAGGGGAGCCGAGCGCGACGTGATTCGTGGCTCATGGGTGCGGGTGCGGGTGCGGTGTGGAGACTTGGGAGGGAAGGGTCGCACTGGTAAGAGAGGGAACGATTGAGCGAGGTGAAGGCGCGACGCTGCTCGCGGAGTCGCGGTGCGCGTGGGAAAGGGGAGCGGTGGGCGGCGACTGGGGGCGGGGATACGGGGAATTGGGGAAACACGCTAGGGTTGAGGGGTGGGAGCGGGCCTTGATCGGGCCTGGCATAAAATACAGGTCGTGCCGTGCCAGCCTGTCGTGCCTAGGGTGCGGCCGGTCTACTCCATCGGACCGGACTGTGCTTGTGCTGGGCCAAAATAGTGTGCTCTGTGCTGGGCCATCAGGCCACGGGCTACATGACCATCTATAACAGCGTTCGTGCGACAGGGTGGACATTGGTTCCATGTCTTGGATAAATTTTTAAAGTAGTTGTGTTAGCCTACGTGACTGCATGCACCCTGCCACACATGGTCCTCATGATGCTCCAGTGGTGTTTTGATACATCCTGTTCGTTTTGGTACGTGACTTGTCGTAACGATCGTAAATTTCCAAATAGAACAATATTTTTCTCTCACACAAACCAAATTGAAAGAAGATTTCTTCACAAACCAAAGAACTAAACGAAACGAACCAAATGAACCGAACATGCCGATAGTCTAGATGATCGACCTCAACTAATTATAAAAGATAATGATAGCTCCTACTAGAAAATAAGCACCAAAATAAGTATATAAATATTCAAACAATTTCAAGCTAGGCACCCTATGATAGAGCACGATTTTAGAAAAAATCTAAAACTAGTTTCATACTTTTGTAAGGTAAAACACATTTTCAATGAATTTTCTAAGATTAAATCAGATTTTAAGATTTTTAATTGAATTATTTTTCATTTAATTTAGATAAAGTTATGAAAAATATTTTTATGAATTTTGGTTTTTTTAAAAAAATATGTGTAGTCCAATTTACCTGCTAAAGTTTTAACTTAGTCTAATTTACTTCCTCTGACGCGACACCACATCAGCAAAATCACGATCAAAACCACCTAAAGTGCAACAACAAATGCTTTTGAAAAAATAAAGGGTAAAAAGAACTAGTTTATAGTTACGGAGAAAAATCGAATGACTGCCAAATTAAGAGGTAAATTGAATCTTTTCCATGTCCCACTCATGTGGCCATGCTGTATTCTTTTTTTTTTTAGGGGATGCTGTATTCTTTTATTAAGCTTTCCTCATCCTACAGCAGGCCGGCCCAACAGCAAGTCAAACGTGCGCTGTAATCATCTGGCCGTGTGGGCCGTGACACGAGGAGTTGCGCGCTGATGCTCCAGCTCAAGGAGCCGTGATACAGCGTGAGGGCTTGTTTGGCAGGGCTCTGGCTCCTCTGAAAATGGCTCCGACTCTAACTTCTCTGAAGGAGCTGAAGCCGTTCTGGAAAACGTTTAGCAAAACGGCTCCTTCGCACTAGATGACGTGAATCCATAGCAAGGAGCCGCGCCGCTGCTCGCTTTTGAGGCTTCTCTGCCACAGCAAAAAAATGACTTCGGCTCTTGACCGGCTCCCCATGCAGAACCCTTTCTAAAACAGACGTTTGACATAGTTCCTGCAGGAGCCGAAGCTGAAGTTCCAGCAGGAGCCCTGCCAAAGAGGCTCTTAGTCTTTCGCAAAGTCTTTTAAGCGACCGGTAGCGCTGCGACTACATTGCGCGACACCAAGCCGTGATGAGCCGGCCCAGAAATCCTGCTCCCCTCGGTGCGGGGATCGCTGCTCTCGATGGTCAGCTCCCCTCCGCTAGCAATGGATCACTGCTCCCGCCGGCCGCTCTCCTCCACGCCATGCACGTGTCGCCACTCTCACGCCGGGCTTTCAGCTCGGCTCCCGCCGACACTGTCCTTTCTGCTCCTTTCTCCCCGCTCCCGTGAGGTAAGCTCGTCGTTATGCCATTCCATGCTCCTCTCCTCCCCCCCTCCCTCTTCGTCCTACTCCATCCATCCCCATCCCGTCCTCGTCCCTCGGGTTTGGTTGTTTGCTTTCGGTTCGGGCCGGCGAGCCACCATCTGTTTCCACATGATTGCTAATCGGGCCGTCTGCCTCTCCTCGCTAATCAGCCGCCTCCCGATCTAGGTGCGGCCCTCCCCGCCTCTGGCGGTGCAAGGTCACCTGCTCCCGAGCGCAAGAAGAACAAGTAACTTTTTCCCCAATTTGATTCATTCATCAAGTCTTTCTTGATTTCAATTTTCAATTTCAGTTTGTGATTTCAGATAGCAATTTCAATTTGATTATAATTATGTGCTTTCAGTTAGCAATTTCAGTTTTCAATTTTGTTTTTGCAGTTTTAGTTATTAATTTCATTTAGCAATTTCGTTTCAGTTACAAATTAGTAACCTGAAGTTGAGATAAAACAAATTGCATTTCAGCTTTGTTGAAATGAAAATTAGTTCCTTGACTACTCGTTGTGCATTTCAGATACTGCTATCAGTTAGAAAGTTTCAGTTTGCTTCTAAGATTGGTGTCCCTGCTTTCAGTTCTAATAAAAATGCTGCAGTGAAAGTACTCAGCACAGCAGTGAAAGACTGTTTCATGGAAGTAAGAGTAGATGGCACCATAGCTTGTTGTATGCTTGCTGTATGCAACCGCTAAAAGTTTTTTTTTGTTATTATTTTTTTCAGATACTGCTAGTGCTAATGCTTGCTGAAAATGCACCATTTGTCTGAAACTATAGCTCGCTGCATGTTGTGTAATTTGGTGCAGCAGGATTGCAGTGCAGTGTTTCCTTGTTTGCAAAATGCAGTTTGGTTCTGTAGGCTGTAACAACACTTTGCTCTGTTTTATGCACAGTGTAGCTCTGTATGCTCCAAAGTACAAGATTTGATACTTGGTTTATTTAATTCCAGCATGAGTTTTTTTAAATTTTAGTTTTCAGTCTTCCTTTTTTTATTTTAATTTTTCAGTCATGTTTTTTTTAATTTTTTTAGTTTCATATTTCAGTCACCCGTTTAGGTTCAAATATCTTCCTAAATCATGCATATTAGTTGCCTCACCTACAATGTATAACTTGTTACAAAAGGCTAGCCATTGCACACGTAAGTTGACACAAAAGAATTTGCCCCTCGGTTTTAGTTTTCAGTTTTTTTTATTTTTTTTAGTTTTCATTTTCAGTCATGTTTTTTAGTTTTAGTTTTCAGTCAAGTTTTCAATTTCATTATGTAATTCAGTTTTTAATTTCAGTTTTGTAATTTCAGTGTTTAATTTCAGTTTTTTTTTCATTTTTGTAATTTTAGTTATTTTGGTTTTGTTTTTTACTTTTTGTATGCATGTGTTTTAGTGCGGAGAGTAATGGCCAATCTAAGGGGAGGAGGAGCAAATCGGCAAAGAGGGGGTGCAGATTTGGATCGATGGAGCGAGGGTGACTGCCGGCAGATTCGAGTAGAAAGGAGGAGCAGATTTGAGCTAGTTGTATAATAACTTGCCCCCAAGTTGAGAGCTTATGCAATGCCTACTTTAATAATTTGCCCGCACAGTTGAACAACTATAGTATTACGTGGTAGTAAATCATTTGATATTTTTTTGCCCCCGTAGCTTGTGCATACTATGTAACAACTTTAGTATATTTTTTGGAGTAACAACTTTATTATTACATGGTAGTAACTCACATTTTCCTTTTTTCAATTTCAGTATTTTCAGTTTGTAATTTTTTTCTTTTAGTTTCATATTAATGAGTTATGAGTTTTATTTTTTCAGTCACCATCAGTTTAATGAGTAATGAGTTTCATGTGTTTTGGAAGTAATAATTCTTACAATTTTAATTTCACGATATCTTGCCACTTGCAAAAAATATAACTTGCTACATGCTTTGAAATTAAACTTGCCACACACAAGGTCATGCAGTTCGTGGTGTTAAATGAGTTATGAGTTTCATGCCCACCCCCGCCCAAAGTTGCAGCTTGTATTATTATGGTCGCCACTCGTTTTTTTATAAATGCCCCAAGTTGGCAGCTAGTCAGGTTTTTCAGCTTTTGCGCAATGGGTTGCATAATAACTTGCCTCCGAGTTGCACTACACCACAACACCGCAACACCGTCAGACATCTGACGCTAAAAATTTTGTTTATCGATGGACGATCTGACGCTAAAGATATCTCACAGATGATCTGTCGCAGGATCCTCATTTAGTGATTTACTATCTGACGCTATAGATAATCATGTATAGCGTCAATCTGTCTGTCCCTAAAAAATTATATAGCGTCAATCTATCTGACGCTAAAAAGAAGTGGCCCCCACCCAACTCGCCCGTCGGGCTTACATTGAGCTCGCGCGTCTGCTTGCTTTGAGTTCGCGTGCAAAATTTTAGCGTGGGCCCACAAATACAGTGACAATTGACAAACCCTAATGCTTCTCACCCCCACTCCCATCCCAAATCCAGCCGCCGCTGCCCTCTCCTTGCCCCCGCTCCCTCTCACTGCCTCCCGTCGATCCGCCGCTCCGCCCCGGATCCGCCGCCTCCCTCCTCCCGCCGGCGGTCGGCCCCTCCCCTCCTCTCCTCCCGCCGGCGGCCGGCCCCGGCCCCTCCCCTCCTTGCCCCGCGCCGCCCAGGATCTGCCCCGGATCCGCTGCCTCTCTCCTCTCGTCGGCGCCGCCCCGGATCCGCTGCCTCCCTCCTCCGCGTGGCAGATGGCGCATCGGCCTCCTCCGCGTGCAGCCCCATGATGGCAGCCAGGCGGATGGCGTGTCCGCCTCCGTTCTATCCGCCTCGAATTTGAGCGACGGCGACGGCGACAACAGGAAGGGAGATGGAGGCGGCTGGAGGCGATGGGAGGTGGTGCGTGGTGATTGGCGGCCGCGGGTTCGCTGCTAGGCATCTGGTGACGATGCTGCTCTGCTCCGACGAGTGGCGGGTGCGCGTGGCCGACCTGGCCCCCGCCATCACGCTCGACCGCGAAGAAGAAGAGGGTTTCCTAGGTGCTGCTCTCCGCGAAGGCCAGGCCGTCTATGCCTCCGCCGACCTCCGCGACAAGGCCCAGGTCGCCAGAGGTGTGTGGTCTCCCATTTTGTTTTTCCTTCCCAGGTTGTTAGCCATGGTAGGATCTGTAGGCGATGCGGCAGCGGTACCCTTTTGGTTTCGTGTGGGTGTGGGATCGGAAGATCCCTTCTATTGGCTCTTGGGGTCTGCTTAAGAAATCGGATGAACTAGTGATGCTGGACATTGGGGATGCATAATTTGGTTCGCAATATTGCTAGGATCTGCATTATATAATCTTCACTTAGTTCCATATGATTAGGCTAATTTTAGGTAAACGCCTAGGTACATACTTGCATTGATAGATACTATAGTGCTCATCCCATTTTTTCGGAACTTCCTATTAGCTTCACATTGTATACATTGCTGGGTATGAGTTCTGTCTAGTTTGTCTAGTGGCCTAGTGCTTTTATTTCGTCCCAGACAATGCTCCCATGTTGATCTTGATCCTGTTGAAACTATTGAATTAATCCACAAAGGGTTCACTGATGAAACCAATGAGATAATCCGGAGGGCCAAATTACTTCGAAGCTTTCATGATGAAACAGCCAAAGCATGGTGATTGGTAATGGCCTTCTCAGTTTGCTTTGGTACTTCTCAAATACATGTTTAGCTTGCATATGCCACATTCTTATGTAAATTTGTTTATTTGCTCGGAATTTACGTTTTGAAATTCCAGTAGCAGTCCTCAATCTGTTTAGCAGCTTCTTCGTTCCAACTATTTGTTGAAAACCACAACAATAGTAAGTGACATAGCCGCAATTAAATCTGAAAGACTGTAGTCCATTCAATGCAATCCTTGCCGTGCGGCCTCAGATGAAACTGCAAGTTTGTTTGGGTTAGTACTTTACTTGTGCTTACTTCACTGTGACCAAATATGTCCTACTGCCTTTGCTTTTCAATTTGTTTGTCTGGATCTCACCGTTCCCTGTTTGTTTTACCTTTAGGAAAGGATGCAATAGTGAGGCACCACGACCTTGTCGTGCTGCTGGAGTGAGAACAATCACAAGACAGCTAAGCCCTGCAATAATCCAACACATGAACAACGTTTACCCTGAACGCAAAGGATCAGGTATGCTGCTGTTATTATATCTTTCATCTAAAAATGTTGTTCCATTGAGTTTGTTCTTGAGGCTGTTTAGTGTTCAGGTGACATCATGGGTGACATGGATAAATGCCCAACCCTTTCCTTGCAATAGAACAGATCTATTTGCTTATGGATGCTCCTGATAGACTGCATGCCGCTTCTATAATTTATTTATGCTTTTTTTCTCCTTCTATGGTCTGATCAAGCAGATGCCTTGGAAGCTGAAAACAATCAGCTGATCTTGCCTACATCTTTCTTCATATGAAGAAGAGGTATAACATGCAGGTGAATGCATACTCACGTGTTGTGTCTGTTTTTTTTGTGGTACCTGACCATGAAATTTAATTTGTAAGTGCAGTATGTGGGTCATTGGAACACAGATCAGAAAGGGAAGATGTGAAGCCATCTCGTGGATGAGCGAAACATCACAGCTGAACCCCACAAAGTACCAGGTATGCCACACCCATTTTACTCCCGGTGAGTAGCGATCTCTTCCTTCCTGGTAGTCCTGGCTCGCTTGAATGGGGGGACGGATTCCTTTGTTGGAAGCACGAGATTGGTTCCGTTCCGGGTCAAATTTGGAACCTCCTTCCTCTCCATTTAGATTTATTGTTTCGGTGTGGATTTGTGTGGCACCGTAGTGTTTGTTGCCACTAATGTTCCAATCCGCCCATCCATGCGTGGCCCTATTAGAGATTGTAGTATTCCACAAAATATTTTTCGTGCCCAACTGAAAACCACCCCTCTTTGCTGCCCCTTTTTGTTTTGTGACACATTCTACCAAGGATCATTTGCTGCGGAGGTTTTGCTTGGGAAGATGGCAAACATACGTGCACTTCTGGCCGGGTAAGATTTTAGATGATTGACGCTGCCGACGAATTTGTGCAAATTTTGATGCTTTTCGAGACTTAGTTCAAATAGTGACTTACCTGTGCTTCTCTTTTATCGTTCGATGGAGCAATCAAACGAGTAGTTACTGGTGATCGAGATTACTCCATATGTTAATCTGGAGTAATCATCGCGGTGGCCAACTGCATTTCCCTTGTCCAATAGGACTCCACTGGTGCACAAGATAAGGTAGGAGCCTGAGCCTCGCGGCTCTCGAACGTTCCTGTTCCAGCCCCTACACGCACCAAAGTTGGAAGAGCATGCCTCCGGCATTAACCTCTGTCTTCGACACCTACTGGGGTGTACAAAGGAGCAGGTTTTTGGAGAGCGTATACGTGATTGCTTGTGTTCTCGGTGACAGGAAAATATGCTTCCTAGCAGCAGTGAACGTCTATTTCTTGACGACATTTAGGTGAGTGAACTACTATTTGCTCTCTGAACTACTATAGAACTGTTCAGTTTGCTCTCTGAACTACTATAGAATAAATCAGTCTCGTCTACTATAGAACCTTTCTAAATCAGTTTTCTGAAGACGACTCTGCACTGGCTATTACTTGACGTCTGTTTGCTCTCTGAACTACTATAGAATAAATCAGTTGAATAATAACATTGCCATTTTTAATTTTATGTCAAACTTTCTATTGGTTTATCTCTGGATTTTGAGAATTTTCCTCAAATACTTTATGTTGGAACTCGTAAATTGGCTGCAATCTTGAACTGAGATAACTTGGAATGGTTGATTCTTGCTGTCAAATAAAACTGTTTTTGCATTTTCATGCAACTTGTACCACTCAGATTCTGTCCTTGTCCCTGTTTTATTTTAACTTATCTTCAGAGTTTTATTATTCGAACTTGTCAAAGTATGCTCCAAATGCCCCTGTTCACTGATCATGCACTGTCGTCTGTGGTTTAAAATTACTCAGGGCTGGATGCATCTATTTATGTTCTGGTGGATTCAATATATGCTTCACAGACCGCAGGAGATGGTTACTGTGGCAATTTGTCTGACTATGAGGTTCGTCTTAGGTGAACTGTCCATATAAGTCTGCAATAAGATTTAGTTCTAATTTAATGGTCTGATAATGGAACTGTGTTTGCAATACTGCAGGATAATTCCTATGGAGGGATAAACAAGGGAAGGTTCATGGATGGGAAAAAAAGAGAAAGAGATATGGAGGTCAAGCACAGGGAAGTAGAGGCCCATTAGATGGTAGCGCTGATGAACCCATGCCGCTCCCAAATCCAATGGTTGGATTTAGCTTGCCAGATCAGTGGCCAAGACCAGTGAACAGAGATCTACCTTCACAAGCTATGGGTCCATCATACTTCTACTACGAGAATGTTGCTCTTGCTCCAAAAGGTGTTTGGACTATCATATCAAGATTCTTGTATGATATTTAGCCGGAGTCTGTGGACTCGAAGTACTTCTTCTGTGCTGCTGCCAGGAAAAGAGGTTATATACACAATTTGCCACTTGAGAACAGGTCACCTCTCCTCCCTAAACCTCCAAGGACAATATCCGCAGCATCAGTACTCTAAACTGTATTACTTTAGCTACAAGTAAAACAAGTAGTACCATAAGTACCATGTGTAATATAAATATGCATAAGCTCTTTGGAAACATCAGCATGTGTAATATACATATATATGTGTAGGCGCACGATGGCGCGCACCATTCACTAGTGTATGTTTGTTCTTAGTTGTGTAGTGACATTTGTATTATTGTGGATAATTGTTGATGGATTAATTTTTATTTTTTTAACCATTTAAAATTGTCTCATTGGACTGTCTGTCGCTAAAACCATATGTACCATCGCAGCAATGGACTATCTGTCGCTAAAAAGTAGCAATGGACTATCTGTCGCTAAAAAGTAGCAATGGACTATCTGTCGCTATAAATATTCAGGGCAGCAGACTGTCTGACGCTAAAAGTACTGTCTGACGCTAAAGATTTTTAGCGACAGGACTTACAGCGTCTGCAGAAGTCTGACGCTATAACTTTTTAGCGTCAGATTGTCTGTCGCTGTAGCCGCTTTTAGCGTCAGACCGTCCATTGCTAATCTTGGTGTTGTGGTGTAGTGTTGGCAGCTTATGCAATGTTTATTTTAATAATTTGTCCCTTAGGTTGTAGTTTGTCTTGTTTTCTGCCGCTACTCTCTCTTTTAATAAATGCCAACTTCCCCTCTCCAATTAGCAGCTTATGTAGTGCTTGTTGTAATAAATTGCCCCATGTTGCAGCTTGTCTTGATTTGTGCTGCTACTCATGTTTTTTAATAAATGCCCCCAGTTGATAGCGAGTCATGTTTTCTGGCTTTTGTAAGGTGTTGTATAATAACTTAACTCCAAGTTGGCAGCTTATGTAATACTTATTTTAATAATTTGCCCCTCAAGTTGTACAACTATAGTATTACATGGTAGTTACTCATTTGATATTTTTTAACCCCCAGCTTGTGCATATTATGTTACAACTTTAGTATATTTTTTGAGTAACAACTTTAGTATTACATGATAGTAACTTTTTTTATATTCATTATATTCCCATATTAACAATTGATGTGCATACTATGTAACAAATTTAATATATTTTTGGAGTACCAACTTTAGTATTACATGGTAGTAATTTTTTTTGATATTTTTTGCCCCGAGCTTGTGTATACTATGTGATAATTTTAGTATATTTCGTTAGTAGCAACTTTAGTATTATATGGCAGTAACTTTAATAAATCTCTAGCTCATATTATATATAAATTACTACTAAAATAAAATTCTTCGAAACATATGCAAGTGGGGGCTCGTTTTGTTCGTCTCGTCACATAGAACACACCGGTCTAGACGGAATTGAAAACGGATACACCATTCAAAACTTATACCAATTTAAATTAAATATTTCGCATTTTTGAGGTTACATCAGCATGAAAGGACATTTCACTTGCGTCTACAGGTTGAAAAAGAGAAAATTGCGGGCGGTTTTAATTGCATGCTGGGGCATCGCTTACGGAAAAGTGGGGTCACGCGATATCTGCATCCTAGTCTTTGCATTTATTATTGGAAAAAAAAAGTCTGTCTAACCTCCCTCAATCATTGAGTGAGTCCAATTTATAAGCGTTAGCCAAATGATTTCACGAAATAATTCTGATTCAGCAGAAAAATATTTCTATAGAAAGTCTTGATGTAAAACATTTCTAGAAGAATTTGGATCCTACCTAACACACCTTTAATATTAGAAAAATTGTTATAACTTAGAAAAATAGGAAGTCAGTTTCATTTTTTGTAAAAACCATGCTCTACGTTGTTCTTTTTTCTCCAAAATGCAAGAGAATTGTGTTTCATTTTCATTAAGATAATAGAGTTTATAATACAAGAAAGGAAGGCCTATAAGGGTCGGCAAGGCTGGAAAGGCGATTACATATGAGAATTGCGACAGGTTCAGCTAGAATGCACGTTTTATCTAGCGTCCTAGAAGGTAGACAAGCCATTGCGCCGGCCGCAATCCATCGCTCTACCTCTGCTCTTATGATGGCTATGAGATTGAGAGGCGTAGCTAATTCATTTCTGAAGCAGCGAGCGTTGCGCTCTTTCCAGACTTCCCAGGAGACCAAGGCGAATAAGGAGTCTATCCCGGCTCATTGGTCGTCACTCCACGGTGATCGCAGACTCCGCCACCATGCTATGACGGGTTGCGCTGGTTGAGGAAGTTGCCGCCTTAGTGCCTGGCAGACGAAGAACCATACTTCTATGGTGTAGGGGCAGGTTTAGAAGAAGAGGCCGGGCAAGCCGTCCCGGTGCAGCACGCGTCTAGCAGCCATTGCTTGGGCGGTGACGCGCAGAGCAAAGCGAGGCAAGTGCTCATGAAGCGACTAGGCGTCACATAGGAAGAAGGCAAAACTCTGGAGATGACCTTGCTGCGCTACGTCAACCTCTTTAAAGGTCCACTGTCTGACCTTGTCAGCAAGGTGTTGGTAGCACTCAGTGGCCTCGACGGGCCAAACATGTTAGGGTAGATCATGACGTAATGTTTCCTTGCACGATCCACGCTTATCGAGGACTTGTTCACGCCATGTGAGGCCAAGTTGTTATATAGAGGGGATTAAACGACGACGCGAGTCGAGACTCGGGCCTTTGGAGTGTTTACTGGGGAAGACGGAGCTGCTCCTTGTTGCTTGTGATAAGCTCGGCAATGACGACATGCGGTGGGCACCATTGGTTTGTGAGTTACCTCTCTGTGTAAGTGGGTTGTCGTGGGTTTTTTCTATGTATTAATCCGTACGTATGTAAGGTTTTTAGGCCTTTGTTTTCCTTATAAACTAGGTCAATTCTATTCTTATTGTTTGAAAGGAAGAGCTCCTGTCATTATGTTTCAAAAAAAGTTTGGCATACGCCGAAGCCACCTAACATCATTCCGGGTGCCCCCGTAACGTGTTGACGGTCATCAGACACCGACAATATGATTGAGCTCAAGTTTTTAAGCAAATGCCTAACTGCTTTCTTGGATGTTGCACTAATAATAGCCTTGTTCCCAAATATTTTCCCTTATGCTAAGAATATCAACTTGTCACTCAAAGAAGCTACGGCGGCAGAAAATGTGCTGGATCTTTTCAAGCTCCCAATGACCTGCTTATGAAGAATTTTTGAAACCACGGGATCTTTTGAATTCTTTACGGGGTGCACAATTGCCAAATGATCAGTGGAAGTATATGTGGAATTCACTTCATAAATTTAACTAGTTTTATGCTCACCACTTTGCTTCTCTTTCATGCCTGCTCCATTTCTTTGGCTGTGGAAATCAAAGTATACCCCTAGAATCAAGCTCTTTATGTGGCTCCTCTTTAGTGATCGATTGAACACCAGAAACATATCAAGGAGAAGGAACGAATTTTTTGCAGGGAGTCTACAACTGTGTCATGTGTAATGAGGGTGTTGAGGAAACAGCCATGCACCTCTGTTTTTTTAGTGTTCTTCCTGCATAACTAGGGGATTTGTGTAATTGTGTTGAATATGCAATGGACAATCCAAGAAAGCTTATTTCAGATGATTACACAACAGAAATCTTGCATGGGAGTGCCTTTCTTCATGGAAACCTTTATGATTACAGCGTGATGCATTTGGGAAGAAAGAAATGACTATATCTTCATCAACAAGCAGTCACCAGTTGTCATTGTTTGGAAACTCCTCTTTGCAAGTGAAGTTAAGCTTCACTTTTGCCGGCTGCCAGAAACGTACCTCCATCAGACCATTATGTTATGGATTTGACTCTTTGTAATAGCTTGTTTTCTTCTTTTAGTTCTTGTAACTAGGTGAGTCCTCTCCTACCTTGGGATAGCTCCATTATTGTCTTCCTTGAGGTGTTGATCACTTGACATTTACGTTGCCTTTGTTCAAGCCATTCTTGTATCCAAATGTACTAAAATCTTGTATACTAGCAAACCACATTAGTCAATTTGATCGTGTTGTCAATCAACCACCAAAATTATATATGGCCCATGCTAGGTGTGTCTTTGTCCTTACACCCCATGCTTATCAAAAAAAAAAAAAAGAAAAAAGATGAAGCGAGACTTTGGCAGGTGCACATCGGATGCTAAACGATTGAGTGAGATCTTATCGAGGATCAAGCTGAGCGCCTATTTCACCTATTTTGTGCTGTGAGTAACTCTCTCCTATATACTATACTAATACAGTAATAGTAAAGGCGTGCAGAGCCCTACCGGTAGGGGGGGAAAAGAGAGACAACTATGTGTATGAATGTGTAGTAGGCTAGTTGCTCGCTGCACAAAAAACACTTCCCGTTCACACCACCCGCATTTTCGTCTCAAGAGATACGCGCGTACAGTTGGATGCAGAACTGACGAACGCCAGCCGTGCATCTCAGAACGGACGTCTCTTCGATGAACCTAACGGCTCCTGATGCTATATGCTGGCCGTGCGCGCGTTCCCGCCAACTCATTCCCCAGCTTGACCTTACGTGAGCCGGCTGTTCAGAGTCAGACCATACCATTTCTGCTCGGACGCCTCCGCTACAAAATCCCTGTGATCTCCCCCTCCTCCGATCCTCACAGCAGCAACCAGCCGCCACGAAACCCTAGAAGCTTCCCTGCTTCTGATCCCTCCTAGTAGCTACATCGACCGCCATGGCTCGCAATGGTAGAGTAAGAGTCTCCCGTTCCGGCGACGGCAAACCGGGAGATAGTCGGGATCGGATCAGCGCGCTCCCGGACAGTATACTCCATCAGATCCTGGTGCTGGTGCCCCTGGTCGACGCTGTCCGCACCTGCGTGCTCTCCCGCCACTGGCGCGGCGTCTGGACGCGCCTCCCGCTGCTCTTCTTCGACGACGTGCAGGCGCCCCGAGTGTCGCGCTTCCCGGACCTCATCGACGGCGTCCTCCGCGGGTACGCCGACGACGTTGACATGGGGGACCTGTTCGTCTCGGTCTACCGCCGCGACAGCGTCGGCGACAACCCCATCAGCTTCGTCTCCACCTTGGCCGACCTCGCCGCTCAGCGCATCTCCGGCAGGTTCGGCCTCTACCTGTCCCCTGCCACAGTCACCGTGTACCCGGAGGAATTCCTCAAAAACCTGTTCCCGGACCCGGAGGATGACGAGGAGGAGGAGGAGGCGATGACGCTCCAGTTGCCGTGCTTCCCGAGGGTGACGGAGCTCTCCATCACCTTCATGGGCGTGGACCTCGGCATGCCGACCACAGACACGTTTGCCAAGCTGACCAAGCTGTTCATCTCTGGCGTCCGGTTCACGGACGGCGGCGAGGAAATCAGCCAAGTCGTGTCGCTGTGCTGCCCGTGCATCGAGAGGCTGGAGCTGCACAGGATTGGCGGCCTGAGGAGGCTCACCGTCTTCGCACAGTCACTGGTGAGCATGGTCCTGTCCAGAATCCTGGTGCTGGAGCAACTCCTGGTGGCGGCCGAAAACCTCCGCCACATGCTGGTGGACAAGTGTTTTGTGCTAAGCATCACCCGAGCCTTCATGTTCCTCTCCGTGCCGGCGTTGGAACAGCTCCTTTGGCAAGACCGCTGCCCCGAGGTGATTCAACACTGGATGCTACCTAGCTGCCTCCAGAGGCTCGTCGTTGCCGAGCTCGAGCTCAGTTATCTGTTTGGCGCTGGAGGCAGGTCTAATTTTGCAAGGATCCTGCAGCTTTTCAAGTGTGTTGATACTCTTCGCCTCGAATTCCCTACTTCACAGGTACGTATATAAGTTTGCACTTTGCAGTAGCCCTAGTAATTTATGTACTATATATATGAAATGCGAAGCTATTTAGAAAAGAAAAATTTACTTTATACATACATCGCCTCTGCTTGATCATTGTACCTTGATGGTGACAATGATGATCTGTAAGAAAAAACTTACTCAATCGATTTTAATCAATTAAGATGTATGTATGGTAGAGCTAAACAATGTGTCTAATAAAGATTATTGCTTGGTACCTCTTTGCAGGATCGTACAGATCAAGAGAGTCTTATAGAGAATGTAAACCTTCCTTGTTATTCAGAGTTGGAGTTCATGGTGAACCACACTAGGCACAGGTTTGGCCCAACAATTCTAAACCTTCTCAGGAAATGTAGTTGCGTGAAAAAGGTGACACTTCAGATGTTCGGTAGGGAGGTATGTATGACTCTCTTATGATTATCTACTTTGCTCCTCTTTTGTTCACATGACTGTGCCTATCAAAGCCAATTCAGGTATTAATTAGATTATTGTTCTAACTTTATTGCTTCAGGTTGGGTACATCCCATGCGCTTCTAACTGCAGCTGTCGTCAACTATCAGTCTGGACAGACAAGGCCATCAACTTAGACTCTCTAGAATGCGTGGCAATGTATGAGTTTAGGGCCACACAAGATGAGAGGAGTTTTATATACTACATTATGAGAAATGCAAAGCGCCTCCGCAAGGTTTCTATACTATTCTCTTTGGGTGCCAATCCAACAAGAAGGTTTTTCCACAAACTCTGCAAATTATCTGCATCATCAGGATGCACTGTTGACTGCTACTCCCACTGAAAGTCAGGCCTACATATGCATGATGACGAGCTCAGGCATATATAAAGTAAAGGAAACTGAACTGGTGCCTTGTCAGAGTTATCAAAGAACGCCATAGTCTTTGTTGTTTCTTGTTATTGTTGCTTGGAGTATTTGTTCTTTTGAGAGATATTCTCAAACTGTTTTGCATTGTAAGATCAAACTTTTATCGCTAAGTTAATGCAAAATGGTCTAGTGTGTGCTATATTTGAAGTCAGCATATATCATTTCAATTTGTTCGAATGTTGTCAAGCTTGACTCTTGAGCATCTACAATGTTCCATGATAGTTGGTGCTTAATTACAGTAATTTGTGCCACGTTATACTTGTTGGAGTTGTTCCAAATTCACTCCAGGATATAGGCCGGGCTTCTGACGGAGTACACCCTTGCTAGGGTTTCGTGGAGACTTGATTCTCTTGTAAGCCGCCATAGGCGTGTAACCCAAAACTCTTGAGATAGTGAGATTGTTAGCTGGCTGGTGCCCGTGGTTTTTCCCCTTCACATCGGAGGGGTTTTCCATGTTAAATCGTGTGTCTCCTCTGTGGCTTGATTCTTTACTTCATATTCCTATACGTCGTTCATAACAAGTGGTACCAGAGCTTTGGTTGCTGTTAGGGTTCATGACGACGTCGATGAAGTTCGATCTTCCGCTGCTGAACTACGACACGCGGTTCTCGCTATGGCAAGTCAAGATGCGGGGGATTCTGGCGCAGACTCATGACTATGATGAGGCGCTGGATAGTTTCGGAAAGAGGAAGGCCGAGTGGACTCCAGAAGAGATCCGCAAGGATCAGAAGGCGCTCGCCCTAATTCAGTTGCATCTTCATAATGATATTTTGCAGGAGTGTCTGAAAGAGAAAACTGCTGCAGAACTATGGCTGAAACTGGAATCGATCTGTATGTCCAAGGATCTAACCAGTAAGATGCAGATGAAGATGAAGCTGTTCACCCTGAAGATGAAGGAGGAGGATTCAGTGATGAGCCACATCGCTGAATTCAAGAAGATCGTCGCCGACCTAGTGTCGATGGAGGTGAAGTATGATGATGAGGACTTAGGTCTTTTACTGCTATGTTCTTTGCCAAATTCGTATGCAAATTTTCGTGACACCATACTTTTGAGCCGTGATGAACTAACCCTAAAGGAAGTTTATGAGGCTCTCCAGTCTAGGGAGAAGATGAGAGGCATGGTGCAGAATGACGGGACGTCGTCCTCCAAGGGCGATGCTTTGCATGTGAGAGGCAGAACTGAAAACAGATCCTCCAATGATGGCAATGATGGAAGAAAGAACTACGAAAGGAGAGGCCGTTCAAAGTCCAAGCCGCATGGTAATAAAAAGTTCTGTGTTTATTGCAAGCTGACAAATCATAATGTTGAGGATTGCAGAAAAGTACAGAATAAGGAGAAGAGGAAAAACAAGTCGGCTGGTAAGGTCTCTGTTGCTGCTGCTGCGTCTGATGATGATTCTGGAGATTGTCTGGTAGTATTTGCTGGTTGTGTTGCTAGTCATGATGAATGGATTCTCGATTCCGCATGTTCATTTCATATTTGCACTAACAGAAATTGGTTTAGCTTGTATAAGCCTGTGCAGAAAGGGGATGTTGTGCGGATGGGAGATGATAACCCGTGTGACATTGTGGGGATTGGATCAGTTCAGATCAAAACTGATGATGGCATGACACGCACGCTGAAAAACGTCAGGTATATACCAGGGATGTCCAGAAATCTTATCTCATTGAGCACGCTTGATGCAGAAGGTTACAAATATTCCGGTTCAGATGGCGTTCTAAAGGTATCAAAATGTTCTCTTGTTTGCTTGAAAGGTGATCTTAATTCTGCAAAGTTATATGTCCTTAGAGGGTATACTTTACATGGTTCTGATTCCGCTGTTGCTGCTGTTACTAATGATGAACCTAGTAAAACTAACCTTTGGTATATGCGTTTGGGACATATGAGTCACCATGGTATGGCAGAATTGATGAAGAGAAACCTGCTGGATGGCTGCACTTTGAGTAAAATAAAGTTTTGTGAGCATTGTATTTTCGGGAAGCATAAAAGGGTACATTTCAACACTTCTGTTCACACCACTAAAGGTACTCTTGATTATGTTCATGCTGATTTATGGGGCCCTTCCCGTAAGTCCTCACTTGGTGGTGCTCGTTACATGCTTACAATTATTGATGATTACTCTAGAAGGGTTTGGCCTTATTTTCCGAAAATGCAGAAAGATGATACTTTTGCTTTGCTTTTAAGGACTAGAAAAGTAATGATAGAAAGGCAAACTAAAAGGAAGGTAAAATTGCTTCGATCGATAATGGTGGAGAATTTTGTTCGCGTGAATTTAATGATTATTGCAGATCGGAAGGCATTGTTAGGCATCACACCATACCCCATACTCCACAATGAATGGTGGCTGGCGAACGCATGAAACGAACCATCATGTCCAAGGCCGTTGCATTACGCCTAATGCCGGGATGAGCAAGCATTTTTGGGCTGAAGTCGCTAATACCTGCTGTTACTTGATAAACAGTCGCCTTCTATTCCACTAAATAAAAGAACTCCTATTGAGGTATGGTCTGCAGTGCGCTCACGATTATTCACAGTTGAAAGTTTTTGGATGCACCGCTTATGCTCATGTTGATAATGGAAAATTAGAGCCTAGAGCTATTAAGTGTCTTTTCCTTGGTTATAGTTCGGGAGTCAAAGGCTATAAATTGTGGAATCTGAAACAGAAAGACTTTTATGAGCGTAAGTGTTGTTTTCAATGAATCTGTGATGTTTATTGACGGTTGCCCTCGGATCATGTTCCAGAAAAAGAGCTGCAGCGTATGCGCATGCAGGTGGAGCATGTTGATGATGATACAGGTGTGCAGGTGGAGCCTGTTGATGAGCATGGTGACCATGATAATGATGTTGCTGAGGATGATGCTCATGATGATGTTCAACAAACTCCTCCTATTTTGCAGTTAGAGGAGGATTTACCTATTGCTCAACGCAAGTCAAAAAGGACAATTGCACCTCCTAAGCGTCTTATTGAAGAGTGTAATTTATCTTGCTATGCTTTGAGTTGTGCTGAACAGGTGGAGAATGTTCATGAGCCAGCAACCTATAAAGAAGCTATTCGTTGTGGTGATACTGAGAATTGGATTTCTGCTATGCATGAGGAGATGCAGTCTCTTGAGAAGAACAGTATATGGGAGATTGTACCTTTGCCTAAGAATAAGAAGACCATCAGCTGCAAATGGATCTTCAAGAGAAAGGAGGGTTTATCTCCAAGCGAGCCTCCAAAGTATAAGGCAAGGTTAGTTGCTAAAGGCTACAGTCAAATTCCGGGTGTTGACTACAATGATGTGTTCTCTCTAGTGGTAAAACACAGTTCAATTCGTACTTTCCTTAGTATTGTTGTTTCACATGATCTTGAGCTTGAGCAGTTAGATGTGAAGACTGCGTTTTTGCATGGAGAGCTTGAGGAGGACATATACATGGACCAACCAGAAGGGTTCATAGTGCCTGACAAGAAAAAATATGTGTGCTAGTTGAAGAGATCCTTATATGGTTTGAAACAGTCCCCTCATCAGTGGAACAAGAGGTTTGATTCATTTATGTTAGCACACAGTTTTAAAAGATTTAAGTATGATAGCTGTGTTTACATCAAGCATGTTAATGGATCACCTATATATTTGCTGTTATATGTTGATGATATGCTGATTGCTGCCAAGAGTAAGATTGAAATCATTAAGTTAAAGAAGCTATTGAGTAGTGGTTTTGATATGAAAGATCTTGGTAGTGCTAAGAAAATTCTTGGTATGGAAATTAGTAGAGACGAAAAATCTGGTTTGTTATTTCTTAGTCAACAAAATTATATCAAGAAAGTTCTTCAAATGTTTCAACATGCAAAATGCTAAGGCTGTTAGTACCCTATTGCACCTCACTTTAAGTTGTCACCGCTTTCGGTGTCCTAGTACATCTGCGAGATTGAATACATGTCAAGGGTTCCTTATTCTAGTGTTTGTTGGGTCTTTGATGTATGCCATGGTTTGCTCTCGTCCCAGATTTGTCATATGCTATGAGTCTTGTTAGTAGATATATGTCTAATCCTGCCAAAGAACATTGGAGGCGATTCGGTGGATTTTCAGTACCTCGGAGGCACAAAGAGATTTCTGTTTAAAGTTTGGAAGAACCGATAAGGGTCTTATTGGCTATGTGGATTCTCGATTATGTTTCATGATCCGGACAGTGAAGATCACTTACAGATTATGTGTTTACTTTGTTGGCGATTGTCTTTGTGAGTTGGAGGGCTACTTTACGATCGATTGTTGCTTTGTCTACTACTGAAGCGAATATATATGGCTATTTGTGAAGCGTGCAAAGAATTAATTTGGCTGAAAGGTTTGTACTGAGCTTTGTGGAGTTGAATCTTGCATAAGTTTGCACTTTGTGATACCAAAGTGCAATTTACCTTACTAAAGATCAGATGTTCCATGAGAGAACTAAGCACATAGATATCAAGTATCATTTTGTGCGTGATGTGATTGAAGAAGGTAAGCTGAAGGTATGCAAGATTAGTACTCATGATAATCCTGCTGATACGATGACAAAGCCTGTTCCTGTTGTTAAGTTTGAGCTGTGCTCAAGCTTAGTTGGTTTAATTGGATAGTCCAAGAGACTATTGTTGGCACCAGTGGTTTTCTATCTTTGTTATATTCAGGATGAAGGGTTGATTTATGATACAAGATGAATTTGTCTCAAGGTGAAGTTTGTTGGAGTTGTTCCAAATTCACTCCAGGATATAGGCCGGGCTTCTGACGGAGTACACCCTTGCTAGGGTTTTGTGGAGACTTGATTCTCTTATAAGCCGCCATAGGCGTGTAACCCAAAACTCTTGAGATAGTGAGATTGTTGCTGGCTGGTGCCCGTGGTTTTTCCCTTCACATCGGAGGGGTTTTCCACGTTAAATCGTGTGTCTCCTCTGTGGCTTGATTCTTTACTTCATATTCCTATACGTCGTTCATAACAATACTAGGTGCAAATATATTGATCTGAACCATCAATGTTTATAAACATCTGGTGCAAAATGGTTTGGTAGATGACTACGACGATGCTCTAGCCAGAATAGTATGCACCCGCTTACAATTGAACCTGTTTTTTTTTTCAAAAGGTCGACAACACATTTGCTGAAATATATTACAAGGGTACAAAGAAAAGAAAACGATTACAAATGTGCCCCCTTGGGACGACTCGACTGTACGTACTTTACCACCGTACAAGAACCTGACCGTATCGATGCTTACAGTTTGATGGTTATGTTTGCAATTTGCAAATGATTGCTAGCTTGTATCTGGCTATGCTGCAGAATTAGTATCTTGTCAACAGGTGTACAAGTTCATGTGACTGTTTTAAAATGGCATGCCCTAGATGCTTATGTGGTGGCACCGAACTAAAGCTTCCAGCCATAAAACTGATCTCTGCACGACTGCACCGATATCCAAGCTTGAGGGGATACTCAAGCAGAATTTCTGCCCAGAACAAGCTCGATCACATCGGCTCCATGTTGAGGTCTTGGAGCAACTGATGTTAAGCGCGCGAGGTCTGACATGTGTTACTTGTGAGAAAGTTCCGTGGTGAAGCTCACTCCAACATAATAATCCTGAAGCATGTCAGGCATGTTGGCTGGATCGATCTTCACATCCATATGTAGCTTTTATTCGTGCTCTATACAAGTTTATGCTATTATTTTAGTTCTCAAAGAATGATAGTTTTGCAGCTGCAAGAATAAAGAATTAGTAAAGGTCATTGTTAGTTCATATATGTTGCTAGATAGTATATGTGTATAGCTGTGAAAACTACTGTATTTAAGTTTTCTAGCTAGGGTGAGTTTGATGCTTAAACTAATAACCTATTTGTTAGACCACATGCGAAAATGTGTTCTCTGCCTATATCATGTGATATTTAGCATTTGTTTGTTAATATTTTCAATTCATGAACATTTAGCTATCTCGTATAGTCATTTAAAAGAGGCATGTATGGTGGTAGAAAAGAGTTGTAACTAATACTACTTGCACTGATGATTTTAGTTCTAATAGCTATATTGTACTAATTCAAACCAATGTACCTTGGATCATTAAGCAATTGGCCCGTTTCTTAGACAGGTTCTCATCGAACTATTGAATTTTATTGGTTTTTTTATTCATGATCAAACATATATAACATTATTATATTGATATGCTGGATCCTCTTAGTAACAGGAACACATGATCCATCGTCAAAACCATGAGAGACAATAGTGATGAACAAGGGTAGCATTCTAAAAATGCATCTAGGCCCTAATTGGTTATTAGTGGATTGGATGACAACATGATTAAGGGACTAATGTATTTCATGCGAATTATAGGTATTGAGTCCTAGGTAAAATCGATATGATTGGGATCAAGTTTTGAAGCAAATGCCTGACTATTTCTTGGATGTTGCACTAATAGCCTTGTTCCCTAATCTTTTGCCATATCCTAAGAATGTCAACTTGTCACTTAAAGGGGCTATGGCTGTAGAAAATGTGCTGGATCTTTTCAAGCTCCCAATGTCTAGACCTGATTATGAAGAATTTTTTGAAACTGCAGGATCTTTTTAATTCTTTGTGGGGTGCACAATTGCCAAATGATCAGTGGAAGTATATGTGGAATTCACTTTATAAATTTAACTAGTTTTATGCTCAACACTTTGCTTCTCTTTCACGCCTGCTCCTTTTCTTTGGCTGTGGAAATCAAAGTGCACCCCTAGCACCAGAAGCATATTGAGGAGAAGGAATGGCTTTTTTCGGGAAGGCTACAACTATGTCATGTGTCATGAGGGTGTTGAGGAAGCAGCCATACACCTCTTTTTTTAGTGTTCTTCCAGCATAACCAAGTTGTTTCTATTGAATATGCAATGGATAATCCAAGGGAGCTTATTTCAAATGATCACACAACCATTATCTCACATGGGACTGCCTTTCTTCATGGAAATCTTTATTACTGCAGTGTGATGCATTTGGAAAGAAAGAAATGAATATCTTCAACAACAAGCGGACATCAGTTGTTGTTTGGAAACTTCTCTTTTGCAAGTGAAATTGAGCTTCACTTTTGCCAGCTACTAGAAACCCTCCATTAGACCATTATGTTATGGCTCGACTCTTTATCATAGCTTGTTTTCTTCTTTTAGTTCTTGTAACTAGGTGAGTCGTCCTTCTCTCCTACCTTGGGATAGCTCTTCGCTATCCCTGTTGTAGTGTTGGTCTCTATTTTCCTAGGGAGCTTTTGCTCCACAGGTTGTGCCAAAAAAGGTTTTGAAGCAAATGACATAAATGATTTATGAGTCCAAGGTTAATTGAACAAATGCATAAGTAACAAGCAAGTGATGAAAATAGCAAAAGGGATATGGTTTGATGGAAATCAATTGGTCTCTCATGTGAATCTTGGTCATATTGTGCAATGTTGAAATAGGGTTTCATAATTGATAAGTTGGCAAGTATGTATATTAAATGAAAGATGAGACATAAGTGATTGCATATGAGATGGTCCCACTCGTGAAGATGGCTTGATCAAATCAAGAATGTTGAAGACGAGTGGACAATATGTGCATTATTGAGAAGAAAACTTATGAAACAATCTCATTCAAGTAGAAGACAACGATGCAAATGAAATAGTTTTCAATGTGTGCTTAAAGTTGAACCAAGACAAGATGTGACTCTATGGCTTGATAGAGTGGAGATAGCAAGGAAATGGTTTCAAGGTACTAAGTGAAGGTGAAAGGCAAGTGATGGCTTGGAGACCGAGGCACCATAACTGGGGTGAAGAAGAGAGTACTTACATTGAGTCGAGATACCAATCAAGCTATGAAAAGGCCATGTTTTGTGGAGGATCACATCATTGTTTAATCATAAGGAAAAACTATAGTATAATGCGCACGCCCTTGCGCGTGTGGAGTAACAATTAAATAGAGTATACATGTTGTAAAAATAGAAAACATGTCTTGGTAACGGTTACAACTATCTTGTGTTCTTTCCATACAACCTCAAAGACCACTTAGAATCATCAGATGAATATTCCATAATTCATTGAGGCCCAGCTATGGTTTCGAAAAAAGTAACATACATGAGGTCATTATGTAAACCTATCATACACCAAACATTGTGCAATGACATGTAACTGCAATATTGGTGGACCACCGAACATCTTGTAGTAAATAACAGTTTGTTACATAAGGTAACAAATGCAGGTCTTAAGTAATTTCAAAGTTACACATTCATGCACAATAATCATGTGCGAGATTCATGAATTCAATGAGTCCTTGGAGTTTAATCCCATACAAATCCAACCCGTTGGCATTCAACCAAACACCTTGGCCATAACAATGATGAGGAGGTCCATGAAATGGGATCTAGATCTCGGTGTTAGTTTGATCTCCACCAATTGGCCCAACGGCCAATTGGGCCCTTGGATCCGCGCCCTGATCGGGGGCGCCCAACTGCTCCATCGTTGGTGGGCCCCCATCGCACAGCACCATAAAAGGGAAGTGGTGGCTGGGGCACAAGGCACGAGATTCCCCTGAGCTACCAGGCGCCCCACCGACCATTCCCTAAACATAACCGATCTAGTGAGGGGGTGCTGCCAGCGATGGGAAGTCATCACCGACTTCACCGTCGTCTCTGTATCGCCACCACTACACCGGACTTCACCACCCACACTGCGTACCCGCTGCCATGGTGGCTACTTCCTCCTCTACCTCCTCCGCCAAGCCCGAAGGTATGGCCCCTTTACTCTCTCTACCTCCTTGTCCCAAGTTCACTGTTACTCGATTTGAATCAACCAGTAAGCAATTCACCCTCAGTACTACACCTAGATGAATCCTAAGCATCTAACATTGGCGACGCCTAACATTGGTATCAGAGCCATCGATCTAGTGTGTAGTTTTGGTAGGGGTAGCAGAAATTAGAAGGAGGTGAGAGATCCGGTTCAGATCTAAGCAGAAGAAAAGAACACGAACTCTAAACCCTAATCGAGTGAAGAAAAGAAGAAAGGGGTCTCGGTTTTGAGATGAACTCAAACCCTAACCCTAACCCGTGTAGAGTAGGCGGGGAACATGAACAGTGGGTCCGCCCAAACCCGAACCCTAAGACCTAACCCTAGTAGAAGAAGGACGGAGCGGTGAGAGTACCTACCAGGGCTCCTTCACCACAGACACCACCGCCATAGCGTGGGAAGCAGACCGCGTCATCGTATCCGCCAGCGCGCGAGAAAAAGGATGAGCCGCCGCTCGTCAAGTGCGCGCGAGCTCTGGCCAAGGGCGCCGCCGCTAGGCCCCTCGATGGTGGTGCCCTCACCCGCTGGGGAGTCGCGCGCGTCAGCGACGGCTCCATCATCCCTTTGCCCTCATCGGTGACTACCGCTCAGAGAGGGAGAGGGAGAGAGAGAGGGAGGAAGAAACAAATGGCTAGGGTTTTCTGGGGGATGGTGCCGTCACCGTTTTTTATCCTCCGAAGCCTTAGCCAGCCGTCCGATCTGCATCGACGGCACATAAGCCACAGGCCGGAGGCTGGCCTAGGCGGGCGGCTTTGCCGGCCCAGGCCCAGGTTGCGGCCTAGGAAGGCGCAGCGTGCGATCAAGCGAGGTGGACCGGGTTGAAAGCAGGTCGGGCCAAATGAATAGTAAACACAGAGTTTTTGTTTTATTATTTTCAGAAGCAAATTTCAATGAACTTTGTCAAGTTATGAATCTCTGTCAAAATCGTGCTCAGCCATCCGATCTGCATCTACAACACAGAAGCCACGGGCCGGAGGCCGGCCTAGGCGAGCGCGAGCGGGCGGGCGGCTTTGCCGGCCTAGGCCCAGGTTGCGGCTCGAAGGCGCAGCGCGCGAGCAAGCGAGGTGGACCGGGCTGAAAGCAGGCCGGGCTGAATGAATAGTAAACGCAGAGTTTTTGTTTTATTATTTTCAGAAGCAAATTTTGATGAATTTTGTCAAGTTATGAATCTCTGTCAAAATTTAAACCAAATGGATAATTTTTCCAGAGTAGATGAGTAAAGTAAAATGATTATGAAAAGTAGATAAATAATTTTTTCATGTTTCCGCTACAAAGTTTAAAGTTTATTATCTTCTAATTAAATTTGAATCAATAGGAGAATTTAATTTGAAGAGCAGTTATATTTAGTAAATTGTGATCATGTTTATCCTCTAATTAAATTGGAACCAACGGGAAAATTTAATTAGAGAAGTAGTCCGTTTTTGTTTAAGTAAAATTATGGTATTGTCATTTTCTGACCAATGTTGATGATGACAATATTATAATAAATTTAAGTTTGAAGTTTAAATCTCTGATAAATTTTACATAAACGTGGTCAATTTTTCAGAGAGTAGATAAGGACCAAGAAATGTTTCTAAACTAAAAGAATGTATTTCATTATCATGTTTTCGCTGAAATGAAGTTGATTATCTTCTAATTAAATTCGAACCAACGAGAGAATTTAATTTTGAAGAGTAGTTATATGGATTTCAAGTTAATTTATGAGTTTTATGTATTAATTCTATTTTCTGCCCAATGGTGATGTTGAATTAATGCAGAAGCATATTGTATGTTTTATTTTGACCGACGAGATCACTCGATTGTATGTCAACGGGCTGCAAGGCTGGGGTATGTGAATGAAAAGGCTTGAGTCAAGCCAGTTCATGACAGTTTTTATTAGTTTACTAATTTTCTGATTAAATTAGAACTAACAGGAAGATTTAATTAAAAAATAAAGTATAAGTGAATGTTTTAGTCGTCATGACTAAGTTTTCGTATAGATATATCTCGCATGGGGAGAAGTTTTGGCATAGTAATTATGCTAGTCCATCCTGCATGGCGGGAGAAGTTTTATGATGACTCATATGTTTTTGTATCCCGCATAGCAAGAGAAGTTTGGGTAGCTCTTATGCTATCCTAGTATTGACCATGGCACAATAGAAATACATCGTCATGGTCAATACTACCCAAAGGATAAGAAAAAGATGCAAGCGTGACTTACAAAAGTACTGCTAATGAAAGACCTCGTTGAGTTCTTAAAGTGAATTAAGGAAAGTGTACTCTTAAACGGATCAAGAAATAACTTTGTTTACATGACACAATCATGTGAATGAAGTAAGTTACAAGTGTCTCCTCGTTTACAGACTTTCTGAATAGTTATCAAAATTGTGGTAGTAAAGTTCATGCCATATTTCGAGGGGGAGAATATTAAGATCAATTAAGAAAAATACTCTTCATTAAGAGTGAGATAAAGATCAATTAAGAAATATACTCTTCATTAAGAGCGAGATAAAGACCATTGGAGAAGTATAACGGTTACAACAATGATACCCCTAAGCCGAGAAATAGCTAAATTCCTAGACCTTTTAAAGTTCCGATAGGAAAATAGTGTAGTCAGTCTCAAAGATGTTAAGGTGGTGCTTCAAGCGCCATATGAGATTTTAATGGATTAAACCCAAAATAAGATATTTGAAGATACACTATCTTTAGAAAAGATGGGAAGATCTGGGGAAGCACGGTATGCAGAGGTATGTAGAGACCTAAGACTTGAAGAGAAGCGAGACTGCGTGCCCACTTCAGTGATTAAAAACAACAAATTTCTCAATATCTGTTGATGTTGTATAATTTATACAACACCTGTTGTTGGCTCTTCGAAGAAGATGAATAATATAAACAAGGATCTTGTGATACAGGAGCCTATAGAATCAATTGCCTCTTGGCAATGAAGGGCAACAACCCCATATGAAAATGCCAGTAGCTGAGGCCCCAAAAGGTCTCAAAGAATTAGTAAACTAGTTTTTCTGATGACTATGAAGTCTATGTTAGTAAAGAAATTCAAATGAAGGTTGATCCCACCTCACTTGAAGAAGCCATGAGAAGCATTTACTCGTTTAAATGGCAAGAAGCTATGAAAGTTGAAATAAATTCGATGAATACCAATGATGTTTGGGACTTAGAAATAATTTCTAATGGAGCCAAAACAGTAGGCTGTTAATGGGTCTACAAGACAAAATGTAACTCTAAAGAGAGTGTAGAAAGATATAAAGCGTGACTTGTGGCAATATGCTTTACACAAAGAGAATGAAAAGATTACAATAAGAGTTTTCTCTCTAGTCTTATGCAAGGATTCTTTTAGAATCACAATGGTGTTCATGGCACATTACGCTTTAGAAATACATCAGATGGATGTAAAGACGGTATTCCTCAACAGGGATTTGTATGAAAAACGTTTACATGGTGTAACCCAAAAGGTTTTGTCATAAAAGAAAAGAACATATGGGATGCCGCCTGTAGAAATCTATTTATGGGTCAAAAGTAAGTCTCTAGACAGTAGTATTTGAAGTTGATGAAACAATGATAAGAAAGTTTGAGTTTAAAGAAAATAAGAAGGACAATAGTATTTATACGAAATTCAAGAATGGAAAATTCATTTTCCACATCATGTGAATACATGACATTCTACTCACTAGTAGTGATGTTAATCTGTCATTGGAGAAGAAGAAGTTTTGTCCTCAAGTTTCAATGTGAATGATCTTGGTGAAGCGTCATTGGTTCTAGAAATCAAAATTCACCGAGATAGAAGACAATGGGGTATTAGGACTATCACAAAGACATACTTAGAAAAGATTCTAAAGAAATAAAGTATGCATGTGAGTAAACCTACGCCTGCTCCTATAGTCAAGGGTAATAGTTTTGGGAACTTTAAGTGTTCTAGGAACCGATATGAGATCGATCAAATGAATATGGTTCCATATGCTTTAGCTATTGAAAGCTTGATGAGTGTACAAGTACAAGTAAGAACTTACCTTGACGTAGTTTATGTATCCAGGATATTTTGGCAGAAGTCCAATTCAGATATAGATCACTAGAATTGAGTTGAGAATGTCTTGCAATTTTACAAAGTATCATATGCCTCATGCTGAGTAAGAAAGAATAAGTACTCTCAAATAGTTGAGGGTACAAAAGTTAAGTCTTGGCGAGATGTGTAGTGAAATCTACAGCAGTTGCTAACACTTGTAGTTGGAGTATTATTGTGGAAAAGCTCCAAAGAAATAGTTGTGATATTATTAGTGATGCATACCATAGTATAGCTTATCATGAGGCTTTAGAAACAGGTAAAATGAGGTTAAGGGAATTTGTACCCGGATTTAACAATGGTAGACAACAGCAATAACCATTTAAAATAAGTTAACTCCTAAGACAACAAGTCAAGTATGCTGCCAAACACATTGACACTAAGGTATATGTTGTAAAGGAGAAAATTCAGAATTATTTTGAAAGCATTGAGCACATAAGTACCGAGTAAGTACTTGTGGATCCGCTTACCAAAGGCTTACCACCCAGTGCGTTCAGAGAACACACAGTCGACATGGGTTTATGGGAAAGCCTATGATTTCTGGATACTAAGGGCCTAGTTGAGTACCTATTTTAAAATAGAGAGGTGCATTATAATTGTTAAATCTAATGGCAACTGACCGTGACGATGAGGCACACTCTATGCACTGATCTGTGATGGAATGGGAAAAAGAAAAAGGAAGTTGAGTTTAAGTCATAAGGTGAGATCAAGGGGAAGAATGTTAGTTTGATCTCCACCAATTGGTTCAACGGCCAATTGGTCTCTTGGATCTGCGCCCTGATCGGGGGCGCCCAACCGCTCCATGGTTGGTGGGCCCCTGTCGCACAACACCATAAAAGGTAGGTGGGGGCCAGGGCACAAGGCACGAGGTTCCCCTGAGCTACCAGGCGCCCCACCGACCATTCCCTAACCCTAACCGATCTAGAGAGGGGGTGCTGCTAGCGACGGGAAGCCACCACTGACTTCACCGTCGCCTCTGCATCGCCACCACTGCGCCGGACTTCACCACCCGCACTGCGTACCCGCTGCCATGGTGGCTACTTCCTCCTCTACCTCCTCTGCCAAGCCCAAAGGTATGGCCCCTCTACTCTCTCTGCCTCCTTGTCCTAAGTTCACTGTTACTCGATTGGAATCAACCAGTAAGCAATTCACCCTCAGTACTATACCTAGATGAATCTAAGCATCTAACATTGGTGGCGCCTAACACTCCGCGCTTGGTTCTTCAAAGGCACTGATTCCTATCAGGAGCGCCTATTCTGGTAGGAAAGCGAAGAATGGTGGATTTGAGGATCAAATGAAGTGAAACGCGGAAGGGACAGGTAAACGCCCCCTGTACACAAGAGAAACATACCTATTGAAGTGCCACAGACCAAAGGTGGAGCCACACAGGCGCCTAGAATCTTGGGAAAAATGTCAATCAATTCAAAATCAATAGGAAAATGCTTGGTGAAACATTAAGTTTTGTGGTACCTACTGTGAAAAAACTAAGTAAAGCATCCAAACTAAGCTGCGGAAAACGCGCAGGGGAAACATGAAACCTACGCCCCACTTTCTACTATGAAAGAGCACGCATGGAAATGGGCAAATAGGGGAAACACAGTGAGCAATCGCTAGATGGACGAAGGGGGCAAGACAGAAACTACAGTACTGAAATTGTCACGAGCCGATCCCATGTTAGAGGCCTCCCAGGCATCTTGAAACATTAGATATTTGCTAAAAAACACACTCCAAATTATAGCATGCCAACGTCATAGCTTTGCAGATAAATCTTTCCTGTGGGCACATCAACATATGGCTTCATGTCCTGTAGAGTAAATTTGATGCGCTTAACAATTCTGACTATCTGATTGAATAATGGCTTACAGTTTCGGTGCACGAGCTGTCAACCTATTTCATCATAACAGAAGATTGTTTGAGCAGGGTTATCATTGACTCCATCTTTTGGTATTGTAATATATATACTTTAAAAATGTGTAAAAGGACATGTTACTACCTTTTAAGTGCTCTATACATGCTCTTGACAACCTACTCATGGTTTTCATTGATTGCATCCGATTGTTAAGGGTCAATCTTAGGATATGAAAATGTCCCTTTTGATATATTTTTTGCCCCGAGCTTGTATATACTGTGTGACAACTTTAGTATATTTTTTAGTAGCAACTTTAGTATTCCAAGATAGTAACTTCTTTGATAAATCTCTAGCATGTATTACACACAAATTACTACTAAAATAAAATTCTTTAAAACATAAGTAAGTAGGGTCTACTTTTGTTCGCCTAACACACCGGTTTAGACGCAATTGAAAATGGATACACCATTCAAAAGTTATAGCAATTTAAATTAAATATTTTGCTTTTTTCGGATTACATCAGCATGACATCACAATGACAGGGACATTTCACTTGCGTCTACAGGTTGAAAAGGGAAAGTTGCAGGCGGTTCTAATTGCATGCTGGGGCCTCGCTTACGGAAAAGTGGGGTCGCGCGCTCACAATTAGCGTGACGGGTCGCGCGATATGTGCATCGTAGTCTTTGCTAAGCATGAAAACGGTACCAAAATATCCCGTATCGAACCGCATCATTTTCTACATTTAATCCGATCGAATTTGTATTTTCAGACAAATTCGAATTTGGTTCGAAATTCGAACACTAAATTCGAAATCGGAACGAAAACGGTTTAGACATTTTTTCGACCGTTTTCTACTTTTAATTCGAATATCCCGAATTCGAAATTCGGTTTCGAAATCGGTTTCAACCAAATTTGGCCCACTACAAGTCTAATCTTAGAAAAATTATATCTTTTTCATACGATCTCGGATGAAGATGATTTTTATATGAAAATTGTAGCTCTCGACGAGATCTACAACTTTTTAGTTCTTAGTTTTTTCATTTGATGTCTTGAAGATGTTCAAAAAAATT
This sequence comes from Miscanthus lutarioriparius, assembly GCA_904845875.1. NCBI lineage: Eukaryota > Viridiplantae > Streptophyta > Magnoliopsida > Poales > Poaceae > Miscanthus > Miscanthus lutarioriparius. The sequence goes on along the minus strand of CAJGYO010000003.1, from coordinate 52,695,973 downwards.
AAACAAAGTCAGCGATATATTAATCGCGTACAAGCGCTTGTTGCCTTAAAAAATCATATCTTCCTTACATCATGTAAAATGGAGATACTTTTTAAGAAAGTTGTAGGACTTGTTAATTATTTTGTACTTGTTAATTGTTAATGCACTTGGTCTTATGGGTCAATATTCCATATTGATTTTTTGTATACCGACCGTGTTCGACATAATTCCGCTCGAATTAGTTCGTTTTCGAAATTTTTGATATTCCGTAAGTTCGTTTTCGTTTTCGTGTCTGGCTTTACCGCTTTCATTTTCGTTTTCGTATTCAAATGTAGAAGTAGAAATCGGTTGAGAGGTTTTTCAATCATTTTCATCCATAGTCTTTGCATTTGTTATTGGAAAAAAGTCTGTCTAACCTCCATTAATCATTGAGTGAGTCCAATTTATCAGCGTTAGCCAAATGATTTCACAAAGTGATTTTGATTCGGCAGAAAAATGTTTCTATAGAGTCTTGATGTGAAACATTTCTATAAGAATTTGGGTCCTACCAAACACACCTTTAATATTAGAACAATTGTTATAACTTTGAAAAATATGACGTCAGTTTAACCATGCTCCATGGTGTTCTTTTTTTCTCGAAAACGCAAGAGAATTGTGTTTTATTTTCATTAAGAGAATAGAGTTTATAATAATACAAGAAAGGAATGCCTATAAGGGCCGGCAAGGCTGGAAACAGGGTTTACAATTTCGGCGAAATATCGTCGAAATTTCCGAAATATCGCCTTTTTCGCTGAGGTCCGAATTTTTTTTTGTATCGGTCAAAATTTTTCGGTTAAATTTATCTTTCACTCTAAAATTACATCAAACCACACTAAAATGACCCTCCATATCATCTAGTGTTATCAAAGCCCTAAATTTCTTCAAATTTATTTAATTTTCTCACTGCACTAGTATATGCAGCTCGTCCACCGTCAGCACACTGTATTACCGCGGCTCTATTTCTGTGATATATTATGTTATTTCGTTGATGTTATATAAATTTATGATGGATGATGGATTATAGAGTTTTTCTAGTGAAATAATGCCAAATTTGTTTAAACTCAATTTAAATTTATTTAAATTTGAACCGATATTTCCGAAATTTCATATTTATCGCTAGGGACCGAAATTTTTTTCTTACCATTGTGCGGTATTGTGGTTTGGTTAGGCGATTACATATGAGAATAGCGACAGGCTCAGCTAGAATGAATGTTTGCTAGCATCCTAGAAGGTAGACAATCCCTTGGCGCCGGCCGCAATCCATCGTTCTACCTCTGCTCTTATGATGGCTATGAGATTGAGAGGCGTAGCTGATTCATTTCTGATGAAGCAGCGAGCGTTGTTCTCTTTCTAGACTTCCCAGGAGACCAAGGCGAATAAGGAGTCTATCCCGGCTCGCTGGTCGCCACTCCATGGTGATCGCAGGCTCCGCCACCATGCTATGACGGTTTGTGCTGGTTGAGGCAGCCTTTGTGCCTGGCAGACGAAGAACCATACTTCTTTGGTGTAGGGGCAGGTTGCGATTAGATCATCGATAGTCTCAGGCGCCTGATCGCAGAGGTAGCAGTTTTCCCTGGTTTCAAGTCCGTGTCCAGCCCGCCGATCCGCAGTCCAGTGCATGCGCTTGAATTTGATTGCGCCTGAATGCAACATGCAGTATGCTGATTTCTCTGTGTACATTCCATCTGGCGTCCGCCACCACACTGTCCTGTCTAGCAGATCAGAGAGTTCGAAGCCTTGTAGAGTCTCCCAAAGCTGGATGTACTCGGCTATGGCGGGCAAGGACAGTCCGTCGGTTATGGAGCGAACCCACCGTCTGCCGTCAGTCCTTCCCGCACTGTCATCATGCGTTTTGCTCTCGTGGAGACGAATTGTGATAGTGTCGGTGCTAGATCAGATATGCAGTCCCCTTGAATCCATTTGTCTTTCCAAAATAGAGTCTGGCGGCCGTCGCCGACCACTGTGAAGGTGGATGCGCTGAAGAAGGCTTGGACGTGAGGCTCGGTGTTGATTGGCAGCTGGCTCCAGGCTCCATCATGATCACTTTGTCGGAGCGAAAGCCACCGCGTTTGCAGCGTGTAACCAGCTAGTCTGATGTCGCTGACCCCTAGTCCCCCAAGTTCCGTCGGCCTGCATACTATCTCCCAAGCTACCATGCATGCACTTCCCGCGCACTGAGTTGTCATTTCCCGCCCAAAAGAACTTCCTACAGATCGAATCAATCTCTTTGCGCGCCCAAGGAGGCAAGCTTTCCGCCATCATTGTGTCTACGGGTACCGAGCGGAGGACGGATTTGATCCAGACTAGCCGCCCCCTTCTCACCATTAGGAATCCGTGGCATGGCGGCAGTTTCCACGCTACTGCCTCGACGACTGTTTGAACCTCTGCCTTGGGTATCTTCTTAGTGGTCTGCAGTAGCCCAAGGTACTTGATTGGGAATGGTTGTATCTGACAACCTAGAATTTGCACAATGTCCTCCAAAGCCTCCTCGCCGCCATAGATTGGGGTGATGGACCATTTAGCTAAGTTGGTTTTGAGGCCGAAAGCTTCCCCAAAGATGCGCAGTATTTCCTTTACCGCGGTTGCTTCTCGCCTGGATGGCCTGTGATGAAGAGTCGGCTTAGAAACTGCATTGGTATTTGATCTCTGGGGGTTCCACCTTGCGTAGAACACCGTCTCGCGTGGCCTCGAGGAACATTCTGTGCAAAACGTCCCTAACAAAATGATGAATAGCAAAGGCGATAAAGAGTCGCCTTGTCGCACCCCTCTCCTGTGAGCGATGATTATAATGTAGAGCATGATTTTAAGAAACATATAAATTCTGATATCCCAAGTCCGTCCAAACTGCCTTCCTTCTTTGATCATATAATTATGGTGCGTGCATAGACCTACGACGATGACAACAAATGAGGAAGTGATCACGTCAACCAAGTCACATACGTCATTCAAGAGTTTGAGAAGTCACATGCCGGCTACTGCTGATTGTCCAATGAGTCTGCACATGTTATCTTCGTCATGTCCCTTGAAGAAGATAATACTACCACTACCGAAAACAGTGACTTTGCCATGTGTCACGGGCACTTGGCAAAGACCAAAAAAACACTTGGCAAAAGCTTTGCCGAGTGTAACACTCGGTAAACAGCATACGACATCTATAGTGTCGGCAAACGTCTCTTTGCCGAGTGTTTTCTATCGGACACTCGGCAAATACTTTGCCAAGAGCTGAAACCAACGCTCGACGAAAAAAAGTAACACGACGGTGCAGAGACGGTCACGGTGCGTTTGCCGAGTGTCTCGGACCTAACACTCGGCAAACCTGAATTCTTTGCCGAGTGTCCAATATCCGACACTCGGCAAACATGCCTTCTTTGCCGAGTGTCAAATCCCGGGCACTTGACAAACATACCTTCTTTGCCGAGTGTCAAATCCGGGCACTCGGCAAATCTGCCATCTTTGCCGAGTGTCAAATACTGGACACTCGGCAAAGACTGATCCAGAACGTACAAATGTTGGCTTCTTTGTCGAGTGTCACAGTGCAGACACTCGGTAAAGAAGTCATTTTAGTTCTAGAATGCACAGATTTTGGCCACGTGTCCTATTTGCCGAGTGTTTTTACCCTGGCACTTGGCAAAATGCCTCTTTGCCGAGTGTAACACTCAGCAAAGCGACCATATATTCCCTGTTTTATTGTTCGGTCACGTATAACGTACCCCACTCAAATAAACATTACAGGCATCACACATAGTTCACAATAAGCATCACAGACAGTTCATATAGATTTATCGACAACACATAAATGCAAATAAACTTCAGAATCACAAGTAGGTTCATTCACAACCACAAATAGTCACAAGTAGTCATAGGTAATCCACAAATTCAAATGCAAATAAAATCACAAGTAGTCACTTAGGCCACGAGTTCCACTGCGACCACTCTGGGTCATGAGGCTCATTTGATGCCGTCGATTGATGCTGCACAAAGGAGAAGAGATTGCATGTGTGAGATAAGATTGAACAACACGTATGGTCTCTCTGCTGCCTAACTAGTATAACCCTTACAACTATCAGCAATATCTTCTCAGTTGCATTGTGCTCTAGTATGATTGCTTAAGTACTAGTTGGTAATAAACATATAGCATTAGTCACTAAGTTTCTAGTGTTTGGGCATCTTTGTAAGATTGATTCTGCATAAACTAGAAATGGTGATTATAAGGTTGTAAAGCGACTCACAGTGCCTGAAATAGTATTTAGAGCAGATTGAGGAGGAGGGACTGGCATCGGTGGCGGAGGTTGACCGATTGCAACATAAACACCCCTCATATATTCAAACATCTACAGCTCCATCCTCTGCCGCTCTGCCTCCATCCTCTGCCTCTCTGCCTCCATCCTTTGCCGCTCTGCCTCCATCTTCGCCTCTAGCTCCTCCCGGCGCCTCATTTCTTGTTCCAGCTGAGCCTACAATATTTCATCCCAATGTTACAATGCAATGCAAAAGTATGTAAAAATAAATGAACAATGAATAAAATAGAAATAACCTAGAGTGCCTTCATCTGGAACCGTGTAGAGTCCGACCGTGGATGTATCGTCGGACTGGAACTCGTGCTCCATGCTTGAATCTAGGAGAGAGTGGGAGTACTGGCCGTGTCGATTGTGTCGTCGCCAATCCAGAACTAGCCATGCTTCTTGCCTCCTCCCGCCCTCATGACCACTTCTCCATCAAGGTCATGGGCACTCGGATCGTAGTCTGGGCCATGGACCACCCTTGCCATCGATGTGTATCCATCGAGGTGGCTGTGGATGGACTCGTTGCTATACGCCGAGGGTGGGTCCTCCGGGTTGTAGGGGACGTCGGACGTCGCCTTGCCTTGTGGGCCAAAGCATATGCCATGAACTGGGAGCAAGGCTCACCACCATGTGCCGTCGACTGCAAAAAAAAAATATGATTAGAAATTATGTAGCGTTGAGCGTTAGAATAAAAAAATGAATTCGCATACCCATCTAGCCGTGTATTCTGAGAAGTTGAGGTTGCCTTGATGGTGTGGTGCACCTGGCATCAACAAACGTCGCTCCCGACAAGCGTTGTGATTCTCCTCCCACGTGGGGTCGCACCACCTATCCACCATTCGGGCCCAACACTGTAGATCGTAGGTGCACCACCATGGAGGCACCTACGTCATCAAGTATATGCCATATAAGATGATGAAATTAAGCGTAATTAATCTCAGAAAAAATAAGTATTAATGTTCTATATTTACCTTTAGGTATTGTTCTGGGGTCAGGCTCATGGTTCTTGCCACCCTTTTAGGGATCCTCTCTCTAAGAATTTCCATGTGGTATTGGATCACGGCCTGGATGCACGCCTCATAGTGCATGTCCTTGACGAGTTTCTTGGTGGCTTTGTCAGCCATAGCATCCGCCTTGGCCTTGTATCCCTCCTCACATCTAATGAAATCCTACATATTGACGCGATGTAACCAGTCATTATTTCAAGAATGTCCAATCAATGCGATGTATTGAGCAATGTAGTGCGAGAAAGACTTACCCAAAGCTTAGCCTTGACACGTTGTGCCTTGTCAGTGAATACCCTGCCATCCCGATCAGGGGCGTCGAGGACGGCGGCATAGTGGACCCACGTGTAGGCCGGCTCGACATTTTTGCCAAACTGCACCAGGCCAGGGAACTTTTCCTTGATCAAAAGACCAAGGATGTCGTTCACATGGCGTGCGTGATCACCCCCACCGATCTTCCTCGAACCCCTGCCCAAGTGATTAAGTTAAATTATTAGTTTCTATTGTAATTTTGAACATATCAAACGAAAAATTAGTGATAACTTCTAAAGTTACTTACTTGTCTCCATCGGGTCGAATCAGCGGGCATCTCTCAAGAGGTATCGATCACCTTGGGAGGGTCGAGGGACCTCGCAACCACAGACATGATAAAGTAGAGGAAGAGGTACCCCCTGTCTCCTCCTCCATCCCTACCTCCTGCTCCGCCCCTGCCTCCTCCTCCTCCACCCCTGCCTCCTCCTCCACCTGTACCTCCTCCTCCTCAGAGGATGAGTGAGCGGAAGGTAACTCAGACGACGATGAAGGTATAGGTGACAGTGGCCTCGTCTTGCCTCCACCCTTCACTTGACCCTTGGGTCTACCCCGAGGTCTCTTCCCGGACCCCTCAGCTGCATCGGACCCTTTATGCGTCGCTGTCGCTTTTGAGTAAAGCGACGTTATCCGCCTCATACCGCCCACCATTGTTCAATCACCTGCAATGAAAAAGAGTAAACCAATTAGCACAGACTATATATCAAAATATATGCAAAATAAACAAAACATACTTTGAAAATAACATGGTATGACAAATAATAAATCAATTAGCATGGATCATACATGTATTAGAAATAATCATCATGATCGGGATTAGCTGGATCATAAGTCTCATCATCACTATCATGCATGTCAATATAATCATCCCCGTGCTCCGAAGGAGGAATGTTGTCATCACCGTCGTTGCTTAGATGTAATCGCTGAAGTAATTCTAAGTACTTCACATTCTAAACCTCGTCTCTGGCATCCTTGTCAGCACCACTTTCATTATCTACTTCCATACCCTGAGCTTCGGTTAAGTCTATCTCAAAACTCCCTTCGAGCCCATCTTCTTGAAAGAACTCTCTGTCATATGTGTTGGGGTCTATGTTGTAATCTTGATTGTTTGGGATAGCTAGTTTACCATGTGGTGATACCTTGTACACAACATCCCAACCCTTAAGATGGTCTATAGTTTGGCACGGGTATGAGAGATAATAAACTTGCATGGCCTGTTGAGCCACAATGTAGACATCGTCTCCTAGTAAGACGGATGATTGTTGAATTTCGACTAGCCCAAGATTAGGGGTCCGCCTCACTACTTCAGGATCAAACAAATGGCATTTGAATATAACGGGATTAAGAGGTTTGCAACCATGAAACATGAGTTCGTATATTTCTTCAATTCTTTCATAATACTCAACCCCATCTAAGCTTTGCATAAAAACTCTGGTATTTGTGGTTCTTCGATTGGGCGACTCTGCTCATGGCTTGTTGTGTGAAAGCGATATCCATTCACGTCATAACCTGTAAATGACCTGACCCTATAGGCACAACCATCGGCAACCTATCTCAACTCGGCACTCTTAGATGCATCAGTTTGTCCCTATAAGTTTAAGCAGGGTAGTTCGTTATATTAGTCGCACGTACGAGCAACTTGTAATGTCAAACTAAGTACGAGCCAAATTGGATAGTACCTTCTGTTTGAACCAAGAAATGAAATCGGGCATTCCAATTCCCGTACCCTCTCTAAGAATGGTCGAAGTTTCCTACGGGCTAGGTTCCCTTGATTCACACCAGAATTGTTCATGAAATTCCCTGTACCAACGAGAAACAAGAGAGTTGGACACATAATTGTGACTACTTGAGAAAAAGTTTGTTGAGAACTTACAGCATGTACGGCTCCACTTCGGATAGGTTGGTCAACACATATAGCATAATAGTGCACCACTCTTCATGTTTCAAGGTCTTGTTAGTCGCGCCATGTCTAGCTTTGGTCTATTGCATAACCTTGCCTGATCCACTCTAGCCTTAGCATTATCCTTTGTCTTATCACGAATGTCCTTGATTGTACCAAAAATTGTCTCAGCAACATTCTTTTCAGTGTGCATTACATCAATGTTATGTGGAAGTAGAAGATCATCAAAATAGGGGAGGTTCCACAAGCACGACTTGTGAGTCCATGCATGTTCCTCACCATATCCTAGAAAATGATCTCCTTGGTCATTGACCTCGAGAGCGTCTAACTGAGCACGAACCACGGCACCAATCATCATCTGGGGTGTAGGGGCTTCAACTACTACATCTTTCATAAAGTTCTTGATGTCTCGTCTGAATGGATGGTCAAGAGGGAGGAATTGTCGATGTTTGTCGAACGAAGAATACTTGCCACCCTTCGTCAACCAAATGAACATCAGAGACGCCTTGCATACTGGGCATGAGAACTTCCCGTGAACACACCAGCCGCAGAATATCCCATACGCCGGAAAGTAATGCAGGGAGTACTGGCACCAAACATGCAATTATTTGAATAGCATGAATATCATTTTTCAACTCATTTTATTCTATTATTTGAATCACTTGCAGTTAAAATTTGACTTATACAAAAAAATTCCTTGAAATGCAATAAATTAATTAAATATAGCAAACAGATCCAGAAATATACCAAATCCTAACATGGAGTACCACATGTTGTATATGGACAGTAGAAAATGTTTCATGGTCAGAAGAGAAAAAACTTATTTATTTGCTGAGTACAAAAAAACACTCGACAAACTTATTTCTTTGCCGAGTGCTGGAAAAAACACTCGGTAAACTTACTTTTTGCCGAGTGCCACTAACGGACAATCGGCAAACTCCTAACAGCCGACACGATAACTGACGGATGTCCACGTGGCGGTTTTTTGCCGAGTGTCTCTATTTTGCCGAGTGTTTTTCTTAGTTCACCGAGTGTTTTTTTTTCAGCACTCAGCAAAGAGTTTGTTTATCGAGTGCCATTATTTTGCCGAGTGTATTTTTTGCAGCACTCAGTAAAGAGCTTGTTTGCCGAGTGCCCGATATAATGCACTCGGCAAATATTTTTGCACTCGGCAAATCTGTTGTTTCCGGTAGTGTACTACAAACTTAAACCACATGATACAATTTGTTAATGTAAAATTATGGCTTCAATTATATTTTATATTTGGAGTTCTCTTGCATGTATGATTGACGGGGCTATAACCCTAGGGTGTGTCAAGGCATCGATTAGTTAATAGGCTGAGCGACCCACGACACATCGATCAGCTAGCGAAAGCCCAAACTACTGAGGCCTAGTTAAGCGAACAGGCCTGACGCCAAGGCTAGGGTCGGCCACGACCCCTCCTTCTGCCTTAGCCGCACGACATACAAGAGACTCATGACCTCTCCACCATCCCAACCCCTAGGAGGAACGGGGAGAGGTCAAGCACAGCCAAATGTGCCCGCTCTGACAAGAGTAGGCACGCCACACTAACCCCGTAAGAACTGAGGGGTCGTCGATCACCTCGGTCCGGTCAGACACCATGCCTGCGCCACGCAGCTCAGACAAGACAACACTGTCCAAAGTAGTGATGATTGGTACAGTGCCCACTGGCCAGATATAGCCCGACAAGACGCATGTACAATTCTACCCGCTATAGGATGGGATCCACGATGAAGGCCTTGACTTAGAGGCCATCCAGACTGGTGGGAGCCACGACCCCAGCACTCGGGATCATGGCCATCAGCTCCACAAGCCAACCAAGTGATCAACGACCTGGGGGCGGTTACCAACTCCTGTATGACACCCCAGGAAACCAGGAGGCGATGACAAAGACCACGACAGAGACCACGTCGCACAGGACGGCTGGCAAACCATCACTGTGCCTACAGTGCTGCCATGACTGGTACAGTAGCACCACGTCACACCATGCCGCAACGTGGCCACAGGACAGTGACGACAACCATGCCTGGACATGCACCATAAGACGATGTAGCTTGCAAGCCAAGTTAGCTAGTTCCTCCCTCAGGCTCATGACCCTTCGAATGGAAGAACCTTCTTCTCTGTACACGCCCTGGCCCCAAACTCTATATAAGGGCAGCCAGGGCACCCATCTTGGGGGATCCGAACTCATTCACTCATTCTTACACCATAGAAAGGGCTCCTGAAGGTTTCCTTCGGGCAACCCGTCTCCTAGCTCTAGCTCTCCTACCTCTTCGTAACACCTTGGGTGTTTTAAATACTAAAACAGGACATGTCATCATATGCATTGCAAGGCATTTGGTCATATTGCAAACTTTGATATGCATTCACTAAAACAAGTTTACATTTATGTTATGAGTGTTGCCTTGTATGGTTTGAATTGAGTTCTATGTTGTGTTGATTTGGATTTCCGAAAACCCTGATTTCCAACTATTAGTTTTGACCCGAAAACCCCATTTCAAAAACAAAGTACATTTTGGGGTTGAGCCTTAAAGAAAAAATATAGAGTTTGTTGAGTTGTACAAAGTTTGTTTTTTGAGTTTTCAAAGTTGTTTAGAAAAATTTGAAGTAATTTGAAAAGGCGAAATGTACTTAAAGTGTCCCCTTTTGAATTTAAATTTGTATTTCAAAATGTAGACCGAATTTGGGTATGGGTATAAAAGCAAAGTTGTAGAACTTTGAATTTTGAACAACTTTTATTTTTGGAGATTTTTGAGTTGTTACATAAATTTTGGAGTAATTTAGATTTTAAACCGAGTGGTAATTCTGTAAATACGTTGAACAGTAGCCGCGGGCAGCTGTCACCGTCGGCGTGCTTCTCCGGGCTTCCAGTCGTGCCTGTGGACGCCCTCGGCTTCGTGCTGGCGCAGAAAAGGTGCCGTCGTGGTTTCCTCTTGCTTCCTGGCCGTCCTTTAAGGGCCGAGACACCGTCGCCGTCGTTCTTTTCTCCTCCTCTGTTTTCCAGTCACCGCCGCCGCTGCTCCATTGAGCCCTCGCCGTCGAACCATCGTCTGTGCCGTCATAGCAAAGCGCTCAATAGCTTCACCTACTCCTTGCATGCCTAGCCATCCAACTATGGTCACTTGATTTCGCTGGGAATCACCGCTAGCCGCCTTTCTTCCTCGCGGTCGGCAACCTCACCGTCGTGCTTGCGCCGTCGTGGCCAGCGCTCTCCGGTGAGCCTTTGCTCTTGCTCAGTGCACCTCTAGCTCCGCCTTGTTCCCACGATGCTCTATGACCGGTTGATTGCTCATTTTGTACATCATAGTCTCCTGAGCACCGCCATCGCCAAAGTTTGCTCCACCGTGGCCGTTGTGATAGTCAACCCGCGTCACCGTTGCTTCTCTGGTCTCGCTCTTTGCTCCAACGCGTTTGGGGTGAGCTACTGATCCTTTCTAAGCGCTTAGTTTAATCGTTACCGGTCTCCTGTCGCTGGTGTAGCATCGCCGAGCCGCCGCGTCCGCCATGGCCGATGCCAAGCTCGTAACTCACCATAATTAGTCCAGCTAGTGTCTTCAATCGATGCGGGGTGCTGTGGGGAGTGTTTTGGTACCTTGGCCATCGCCGTTGGTCTCGCCGTCGGTGAGTTTTCGTCGGTCAGCGCCATCGTCGCCGTGGTCAAACGCGGGAGGTAGAAGATGACATGTGGGGTCGGGTGTCAGTGACTCAGCGGTTTGAAAATGATTTTTCCTTTTTCAGAAATGAATGAATAGTGTCTATTTTTGTTATTTTTGTGTAGATTTATTTAGAGCAACAAAAATTATGAAATTTTTTGTGTGACTTCTCTGTGATTTATATTATTTAACAAAAATATTACATGTTGTTTTTCAATACTTTTTAGTGTGATAAAAATTGCTCAATTAATTAATAAATGAGTTTCCATGATTTTTCTAGGCTTGTTTATTTATCCAAAAATTATAAAAATTGTTTTGCCACTTAGTTATCATGTGATGAACATTTACAAAATTTTTGAGGTCAATTGGAACAAGTTGATTTATTTCATAATTCTTAATTAAATAATTAATTCATAAAAGCAAATAGTAACCTTTAATGATTTAGGTTTTGATTGAATTTTTGATTGAGTGATGTCCTTGGGTCATTAGTTGGTAATGATCCTTGGCAATTGATGTATGTGTATGAAGAAGGTTTAGTTAGTTTGACTTGTAACTGTACCGCGAAGGAAAGTTGTATTCAAGTTGTTAACTTTTGCATCCATCATCGAGCATCATATTTTGTATCTCGCATCATGTTAAACATGGCATTGTTACTACGTGTAGTGAACAAAGGTGAGCTTGTGGTAGTTAATCAAGTAGTTGAGGATGTTGATCCATCTGTGGAGGTTGGATTTGATATCGGTGGAACGACTCCGGAACCGGACTTTTCCATCAACGAAGGCAAGCCCCGGATGCATTAAAACCTACCTTGTGTTTTACATATTGATTTCACTTTTGCTTTTCTTTACTGCATTAAGTGATTAAGAGTTAAGTGAAAACCTAATTGATGCATTACCAACCTTGTTTTCCATATCTACCTTGTTACTAGTTTTAATTCGTATATGCCTAGTTTTGCTTAGCTATGCTTAGAACGATGAAGTCGGGTGATTACCTGTCATCTGCAAGTTTTAGATGGAACTTTGGTTACTTATGTTATCATGTGATATGGGGATGTGGAGTAATAAATCTAGACCGGGAGAACTCGGTGTAGGGGAGCCACAAGACATGGAGGTCTTGTGAGCGGGTTCTTTTCGCCTGTGTCGATTAAGGCCCGTACTGTTGTTGAACCGCATGAGGTGAGACTTTGTAGTACTAACCACATACTCCGGTAAGCCTTAACTTGGCTATTCTATTACAAGAATGGCTACTCACGTACTGGGAGTGGAGAGATGGCGGGAATAGCGTGTACCCACGTGGCAATGGGCTGGATTGGTGGAGTACTGTATTCTCGGGTGGCGTGGACCCGTTCTTGTTTTAGAGGATCCGAGGGTAGGTTGATATATGTAAGTCGGGGACCTACATATGTCGTGTGGTCTAGAATTCCTAGCTGGGTTTAACCGGTTTGAATCATCGTTGCTCCTCGGTTATGGAGACTCACTTCTCTATTCATCATCGTAGTTTAAATAACTGGAACTTGAGGATGGTTTGTGAAGGTGCTGGTTATGAAGTTTCATGATCTCAATTCGGATCATGTCAGCTTTGTATATGATCTTATGAAGTTTAAACGTTGATGTAAAGAATTTTATTAAAAAGCTTTTACGCAAAAGAACTTGATTATTGCTAAAGCCATACCTTCAATCCCTGAGCCTACATTCTTAAGTTCTATCAGTTTTTATTTTCGGTTAAGTCTTGTTGAGTACTTTTATACTCAGGGTTCGTTGACCCTTGTTGCAGGTGAGGCTCATGAGCAGATCTATTTTGGATTGTGCTGCATGACTGTTGTTCAATGCGATGACGATAAGTAAATGTGTGGCCCTTGGGCAAGGCAACTTGTTTGTGTGTTCTGTAATATGTTATAATGCCATTCCACTACTTTGGTTTGTATTATTTATCAAACTTAGTTGTATGGTTTGAAACAAATGGTTTGTAAACTATGTTATTGTAAGTCTTCCGCTATATTACTCTGATGTATATATTTGAATAAACGTTGTAATACTGCAATGACTCTGTAATGGGATCCTGCTTGGAAATCGTGGATGATTCGGGGTTCTCCGAGGACACCCGACAGTCTTCTTAAGTTACCGAGAACTTATGCATAGATGTCAAAGGTCGTTGGATAGTGACAGGTGCATGTGGGCCCTATAATTTAGGAGGTTCTGCCACAAAATGGTATCAGAGCGATCGTTACAAAGTCTTTGTCGTATTGGTTTATAAAAACTTCAAAATGATTTGGGATGACTAAATATAACTTGTTAATTTGGTCCAAAATGCTTCCGACTTATCTAATTTCTTTCTCACCATTCCTTATTTGATTAAAAAGGTTTTGTGTGGTGAGTACTAATCTTACTATGCCCTATATAAAAACAAATGTTGTTTATGTTCATTATAAGCTTTGATGATTTTGTTCGTAAGAACAATTCATGCATCATGATTAATTCACTTGTTACTTCCTTCACCTCCGAGTCTGGGTGGGTAGTGTGTATGGGTTGAGTTGTGTAGTCCACCCTTGCTGCTCTTGAGACTATTGTCGATTGTCTTACTGGGATTAATCTTGCTACCTATAGTATGGCTCGTACCAAGAAGACACCCCGTAAGTCCACTGGACCCAAAGGAGTTCCTCGTCACCAACTTGCCCCTAGGAATGACGGTGCTAGCAGTAGCAGCTCTAGGCCTGATCCCTAGGTAGAGATATAGAGGATTCTGCAGAGTTAGCACAAGCTACTAGAGATAGGGCCTTGGATGCCATCCAGGTAGGAAGAATTACAGGATCAATTGAGGCGTCTCACCACCGCTCATAGGAACTGTGAACGTATGTTAGTTCGTACGGTGGAAGGAAGAAATGAAGCTTGGCATAGAGAAAATGTAGCTAGAGCTAGAACTCATGAGCTAGAATTCTATGTAGAAGATTTAGAAGAACATAATACTTATCTGCATGAGGAAGTTCATTGGCTAAGCAATCTCCTAGATCCAAATCATGAACCCCAAGCTGATGCAATAGACCCTAGTATCATCCTTGCCGATGATAGCTGTCGATGGAATATCGTCGGCAGTCCACCGAGGGGCACCCCGCGATGGTAGATTGATCGGTAGAGGAGCGTGTAATCGAGAACAAGAAGGCAACAGAGACACACGAGTTATACAGGTTCAGGCCATTGGTACGACGTAATACCTTACTCCTGTGATCTGTTGATTTGCATTAGCTATCGTATGATTTGTCGTGAATTCGTAGGGGGTCCCTGCCCGCCTTATATGGTCCGGGGGGCAAGGTTACAAGTCGGTTAGATCTGAGAGATAACTGGAAAGTAATAATAGATTACAAGAAACATGGGATCGTATATATCCTATCATATCTCGTAACATCTTTAGGATATCCTCTCCGTGCCTTGCGGGGGTCGCCGAACAGAATCGTGCCCCGCAAGGCTCCTTCTTGTGGGCTGGGCCGCCCCTGGAGGCATAGCCCATGTGACCTGCCGTGGGTATCTGGGGTCATACCCTCCACAACTAGTCCCCGAGCGCCTTGTACCCGTTGCGCAACGCCGTCTTGAGACTTTCCGAGCAGGTGCGATCCAAGACCGAGCTGTCCAAATCGTGGTCCGACCACCATAAGGAGCAGCCGATCAGCCAGAGCAATCGCCGAAAGCAAAGGTAAAACATCGCCGAGCGAGCGGGTGTTCCAACACGGCTTGTCATAAGGGTGTAAGGAGCTCAAGTCCAAAATTAAAAATTCCTGCATGGTAAAGTGAAGTGTGCCCACTTAGAATCCGAAAACAATGGTAAAGATACCTGGTTTATCCTTTGGATGCTCGGAGGCTTTCAGAAAAACAGACACATTCACCGCAAGGTGAAGTGTGCCCACTTAGTCCCCGAGCCTGACAGTAGGTGACGTAGTCACGTGGTGCCAGGCTCAGAAATTAGTGAACCGTCCGAGCAGGTAGCCAGTCCCCGAGCGTAGCCTCGAGACAAAAAACGAGCACATTCACCGCAAGGTGAAGTGTGCCCACTTAGTCCCCGAGCCTGATAGTAGGTGACGTAGTCACGTGGTGCCAGGCTCAGAAAGTAGTGAACCGTCCGAGCAGGTAGCCAGTCCCCGAGTTTCTGGCGTAGATATCGGATAAATCAATTTGCGGCGAGAAATTCGGAGTAACGGCCGTTCAGTACCAGTTACTAAGCCTCATTAGAATGCGGAGAATTCGAAGAAAGTGGCGGCGGTAAATCAGCGGCGTGGGCTACTGTGACGCGATAGCCCAAGTTGCGGCCCATCAAACCATTTTGGAGGAATCGATGTAGCGCTGATCGCGGGAACGGTTTCCCAAAAACCCTCAGAGTTAAGGCAGAGTGGGGGAACTGCTTTATAACCGCGCCGCCACTCATATCGCCTCCTACCTCCGTCAAACCACCCTGCTTCCTGCCTTCGCAATCCCTGTGCTTCACCTTCCGCATCAATCGCGAGCATTCCCCTTTAACCCTAGACCAAACCATAGGAGATGGCGCCGAAAAAAGGAGCCGTAAAGCCGAAGAAAGTGGCCACCGGAGGTAGCCGCGACGAGGAGTGGGTGCCGTCGAGGACGTTGGTGGCTGATCTCGATAAGATGGTGGCGGCGGGCGTTATCCCCGACCGTCTTACTGCTGGATGGCGGCCAGCTAGCCGTGAGCCCTTCTCGACACCACATACTGACGAGGCTGTAGTATTTGAGGATTATTTCTGGCGAGGGTTAGGGTTTCCTGTCCACCCCTTTCTGAGGGATCTTATGGAGTTTTGGGCGGTTAGCCTCTGTAATCTGCACCCCAACACCATTCTGCATGTTTCTATCTTCATCCATTTCTGCGAGGCATTTCTCGGTGTTCTGCCACACTTCAACCTCTTCAGGCACTTGTTCTGTCTGAAGAAGAAGGGGGGCAGTGGTTCAAAGGTGGTCGGCGGTGTGTACTTGCAGCTCAGGGATGGGATGGCCAGCGAGTATATCAACGTTCCGCTGAATACCTCATTGAAAGGTTGGAACTCTAGATGGTTCTATATCAAACAGAGTCACCCGTTGATTCGATGCGACGTCCACTACATCCCGGTTAACCACAGTAACTGGTCGGAGAGACCCAACAACGCTGAAATGGAGTAGGTAATGGAACTTCTAGAATTGAGTAAAGGCTTGGAGCTTAGGGGTGAACTGATTGCAGCTAGTTTCATAGTTCGGCGCATCCAACCCTACAAAGAGAGGGCCTACCCGGCGTTCGACTATAAAGGTGACAACGACGGTACCCGTGAAAGCACGGACTGCCTGTCGAAGAAAGAAGTGATGGACCGTGCCATGGATCTGTTTTCTTCGAATGTCTCATTCAACTGGCCTAAAGGGACGAAGGCTTTTAACTGCACCAACCCGCCTCCTCAGGTAACCATTTCTCTTCGCGTCTATCAGGCAATAATTGCCGAGCATAGTACTGACTTACTTATGAAAAGATTCATTTGCAGGATAGGTCAATATACTTTTCAAACGTGCCGAGAGCCGATTGGCCAAAAGGAGTAGATCCTCGGCGGCCACTGTAGCATGGAGAAGGTGAGCCGAGCTCCTCGTCGGATAGTCCATCCCCAGTGTCAGAGAAGGTCCGTGGGAAGAGACCGGTAGTAGATGAGCCGGCCCAAAAAAGGAGAAAAACCGCCAGCTCTCATGCACACAAACCAGGAGGCATCTCTCTTGGAGAGGACCGAGCAGTTCGGCCGCCACGAACTGCTATGCTGGAGTGGTCGGACGATGATGAAGACCAGTCAGCACCTCCACCGAACACGACGGAGGCGCCGGCAGATAGTGTCGCTCCCAAGCATCGAGCAGGGGAAATTCATGGTCTGGCAACGGCAGACGCCCCGGCGTTGCAAAGTACCGAAACCCCCAAACAACGCACGGAAGGTGGGGCCACCGAGCACCAAGAAGAGCGGCAGCCCGCTGCGTAGGCGCAGGAGTCCTCCCACAAGGTCGACCAAGCAGCCGCGCCTGGGGGGTCAGGCAGGCACCGCCGATTCAAGAAAATCAATCGAAAGACCAAACCATGAGTATATTTGCCTTGGAGTAATTATATTGTTCTTTGATTTCACCTTGTTACTGAGAAGCCGATATGACGCAGTGCGACGCCAAGGCCCGTGACCTCAGAAGAAAAGATGACGACTGCCCCCGTCCAGGAGTCCCCGAGTGTTCGGCGAGCAGAGGACGAGCCAGCCGTCGCTCCCAGCAGCCCTGGCGATGGTGAATCGTTGGCGCACACGATGGGCGAGTCGGCGACCGCAACCGCGGCTACGACCGAAAAGGTCGTTACCGTGGAAACGGAAACTGCGGCTGCTGTTGATGCGCCGGAGGTTACAGATGCCACCCCGTCAACTACTGAGGAGCAAACATCATCCCCCACAGGGGCGCCAGGAGTGGTCGGAGCGGCGGTCCGACCACGGAGTCCCCCGAGGGTGCCTCAAGTGACGACGGATGAGGATGAGGTCGTGGAGATCGAGCGCACCGCACCTGAGCCCCAGTCCGTCCGGATTCTCCGGAAACGCGGGGAAGAGGTGGTAGTCGTCGAAGAAGAAAACACCACCAGAGAGTTAAAGAGGTTGAAATCTGCCGTCGCCGTAGTTATGGCTCAAATCGAGGTGAGTGCCACGCCAATAACACCGATAAAAGTTGTCGGAAGATCAAGGTTTATCTTTTGCACTGTTAACCCACAGGGGATAGCTCGGACAGCTGAACAACGGCATCAATTGATAAAGAGGATGGAGCCCCTCGCCGAAGAAAATAAGATACTCCGGGAGGCTTTAAGTCTTTCAAAAAAAAGTATTCAAAGGGCCCATCGGGAGCGGGACCTTGCGGAGTCGAATTTGCAGGACCTTAAACATCAAAATGGAATTCTGTCCGAGCGACTAACGGCGTCGTCAGAGCAACTGAAAAGGACATCCGAGGAGCTGCAATTGCATCCGAGGAACTTAAGAAGATGTCCGAGCAGTTGAGCAAGAAGAACGTAGAACTCGATAGTAAAACTGAACAGCTCGACCGGAAGCGCCAGCAGTTGGAGGATGCATCCAAGCTGAAATCGGGTATTCTTTTTCACATAGTGTGCTTTGCAGTAAGTCGCCGTGTTGTTTTTTTGTCTTATCTTTTTGTGCTGGCAGAACAAGATGCAGAACTCAACCGGCTTCGCCAGACCGTCGAACAAATCCGACAAGAGAAAATGAAAGAGTCGAATCGAGCCGACAAACTGGCCGAAGAATTGAAAGGTAGGCTTCCCCTGATCGGAAGTGACGCCGTAATTCTTTTCCTCTTTTTTTTTTTTTTTTTTTTTTTGCCTTGACGAACCATTGTAATTCTTGTAGATTATCAACATAAAACCAAGGCACAGTTCGATGTGCTGGTGCAAGAGGCCAAAGTCCAGAAGGACCACTTCAACACTATAACTGCCGCAATAAAAAACCGGTCTTTGGACTACGTCGACGTTGAACCGGCGCCCGTCCCCGATGGTAGGCAAAGAAGGGCCGACACTATCGTGCGAGATGCAAAGCGGCGTGGAAAACTTCAAAACTTCAACCATGATGCCGCTTTTGACCGCCGCTACTCATGCCCTTGCGGTTGTTCGGTCCCATTATCCGTCCGTCGACATCCAAATGATAGGTGGTGGGTTTGCCGATGGGCTTTGAGCGACGCTGCACTACCAGCAAGAAATGGAGGATGACGTTGAGGATGTGGCGAAAGTGCTTGTCGGCGATATAGACTTGTTTGGTGAAACCAAGCAAGTATGGCGAAGCTTAAAGAGCTGCTTTCGGATGTTACCTCCTCAGATTACATGATTTACCTGGCTAAGAAGAATCTGTGTATTATGGACCCGATGCTTTTTTTCCCAATATAAGCTGTGTTTGATCTTTTAGTTTTCATAAAACTAAATGCCTTAGTTAGGTCATGATCCGTAACGCATAACGCGGAGCCCATGCGTATGTTGGAGAAATAGGCGTTGTCATAATACCATGTCCTGCCGGCCAACATGCCGAGCACCGAGCTCATGGTGCGGTTGGTGGGGTGCTAGAGCCTTGTTGCCCTCTAGAATTGCTATTGCGAAAAAACGTTCTGCCCAGCAGCCAACGTGAACAACGTGGCTAGGGAAATGGCTCAAGCGGCGTCCGAGCGATTAATTCATAACTGAAATCTAGGCCTTGACTAGCCCATAGTCCATAACGTTGAGGGCGGAGGCGCTGACACGTGTAGGATGAACAGGCATGGCCAAGGAACCGCAGCCGACCAACCGTAACGCAGAGGGCGGAGCCCCTAGGCACGTGTAGGGTGTAGTCGGGCACTGGGTCGTTTCCATAGATAATGTATGGAAAAAAAAAGGTGTCTTTGTTTGACGATCGGCGGGCTATCTTTCATGAAATTGAAAGTGCAACACCGTCGTTGTTTTTGTAGGAAAAGCCTACGCGTCCCGGAGGAAGCATGGTGGACGATTTTCAGAAAAAATCATGTTCGGTGATTGGGAGTTAATGTGCTCGGCGATTTGGAGAAATCGTGCTCGGCGTTTTGGAGGAATCGTGCTCGGCTATTTGGAGGAATCGTGCTCGGCGATTTGGAGGAATCGTTCTCGGTGATTTGGAGGAATCATTCTCGACGATTTGGAGGAATCGTTCTCGGCGATTTGGAGGAATCATTCTCGGCGATTTGGAGGAATCGTTCTCGGCAATTTGGAGGAATCGTTCTCGGCGATTTGGAGGAATCGTTCTCGGCGATTTGGAGGAATCGTTCTCGGCGATTTGGAGGAATCGTTCTCGGCGATTTAGAGGAATCGTTCTCGGCGATTTGGAGGAATTAGTCGTGCGTAGTGGAGGCCATCACGGTGTGGCTTACATTTCGCTAACGGTAGTTGAAGCTTATGATGAAGGAAAAAATGTAGACAAATTATGGAGACCAGAACTTTATTAATATTAAAGTAAAGAATACATATCTATGTTATTTCATGGGAAGAAACGTATAAGGTGCTCTATGTGCCAGGAGTTGGGAACATCGAGTCCATCTAGGTCGCATAAACGATAAGACCCTGGTCAAGTGACACCTTTTACGATGTAAGGGCCCTCCCATGGTGAAGACAGCTTGTGAAGCCCTTTGGTTTTTTGTTTCCGACGTAAGACGAGGTCGCCGATCGCGAACGAACGACCTTTGACGTTACGGTTGTAATACCTCCGCAGACCTTCGAGGTACTTGGTTGTGCGAACGCAAGTAATCAGACGTTCTTCCTCGGCCCGATCAATGTCTTCATCCAAAACAATTTGCGGCTTGGTCTTCGCCATAGTTTTCTACTCTGGGTGATCGGAATGCAATATCCGCTGGAAGTATGGCCTCTGAGCCGTAGACCATAAAATATGGAGATACGCCGCATCGCGACTAGCTCGAAAGTGCAGATCCCCTGCACCATGGTGGCGCTTCTTTGAGCCATCTCGCCCGGTGCTTCTCTTCTTTCTCGATAGAGCCTTTTCTTGAGGGCGCCGAGGATCATACCGTTAGCTCGCTTCGACCGACCGTTAGCTCTAGGGTGAGCGACGGAAACGTATTTAACAGAAATGGACCTGTCCTCGCAGAAGTCCCAAAAATGATGGCCGGTAAAAGAGGTCCCAAGGTCGGTGATGATGCTGTTCGGGAGACCGAATCTGTGTACGATGTCCTCAAAGAGCTCGACTACTTTTTTAGCAGTAGCTGCGATGAGTGGTTTGTATTCGATCCATTTGGAGAACTTATCGATGGCGACGTACATGTGCCGGAAACCTCCTGGCGCAGGTTTGAAAGGCCCGATCATATCCAGTCCCCAGCATGCGAATGGCCAGGAAGCTAGAATGGTTTGTAATTCTTGTGCCGGCACATGTATTTGCTTGGCGAAAAATTGACATCCCTCACATCGCCGGACGAGATCTTCTGCATCTGTAATGGCCGTGGGCCAGTAGAAACCTGCTCGGAAAGCTTTGCCGACCAGTGTTCTCGAAGCCGCATGATTGCCACAGGAGCCAGAGTGAATTTCAGATAATAGCTTCACACCGTCGTCTTGGATGATGCATTTCTGCATTATCCCCTCCTTGGCACTTTTCCTCATCAGGCTACCGCCTACCAACATGTAGTGCTTACTTCGGCGAATTAGTCATTCGGTTTCGACTTTGTCGGCGGGTACTTCGCCGTTGGAGAGGTACTTGATGAACTGTTCCCTCCAATCGGCGAGCTGTGAAGGTATCGTGAGCACCAACTGCTCGGCAGGGGGTACTTCTACAACTTCCTTGTCTTCCTTAATGGATGGTGTCAAGAGGTCCTGAACGAAGATCCCCGCCGGAGCCGTGGTACGAGAAGATCCTATCTTCGATAGTTGGTCGGCTATTTGGTTTTGATCCCGTACCACGTGGTGGTACTCAATGCCGTAGAATTTTCCTTCCAGCTTCCTGATTTCGGCGCAGTAAGCGTCCATCTTCTCACTGGAACAGGACCAATCTTTATTGAGTTGGTTGATAACCAGCGCGGAGTCCCCGTATACCATAAGGCGTTTGACGCCGAGCTCGACGGCTATACGGAGGCCGTGGAGACATGCTTCGTATTCCGCGGCGTTGTTAGAGACCGGGAAGTGTATGCGAAGAACGTATCGGAGTTTATCCTTTGTCGGTGTGATGAACAGAATGCCCGCACCGGCTCCATTAACATTAAGGGCGCCGTCGAAGTACATCACCCAGTGCTCGGGGCAAGTGGCGTCGACGGGTTCTTGGATTTCGGTCCACTCAGCGATGAAATCGGCGAGCGCTTGCGACTTTATGGTCGGCCTGCTTCTGAAGTCAATGGAGTAGGTGCCGAGCTCAACAGCCCACTTGATGATACGACCGTTGGCCTCTTTATTTCAGAGGATGTCTCCTAGAGGGAACTCGGTGACCACGGCGATCTTGTAGTATTCGAAGTAATGTCGGAGCTTGCGTGAGGTGATTAAGATTGCATATAACAGCTTTTGCACCTGAGGATAGTGAGTTTTGGGCTCATTAAGTACCTCGCTGATGAAATAGACCGGACGCTGTACCTTGTAGGCGTGTCCAGTTTCCTCGTGTTCACGACACAATAGCCATCTTCGACAACTCGAGAAGTGGCGGCGATGTAAACCAGCAGAGTTTCATTTGGTCGTGGCGCTGTCATGATTGGAGGTTTTGTTAAAAACAATTTGAGCTGCTCGAAAGCTGTGTCTGCCTCCTCCGACCAAGAAAAAAGCTTGGAGGCCTTGAGAAGCTTGAAGAAAGCCAGCCCTTTTTCACCGAGGCGCGAGATAAATTGGCTTAATGCAGCCATGCAGCCTGTGAGCTTCTGTATATCCTTGACGCCTTGCGCCGGCCGTTTCATGTTGGTGATGGCGGAGACTTTGTCGGGTTTGGTTCGATGCCCCGAGCACTGACGATGTAGCCGAGCAGGATACCGGATGGAACTCCAAAGATGCACTTTGAAGGGTTCAACTTCCATCGGTATTTGCTTAGGTTGGAGAAAGTTTCTTCAAGGTCGGAGATAAGATTGTTGGTGGTTCTAGTCTTGACGACCACGTCGTCGATGTAGGCTTCGACGCTATGGCCGATCTTTTGGTCGAGGCACGTCTAGATAGCCCTCTGGTAGGTCGCGCCATGCTTTTTAGTCCAAAGGACATAGTGGTGTAACAATATACACCGAAAGGCGTAATGAACGATGTTTTAGCCTGGTCTTCCTCCTTGAGGGAGATCTGATGGTAGCCTGAGTAACAGTCGAGAAAGGAGAGCAACTCGCAGCCGACGGTGGAGTCGACAACCTCGTCTATCCACGGCAAGCCGAAGGGGTCTTTAGGGCAGTGTTTGTTAAGATCAGTATAATCAACACACATTCTCCATTCTTTATTCTTTTTCTTAACAAGAACAGAATTAGCTAACCAATCTGGATGATACACTTCTTTTATGAATCCGGCAGCTAAAAGCCATTTTATTTCTACCTTAATTGCCTCCTTTTTGTCTGGCGCGAATCGTCGAAGTTTCTGCTTGATCGGCTTAGCGGTCGGCGAGACATTCAAGGAGTGCTCGATCTTCTCCCGTGGTACCCCCGACATGTCTGCAGGTTTCCAAGCAAACACATCGGCGTTGGCACGTAGGAAGGAGACGAGTGCGCTTTCCTATTTGGGGTCAAGGTGAGCCCTAATTTTCACCGTCTTGGAAGGGTCGTCGAGGCCAAGGCCGATCTCCTTGACTTCCTTGGACTTGGCGGAGGCCCGGGGAGGCTCTGGGATCTCCATGTCGTGTGCAGATGCGGTCTTGGCTTCGGCGACCACGCTAGCCATCTGGATGGAGAGGTCGGTGGCTTCGGCGAGGGCGAGACTTTCTGTCTCGTTGGCGTAGGCGACGGAGAGGTTGGCTCGCAGAGACAGGACTCCAGCAGGCGAAGGCATCTTCAACACCAGATACGCATAGTGTGGAACGGCCATGAACTTGGTCAGAGCCGGGCGCCCTAGTATGGCGTGGTAGGCAGTGTCGAAGTCGGCGACATAAAAGTTGATATGTTCCACTCTGTAGTTGGTTGCCGTGCCGAACTGTACTGGTAGGGTAATTTCCCCCAGTGGTCTGGATGCCCTGCCGGGCACCACACCCCAAAAGGAGGAGTCTAAAGGCGTGAGGTCTGTTGTCCTGAGTCCGAGCTCCCTTAGGGCCCCGGCGAAGAGTAGATTCAAAGCGCTCCCACCGTCGACGAGGACTTTCCTGAAGAGCACCTTCTGAACAGTCGCGTCAAGGACGAGGGGAAAACGCCCTGTGTAGGGTATGTCTGCCCACTGGTCGGCCCTGCTGAAGGTGATGGAGATTTTGGACCACGGGCGATAGCTGGGGTTGGCGGTAGTTTCTTCCGGGTTATGGCGAGCACTTGTCGGGCGGCGAGCTTCCGCTCCTTCGCTTTTGTTGGGAGGCGGACCCCCGAAGATGGTGGCGACCACCTTGTCGTGGTCCCGAAGGCGTTATTATTATCCCCGGTGGTCGGCGTCCTCCGCTCCCACCATTGTCGCTGCTACTTTTTCTCCTGGAATTCTTAGCCAAACCAAGGCAATCTTTCATCTTGTGTTTGGCGTTCTTGTCTGCAGGGGGGCACGGACCGTCCGTAATCTTTTTGTACCGCTTCATCGTGAGTTACGCTTTGCGCCGGGCTCATTGACGCTTGGCGGACGGCGTGATCTGGTCGGGCGCGGCGTCGTGACCAGATTTGAATCCATCTCGCCGATCACGTCCGGCCGTCCCGGTGGAAACTACGGTCGTCGTGCGGCGATCGTTGTACCGTCGGTTGTTGTTGCGGCTGTCGTGGCGGTGAACGCGTTGTCTTTGTCGGTCGTCGTTATGGTCGTCATGGCGGCGAGACGGGCGATTAGTGCCCGTGTCTTCGTTAAAACGCACCTCCGCTTCCTCGGCGCTTGCGGCGTCTTGATTGGCTGTTGTGATCATCTCGCCGA
The DNA here is from genome assembly GCA_904845875.1 of Miscanthus lutarioriparius. Lineage (NCBI taxonomy): Eukaryota > Viridiplantae > Streptophyta > Magnoliopsida > Poales > Poaceae > Miscanthus > Miscanthus lutarioriparius. The sequence goes on along the minus strand of CAJGYO010000003.1, from coordinate 52,671,279 downwards.
TGCCGGTGGGTGGCTTTCTATTGAACTTAGAATGGAGTTCTCGGTGATGAAGTCCTCGATCGAAGGCGGTGATGACTTCGGCCTCCGTGATGTTGGGAATAGAATTCCTCATCTCGGAGAAACGTCTGATGAAGCTACGGAGTAGTTTGGACGGCTTTTGGTTGATGCGGTTGAGGTCGTACTTGGTGCCTGGCCACCTGCATGTGGCCATGTAGTTGTCGGTGAAGATTCTCTTCAGATCTTCCCAAGAGCCGATGGAGTCCGGGGCGAGGCTTGTGAACCAACTCATGGCGGCTGGCGTGAGCATGACAGGGAGATAGTTTGCCATGACGTTGGTGTCTCCCCTAGCGGCTCGGACGGCGGTGGCGTAAGCCTGCAGCCACTGAGTTGGGTTCATCCTTCCTTCATAGGGCTCGACACCAGTGATTTTGAAACCACGGGGCCACTGGAGCGTTCGGAGTGCCCTAGTGAATGCAGGGGGGCCTTTCGGGCTGTCAGGACCAACATCGGCAGTGTTGCCGGCGACGATCGGCTCCAGAGCTGCGTCCGGGTTGCCATATTCCTGCTCGTACTCCTGGCGACGTCGTACTTCATCTTCATGGCGCCCGAAATGTCGTTGGTCGATACGCCGTTGTGCGTCCCAAAGATTGCTGAGGTGTACTCGGGCATCCTGTTCGACCTCTTGGTCGTGCTGGCGATGATGCTCGGCGCGGTGGCCTCCAACTCCCCCCTAGGGAGGTGGTGACTGGTCGGCGAAGCGGCTTTGACTGGGGCGGCGATTGGATCTAGGATCAACTGATCGGCGGATCGCGCTTGTGGAGCACGAAGGTCTCTGAACTTCTCGGATCTCGTTAACCTGACAGTGTGCCGCTTTAAGCATGGCGGCGACCTTGGCGAGCTCTGGCGTCTGCGGGAGGTGAGCGAGTTCGTTGGCGGCCATGGCCAAATTAGCGCTTGGAGTCTTGAAAATGTCGTGGCCGTCAATGCAGAGGAATTCTTCGTTGAGGTTGCGATGAAGGGGCCTTCCTTGTGAATCGATCTGGTTATCTCGAGCGGCCTCGGCCATCATGATGGCGCGTTCATTATCACACCATTGTGTGCGGTTGGCGTTCTGCTTTCACGCAGGCGGCGCGCCTTCGTCGTCTGCTTCACCGTTCCGGGGCGCTGACATCGACGTTGAAAATCGCGCCACCCCGGAAAAGCAGGGGAGGAGGTTGCTTGGTGAAAGTCTCGGCGAGGGGCTCGGTGGATCCTTGAGATTTGGAGTCCGGATTTTCCTCGAGGATAGTTTGGAGGGATGCTCCGAGATCCCGGCCGGCGTGCAGCATGTTGACGGTTGGTGGAAATTGGTCGGTGAGCTGGTCGGCGAATTTGCCCCTCAGGGCATCCTGATATGTTGTTGCGGTGTTGGCGAGCCCGAAGGGCAGGGCGGCGGGCCCTGGAGTCTGCCGAGCATTGATCGTTGACAGATCGGGATCGGAGGGTGCTCGGTGCTGAACAAGGGTGTCCAGAGCTGACTCAGCAATGGAGAGGCAATCGGCGAGTTTTAGGCCGACCTGATCGATAGATTCAATCAGATCGTCATTGTTGACAGGCCTCCTCTGGTAGCAGGGAAGCGAGCGGTGGGTAGCTGATGGAGCCGACCTCGGAAGTGGTTCCGAGATTGGATTTGCAGTTGCGGGTGCGAGGGTGGTCGGTGCAGAGCCGATCCACACCGGCTCGAGAAGCTCTCCAACTCCGTCGGCGTTGGTGACCCACGTGATGGATCCGACCGTGAAGATCTGGCCGAGCTACGGGAGGGACGAAGAGCCTTTGGAAAAAAACCATCTTGTTCGACAAGGAAACAGCACGCACACCCCTACCTGGCGCGCCAACTGTCGACGGAATATCGTCGGCAGTCCACCGAGGGGCACCCCGCGATGGTAGATTGATTGATAGAGGAGCGTGTAATCGAGAACAAGAAGGCAACAAAGACACACGAGTTATACAGGTTCAGGCCGTCGGTACGATGTAATACCTTACTCCTGTGATCTGTTGATTTGCATTAGCTATCGTATGATTTGCCGTGAATTCGTAGGGGGTCCCTGCCCGCCTTATATGGTCCGGGGGTCAAGGTTACAAGTCGGTTAGATCTGAGAGATAACTGGAAAGTAATAACAGATTACAAGAAACATGGGATCGTATATATCCTATCAGATCTCGTAACATCTTTAGGATATCCTCTCCGTGCCTTGCGGGGGTCGTAGAAAAGAATCGTGCCCCGACAAGGCTCCTTCTTGCGGGTTGGGCCGCTCCTGGAGGCATAGCTCATGTGACCTGCCGTGGGTATCCGGGGTCGTACCCCCCACAATAGCGAATCGAAAGAGGAAGAAGAAGAAGATCCTGAAGAATTAGTAATGATCGATGAAAGTGATAATGAAGGCGGTAATATTTCCGGAATGGATACCGAGCCTGAAGTTTGAAGTGACCGAGGAAAGGAGTAGAGTTGTATAATAGTTAGTTCTAGTTAAGTAGTCTTGTTTAGGTACATGCGGGTTTGTGTTTATATTAGTAAACCCTATGTAATGTGTCTGGAGTAAGCTTTTGTTGCAATTCAATAAAGACTTGTGAGTAAAGTTTGGTTTGTTATGAGCAGATGCGTCGTACGCGGGGTTCATATATTCCTGGTACTTCACAAGATGAGAACGGTATTCTAGATCCGCCACTAGTTCCAACAAATCCGGCTGATGCTATAGCCGCACTTGTCAATGTGACGGTTGAAAATTCTCGTTTGCTTCATGAGATAGCTCAAAGTAATCAGAATTAGATGCAAGGAAACCATGGTCGCCATCACAACGGGCAGGAGGCTACATATGTTGATTTTACAGACACCAGGACACCAGTGTTCACCAAGGCAGATGAACCACTAGAGGCTGATGATTGGCTTCGAACCATTGAGTAGAAATTGGATCTCATTCCATGCATGGAGTTTTAGAAACCAGTCTTTGCTACCCAGCAACTTAGAGGTGCAGCCGGTGCTTGGTATGCGAATCTTATGGCCATACAACCCGCAGGTGTTCCATTAACTTGGACAGAGTTTCGTACTACTTTCAGAGCCCATTATATCCCGGAGGGAGTTATGGCTATGAAGCTGGATGAATTCGTTGCTTTGAAGCAAGGGGATCATACGGTTATGCAGTATGTGGGAAGATTCAATCATCTGTCGCAGTATGCATCTGAACATGTCAACACAGATGCAAAGAAAAAGAAATGGTTGATGAGAGGTCTGAATACCAAATTGCAGACTATAATGACAACTTGTACCAATGTCACTTATCATGAGGCAGTCAATATTACAATTGCTTCAGAGGCAAAGTATCGGCAGCATAAGGAGCTCAAGAAGAAAAAGAGTATGCTGTCTGGATCTTTTGGGGGAAATCAAAAGAGGCAGAGGGTGATTTATCATCCAGTAAATCATAATCATCCTCCTTATCGTCCGCCGTAGTTTCAAGCTAGCCAGCAATCAAATGTCCGCCCTGCTACAACTTATCCGAATCCACAACCGACAAATGCTTCTGGGGTTTCTGTTCTAACACCCCAGGGTCATAAGTATCCCTGTTTCAATTGTGGCAAGCCTGGTCATTTCTCAAGGGAATGTCCGTATCCAAGGCAATCTAATCCAAATTATCAGAAGGCCCCTGTTAGTCAACAACAGGGTCAGGCACAGAACAAGAATAACAATCAGAATGCTCAGAAAGGCAAAGATGAAAGGAAGACAGGACGGATGTTCTATATTCAAGCTGGGGAAATTCCGGAAGGGGAGCTAGTGATGATGGGTATGTTTCCTATCGCCAATCATCCTACAGTTATACTTTTTGATCAGGTGCATCTCATTCATTCATCAATTGAACATTTGTGGTAAAGCATGAAATTTCAATTGGGGCAACAAAGGAAAATTTCTTTATACAGTCGCCCGAGGGACGTCTGTGTACTAAGGAAATGGTATACTAGGTACCCATAAACCTGGGTGGGCATATTTTTCCCACTACCATGATTATCCTAAAGGATCAGGATATAGATGTAATCTTGGGAATGAATTGGATGTATCATCATAAGGCTGTTATAGATGCTTTGAATAGACCAATAAGGGTGAGTTTGTCAGATAGTCATTCTCAACTTCTCATCCAACTTCCAACCTTAAGAAGATCAGTGGGCAAAGTTTGTGCAACTACCGTCAAAGAGATTAGAGATATCCCGGTAGTGTGTGAATTTCTTGAAGATTTACCCGGTCTACCACCTGATAGGAATGTCCAGTTTAACATAGAGTTAAAACCAGGAACAACTCCGATTTCTTGGAGAGCTTATAGTATGCCACCCAAGGAGTTAGCTGAGTTGAAGACTCAATTGCAAGAATTGATTGATAAGGGGTTTATCCAACCTAGTTCATCACCTTGGGGATGTCCTACTATTTTTGTGAAAAAGAAAGATGAGACCCTAAGGTTATGTGTCGACTATTGTCCGTTGAATGAAGTGACCATCAAGAATAAGTATCCCTTACCTCAGATAGATTTGCTTTTTGATCAATTGGCCAGAGCCAGAGTTTTCTCCAAGATTGATTTGAGGTCAGGCTATCACCAAATCAAGATTAAGCCTGAAGATATTCCCAAAACAACATTTACCACAAGATATGGATTATATGAATACTTGGTAATGTCTTTTGGTTTGACAAACGCTCCAGCTCATTTCATGTATCTGATGAATTCAGTATTCATGCCTGAGCTAGACAAGTTTGTAGTGGTGTTTATTGATGACATTCTAGTATATTCCAAAAATAAGGAAGAACATGCAGAACATCTCAGAATTGTTCTGATCCGCTTGAGAGAACATCAACTATATGCCAAGTTCAGCAAGTGTGATTCTTGGCTTAAGGACGTACAATTTCTTAGACATGTCTTGTCAACTGAAGGCGTTGTAGTTGATCTAAGCAAAGTGAAGGATGTGCTTGATTGGAAACCGCCAACCACAGTTCATCAAGTTTGGAGTTTTCTAGGATTGGCGGGGTATTACCGTCGATTTATTCTAGATTTCTCTAGAGTATCTAAGTCCATTACTGAGTTGTTGAAGAACCAAGTCAAGTTTGTCTGGTCATCTAATTGTGAAGAAGTTTTCCAGACTTTGAAGAGACTATTAACCACTGCGCCTAGTATTAGCCCAACCTGATATCGAGAAGCCGTTTGATGTTTATTGTGATGCTTCGGGTATTGGTATTGGATGTGTATTGATGCAAGAAGGTAGAGTCATTGCTTATGCATCCAGGCAACTTAAGCAACATGAAGAACACTATCCGACTCATGATCTATAATTAGCAGCTGTTGTCCATGCTCTAAAGATTTGGTGGCATTACCTGCTTGGTAATACGTGCCATATTTATACAGACCACAAGAGTTTAAAGTATATCTTTACTCAGTCAGAATTGAACATGCGACAAAGAAGATGGTTAGAACTGATTAAAGATTCTGATTTGGAAGTATATTATCACCCTGGTAAAGCAAATGTGGTTGTAGATGCCCTCAGTCACAAAAGTTATTGCAATTGCCTGACAGTAAGAACAATGGGTCTGACTTTATGTCAAGAGATGAAGTTGAATGTAGAGGTAATTCAACAAGGTAGTTTGACCAACATAATTGTTGAAGCCAATATTCGAGACCAGATTATTGCTGCTCAGAAGGAAAACAAGGGTGTAGCCCATATCAATGAAAGAGTCAGGAATGGAAAAGCGGAATGCTTCACCATAGATGATGAAGGTGTGTTATGGTTTAAGGATTGCCTGGTGGTACCAAAAGTTCCTGAGTTGCGGCAGTCAATTCTTGAAGAAACACATGCTACTAGGTTATCTATCCATCCGGGAAGTAACAAGATGTACCATGACTTGAAACAAAAGTTTTGGTGGACTAAAATGAAGATAGAGATTACTAGATATATAGCAAAGTGTGATACTTGTCAAAAGGTGAAAGCTATACATTTGAGGTCTACTGGTGAATTACAGCCATTACATATTCCAGCTTGGAAGTGGGAGGACATTAGTATGGACTTTATTGTTGGTCTACCCAAGACATCAAAGGGATTTGACTCAATATGGGTTATTGTAGATCGACTAACCAAGTCAGCACATTTTCTTCCAGTCTAGAATACATATTCCACTATCCAATATGCCAGGATATATTTAGCAAGAATCATGAGTCTCCATGGAGTACCAAAGACCATTGTGTCAGATAGGGGTACATAGTTTGTCTCCAGTTTTTGGAAATAATTGCATTCTTCGTTGGGAACCAAGCTCCTGTATAGTACAGCTTATCATCCGCAGACTGATGAACAGACTGAAAGAGTCAATCAAGTACTTGAAGATATGTTAAGGTGTTGTGTCCTTAACTATTCCAATAAGTGGGACGAATGCTTACCTTTGGCCGAGTTCTCATACAACAATAGTTATCAAGAAAGCATTAGATTGGCTCCATTTGAAGCAGTCTATGGTCGTAGATGTAGAACATCGCTGAGTTGGTCTGAACCCGGAGAAATAAGGTTCTTTGGAGTTGACCTTGTGGAAGAAACAGAAGACAAGGTTAGGCAAATAAAAAGTAATTTGAAGATAGCTCAGTCCCGACAAAAGAGTTATGCGGATAAACGACGTGGACCATTGACGTTTAACAAGGGGGATTTTGTATATCTAAAAGTATCACCAATGAAGGGAGTTACCCATTTTGGTGTTAAAGGCAAGTTGGCACCTCGATATATTGGACCATTTCAAATTTTAGAGAGGTATGGAAAGGTGGCATATCGTTTGAAATTACTAGAACATCTCGCAACGGTACATGATGTGTTCCATGTTTCTCAATTGAAGAAGTGTCTCCGAGTGCCTGAGCAGAATGTTGAGGTTGAAGGAGTGGAACTTGAACCTGATTTGACCTATTCTGAGTATCCTATCCGAGTCTTGGATCAAAAAGATCGTGTTACTCAAAGGAGGACAATCAAGTTCTACAAGATACAATAGAATCAACATTCAGAAGAAGAAGCTACTTGAGAATCTAAAGATTACCTGTTAGAAAAGTTTCCAGAGTTTCTTGCGTCAATATAGAAGAATGTTAGTTTTTCTTTGTTGTTACGAACCGTGTTTGTAAAGAAACCTTAGCTGTCATCGCCGGCGTGCATCTCCGGGCTTCCAGTCGCGCCTGTGGCCGCCCTCGGCTTCGTGCTAGCATAGAAAAGGTGTCGTCGTGGCTTCCTCTTGCTTCATGGCCGTCCTTTAAGGGCCGAGACACCATCGCCGTCGTTCTTTTCTCCTCCTCTATTTTCTAGTCACCGCCGCCGCTGCTCCGTTGAGCCCTCGCCGTCGAACCAGCGTCTGTGCCATCGCAACAAAGCGCTCAATAGCTTCACCTACTCCTTGCGCGCCTAGCCATCCAACTATGGTCACTTGATTTCACCGGGAATCGCCGCTAGCCGCCTTTCTTCCTCGCGGTCGGCAACCTCACCGTCGTGCTTGCGCCGTCGTGGCCAGCGCTCTTCGGTGAGCCTTTGCTCTTGCTTAGTGCACCTCTAGCTCCGCCTTGTTCCCGTGATGCTCTATGACCGGTTGATTGCTCATTTTGTACATCAAAGTCGCCTGAGCACCACCGTCGCTGAAGTTTGCTCCGCCGTGGCCACTGTGATAGTCATACCTTGAATTCCTGAGCCTACATTCTTAAGTTCTATCAGTTTTTATTTTTGGTTAAGTCTTGTTGAGTACTTTTGTACTCAGCGTTCGTTGACCCTTGTTGCAGGTGAGGCTCATGAGCAAATCTATTTTGGATCGTGCTGCATGACTATTGTTCAATGCGATGACGATAAGTAAATGTGTGGCCCTTGGGCAGGGCAACTTGTTTGTGTGTTCTATAGTATGTTATAATGCCACTCCACTACTTTGGTTTGTATTATTTATCGAACTTAGTTGTATGGTTTGAAACAAATGGTTTGTAAACTATGTTATTGTAAGTCTTCCGCTATATTACTCTGATGTATATATTTGAATAAACTGTTGTAATACTGCAATGACTCTGTAATGGGATCCTGCTCGAAATCGTGGATGATTCGGGGTTCTCCGAGGACACCCGACAGTCTTCTTAAGTTACCGGGAACTTATGCATAGATGTCAAAGGTCGTTGGACAGTGACAGGTGCATGTGGACCCTATAATTTAGGAGGTTCTGCCACACTCTTCCACCATTCTTGCACCCACCATTATAAGAACTTCAGAGCATTTAAGCGAAGAACACGCACTCAATCATCTCTGAGATTGGATGTAGGGCTCTGGCCTGAGCCTGTATAAATCCCCGCATCTTTTGGATGCTACCATCATCTACCTAGAGCAGCGTGGCAATCATATAAATTTACTAGTCCGGTTTACAAAACACCGATAGTTGGCGCACCAAGTATGGAACGGTCGTGCACTTTTGTACTCAGTAGACTCGCTCGTGAAATGGCCCATGGCGGCCACATCTACCATGAAAACTATGAGTTCATCGGCGTCGAAGGGCTAGAGCCCGCGTTCACCCTCAGCCGTGTCCTAGACCTCAGCTTTGGAGATCTAGACCCTGCGGTCTATGGCAGACACACTCTTGGAACTAACCTCAGTGACAGCATCCCAGAGTTCACCTACATAGGGGGGTCAGTACCCTCTTTCACCATGAGCCATGGCCAAGTCCTCTACCTAGGAGGCCATAAGCCCACGGCTTAGGGCGAGCTCACCCAGGGAATGGCCTCGACTGGCCACATCCTTCTAGGAAACCATGAGGTTATCTGCATTAATGTATCAGTGCCCATCACCAGCTTCTACCCCATCTAGGCCAACTGCATGGGAAGCCTAGGTCCAGCGGTAGAACCACGCACTGAGTAGCATCTCCACAACCAGTGGAGTGCAGCGTGTCAGGGCATGCATGAATGACGAAATAACCCGCCGCCACGTGGCGTTGTCATTAGGGATCAAGTGGCTACCCGACGCCACGCCTCATAAGGCCAAGCTCGGAACCAGTACCCATTCCTGCACAGCGGACAAACCATCTATCATGTCTCAATGAACTGTCAGCCTTCATTCGGAGGCACGTGTATCTGAGGAAGCGGGTTCCCTAAGCGCACCACGAGCTGCACTGAGCGGACTAATTCGCGTTTCCCTCAGAACCTGTACCCGCAGCGATAGCTCATGCCGTCTCTTTGTCAAGAGCGGCAACCACACCCAGAAGTGAAGGCATGATGACCATTACATCATCACGCCATGAAGGCTCAAGCATCAGAATGCACAAGCCCTCATGACCAGAAGCCACGGCGAGCCGAACTCGAAGAAGTCATCCTGGGGGCTCACGAGCCCGACGAGGACATCGAGCCAACAAGGGCTAGCCCAAGGTAGCCTAGGAGGATGATCCGCACCAGCTACAACCGCTTCGGGTGGTAAAGAAGCATCATCATTAGCTCATGGCCCGGACACTGCAACGACTTTGTCACAAGCAGACGCTCGGGGCTCACCACACCCCGAGCGATGCCAACTAGTTTTAGAATAGCTTCCGCTACATCGGTTAGTCATGTCCACTTTGACCTTAGACTCTTTATCCAAGCATGTTCACATACATGTGTAGGCTCACCTGTAGTCTCGAAGAACTTAAAGCCAACCGGGGTTCTGTACATTTCACCCTAGCAACGTCCGAGCTCCCGAGCAATTCGGTTCGGCTCACGCTAGCAGCCAAACATGGTTCACTCACAGTGACAATACACATAGTCACGTACACGCGTTCCATGGTGTAGCACTACTTGTCATTGTCCCAGTGGCCGACTCATCCTTGAGTTCTTTCCAATTGCGCCTCGAGCCATGACGAACTAGTGACCCAAATCCTGATTTCTCGCTCACACTAAAAGGGTCGCCTGGCCAAGCCTCATGGACCAGCTCTAGAGCAAGGCTAGGCACCTACGCATGGGTTTGAAGGAAATAGGGAACTCATTCACTCTAAGGAGAGAGGAACAAAAGGAAAAGAAAACTCTAGCCGCTCGCTCACTTTCTTCTTGCATCGCACCGGATCTATGACTTTTCCTGACGTCTTGCTACGTGATCAGGTCGCGTGCCATATTATAGCCCCACGGATCAGCCCCTAGGCTAAAACACGCACCCACATGCACAGAACTAAGGAGGATAGCGTACATTCCTAGCCCGAACTAGAAGAGAGTGAGGAAACGGCAAGGTGACAAAAGCGAATACACCGACCACATACCATACATACACAAAACCCAAAACATGTTCACCACAACAAGAACACATGTGTAACATAGAATCCTTACACACGGATCATCACACGCCAGAAGCTTAGAACTAGTGACGTATGCAGGCGACTGACGCCCCACCTACAAGGACTATCGCTCCACAAGCGGCGGCATCACTCGTTGCAAAGGCATCGCCATCGGACAGCGACATCGAGGTCGGCGCCACCACAGCGCAGGCACCTCGACACCATAATATGCCACAAGCTCATGCACAATAGAGGATCACTAGAAGCTAAATTCTCGGAACCAAACCAGGACAAGGCCCTATCCCGCGCAAAAGCAAGGGAAAGAAAGCGTCCACATAACCTAAAGAAAGATGAAGAAAGGTGTGATGTCATCGAACCTGTCCTATAGATACCTCAGACTCAAAAATGGGGTCACACAAGGTCAAGCCTCATGGGTCGATCCCTGGGCAGGGCCATGTGACCATAGCATTCGAACGATCGATGGCGGTTACGGCAAGATGGCGGCACGCAAAAGAAACAAAATTGAGGAACACAAGCCGATAAGAACACCTTTACTTAAAAATTTATCAGGGCCCCGGATGCACCCCAGGGCTCTTAGCCACCACCATGGAGAATCTCTTCCACATCCACATCAGCAATGACGGCATCTGCAGTAGTGGCAATATCATTGACTAGCTCTACTCGCTCTCCCGGTCGGACGTGCTCTGGGAACCTAGGCACCACCCGATGGAGGTTCACCTTGGTCCGTAGCTGCATGGCAGTAAGGGCGACAGTGGCCCCTTGACGGATTCCTACTACCACCGCTCGCTCATGGTCCTCCGCTATGATGAACCCCAGAGGTGAGCCGCCTCCCCTTCATGGCGAGAGACCACCAACTACTCCTCCAGCGCCGACGATGAGACAACACGAAGGTCAGAAGCTATGGACATCACTCAGGATGTCAAGACAAAGGAGGTCCTTACCCACGATGTAGGGTAGGGTGCCAGCGGCCACCACCTGTGCAGCGGTGGTCTCACCCTCTAAGGTAGCGAGAGTGACTTTGGTGGTGTCAACGGCAAGCTCCAGTTGCCTTGCCTCATAGGTGATCATAGAGAACGGTCTATGAATTTCATTCGCCTCGCGTATGAGTCGGCGAAACCCTCGACGGCCGCCCGGAGATGACGACAACGAGCTCGACCCCACCACCGGTGGGACCTTAGCTAAGGCAGCGCCAATGGCTCTTCCTGATGTGGCATGAGAGACGGCCCTAAGGAGTGCTCACGGTCAACTTAGGCCAGCATCAAAACTCAAAATATTGTTTAAACACTCACCCCTATTCGTGCAGCAAAACTCAGAGACACGGTGGTGGACCACCAGCCTCCGGAACATCTTCCCACGGACGCTCACCACAATCCATCATATCGGCTGGGAAGGGAAGCCATGGGCACACGAAGGCAAGGAGGAAGAAGCAATCGGGCAAGTGCCGGGAAATAGATGATTTCCTCTGCCACTCTAGACCTCCCAATTTACACCCATAAGGACCAGCCATGATGAATACCTTGGGTGCACGCATGTTTACTTTCATTCACTAATCGCCTTGGAAATCATGCAGAGCAGGTGAAGCAATCTAATGTAAGGCAGAGCAATGGTTTCCCATGCAACGGCACGAGCCAAGTAAGCTTTGCGCATCCTCACTCCTTTCATATCATTTTGATTTATGCACCCATATTTGGTGGCGCACGACTGCTCGCGAGTGGGCACCATTATGCCATGACGTGACTAGGGAGTCCAACAACCCCCTGAGATCATGCGTAGAGCGACCCACCGCAACCACAAACCCACATCGTGCTTAGGAAAACCTCTCTTAGGCCAGCCCTTAGAAGGGCTCGAGGCCATAAAAGGAATAGGTGCAGGGAGGAGATGGGCCCCTACGGCTCTAATTAGTGGTGCGGAACTACACGACCATCTCTCTCTGTGTTTGAGTCGTCCGCTTCGAAGTCACTCGGGTTGACCCCCTCTAGAGGGAGGAATCTTGCCCTCTGACCACTGAGGAGGTGATCGAGGACCGACGGGTTTGACGGCCGATGATTTATGGGACATCTCTCGATGAGGCTTAGGTAAACTTCACGTTGATTGGGGAGGATATTGGGTCCCGCTTGGATTACCCATCGACCCCGATGAGGTGCACCGCTCCGACCGCATGGTTATGGTGACATGCCTCTCCCCGCGTGGGGCGAAACCAAACCCGCCTATAATAGGGCAACACGATCCCTCAAGGTCAGCAAAGACGCATGGGAGAAAACGGAGCTAGGTCCCCATGACTCCGCAATAGGTCAAGGCCAAGCCACGACCACAACCCTGCCCAACATCTCTTAAGACCTAAGGGTAGCTTCATATAGCCTGGGTAACATGACAGCGCCCTCCATATGAAGTAATATGGAGCCCAAAACATGATCATGGCTTGGTCATGCAAAAAAATATATAAATGGTACAATGCCTATGAGCCACCACACGGTTGCCAAAAGCCTCACGACCACACAAAGAGAGGTCGAGGAAATGGTTCCTTGAGCCATCAGGCGAAAATGGCCCTTCCGGTGACCCTAGGCAAAGGTAAGACCCTAGCCTCAGGGTTGAGGGGCCCATCGCCACTATGGAAGCTCGAAACTCATCAGAAAGTTTTCCTAGCTCAGCACCTTTGAAGGCAGGGGTGGACGTATCACCTGTGAGGTGCCAAAACCAGGCATCACCTCGAAGGTGATACCACAAAAACACCTAGGGGTGAGTGCCACAAGCATGTGGAGCAACAAGGAGCCACTCGTGAATCTCCTCGCCACACCTCCAACCAAAGCATGCAGGAGAGGTCAGGGTCATTGGTCTCAGAAGCCATCACCATCACACCCCGGAAAAACAAGAGGGAAAAGACCCCATAGTTTTCCATGAAAGCTGATCGTGGCCACTGGGACCAGTGTTTCAGCGAACCCAAACCTAAAAGGACTAGGAGCTGCTGAAACCACTAAGCCCAAAAAATGGCCTGAACACCTCCCTAGTCCTTTCCTGCTCATAAATCTCCTTCTAGCACCAACCGCTGGAAAATGCGACACTAGCTCTGGGCACCACAAATGACCCCTAGTGGGACGTATAATGGGAACCATGTGGTTCCCCTCGAGCCTCTCTCCCTCCATTTTCGCACCCTCTCAACACCCAACCAGCCAGGGAGGCAAAGAGCAATTTGTAGTCACAGTCATGGGTGCTTCAGATGGTAGAAAGGCCTCCATTTATAGCCCAAAGGCAGATTGAGCAGCCTAAAACCCCCACGTCGCGTGGCAAACCATGGGAGGTCATAGCCAATGTCAGATACCCATATGAGGTTAGGAAAATCGAGACCCTCCCAAAGGCAGGGTTGGTACAACATCGACGAGACCACTCAGTCCCGCCTAGGTCACAAACCCTGATATGTAGCACACTAACACGACAGGGCTCAACGGTCATGTACCACATCATCAGGGCGTCCTAACGGAGTGGAGCACAATCGCCACCTACCACATTGAACACAGCAGCCCACAAGGGGTTGAGTGATGAAGCTCGAACAAGCCATGAACTACGAACCCGCATTTGATATGCACGCAATACAGCGCTTTCACGATCACTTCGCGATCGCAAAAACGCTCGTGGGATACTATTGGGGTTATAACCCAGGGTGTCTCCAAGCACCGATTAGTTAACAGGCCAACCAGCCCATGACACATCAGCTAGCAAAGGCCCAAATGACTGAGGTCCAGCTAAGCCAAGCATAACAGCCCTAACACCAATGCTAGGGTCAGCCGCGACCCCACCTTCTGCTTTAGCCACACGACATGTAAGAGACTCATGACCTCTCCGTTGTCCCAACCCCTAGGAGGAACGGGGAGAGGTCAAGCACAGCCAAACATGCCTGCTCTGACTAGGCACGCCGTAACTGACCCCGCGAGAACCGAGAGGACAATGGTCACCTCGGTCTAGTCAGACGCCACCCCTACACCACGCAGCTCAGACAAGACAACACCGCCCAAAGCAGTGATGGCGGTATGGTGCCCACCAGCTAGATACGGCCCGACAAGACGTATGTATGATTCTACCCACAATGGGATGGGATCCACGATGAAGACCTTGACTTATAGGCCATTCAGACCAGCGGGAGACACAACTCTAGCACTTGGGATACTGGCCATCAGCTCCACAAGCCATCCGGATGACGAAGACCACGGCGGAGACCAGGTCGCACAGGACGGATGGTGAACCATCACCGTGCCTATAGTGCCGCCATGGCCGGCATAGTAGCACCATGTCACACCATGGCATGATGTGGCCATAGGATAGTGACGACAACCACGCCCGAGCGTGCACCACAAGATGGCATAGCTTGCAAGCCAACTTAGCTAGGTCCTCCCTCAGGCTCATGACCCTTTGGTCAGGAGAACCTTCTTCGTTGTACATGACCTGCCCCCGAACTCTATATAAGGGCTGCTAGGGCACCCATCTTGGGTGATCTGAACTCATTCACTCATTCTTACACCGTAGAAGGGCTCCTGAAGCTTTCCTTCGAGTAGCCCGTCTCCTAGCTCTAGCTCTCCTACCTCTTCCACCATTCTTGCACCCCCTGTTGATGGAGGACCCCAGTGGTTCCCTATCAGGTCAACTCCTACACTGGACCCATGGCTGGCCCATGGTCTATTTGAAGGACACGGTGCAAGGAGGCGTGGACTTCAAGCCATCATGGACTGACCTAGTCGGCTTACTAGGAAAGGAAGATTCTATAATAGAATTAGGAATCTTCTATTGTAACCGGCTAGGACTAGAAACACACCTTTGCCCTCTCTCCCCATATAAAGAGAGGCACGGTGCACCCCCTTGTAACCCTAATGATCATACAATCAATCCAATGCAAAAGGCTCACGCCGACTGGACGTAAAGGCTATTACTCGATCACGAGGGCCCGAACTAGTATAAATTGCCGCCTCTTTGTGTTCACCATCGAGTTCCTGAGTTCATCAAAGCCCATCGAACACCGTCTCGAGTACCCCCATGATGAGTTGCCGGTCATCAAACACCGACAGCTGGCGTGCTAGGTAGGGGCTTTCGGTGAATTCACGCTTGAGAGCTCGGCGGACCTCGACAACATGATTTTCTCGGCGGGATCGACCTTCATCTTTGGCTCTTGGATCTACGTTGCTGACAACCATGGCCAGCTCCAAAGTTGTCTCATTGAGATCTAGGCGCCTCGGGATACTCTAGCCGCTTCTGCAATGACACTAGATCAACTCATCGAGAAGTTCTCGCAGCTTTTGATTTATGATCCGACTCAGATCTCGGGAGTCGCTCCGCTTCACGACTCCAACTCAGACATGCCAGCCTTGTTCGACTTGAAGTCCCTTCTAGGTTCCATAATTGAACACCCAGGTTGTTTTCCACTTGGACTACGCAATCCAGCTTCTGCCTACCAGGAGTCGGTCCAAGACCTATTCCGGCTTGCGCAAGAGATCCCTCTAACAGGAGCTTAGAAGGGACTAGTGCTATCTATCACTCCTCAAGGCTACATTGTGCACTGGCCGAGTACCCTACCTAGTACATCTTCTACAGATCCATCTTGCCTAATCGGCATGGTGGAGCTCCTGCCCTACCAAGATGGTAGTACTCTTCCAACTGACAGCGACTATGGTTCTACAGAGATTTTGCATAGTGCGACGACTGTGGAATCTAAAACTCGCTCAACCCCAAGACATTCTAGAGAAGTCTTCATGGCTGGTTAGCCTCCACATATCCCTATGCGGAGGCTCTATCTGACATCTCCCCGGACACTGCAGCGCCCAACGGGGAGATGGACGAGCAGAGGATAGCTAGGGAAAGGAACAATAGGGCTCAATGGGCCTGACGCAACCATGCCCAACATCGCAAGGAAGAGTGGGAGTGGTACTAGTTGGCCTACTGAGATGTCAAACAATGACATTTGGCTATGGAGGTAGCTTACGAACAATGCCTATAGGATGAGGAAGCAGAATGGCAACGCCAAGACCATGATGGGCATAGAGCCTCTGCCTCACACAATCTTGAACTCGAATTCATGGAAGTAGCCGGCCATAGGGTCTTCACTACACCCTACGCCAACGTTTATGCCCTGGTAAATGAGATGGTGGCTATACAGAACCCTACTGAAGAGCAGCAATGACTTAAAGTCATCTTGGAATCCACGGCTCTCTAGATGCAGGCGGCAAGGGGGGCCTCCCAAGCTAATCCCTCTCAAGAACCAGAATAGCGAGCCCTAGCCCATTCTCATCTAGGCCCATCGGTCAACCAAGGAGGAGGACAGTGAGTACCCGCCCTCTCCCACCTAGGGCCACGGGGTAACCAGAATAGGAGTTAGGGTGGCGCTCAATCATCCTACCATCATCAAGGGCAGCAGTACAACAATAGGGAGGGCAGAGGCGAGTCCGAGTATAGGGAAGCCGGCATCTCTCTAGATAGATTCCCATGTTTCTCTAGCAGACTGCTCTCTGTCTGGCTCCCTTATAAGTTCAAGCCATCCAATCATGCAAAGTATGAAGGAAACATGGAGCCAAATCAATGGCTTCACATCTACTCCTAGTCGATCGAGCTGGTGGGTGGAGATGATGACATCAAGGTGCTTTATTTCCCCATGGCCCTTGAGACGGTACCTCTCGCATGGTTTGACAAGTTACATCCTGGCTCGATTACGTGTTGGGAGGATCTAACAAGAAAATTCTGCAACAACTTTGTGGGAGTCCTTACTCATCCAAGTACTTGGATAGACCTCAGAAGTTGACAACTCCCCAATGAGACCTTCTGGGATTACTATCACTGCTTTGCAGAACTATGATCCCAAGTCTTCGACATTACCGAGAGGGAGGTAATTGAACACTTTTCAAATGGGATCAAGGCCAAATGGCAGTTTCAGGCCTTCTACAATGACAACGCAGAAATAGCAGACGACTTCAAATGCACTGTGCAGAAGTTGATCGCTTCTGAGGAAAGAACTCAGGAGAGATTTCCCGATCAGCAGGACAACCATGACAACAGGGGTAACGACAACAGAGGCAACCAGGGTGTCTAGCAGAGCAAGAATTGAGGCCTTGATAACACCCTAGCCTCCATTGACAAACCTAAGAATAACAATAAGCCTAGGAAGTTTGAAGATCTAGGTGGACTGCCTTGCCCTTTTCACAAAGGTGCCAGGCACACGGCGGAGCAGTGCTGACAACTGAAGGACTTGGGATTCTACCACAAGGATGACAAGGGTAAAGGCCAAGAAGACAATAAGAAAGATAGGGAAGACCAAGGAGGCAAATGCTTCCAGCATCCCAAAGGCACCATCAATGTCATCTTTGTCGGAGTTCCAACTTCCAAGAACGAGCGGCAGGACAAGCTGGCCTTACGAGATATTATGGCATCAGAACCCACCACTCCAACATATCTCAACTGGTCTGAGTACCCAATCCACTTCTCAAGAGAGGATCAATGGACCAGTGTCTCTAATGCCGGACATTACCCACTAGTCCTAGATCCAACCATTGCGGGCATGACAGTCACCAAGGTCTTGATAGACAATGGCACAGGACTAAATATCATCTTTGCTGATACCCTAAGGAAGATAGGCCTTGACTTCGCTAGCCTACTCACACCTATAGACACCCCCTTCTATGGGATAGTACCCGGCAAAGGTGCCATGCCACTCGGACAGATCACACTCCCGGTTACGTTTGGATCCCTAGACAATTACCGAACAGAGTTCATCAAATTCGAGGTGGTAGATTTTGAATTATCATATCATGCCATCTTCGGGCATCCAACTTTGGCTACCTTCATGGTAGTTCCACATTACCCGTATCTTCTGCTGAAGATGCCAGGTCCTAACAGGATACTCTCCCTTTGAGGCAACTTGAAACGCTCATATTACTATGACGCGGAAGCAGTCCAGATCACCGCTAAAGCTTAGGCCGCACTCGAAGCATAGTAAATTGTTGTGTTCTCTAGTCAGACTAACCCGGAAGACTTGGAGATTCTGACAAAGAAGGCAGGCATCATTGCATTACCACAAGATGCAGATGTTATGAACGTTGATCTGGGTGCTGGTGATCCCTCCAAAATGGCGACTATCAGTGCCCACCTCTCTAAAGAATAGGAACTCGCGCTCACCAACTTTCTCTGGGAAAACAAAGATATCTTCGCTTGGAAGCCGGCCGACATGCTAGGAGTCCTGAGAGAGTTGGCTGAGCACAGATTGGATCTAAACCATGGCTCTAAGCCGGTCAAGCAACGATTACGCCATTTCGCACCCGATAAGAAAGCAACCATCAAGGAGATCACAAAGTTGTTGGTAGCTGGGTTGATCCGAGAGATACTGCATCCCTACTAGCTTGCCAATCCTGTCTTAGTACAAAAGAAGAATTCAACCGAGTGGCGCATGTGCGTCGACTATATGGATCTCAACAAACATTGCCCCAAGGACCCTTTCGATCTGCCGTGCATTGATCAGATTATGGATTCCACAGCTAGATCAGCTCTTCTATCCTTTCTTGATTGCTACTCGGGTTACCATCAGATTGCTCTCCGTTAAGAAGATCAAAGCAAGACTTCCTTCATCACTCTATTTGGCGCCTACTGCTATATGACTATGTCATTTGGACTTAAGAATGCCGGCGCTACGTACCAGCGCGCTGTCCAAACTTGCCTGAGCAAGCAGATCAGCCATAATGTAGAAGCCTTTGTTGATGATGTGGTGGTCAAGACTAAGGACCCGACTACACTGATTGATGACCTAAAGGAGACTTTCACCAACCTCCGTGCATGGTAGTGGAAGCTCAATCTAACTAAGTGCATCTTCGGTATCCCTTCTGGATAACTCTTAGGCTTTCTCGTTAGCCATCATGGGATTGAGGCTAGCACGAAGCAGATCCATTCAATCACTAAGATGGGCCCTCCCCGCTATGTCAAGGACGTCTAGAAGCTTACAGGGTGCATGGCTGCACTTAACCATTTTATTTCTCGGCTCAGAGAGAAGGGGCTCCCATTTTTTAAGCTATTGAAGAAGACGAGAAAATTCGAGTGGATAGAGGAGGCTGACCAAGCATTCAAGAAGCTCAAAGCCTATCTCACCTCTTCACCAGTTCTCACCCCTCCAGAGAGATGAGAAAATCTGATGCTATATATTGCAGCGACAACTATGGTGGTCAGCACAGCTATTGTTGTGGAAAGAGAAGAACATGGTCAGGCATACAAGGTACAATGTCGCAGAACCGACCAATTTATAAGAGTACAAGTACAATGGCGGCCCGCAAGTGGTCGCACTGTCATACTTGAACCCATATAAACCCGGTAGTCCATCGAGTACCACGATGGGTCTCGATAAACGATTTACAACAACCAAGATCGTACATGATTCAACATACATGCCACATATTACATAAAGTTCACAGATACATTTTCATCATCAGAGTACGAATAAAAGTTATTACAAACCGAGTTTGATAGATAAAAGCGGAAGCAAATTAAGTTTGAAAGTAAAGGTTCCAACATAGTTTAATACAGTGCCAAAATACGATCATGGTCCACAAAAGCATGTAGAAGGATTAATAAGAAGCCTGGCCAAGGCTTACTCCTCATCCACAGTGGGATAGAAGCAACTCTTGCAATAACCATGATACATAGTGCCATCTGCAACAATGGGAAATAAAACCCTAAGTACGAGAAGGTACTCAGCTAGACTTACCCGTCATAACCAGAAATAAAATGACTCCAAGGATTATGCAAGGATGTATAAGTGGGGATAGCTTGACAACGTTTTGCATAAAAGCGATTGACTCAGTTATATAATTATGATTCCTTTAATAAGTTAATTATAATTATCCATCTCTAGATTAGCAACTATCCTGTGCCAAACATGTGGTATATCATTTTAAAAGCATACAATAGTAACCATAGTAGGTATTGTATTTCCATATTCGTTCGAACCATCATGTTCCATAACACAGTTACTATGATGTTGGAGCTAGCCAAGTTTCTCACTATCCGGGAGAGACGGCGATTCGAATCGATTTCAACCAGCTGGGAATTTATTCCTAAGACAAACCCAGGCATATCGCGCGAAGGCAGCCTTAGGTCACCTTTGGTACAACTCAGGTACACATTTCGCGGGTCCGTACCGCGCCGCACAATCTGGGACACCAGATGCCAGGACGTTCAGGCCTAGCCTGCCCTTGGGCTCAGTCTGATCGCCCCCCCGCAAGGAGCGCACAACAGAATGGGGCTCGGCCTGAGTTGACCTACTCGGCTTCACGGTCGGAATGAGTTATCCGGCCAGCCAATTGATAGGCATGCGTTCAATCTTGTCAGAAGTTCCAACAACGGTACGGTCCTTGATCGACACAGATGGAATCTCATGAGTCATCCTACACATAGACTCCGCCCGGCCTCGATTTTCTTTTACCCCAAGGTTCTGTTCCATGATAGCAAATATAGCCAACCGTGCTCCGGTATCCACCTATATCTCGCAGGTGACAGGAAATCACCTGACTTCTACCGGCCTAATCATGGCTAAGCATATATTCGATCCTAGACCTATATTGGTTAAAGGTGTAATATCTAGACAAGGAATTCATATGCATCGAGGGGTTCCAATCAACTCTTATAACCTAATGCATCAATCATAAGTACTTAAGTAATCATTTGTAAAATATTAGGAGACTTATAATGCTCCGGGGCTTGCCTCGTAGAAAGGAAGTGGGGCGGTGGTCAGGACACTCTGGAAGCTCTTCAAGATTCTGCTCCTCACATTCGGGAGCTGCGACTTGAGGATTCTCCTGCTGGTCCCCTTCCTCTACTTCGTCGAATTCCAGCAACGTTATTTCTTCCTCCGATCCTAGATGCATGAATATGGCATAAGATATTGCGAATGCAAATATGTTAACAAGTGTGGTATGATGATACATGAAGAATGCATTCTTGCAAATATTCTTAACAGCATGTGGTTTAAGTAACAACAGGTGCATTGCGTTTACTGAGTAGATGCATATCTCTTCTTGATTATGTAATTAATTATTTCAACAATGCATCTACTATTTCACAAACAATAGCTACTTGTTTTACACATTACTGGAGTTCTAATTATCCAAATGTAGTGATCCTAGACTTTCTAGAAATCTTATAAAATTACCTACAACTCTTATTTAATTCACAAAAGCTAAATCACAACTTATCTTAGTCAAAACATACAATCATATCAGTGCTGTCTAGAAATTCCAGAGAACAAGCAAATTCAGAAAAGCTAACTTTAAACAGTTGTAACTCCTAAACCGTTTAACATATGGTCCTGAAATTTTAACACAAGACATATGATGAAGTTATCTACAACTTTGTTATTAACCATTTTTACAGCAAACATCATTTTTATCATGCAACTTATCAAACTACCGAATCTGTCCGGAAACTATTCCAATTCACATTATAAAGTAACAATACTTCTACTTCATATAAGTATTCAAATTTTTACAACCCAAAGTCTACCAACAGTTTAAGCATACCAAATACACTCAAGAAAATATAATGGTGAAGCCCAAACTATTTCTTTAAATGCCTTTATTATTTTACTTAGATACTTAGGTTAAATAATAAACATATACTAGATGTACTTCATAAATTCTCAAACATTTACAGTGTCTTACTAATGTTACCAAAAGACTACTGTAAAAGTTTCATGCCATTTTACCAAGTAAAACATCCTATGCAAAAATGACAAGGCATAAAGGCTTAAAATAGCATAAATAGAAAACCATAGTAAAAAGTGTCAAGCAACAGATTTTATATTTTTCTTAGCATTCCTATAGTACTAGGATAACCTCCAACAAATTTCATGAATATTGGCTTCCTAAATAATTTATAAAAATTTATACAAGGATTACCTATTTATAAAAGAAAAATCTATAACTACCAATATATACATGCACTGATCCTAAACTTTTTACCAAAGCTCATACATGTCAAGAACAGCTTACCACAAAAGTTTCATAATTTTTGGTGCATAGGAACTCTAGATATAAAATAAACAAGTTTGCATGTATTCAAAAACACATTTCAAATTTCTATTTAAATCTGCCAAAATTTCTACTGAACTTGCTAATATAATATTTTTCATAAATACTACACTTCATCTAGATCCTAACAAAATTTGAACCAACAGATTTGGATCTACACAACTCCACTTATCTATTTTCAAAGATACACATGAAACAGGAAATAAATGAGCAAGCTTTCTGTCTGATGTCACTAGTAAGCGGGACCCACTGGTCAGTGACCCCACACGTCAGCGAAACAAGAACAGAGCAGGCGGCGGCGCACAAAGCTGGCCTGGCCAGAGCTCACCGACGGCGAGTTTGCCGGTGGTGACATCTTCACCACGTGATCTCCGTGACCTAGCGCGTTGATTAAGCTACTTGGTTGGGACTCTCGATGAAGCTACGTGTGGTGGCGGCGCTCATGGCGACACGGCGAGGCGGGACAACAGCGTATGCCGGCGATGACCTCGGTGGCACAAATACAAGCTCAGACGAGCATCTACGAGCTATGGTGGACCTATTGCACAAACTAGCGTAGCAAGAGGTGGACTGTGGCGGTGTGGCCACGACGACAGAGTCGGCGGCGGGGCTCCGGCGAGCTTGCGCATGATGCTGGAGCTTACTGAGCATGGTCAGCGAACACTGGTGGACAAAGTGGGTTGCTGGGGTGGCGGTGAAGCTGCAGTGGGATGGAGGAACGGCGAGGGCGAGCTGTCATCGACAAGGGCGATGGCGGACTCTCTACGCTGGGATGGCTGCTGCTGCGGGCCAGAAGGAAACCGAGGCAAGGCGAATGGCACGTGCGGCTGAGTGCGGGTGGGTGCGGGAGAGGTTAAGGCGCTCTCTGTCCTGCCTTGGCCACACGCGGCGAGGCACAGGCGACGCACGGCATCCGCTGGCCACCACGTGGCGGCTCGGCTCTGAGCCGGTCGGCCACTGAAACCAGCGTTTCGGATTTGATTCAGTTCATCAGAAAACGCGATGGCCGCCTGACAGCGAGTTTTCACGAAGATCAAACTTCTAATCCGTGTCTCCTTCGTGCAAACATCCTAAACCGAAATGGTAGACCTATGTACCAGCTTCATTCGTTCTTAAAGGATTATGTTCCAACTCCCAACCGAGACCGAGTTAAATCATCCCAAAGGTCGGCCTGTCAGCACTGTCTGTGATCATGACTTAGAAATTTTCTCTAAGTGTTGAAAAGGTGAATTTGCTGATTTTTGTGATCCAAATTCAAGCATGCTAGGAGCTAAACCAGTCAATGACCCAAACATAAAAGTTGTTCACTATATCAAATACTACAACTTTGCTTTAGTGACCACCTACATGCAAGGTCTCTATATATGATTCAAACTTGGTCAAACATGCTTCCTTAAAAAGATGACTCATACATGAACTATGACTTAGTGACCAAATTAGCCCTAGCCATGAATACCAAAGTTGTTCATAAGGACATTCCAAACATGTTCAAGCTATTTATAAGGTCATACAATCATTTCATACATTAGTTGCGCATAAAGCTTTCCAGTTCAACACACATAGCATCACTTAAGTACTTGATTAGACAAAATGATCTTCATGAACATTGTTCCACTAGTCATCCTAAGTGTAGCTAAGATGTTTTAGTGACTAACATCAACCATTTACATATATTCACTCATGATCATAAGCATACATACAAGGAAACATAAAATAACAAAGCATGTTTCATATGTTTCAATCCAATGTTTCAATTGTAAATGCTTGTTTATGAATGCTTGATGATCATGCTCATGCTATGCAAGTCAAGTTATGCAAGGCTAACACCTAGGGTGTTACATACAATGACATGTCTATTACATCAGTAAGGTGTTGTTGGACTCCAAGGTCCGTTACCCACACATACAGAAGCTACTCTACGCTCTCTTGATCACTTCGCGCAAACTTCACCTCTACTTTGATAAGCACAAGATTACAGTGGTGACTGACTTCCCACTCAGCGACATCCTATGCAATCATGATGCTACAGGATGCATATCCAAGTGGGCAGTCAAGCTCAAAGCACTCAACATTGAAGTCACCCCCCGCAAGCTATCAAGTCTCAGGCTTTGGCTGATTTCATAGCCGAGTGGACAGAACTCCAGCGGCCTACTCCTGAAGCTATTCTTGATCATTCGAAGATGTACTTTGATGGTTCACTCAAGCTGGGAGGAGCAGGCGCTGGTGTCCTCTTCATATCACCAAACAGGAAGCAGCTTAAGTATTGTCGGTACAGAAAGTGACCAACTAGTAAATATTTGTAGTTTTGCCGTACGTTGTGATCGGAGGTGGCCTAGCACTCAATGACATAGGGTTTATACTGGTTCAGGCAATGTGCCCTACGTCCAGTTTGAGTCTGTCAGTGACTTTATTCCTGAGCCCAAGTGCTCAAAGTTTGCAGTGGGGTTACAAACGAGAAGGAGAAAGATGGGGCGTACAAGAGGTCTGGTCGGCTCTGGTCAGAAGGGCCGAGAGCGACAGGAGCCATGCTATGAGCTAAGTGTTCAAGCGTGTGCTTGAGGTCCGAACCCGGCGGTTCTGTGGTTGTGAGCTAGTGAGCTTGATCGATGTTGATTAACTAAAAAGAGCTCCTCTCCCCGTTGGAGGGAGCGCATCCCCATTTATAGATAAAGGGGATGGCTTTACAAGTGAGAGGGTGAGGGTCGTATGCTACTGAGCTTTGTTGCCCATGCCGGCAGGTACAAGATAATGGTAGGCACCCACAACACTGTTGATGTCACTGTAGAATGTTAGATGCATGTGGGAGGTTGCCTTGCCTCCTTCAGGAATGGCAGATGTCGGTATCTGCAAATACTGTTGATGCCTAGAGGCATGTGAGGAGTTTCACTACATTCACCCGGTATGGTAAATCTCGATGCCCACAACACTATCGATGCCAAGAGGCATGTGGGTGCCTTACCGTATGGGAGTTAATGGCGCCCCCAATACTATAGAGGGAAATATCAGCGCCTACAATACTGTTTGTGTTAGGGCAGTTGTAGAGTAATGTTCCTGCAGACGTATAGGGTATGGTCCCTGGTATTGTGGTTTGACTTGTGTGCCTTGGCTTGCTTTCTCTGTTTGTCCCTGGTCCTTTCTGAGCAGGTGTCCCCGGTCGGATGGCCCCAATCGGCTCTGGTCACGCCAGTCGGAGAAGAGAGGTGAGCAGGGTTTCTGCGAACCCCGGTCGGAGATGCAGGGTCGGAGTCGAAAGTAGTGTTTGGGCCAGGCCTTCAGATCGGAGAGGCCGTCCGAAGGCAGCTAGAGTCCGAAGTGAGAGCTCTGGTCGGAGAGGTGGGCCGAAGTAGTCGATGAGTGGGTGTTGTTCCTTTTCGGCCAGACCTTCCGGTCGATGACTGGGCCACAATTTGGCCTGTTGTTTTAGATTCTTAGGCCAGCCCATGAGTTGCGTGCTGTCTGTTTGGGCCGAGCCTTGGCGTGGAAGCTAGTCTCCGAGGGACCCCGGGTTTATGAACCCGACAAGTATGTTCTCCAAATCCTCTGGTCAACAACAAACAACAAAGCTGAGTACGAGGCCCTCATTCACGGCCTCTTAGTTGTGGCTTCACTCAGCGTCAATCGACTACTCATCTATGGTGACTCCTTTGTGGTCATCAATTAGGTTAATAAAGATTGGGATTGCACCAGGAAACCATGGACGCCTACTGTGCAGAGGTGCACAAGTTGGAAAACACTTTCAAGGCCTAGAAATTGATCATGTGGTACGAGACCTCAACATGGCAGTAGATGTCTTGGCCAAACTCTGATCAGACAGGGCATAGGTTCTAGCCAGGGTTTTCATCGAAGAGCTACCAGCACCATCCATCAAGCGAGTTGATGCCAGCATGACTAATAGCACCGTACCCAGCACACAAGTCCTGACTATCATACCAGCCTAGACTCGCGTATTCATCGATTATATCCGAGAGCAGAAATTGCCAGTTGATAAGGGAGAAGCCACTCAAGTTGTCTGCAGGAGCAAAAACTATGTCATAGTTGGAGACAAGCTCTACCAACGTAGTGCATCCTCGGGTGTCCTCCTCAAGTGCATTTCAGCAGATGAGGGCAAGGCAATCCTCGACGAGATCCATTCAGGCTCCTGCGGCAATCATGCCGCCTCCAGAACTTTAGTCGGCAAAGTCTTTCGATCCAAGTACTACTGTCCAACTGCGCTAAAAGATGCTGAGAATCTAGTTAGACATTGCAAGGGTTGCCAATTCTTCGCAAGTCAGGCTAATTTCCTGACCCATAATCTCATCAGTATCCCTCCATCATGGCCGTTTTCATGATGGGGGCTTGACAAGGTTGGACCTCACAAATGACCTAAAGGTGATTTTGAGTACATCTATGTTGCCATCGACAAGTTCACTAAGTGGATTGAATACAAGCCGCTTGTCAAGTTCGATTCAGCCAAGGCAGTCAAGTTTATATAGGATATCATGCATCGCTTTGGCATGCCCAATCGGATTATCATAGACCTAGGTTCTCCCTTCACAGCCATCGAATTCAAGAGCTGAGCATAGGATTGCGACATCAGTATTGACTACGCCTCTGTCGCCCACCCACAAGCTAATGGACAGGTTGAGCGAGCTAATGGCCTCATACTAGCCGGACTCAAGCCACGGTTGTACGATGATCTCAAGGACTATAGTTCCAAGTGGATAGATGAGCTGCCTAAACTAGTTTGGGCGCTACGCACACAGGTCAGCAGGGCAACAATGTACTCGCCCTTCTTTCTGGTGTATGGTTCTAAAGCCATACTACCTGTAGATCTGATTTGGAACTCACCAAGGATAGAGCAGTACGACGAACGAGAAGCAGACCATACTCGGTGACTCGAGCACGATAGCACAGAAGAAGTCAGAGTTAATGCTACCCTCCAATCAGCCTGATACCTTTAGAGTGTACGCCGTCACTTTGACAAAAGTGTTCAGCCTCATACTTTTCAAGTCAGAGATCTCGTCCTTCATCGCATCCAAAAGACTGATGGTCAACATAAACTGCTCAGCCCCTGGGAGGGTCCTTTTATTGTCTCTAAAGTTACTTGACCAGGCTCTTTCGAGTTGATGATGGAAAGTGGTGATCCAGTCAAAAACTCATGGAACATCGATCAGCTTCATAGATTTTATGCCTAATAGTAATTTTAGTATTATCAAGTAGATTTAGTTTTATGCTTGTGTAATTTAGGTTCCTGGTTAATATAATAATAAGAGTCATATATTTTTTGCCAGATTGAAACTATCTCTTACTTAACCAACAAGTTACACAGCCTAGCGGTTGTTCACACCTTACTCGGGTAATCATGCTACCCCTCTACGAGATACACCGGCTACCCGCGCTGGTATACATCTCTGACTTAAATGTCACCTCTTTTACGAGACACACTGCCTACCCACGCTGGTATATGTATCTGACTTTAAAGTCACCTAAACAGGGATATGCCAACTATTCAGTTGGCTCACATCTCTGCGACTAAGTATTTTGTCGCACCCGACATCTAGCCCTACGCTAACACATGTCATCCCAGAATGGATTTCTCTAGAAGATGGCAACTAACTCATCCTTCTGGCACATGAGCCTCAAAGAAGATGGTCCTCAAGGTCCCTTGATTACAAGTGCCTGAGCACTTCACGTCGACATTAAAGTTGCACACGGTTTTTACAACTGTCCCAACTACGATGACTACTCGATAAACCTTCTTAGGTGCCTAAGTAACCCAACAAGACGTATCACATCCGAAACTAACAGGCTAAGTTTTTCATTAAACTGACAGCCTATGCAAGCAAAATAACATTGTTTCTTACAAACGTGCCTACTCGGCACAAAGACTTAACAAGTTTTTGCAAACTTACACAAGCCTATTCATCAGGCTTCTCCATCTATAGGTCTAAGTCTTTGGCAATTGTGGTAGTCAACCCATCCAGTTCTTCTTCTGCTCTCTCCACGGCAGCCAAGTGATCTTCACTGTCGTATTCCACTATCACTTGATGAAGATCCACAGCTGGATGGAGTACTCGGAGCGTGCCGAGTACACTCCGATTGTAGACTTTGGTGGCTCCTTATACATAGCCTTCAAACCAGCTGGGGATCTACTTCACTATATCCACCTACCTTCTATCCTCATCTTCTGGAGTATAGAAAAGGAGGAAGAGTGGCTTCACAACTTCCTAGAGTGTGTTGTGTTCTGCTTGCACCTTCTCCAGCTGGGTCTTCATGTCCGTCACTAATTTTAGGGCATGCATCAGATCGCGATCAGCTCCATGTTTCATCAGTTTAGCTCAAGCAAGTTCTTCACTCACTTGTTCTATTACCTCTTTAGTCTGGTTGTGCTTGGTTCTCAAGGCTTCACTCAGCTCCTTCATCTCGCTTTCCAGCCGCTGAGTTTTAACTTGCCCATGTACAAAGAGGGATACAAGTGATCATTATCATGGTCACTGACTACTACATCCAAGAACCGTAGGGAAGCCATACAGTTCTCTCACCTTTTAACTTGGTTTTGAAGAGCTTGGCTTTTTCCATCATCTTCAACAAAGAGTCAAAGGCAGCATTCTTCATCATCTTAGTAGCTGCCTTTTGGCGCTCAGCTTCACCAATCTGAGAATGGAGGATGCAGAGAGTCTCCTCATGGTGATCCTACATGGCTTTCCATTATGCTTCCTTCATGGCCTGCTCCTCCTTCAGCTTGATGAGCTCCATCTTGATTTCTCGGACCTTGGTGGAGGCCATCAATTATGCGTCCTGGGCATATGACTGTTTGAAGGATAAGAACTCAGAAACTACCAATAGCAAGAAATAGCATGGTATAATACATACCCTCAGCTGGCCATCAAAGACAGAGGCCTGGTTCAACAACCCGGACCAAGACTTCATCAACCCAACAAACTCTGGACTATATGCCTGGAGTTGGGTACTCGGTCCAGTGACCGGGATGACTTCTTCCTCTTTAGCCAGCCAGGTACTCATCGTTGCCATGGCTAGAGCAGGTGCACTTAGAGTGGCAGTACTCACGCTTGCTCCAACACTTTGCCCCAATTCACCATCGGCGGCCTCGGTTGGCTCTAGTCTTAGCATCTAGTTCGCTTGATTCTCTGTGGTTGCTGTTATCTCTGGCTATGGCACCTCCACAGAGTCTGCAGCACCTGGTTGAGCAGGTGGCTCTACTCCATCCTCAGCGCCTATCAGAATCTGTGGCTATGGCACCTCAGAGGCTTTGGGTGGGGAAACAGGCCCGCTTGCTATGCCCTTTCCACCCGGTTGCCTTCAACATCTAGGTTCATTTCAACCCGGGCTTCTTCACTCTATGCCCAATTACTCGATGTTTCTTGTACCCTAACAAGTGCAGAGTCAATCACTATTATTGGGATGATGCAAGAATTCAAGGAAAAGTTTCAACACTTACTTGGCAGAGGATCTCTTCTTCAGGATGGGTCTACCTAGCGTTATACCACTAGACGACCGATCTAGTTTCAGACTTGACATTGGCGCAGACAATATTGAGTCGTCCTGGCAACTCACGACGTCTGCATCTTATCTAGGTTCGTCTATCACCTTGAGTTGGGACTCGGGTGCTTATCAGGTCTGACGGCGGCATCCTATCATGACCGATTCAACAGCTTTAAGTATATCGGCGATAAAGTTTAGTACAAAATTCTACTCGGAAGTATACTTACTGCCTGATGGAAAATGACTTGTCCTCTTCTTCCGCCTCTAGCTCCTCATCAATAGTTTCATGAGCTACAGCTGATTTAAGATTGGATTCAGAATAAGTTAAACTATCAGGCTGCATGGAGATATCGGATTACTCTTACCTATTCTTAACGTGCAATCTCGGCAAGGCCTCTTGGGCACTGTCCCACTTGCACTAGTGGCAACATCGGCCTCCAATGACCTTTTTCTCGCTGACGGCTCCTTGCCTGGCACTTGGGTTAGCCTAGACTATGAAGTTATTTGGGTTCCCTTCTGAATCACTCTTGGCTTCTTGATCTACAGGAATGGCAGAGGTGGTGCTTCCTCCGTCTGCCCTGGCAAACGCCATCCCGCTTCCACCAACTCCTCCAAAGCTAGCACGCGGAGGCAGAGAGGGCAAGTCATTGAAGTTGCGCCCCAAATGCTACACCAATGAACAACGTTTCAGAAGTTACTTTCCACAATGACAAATTAAATCAAAATCACATGTGTCAGCATACTTACAGCAGTCGGTGGATGCTCGTGGTCTCACTCCTGGTACTGGTATGGTATTACTGATACCCCCTACAGTATGTCCTGAATTCTCGGCAGGACTTCATCCTCCGACAAATCTTCAGTCGTCACTTGGGCAGGGTCCTCTAGCCTGATGTACTCAAAGCCATAATGTACCCTATCCTAGAGCGGCTGCACTCGGCACCTAATAAAGCTGGTGACTACTCCAACTCCATTCAGGCCCTGGTCCTTCATAGCCGAGATTTGTCTAAGGACTGGATGGATTCCTTCAAGCTTCATCGCATTCATAGTTTCCCTATCCCAGCGGGCATTGGGTACCGGTGCGACGTTGCTGTGTACCTCCAGCGGTGGCCACATATTCCCCGCATAAAACCACTCGGTTCTCTAGTTCTTCATAGAATTGACTAAGGTGTAGTGGAGATATTCATTTTTCTTCCCCAACCGAAATTGAATACCGGCGTCACCCAATACACTGGGATTTGTCGTGCCTGGATGCGGTTTTAGCTTGAAGAAATAGCGAAACAGAGTGATGGAGGGGGATGCCAAGGAAAGTTTTACAAAGATGGACAAAGATTAACAAATGCAAGATGGAATTTGGGTTCAGATGGTTCAGAGTTATGCCATAGTAGTGCAAAAACCCGTGCAGAAATGGACAAGCTGGCAACCCTAGCCTATGCTGGATGAACGGAGTAAAGATAACAATCTCACTTGGCTCAAGGTTTGGAATACGGTGCTCTCCTGGCGCCTTCCATTCGCCAAGCTTCTAGTCCGGCAAGTAGCCTGGTCATGGAGATTCTGGAGGTGCTTTGGCTTCGAGCTCGGTGCCAGCCAGATCTAGGAGGCGGCGGCCATCTTCGGCACTTCTAGCGCCCTCTTCTCGGCAATCTTCTTGGCGGCCGCGCTCGAGTTCTTGCCCTTACCCATCAAGCAGAGCTTTTTTACAGATCTAGGGTTTGTGCAAGCAAGATTGCAAAGCGCTCATAGTCGCTCAGGGGCTAAGGCAGAATGCAAATGAAGCAAGGGGAGATATGTAACACACTAAAATTTGAATTTTTAGAAATAGAGCTGAAATGATTTATTTGTGATTTTTTTGTGCTCATGAAAATATAGGAAAATAAAAATTTTCATTATATTAAAATTTAACATAAGGGTTAGCAACATTTTTATGCATTCATGCCATCGCATTTTGTTTATTGTGATGAGTGGTTTGATCCAAATTCAAATTTATTTAAAATGTTTTTGGACAATGGGTTTGAAAATAGAATTCAGGAAAAGAAAAGAAAATTTTAAAATAAAAGGATTTAAAAAGGTTGTAAAATTTATTTTTGTGAACTTACCAAAACTTCTCATTTTTATTAAGTTGAAAAGTGTATTTGAAACCTTATTCAAATCTGATTTGATTCATATTTGAATTCGGTTAGAGAATGAAAAAAATGAGAAAAATAATTTCTTTACTCCTCTCTCTTCCTCTCTCTGTAGTTAGCCCAGCAAGTCATTTTGGCCTGGCCCAAATCTTCCCCCCCCCCCGCCTCACTTCCCTCTCTCCTGGATATCGTTGGCCCATCCCCTTCTCTTTCCTGAGCCCCAATGAATACTGCTTTCCCTTCCTTCTCTTCCCGTGTCCCGATCTTGGGCGGCCCGCCGCCACCAGCCAGCAGCCCGATCCACACGTCTGAGCCATGCCACACCGCGTCTCCTCTCCCTTGCGCGCAGTCACTGACCAGTAGGGCCCACATGCCAGTCGTCTCCCACCTCCAGCCTTGCCGAGCGGGACTCTAACCCGAGTCGGAAGTCCGCCCCTGCTCTAACTCCGCCCGTCGGCTCCGCCTCCCACCTTGCCTCATGTTCGACGTGACTCCACAGTGTCCATGTCCGCCTCCGCGCCATCATCACCGGTCGGCGTGATCCCCACGTCAAGCGCGGCCCTATTAAAGCCGAGGACCCTCCACGCCGTCTCTTTTCATCTAGGAGCCGTCGTCGCCTTCCCAGAACCCAGCGCTGCCACAAGAACCCTAGCTCCTCCACATCACGTCCAGAGCTACAGCTGTTGCCGCCACTCTTGATCTCGTCTACTGCCTTCCCATCGTTGAGGATCTTCAGCCGAGGTTTGCGTTGAGGTAAAGATGCCACAGGTGCCTCCCGTGAGCTCCCTCTCGTTCTGTAGCGGTAGAACGACGTCACCGTTTATTTGCAGGGCAAACCGTGCCGCCTCTCTGACCACCTGCGTTTTCACGGTGCTTGCCGGCTGCTCTAGCGGCGCCCGCGCGCCTAACGCATGCAATGAGAAACGAATGCACATCTCTGCACTCCCTCCTCTCGCACGCAGCGCGCATAAGCGCGTGACACCGCGAGCGAAGCGCGATTAGCGGAGTTAGCGCCCGGGCCGGCCGTGCATGGCTTTGCCCTGTTCCAATCTGCTAGGTAGCTTGATGACATCATATGAGGTCATGCATGAGTTTTGTGGCCATTTTCCTTTAAGAAAACAAATCTAAAAATACAATAGAAACACACATCATCCTGAGCCGTCCGTTTTTAGATCAATGGCCGAGATTAGAACATACCCCTTCGTTCTTTTTTTTTAAAGAGCCCCACTATTTTTGGCAAATTAACCCATGGTCCAAAGCGTAATCACAGATTATGTTTTCTTCTTTGGAAAGCGTAGTCTCTTCGGTTTAGATCCAAAATACGTTTTCACTTATTTACAGATTTGCCACTGATTTTGTTTTAGCCATAACTTCTTCGTTTTAACTCTGATTTGATCCGTTCAACTTGCGTTAATTTCGTAATTTCATGATCTACATATTCATACTACTATTAGATATATTTTTAACTTTCAAAATTCAAGGTTAGGTTTAATCTATTATTTTATTAAAGAAAATCTTGTTTAAATCATATCTTCTACGTTTTAACTCCGTTTTAGCCCGTTCAAGTTGTGCTAGATTCATAGCAACGAGATCTACACGTTAGGAACAGTGTTTATCATATTACTATTTCTGAAATTTCATGGTTTAAATCATATCTTGATTAATAATTATACAACTGGATTTTATAAATAAAATATGATTTGTTTTACTTTAGTTTTATAATTCGAATCTAAATTTGATTCAACTCAATTTATATAAGCTTCTATATAGTTAAAATAAATGAAGCCTATAGTTTCCTTTTCCACGTATAAAGCAAATCTCTCGGTAGTTGTATCTTTTCAACCGTAGCTCTGATTAGCGTGCCTCTCGCGACTGTGTGTTAGTAGCGATGCGTAGAATCGTGTTTCAAACTCTTTTACTTATTTTTCTATGTTTGGTATACTGTTCTAATTTAGTTCTATTGTTTGCTTCGTGTATGATTGTATGGCTGCTTATGTGGTGCTTTATGATTACGTCCAGTCGGTGAGATATACGTGGTGATCCAGAAGAAGAAGAAGAACGTTGAAGATTAAAGCTTACCGAAGGATTGGTGTTTAAGGCAAGTATAGCATGGGATCTTTCTTGTTACCTATTCATCTTTAATCACTTAATTCATATTGCATGTGTCTACCTTGTTGCCATTAAGGATACCCTAGATATTTGATATCTTATGCCTTATTACCTATGGGGTATTGCATTGGGTAGTATGATGCTAGTGCTCAACTAAAGCCATGATCTTATAACTTGACTAATAGTATATGCAATAAACATTAAAAGATGTTTTTTAGCAACATGGAACAAGGGGGCTAGAGCATTAGGTTGTTTTTATGGTGCTCTAGATTCCTCTCCCTAAGGACTTATCTGTAAGTGATCATCCGGGACTTACAGTACAGCTATGAGGGCTATATGGCTCTGGCTTTAGCTCAGTATGGGGACCTTTTCTAGCTTGTTAGTGGTTACCTTTATTAGCGTAAGAATGGCTTGACGAATCAGGTATAGTGCGGCCTCTATCCCCTTATGTATAGGCTACGCGTCATTGTGCCATCGGGTAGGGGGACTCTACATCTGTTTGCCGAGTAAATCTAATGGCCCTAACTTGTTAGACAAACCTTTGAAAGGCTTCATAGTGAACCCTACCAACCTTCCTTGGTAGTGGGTCAAGAGGCTGATCACCTTAGGCGAAAGGGTAAATTACGACTCATAGTGAAAGTGTACAACCTCTGTAGAGTGTAAAACTAGTATATCAGCCGTGCTCACGGTCATGAGCGGCCTTGGAACCCTTACGGAATAGATGAAGAACACAGATGATACTGATGATAAAGATGCTCACCAATGATTACTGTTTATTCTATTCCTTATTCATGTTTACCTGATCATGTGTTTATATGGGCTTGTGGATAAACTGGTTACTACTCAATTGCTAAAATCATGACTCATTAAAAGCTAATCGCAGTTAACCAGTGTCAGCCTTTTGAGCCTCATGAATCCCATGTTATATTTGTTGAGTACGACATGTACTTACGCTTGCTTTACTTTTCAAACATTTAGAAAAAAAATCTCGGATGGGTACCAGATTGCTAGAGTTTGGAGGAATTAGGCTTGTGATCAACCAGTCAGTTGTCCCTGTGGAATTGGAGTCTTCACCCGAAGATCGGAGTTGTCTTTCCACTATTTGCTATCTAAGGTTATATTATCTATACTAAGTACGTTATGTATTAAGCATTGTCTATTGATATTACCCTTATTTGTAGCTATATATGAGATTTGACATCCTGGGCTCACATATGGTGTGTATCTGGTTTTGTTCTTAAAATCGGGTGCTACAAAGTGGTATCAGAGCAATGCTGACTGTAGGACGCAAGCCTAGATAGAACTTGACGTTTTAGCATGCTTTCACCTTGCCAAGTTCTTGCTTTCTCTCTAACCTTGATATTTTCTGAAAGATATTCTCACCCCTGACTCCATTATGTTATAAAACTTTGTCTCTATTCTGAATCTTCTCTCCCCTTTGTTAGATAGATCATAACGAGGAGACCATCAACATCAGATCCTAGGAAGACCAAGCTATGTCACCTTTGACCGCCTCTAACAAGGAAAAGTTATCAGCTATGCAAAACCCGGTACTAGAAGGAATAATTCAACATGGGAACTCTCAACAGTGCTCATTGCCAGGTCAGATCAATAAAGTGGAAGATGTGTTGCCCTCACTATAATGCAAGGGATGCTACCCTAGATGCTCTTGCCGCCACACCTTAGTTAAGGAATAGGAGTTTGTGTCCTTTATGTAATAAAAACATTAGTATCGCAAGTCGAGTCAATGATTGAGTTCTGCATCTCTATTGCTTTATTGAATTGTCATTATGCTTATGCTTGTTTTTTATCTTATAATGATTGCAATGATCTTGTTGGGTTTGCCCACAATTTCATTTAGCTATAGGCCTAAGGTATAAGGATTAATGAAATAAATAGTCGGGTTTTGATTCTCTCCTGTTTTCTCTATCGTGCCTTCGGAGCAACCTATCTTATTGGTTTATATCTCTATTCTTGGACAACCAAAAATCATGAGAAAATTCTGTACAATAGTAGACTTCAATATCTTTCTCTGAGCATAAGAATAACCATGATATCTAGTTTTGTTGTGGAGTTATGAAAATCACAAGGCGATGCGTCTGCGCTGTTTGGAACCAGGAATAGTTTCTGTTGTGCACTATTCTTGACCTCCTAAACTGTGAAATTTGGAAAAGTCTTCTATAAAGAAGTTGTGGAGAATTTTATAAGCTTTCCAACGGTATAAACTACAATATCATTGGATTAAAATAATGGGAGTTACAGCTGTTTTACTGTGCTGCTATTTTTCTGCTCGCGAGGAATTTCAGATTTCTTGTTCTTGCCCCTACACGAGAGTATCAATGGGATGACAGAATGCCTTGATATTAGTTAGCTCATATAGGAGGAGGTGCAAGCTATACTTTGGTGTCCCCTAGTTTATCTTTTCTTAAGGGGGTAGCCAAGTTGAAGAATTTGTAAGATGATGTATCCTACGCTCTAGTTCCATGCCCTCTCTTTGCATCTAGGAGCCGTCGTCGCCTTCCTAGAACCCAGCGCTGCCACAAGAACCCTAGCTCCTCCACATCACGTCCAGAGCTACAGCGTCGCCGCCGCTCTTGATCTCGCCTGCTGCCTTGCCATCGTCAAGGATCTTCAGCCGAGGTTCGCGTTGAGGTAAAGATGCCGCAGGTGCCTCCCGTGAGCCCCCTCTCGTTCTGTAGCGGTAGAACGACATCGCCGTTTATTTGTAGGGCAAACCGTGCCGCCTACAGCCACACTGGGTTTTCACCGGTGCCGGCTGCTCCAGCGGCGCCGTGCCCAACGCACAGCCGAGAACGAATGCACAGCTCCTGCGCTCCCTCCGCACGCACGCGCACAAACGCGTGACACCGCGCGAGCGAGCGGAGTTAGCAGAGCAGGCCGGCCGTGCATGGCTTTGGCCTGTTCCAATCTGCTAGCTAGCTTGATGACATCATATGAGGTAATGCATGAGTTTTGTGGTCGTTTTCCTTTAAGAAAACAAATCTAAAAATACAACACAAATACACATCATCCTGAGCCGTCCATTTTTAGATCAATGGCACAAGAATCTACCGGACATCTTCACTAAGTTGGTCTTGAGCTTGTGATATCCTCGTTGGAATGAAATTTATTATGACTTGGAAAAGTGCTATCACTTTGAGGAGCAAAGTCACGGCCGATGCCCTTAGCAACGGAGAGTTGTGTTAAGAAGGTTCGGGTGACACCAAGGACTAAGAATTGTATTCCAAGTTTGAGCAACTTGATCGGAATCATTAATGTTTTGAAGAATGGTTGTAAATTCTTCTTTTGACCAAGAGATTCGTCAGGTTCATTAGAAGGTGAATACTAAGAAAAAGATTTGATATTACAGACTAAAAAGGAAAGGTGGCCTAGTGATTGGAGTTACCTGAGAATTGTTCAAGGTACCCGTCATAATCTTGGAATCAGTTTGATAAGTTACTTGAGTAAGGTTAACAGGTATGCAAAGTAAAGTGAAATTCTCTCCAAGACGATGGAACTATATGAAGAAGTGAAGAAGAATCTAAAGACGAAGTAACCCTATCTCCTAGTCGACGTCTTCCGAATCTCGGGGACGAGATTCATTTTAAGGGATGTAGAATTGTAACACCCTAAAATTTGAATTTTTAGAAATAGAGCTGAAATGATTTATTTGTGATTTTTTGTGCTCATGAAAATATAGGAAAATAAAAATTTTCATTATATTAAAATTTAACATAAGGGTTAGCAACATTTTTGTGCATTCATGCCATCGCATTTTGTTTATTGTGATGAGTGGTCTGATCCAAATTCAAATTTATTTAAAATGTTTTTAGAAAATGGGTTTGAAAATAGAATGCAGGAAAATAAAAGAAAATTTTAAAATAAAAGGATTTAAAAAGGTTGTAAAATTTATTTTTGAGAACTTACCAAAACTTCTCATTTTTAATTAAGTTGAAAAGTGTATTTGAAACTATATTCAAATCTGATTTGATTCATATTTGAATTCGGTTTGAGAATGAAAAAAATGATAAAAAGAATTTCTTTACTCCTCTCTCTTCCTCTCTCTGTAGTTAGCCCAGCAAGTCGTTTTGGCCTGGCCCAAATCTTTTTCCCCCCGCCTCACTTCCCTCTCTCCTAGATGTCGTTGGCCCATCCCCTTCTCTTTCCCAGACCCAATGACCCTTGTTTCTCTTCTCTTCCCGTGTCCCGCTCTTGGGTCGGCCACCCGGCCAGTCACAGCAGCCTTGGCCCACCACAGCCAGCCACACCACACCGTGATCTCCTCTCCCTTGCATGCTGATCGGCCGACAGTGGGGCCCACATGTCATCTCGTCTCCCACCTCCATCCATGCCCGAAGGGACTCTAACCAGAGTCGGGAGTCCGCCCCTGCTCCAACTCCGCCCGTCGACTCCGCCTCCCACCTTGGCTCGTGTTCGACGTGGACTCCACAGTGTCCATGTCCGCCTCCACGCCATCATCACCGATCGGCATGATCCCCACGTCAAGCGCGGCCCTATTAAAGCCGAGGCCCCTCCATGCCCTCTCTTTGCATCTAGGAGCCGTCGTCGCCTTCCCAGAACCCAGCGCTGCCACAAGAACCCTAGCTCCTCCACATCATGTCCAGAGCTACAGCGTCGCCGCCGCTCTTGATCTCGCCTGCTGCCTTGCCATCGTCAAGGATCTTCACCAAGGTTCGTGTTGAGGTAAAGATGCAGCGGTGCCTCCCGTGAGCTCCCTCTCGTTCAGAGCGGTAGAACGACATCGCTGCTTATTTGTAGGGCAAACGTGCGCCCTCTGACCACACTGGTTTTCACCGGTGCCGGCTTGCTCAATGCGCGCCGTGCTCCAACGCTGCGCATACCGAGAACGAATGCATTACTCCTGCGCTCCCCGCACGCACAGCGCACAAGACAAACGCTGCGACACCGCATGAAAGCGAGCGGAGTTAGCAGAGCAGGCCAGCCGTGCATGGCTTTGGCCTGTTCCAATCTGCTAGCTAGCTTGATGACATCATATGAGGTCATGTATGAGTTTTGTGGCCGTTTTCCTTTAAGAAAACAAATCTAAAAATACAATAGAAATACACATCATCCTGAGCCGTCCGTTTTTAGATCAATGGCACAAGAATCTACCGGACATCTTCACTAAGTTGGTCTTGAGCTTGTGATATCCTCGTTGGAATGAAATTTATTATGACTTGGAAAAGTGCTATCACTTTGAGGAGCAA
Source organism: Miscanthus lutarioriparius (assembly GCA_904845875.1). Lineage (NCBI taxonomy): Eukaryota > Viridiplantae > Streptophyta > Magnoliopsida > Poales > Poaceae > Miscanthus > Miscanthus lutarioriparius. Next base: position 52,631,999 of record CAJGYO010000003.1, on the reverse strand, counting down.
AGTCACGGCCGATGCCCTTAGCAACGGAGAGTTGTGTTAAGAAGGTTCGGGTGACACCAAGGACTAAGAATTGTATTCCAAGTTTGAGCAACTTGATCGGAATCATTAATGTTTTGAAGAATGGTTGTAAATTCTTCTTTTGACCAAGAGATTCGTCAGGTTCATTAGAAGGTGAATACTAAGAAAAAGATTTGATATTACAGACTAAAAAGGAAAGGTGGCCTAGTGATTGGAGTTACCTGAGAATTGTTCAAGGTACCCGTCATAATCTTGGAATCAGTTTGATAAGTTACTTGAGTAAGGTTAACAGGTATGCAAAGTAAAGTGAAATTCTCTCCAAGACGATGGAACTATATGAAGAAGTGAAGAAGAATCTAAAGACGAAGTAACCCTATCTCCTAGTCGACGTCTTCCGAATCTCGGGGATGAGATTCATTTTAAGGGATGTAGAATTGTAACACCCTAAAATTTGAATTTTTAGAAATAGAGCTGAAATGATTTATTTGTGATTTTTTGTGCTCATGAAAATATAGGAAAATAAAAATTTTCATTATATTAAAATTTAACATAAGGGTTAGCAACATTTTTGTGCATTCATGCCATCGCATTTTGTTTATTGTGATGAGTGGTCTGATCCAAATTCAAATTTATTTAAAATGTTTTTGGAAAATGGGTTTGAAAATAGAATGCAGGCAAATAAAAGAAAATTTTAAAATAAAAGGATTTAAAAAGGTTGTAAAATTTATTTTTGAGAACTTACCAAAACTTCTCATTTTTAATTAAGTTGAAAAGTGTATTTGAAACTATATTCAAATCTGATTTGATTCATATTTGAATTCGGTTTGAGAATGAAAAAAATGATAAAAAGAATTTCTTTACTCCTCTCTCTTCCTCTCTCTGTAGTTAGCCCAGCAAGTCGTTTTGGCCTGGCCCAAATCTTTTTCCCCCCGCCTCACTTCCCTCTCTCCTAGATGTCGTTGGCCCATCCCCTTCTCTTTCCCTGCAGCCAAAGAAATGACTGCCCTCCTTCTCTTCCCCCTGTCCCGCTCTTGGGTCGGCCCCACCAGGCCCAGTAGCCCCTGACCCACCACCAAGAGCCACACCACACCATCTCTCCTCTCCCTTGCATGCGTCATCGTGACCGTAGGGCCCACATGTCAGTCGTCTCCCACCTCCAGCCTTGCCGAGCGGGACTCTAACCAGAGTCGGGAGTCCGCCCCTGCTCCAACTCCGCCCATCGACTCCGCCTCCCACCTTGGCTCGTGTTCGACGTGGACTCCACAGTGTCCATGTCCGCCTCCACGCCATCATCACCGATCGGCATGATCCCCACGTCAAGCGCGGCCCTACTAAAGCCGAGGCCCCTCCATGCCCTCTCTTTGCATCTAGGAGCCGTCGTCGCCTTCCCAGAACCCAGCGCTGCCACAAGAACCCTAGCTCCTCCACATCACGTCCAGAGCTACAGCGTCGCCGCCGCTCTTGATCTCGCCTGCTGCCTTGCCATCGTCAAGGATCTTCAGCCGAGGTTCGCGTTGAGGTAAAGATGCCGCAGGTGCCTCCCGTGAGCTCCCTCTCGTTCTGTAGCGGTAGAACGACGTCGCCGTTTATTTGTAGGGCAAACCATGCCGCCTACAGCCACACTGGGTTTTCACCGGTGCCGGCTGCTCCAGCGGCTGCCGTGCCCAACGCATACCGAAACGAATATGCATAGCCTCCTGCGCTCCCTCCGCGCGCGCACGCTGAGACAACGCGACACCGGCGCTGAAGCGGAGCGGAGTTAGCAGAGCAGGCCGGCCGTGCATGGCTTTGGCCTGTTCCAATCTGCTAGCTAGCTTGATGACATCATATGAGGTCATGCATGAGTTTTGTGGCCGTTTTCCTTTAAGAAAACAAATCTAAAAATACAATAGATATACACGTCATCCAGAGCCGTCCGTTTTTAGATCAATGGCACAAGAATCTACCGGACATCTTCACTAAGTTGGTCTTGAGCTTGTGATATCCCCGTTGGAATGAAATTTATTATGACTTGGAAAAGTGCTATCACTTTGAGGAGCAAAGTCACGGCCGATGCCCTTAGCAACGGAGAGTTGTGTTAAGAAGGTTCGGGTGACACCAAGGACTAAGAATTGTATTCCAAGTTTGAGCAACTTGATCGGAATCATTAATGTTTTGAAGAATGGTTGTAAATTCTTCTTTTGACCAAGAGATTCGTAAGATTCATTAGAAGGTGCATACTAAGAAAAAGATTTGATATTACGGACTAAAAAGGAAAGGTGGCCTAGTGATTGGAGTTACCTGAGAATTGTTCAAGGTACCCGTCATAATCTTGGAATCAGTTTGATAAGTTACTTGAGTAAGGTTAACAGGTATGCAAAGTAAAGTGAAATTCTCTCCAAGACGATGGAACTATACGAAGAAGTGAAGAAGAATCTAAAGACGAAGTAACCCTATCTCCTAGTCGACGTCTTCCGAATCTCGGGGACGAGATTCATTTTAAGGGATGTAGAATTGTAACACCCTAAAATTTGAATTTTTAGAAATAGAGCTGAAATGATTTATTTGTGATTTTTTGTGCTCATGAAAATATAGGAAAATAAAAATTTTCATTATATTAAAATTTAACATAAGGGTTAGCAACATTTTTGTGCATTCATGCCATCGCATTTTGTTTATTGTGATGAGTGGTCTGATCCAAATTCAAATTTATTTAAAATGTTTTTGGAAAATGGGTTTGAAAATAGAATGCAGGAAAATAAAAGAAAATTTTAAAATAAAAGGATTTAAAAAGGTTGTAAAATTTATTTTTGAGAACTTACCAAAACTTCTCATTTTTAATTAAGTTGAAAAGTGTATTTGAAACTATATTCAAATCTGATTTGATTCATATTTGAATTCGGTTTGAGAATGAAAAAAATGATAAAAAGAATTTCTTTACTCCTCTCTCTTCCTCTCTCTGTAGTTAGCCCAGCAAGTCGTTTTGGCCTGGCCCAAATCTTTTTCCCCCCCGCCTCACTTCCCTCTCTCCTAGATGTCGTTGGCCCATCCCCTTCTCTTTCCCATGACCCAATGACCTTTTGCTTCCTTCTCTTCCCTGTCCCGCTCTTGGGTCGGCTACCACCAGCCAGCAGCCAGGCCACCACAGCAGCCACACCACACCATCTCCTCTCCCTTGCGCAGCACATCGGCTGACCGGTAGGGCCCACATGTCGGTCTCTCCCACCTCCACTTTGCCGAAGGGACTCTAACCAGAGTCGGGAGTCCGCCCCTGCTCCAACTCCGCCCATCGACTCCGCCTCCCACCTTGGCTCGTGTTCGACGTGGACTCCACAGTGTCCATGTCCGCCTCCACGCCATCATCACCGATCGGCATGATCCCCACGTCAAGCGCGGCCCTATTAAAGCCGAGGCCCCTCCATGCCCTCTCTTTGCATCTAGGAGCCGTCGTCGCCTTCCCAGAACCCAGCGCTGCCACAAGAACCCTAGCTCCTCCACATCATGTCCAGAGCTACAGCGTCGCCGCCGCTCTTGATCTCGCCTGCTGCCTTGCCATCGTCAAGGATCTTCAGCCAAGGTTCGCGTTGAGGTAAAGATGCCGCAGGTGCCTCCCGTGAGCTCCCTCTCGTTCTGTAGCGGTAGAACGACATCGCCGTTTATTTGTAGGGCAAACCGTGCCGCCTACAGCCACACTGGGTTTTCACCGGTGCCGGCTGCTCCAGCGGCGCCGTGCCCAACGCACAGCCGAGAACGAATGCACAGCTCCTGCGCTCCCTCCGCCGCGCACAAGCACAAACAACGCGTGACACCATGTGGCGAGAAGGAGTTAGCGAGCGAGCCAGCCCATGCATGGCTTTGGCCTGTTCCAATCTGCTAGCTAGCTTGATGACATCATATGAGGTCATGTATGAGTTTTGTGGCCGTTTTCCTTTAAGAAAACAAATCTAAAAATACAATAGAAATACACATCATCCTGAGCCATCCGTTTTTAGATCAATGGCACAAGAATCTACCGGACATCTTCACTAAGTTGGTCTTGAGCTTGTGATATCCCCGTTGGAATGAAATTTATTATAACTTAGAAAAGTGCTATCACTTTGAGGAGCAAAGTCACGGCCGATGCCCTTAGCAACGGAGAGTTGTGTTAAGAAGGTTCGGGTGACACCAAGGACTAAGAATTGTATTCCGATTTTGAGCAACTTGATCGGAATCATTAATGTTTTGAAGAATGGTTGTAAATTCTTCTTTTGACCAAGAGATTCGTAAGGTTCATTAGAAGGTGCATACTAAGAAAAAGATTCGATATTACGGACTAAAAAGGAAAGGTGGCCTAGTGATTGGAGTTACCTGAGAATTGTTCAAGGTACCCGTCATAATCTTGGAATCAGTTTGATAAGTTACTTGAGTAAGGTTAACAGGTATGCAAAGTAAAGTGAAATTCTCTCCAAGACGATGGAACTATACGAAGAAGTGAAGAAGAATCTAAAGACGAAGTAACCCTATCTCCTAGTCGACGTCTTCCGAATCTCGGGGACGAGATTCATTTTAAGGGATGTAGAATTGTAACACCCTAAAATTTGAATTTTTAGAAATAGAGCCGAAATGATTTATTTGTGATTTTTTGTGCTCATGAAAATATAGGAAAATAAAAATTTTCATTATATTAAAATTTAACATAAGGGTTAGCAACATTTTTGTGCATTCATGCCATCGCATTTTGTTTATTGTGATGAGTGGTCTGATCCAAATTCAAATTTATTTAAAATGTTTTTGGAAAATGGGTTTGAAAATAGAATGCAGGAAAATAAAAGAAAATTTTAAAATAAAAGGATTTAAAAAGGTTGTAAAATTTATTTTTGAGAACTTACCAAAACTTCTCAATTTTAATTAAGTTGAAAAGTGTATTTGAAACTATATTCAAATCTGATTTGATTCATATTTGAATTCGGTTTGAGAATGAAAAAAATGATAAAAAGAATTTCTTTACTCCTCTCTCTTCCTCTCTCTCAGAGTTAGCCCAGAAGTCGTTTTGGCTTGGCCCAAATCTTTTTCCCCCGCCTCACTTCCCTCTCTCCTAGATGTCGTTGGCCCATCCCTTCTTTCCCATGACCAATGTGACTGTTTCTGCTTCTCTTCCCGTGTGTCCGCTCTTGGGCGGCCACCACCAGTGCAGCAGCCTGGCCACGATCACCAGCAGCCAGCCACGCCACACCGCATCTCCTCTCCCTTGCGCGCAGTCGCTGACCGGTAGGGCCCACATGTCAGTCGTCTCCCACCTCCAGCCTTGCCGAGCGGGACTCTAACCAGAGTCGGGAGTCCGCCCCTGCTCCAACTCCGCCCATCGACTCCGCCTCCCACCTTGGCTCGTGTTCGACGTGGACTCCACAGTGTCCATGTCCGCCTCCACACCATCATCACCGATCGGCATGATCCCCACGTCAAGCGCGGCCCTATTAAAGCCGAGGCCCCTCCATGCCCTCTCTTTGCATCTAGGAGCCGTCGTCGCCTTCCCAGAACCCAGCGCTGCCACAAGAACCCTAGCTCCTCCACATCACGTCCAGAGCTACAGCGTCGCCGCCGCTCTTGATCTCGCCTGCTGCCTTGCCATCGTCAAGGATCTTCAGCCGAGGTTCGCGTTGAGGTAAAGACGCCGCAGGTGCCTCCCGTGAGCTCCCTCTCGTTCTGTAGCGGTAGAACGACGTCGCCGCTTTATTTGTAGGGCAACAAACCGTGCCGCCTACAGCCCACACTGGTTTTCACCGGTGCCGCATTCGCTCTCGGTGACGCCGTGCTCAACGCATACCGAACGAATGCACGACTCCTGCGCTCCCTCCCGCCGCACGCGCGCAAACAACGCGTGACACCACCTGCCATGACGGCGAAGGAGTTAGCGAGCAGTCGCGGCCGTGCATGGCTTTGGCCTGTTCCAATCTGCTAGCTAGCTTGATGACATCATATGAGGTCATGCATGAGTTTTGTGGCTGTTTTCCTTTAAGAAAACAAATCTAAAAATACAATAGAAATACACGTCATCTTGAGCCGTCCGTTTTTAGATCAATGGCCGAGATTAGAACATACCCCTTCGCTGTTCTTTTTTTTAAAGAGCCCCACTATTTTTGGCAAATTAACCCATGGTCCAAAGTGTAATCACAGATTATGTTTTCTTCTTTGGAAAGCGTAGTCTCTTCGGTTTGGATCTAAAATACGTTTTCACTTATTTACAGATTTGCCACTGATTTTGTTTTAGCCATAACTTCTTCGTTTTAACTCTGATTTGATCCGTTCAACTTGCGTTAGGTTCGTAATTTCATGATCTACATATTCATACTACTGTTAGATATATTTTTAACTTTCAAAATTCAAGGTTTGGTTTAATCTATTATTTTATTAAAGAAAATCTTGTTTAAATCATATCTTCTACGTTTTAACTCCGTTTTAGCCCGTTCAAGTTGTGCTAGATTCATAGCAACGAGATCTATGCATTAGGAACAGTGTTTATCATATTACTATTTCTGAAATTTCATAGGTTAAATCATATCTTGATTAATAATTATGCAACTGGATTTTATAAATAAAATATGATTTGTTTTACTTTAGTTTTATAATTCGAATCTAAATTTGATTCAATTCAATTTATTTAAGCTTCTATATAGTTAAAATAAATGAAGCCTATAGTTTTCTTTTTCACATATAAAGCAAATCTCTCAGTAGTTGTATCTTTTCAACCGTAGGTCCGATTAGCGTGCCTCTCGCGACTGTGTGTTAGTAGCGATGCGTAGAATCGTGTTTCAAACTCTTTTACTTATTTTTCTATGTTTGGTGTACTGTTCTGATTTAGTTCTATTATTTGCTTTGTGTATGATTATATAGATGCTTGTGTGGTGCTTTATGATTACGTCCAATCGGTGAGATATACGTGGTGATCCAGAAGAAGATAAACGTTGAAGATTAAAGCTTACCGAAGGATCGGTGTTTAAGGCAAGTATAGCATGGGATCTTCCTTGTTACCTATTCATCTTTAATCACTTAATTCATATTTCATGTGTCTACCTTGTTGCCATTAAGGATACCCTAGCTATTTGATATCTTGTGCCTTATTACCTATGGGGTATTGCATTGGATAGTATGATGCTAGTCCTCAACTAAAGCCATGATCTTGTAACTTGACTAATGGTATATGCAATCAACATTAAAAGATGCTTTTTAGCAACATGGAACAAGGGGCTAGAGCATTGGGTTATTTTTATGGTGCTCTAGATTCCTCTTCCTAAGGACTTATCTGTAAGTGATCATCCAGGACTTACAATACAGCTGTGAGGGTTATATGGCTCTGGCTTTAGCTTAGTATGAGGGCCTTTTCTAGCTTGATAGTGGTTATCTTTATTGGCGTAAGAATGGCTTGACGAATTGGGTATAGTGCGGCCTCTGTCCCCTTGTGTATAGGCTGCGCGTCATTGTGCCATCGGGAAGGGGGGGCTCTACATCTGTTTGCCGAGTGAATCTAATGCCCTAACTTATTAGACGAACCTTTGAAAGGCTTTATAGTGAACCCTACCGATCTTCCTTAGTAGTGGGTCAAGAGGCTGATCACCTCGGGCGAATGGGTAAATCACGACTCACAGTGAAAGTGTACAGCCTCTGCAGAGTGTAAAACTGGTATATCAGCCATGCTCACGGTCATGAGTGGCCTTGGAACCCTTATGAAATAGATGATGAACACAGATGATACTGATGATAAAGATGCTCACTAATGATTACTGTTTATGCTATTCCTTATTCATGTTTACCTGATCATGTGTTTATATGGGCTTGTGGATAAACTTGTTACTACTCAATTGCTAAAATAATGACTCATTAAAAGCTAATCACAGTTAACCAGTGTCAGCCTTTTGAGCCTCATGAACCCCATGTTATATTTGTTGAGTACGACATGTACTTATGCTTGCTTTACTTTTCAAACATTTGGAAAAAAATCCCGGATGGGTACCAGATTGCTAGAGTTTAGAGGAATTAGGCTTGTGATCAACCAGTCAGTTGTTCCTGTGGAATTGGAGTCTTCACCTGAACATCGGAGTTGTCTTTCCGCTATTTGCTATCTAAGGTTATATTCTCTATACTAAATACATTATGTATTAAGCATTGTCTATTGATATTACCCTTATTTGTAGCTATATGTGAGATTTAACTTCCTGCGCTCACATATGGTGTGTATCTGGTTTTGTTCTTAAAACCGGGTGCTACAAGATAATGCTCAAGAACGGTTCCCTTTTTATACAAGGTTTACACCATGTTGTGTCCCGATAATCATGCCAACGGGTGCGGCGTTTCGGTTCCCCTTCCATTTTAATGCGATTGCATAGTTTGAAATGATGGTTGCACGCCTTTTCATGATTTCATATGTGTCACGCTGTGCTTTGATTTATACTTTGAAGTTTACACCTACTAGGTACCTACCATGATACGACCATTGATTACATGGCCATATCATGAAGTACTCGGACGGTTCATGCAGTACTCGGATAACTGCTCGATAGAATGAGTCAAAGCGACACAATACTCGGATGAAGAATTTATTTTTTCAATAGTTCTCCGGATACAGGGTTGGATACTTTACAAGTTTCTGACTACTCAGTTTCAGTAACCATTTTTACAAATCAAAGCTCCTACTTACTACTCAGTAGGACACATATGACTCGTTGCCACAGTTTTCATTGTGACAACACAGTGCATCCAAGACTGGTGTCAGTGGTACAAAACTTCCTAGTCTACCGGGTTTAGGCAGCAACAGCGCTTCTTCCGGCATCTGTCTACCCAAGCCGACTTCGCTACCACCACTCGAACCAGCAGCTAATCGTCATGGACAGACATCGACAGGCACGCTCAAAAGAACTGACATGGGACTACTGGATGAGGGAACATGTCTCTCATCACAAGGCTTCTTCTACCTGCCTTGTCGGACCATTCTATTTTGCACCACTATGAGACTAGCCTCCTTCTAGTCTCTATCACAAGACTTCTTCTAACTACAATATGATCTACTACTCCAATCAACAATGCCTGGGGGCTGCTCTACTTCACACACCACCATATTCACTGGCTACAGATTCAGAGTTACTTTGTTGTCCTTCAACTGCTATGTGAGAGCTCGCCAGGAGGGTTTTTATAGGCTAAACATGGTGTTCATGGACCGGGTTCATAAATAGTGGAGCCGACAGTTCCTGCTGCTTAGTACAGGTATATTTACTGCACTTCAAGGGTACAGTGGTCTCCCACTACACCTTTACAGCGTTCCAGGACAGCATGCGTGAAGCTACAGTATACTCGGGTGGCATATTCGGAGCATATACTACTCTTATGTCAGCCTGCATTTACTCTTCATGGGCACTAAACATTGCCTCATCTACTTTCTAACAAGTAGCCAAGCAATAATTTCTCCAGCAACCCTGAGTATATTCTTTTCAGATCCTAGCGCCGACAACTAATACTCGGACACATGCTCGGGGGCTGCTGGATACATATCCTCAGAGGATGATTTTTATTCTTTTTCAAGAATTTGCAGAAAAGACTCTCCAACTCTTTGTTCCAAATAGCAAAAGGCTCGGGGCTACACTTAGTGAGTGCACTTTTCGGCAAAGTGCACATCACCCGGAGTTCTCAATAGCACTTAATGGTTTCTCTATAGAAAGCACTCGAACAATACTTGTTTCTACTCGACAAGACCTGAAGGAATAAGAAGTCTTCCGAGTTCAACCATCAGGAGCTTGTCGATGCAGGACCCTAGGGGTTCCCTATCGGGTCGACTCCTACGCTGGGCCCATGGTTGGCCCACGGTCTGTTTGAAGGATACGGTGCAAGGAGGCATGGACTTCATGCCATCAAGGACCGACCTAGTAGGCTTACTAGGAAAGGAAGATTCTGTAATAGAATTAGGACTCTTCTGTTGTAATCGGCTAAGACTAGAAACGCACCTTTGCCCTCTCTTCCTATATAAAGAGAGGCACGGTGCACCCCCTTGTAGCCCTAATGATCATACAATCAATCCAATGCAAAAGGCTCACGCCGACTGGACGTAAAGGCTATTACTCGATCACGAGGGCCCCAACCAGTATAAATCGCTGCCTCTTTGCGTTCATCGTCGAGTACCTGAGTTCGTCGAAGCCCATCGAACACCGTCTCGGGTACCCCCGTGACGGGTTGCCGGTCATCAAATACCGACACCCCCATTGTAAGAACTTCAGAGCATTCAAGCGAGGAGCACACACTCGATCATCTCTGAGACTGGATGTAGGGCTCCGGCCTGAACCAGTATAAATTCTCATGTCTTTTGGATACTACCATCGTCTTCCTAGAGCAGCGCGGTAATCATATAAATTTATTAGTCTGGTTTACAAAACACCGACAATAATGGTTAAGCGAGACATTGCTACCGAGGAAACATTTTTTATAGTTTGCACTACAGATTGCGTGGTGAATCATGCTGTGGTATGTAAGGATTTGTCTTAGTCAGCATCCTTCATTTCATATTTGGTCCAGTTTTACATTTTAGGAAACCAGATAAGATTTAAATCAATTCTAAGCAAGGAAAAAAAGGTACAGCATGGTTCTATGGGAAATATGAAACTGATTTCATTTTTTGGGAATTTTCTAAAAATAAATAAGATTTTAGTGTGTCTAAATGCATATCTATTCTAAAACAATATTTGAATAATACTTGAAAATTTATTTCTGTATTTTTAAAAGTCTAATTGACCTCCTAAGTTCTCTTTATCTCCCGCGTTGCTACTGTGGCGCTACGTAGGACAGCTGACGTGCCGCCACGTCAGCGAAAACCATTTTAAGACTGTTTGGAGGGGTAAATCGGTAAAAATTAGAGAAATCTAAAATTTTGATTTTCTAATTGAGGGGACAAATCGGAGTCACGTAATAGGTTTTTTTTTTAGGGAGGAGTCACGTAATAGTTGAGAGAGGTTGGATGTACGTTTTCTTTTATTGTTGCTGCCTATATAGTCTGGGCGCTTCAATGTTCAGTGGGTCCGTCAAGGATTTGGGCTCGGTAAAGGCCCATAAGGCTCACCACGCAGGTTGGTTGTAGTTGTAGCGTCTCTGCACGATGGAAAACCACCTCCCTCACATATTTCCCGTACATGTCCCAATGGTCTTTTCCCCCGCACGATGTTTGGCGCAGCGGGCACTGGAACGCGTCAGATTGATGGTATGGCATGCGACCGAGATTGATGGAACCCGACTGAGTGAGCTGAAGAAAACAAACGTCCTCTTTTTAGCTCGTGAGTACCATGAGGTATCTTGATTCTTGAAATGGTCATACTTGTCGCATGGGATTTTGGTCCCTGGTGCTGTCCTTTTTCCACAATGTCTAGCTACTGAACTTGGAGTATTTATATTATATAAATTGTATTGGAGATCCTAAACTTGTTGTGAGTTCACATCTAGGTCCTGATATTTTTAAATTGCATATTTTAGTTCTCTAAACTTATCCTAAGTTCTCATTTTGGTCCCCATACTTATAAATTGCGCACATGGTTCTCTAAACTTGTACATTTAGGTTCCCAAATTTGTCTCAAGTTCTTATCCTTGTCTCGGTATTTTCTAAATACACACTAGCTCTCTAAACTTATATTACTATACCATCCCTGTTCATCCGGACTCCCTACCCCCACACTACGTTGCATGTTGCCACCACACTCAGTATGGCCACATCACACTGCATCGTGTTCGTGCACTCACAATGGTGTAGCGCCATGGGGGCCGGCGCGTGTGGCAGGAGCTCAAGAGGGATGTGCAGACCTACCTTTCTAGGATATGCTACACCGCTTAACCACCTTTTGTCGTGCTTGCCCTTTTGCACATTACAGTTGAGTCTTCATCGTCGTGCCCCTCCTCGATTTTGCTCGACTCGCTCCTACTCCACCTCACCGTGGCGCCAGCCCTAGCCTCATCACAGTCGCATTCAACACGATCGCCGCCATCACCACACTTCCTCCTCTCCCTCATCGTGTGGGAGATCATGCTCATGCGCGCCATTTCCTCGCACTCAGTTCTTTCTTATCCTATCCTTCCTCGCCTCCCTCGGCAATGGCAAGGCCGTCGCTGCAACGCGGTAGGGTGAATGTAGCGTGCGACATGGTGGCACTATTGGGCACGACATGGCCTAGCGTGACAACATGGGTGTGGCATCGCACTGACGATGCAACATAGGAAGGCACACGCAACGCTACGTGGCTACGCAGGTAAGGTGGGCATGACGGTGTGGCGGAGGTGAGGATGGCGGTGTAGAGGTGGATGGACCATAATGGTACGATAATAAAAGTTTTTAAGGACCTAAGTGTGCAATTTTCGGGACGGGGATGAGAACTTGCAACAAGTTTAAGGAGCCGAACTTGCAATTTGCAAGTACCGGAATCGGGATGAGAACTTAGGACAAATTTAGGAGGCTGAATGTGCAATTTAAAAGTACTTGGACCTAGATAAAAACTCGAGACAAGTTCGAGAACCGCTAGTGAAATTTACTCTTTATGTTATTACCTTCGTTCTTGAATAAATCAATTTCTTTTAAATCAAACTTTTTTTATGTTTGATCGAACTTATAGAAGAAACATAAATACTTATGATTCCAGATGAGTACATTGTAAAATTATATTCTATGATTATATAATGGTACTAATTTGATATATAAATTTTTGGGCTCTAAAAATTGTTAAACTTAAAAAATATTTAACTTAAGACAACTTTGAGAATTGATTTATTCTGGGCCGAAGGAGTACAACTAGACATGGGGAATGTCCTCATTTCTAGAAGAAAAAAAAGGTGAATCAAACATTGTCATAGTTCAACACAATCCATTGATGACTGATTCAACTTCAGTCCAAATAGACTAAAAGTTTTTTTTTTTGAAAGCAATAGACTAAAAGTTACCCACCTAACAGTTGGCCTAAGCATCAAATAGGCTGTACCATATATATATTCATATGTATATAAAAACTAGAATTGATAGGCTTTCCCACGTCCAAACTGTTCACCAAGGCCCAGTGTAGTGGTGGAGTAGCCCAAATGTCTCAATCCTTCTAGCTCCTTAGCCCATCGTCTTGCCAATTACCCCTCGCCCTGGCCCTTGTCTACGACTTCACAGTTACCCTCAATCAGAATTCAGAACTGAAGCAGAGGCCTCCCGTTCCAAACTCAAGAGTCAAAGACGCGGCGGCAATGGGCAGCGGTGCACGGCGTGCAGCGTGCGCAGTGTTGCGTGGGGCGCGGGCACACGGACAGGCCATTGTCGTGCACGGGCCACGGCCGGGGGCGCCGGGGCTCGAGGCCGGCAAGGCCGCACGGGCGCAAGGCGCCGCGGCTGCTGGATGCGGCCTGCAGGTGTGGCGGTGTCCTGTCGTAGTCCGGATGACAGGACTCCGGAGCATGCATCTTCTCAGGCGTTTGCATATTTGATTGACACAGCATAGTTAATATTGCTTTATTGGCCTCCAATTTAATATATCATAGATTGAAATTTGTGGATGTTAAAAAATAGGCATTAAGTTGTCAAAATAATTATTGTCCTTTAAAAATTTGAATACCTCTACTTCAAATCCTATGTCTGTCCCCATCAAAAGAGATATATAAATTTCCGAGTGGAGCAAAGTTCAGTTGATTAGATTACTTATTGGGGAAGTAGAACCCATAAGTAATTTTTTGTGTTTTTCTAAATTTAATTTATGACTTAACAAAATGTGTATGATGACTTGTACAAGAAATAAAAACTAGAGAAAAACACGTCATTTGGTTTTTAGTTTTATCTTATTGGGAAAATTATGTCCTTACCCTTGTTCAGAACTTCAATTGTGATTTTGCCCTTACTTTTTTAACTTTGTGTTTTTACCCTTGATATTTTAAAATGAACTGTCCGTTTACCCCTATTTTGGATGTCCGTTAGATGGACGGGGAATAGACGAATAAAAAATTCCAAACTAGAAAAGCAAAGGCGAAATGACTACATTGCCCCTTATCCTTATCTGGCTCTTCCTCGTCCAAAGCAGACTGCATCGAGTCGGCGGCATCGAGTCGGCGGCATCGGGAGCGGGCATATCGGGCGGCTCGTCGTGGGCGGTGCCTAAGCGCTTAGGCGCGTGCGTGGCGCCTCCGACCTCTGGGCTCATCTTGCTTGCTTCGCTGTTCTCGGCGGGGGCGACGCGCTGGGGCAGCCGGGCTCTCGTCGTCTGTGTGTGGCGGCGTAGCTATGCTTGGCGGCAGGTCTCGGCGCCGCCCGCCAGCCTCTGCCCAAGGACCAAGCTGTTCAGCTGCTATGCGGCACTAGGCGACCTCGCCTCCGCGCGGATGGTCTTCGATGGCATCCCACGCCCAGACGCGTACTCCAAAGGGGTCATGTTCGGGTGTCTAGTCCAAATGGAGCGCCACGCAGAAGTTGCCGTTACGATAGGGACATCTGCGGCGGCGCCCTGCCCGCCGCGGCGCAGGCGACTTCGTCTTTGTCACCCGTGCTCAAGGCCTGCATCAGGTTCGCGGAGTACGGGTACGGTACGAGGCTGCACTACAACGCCGTCAAAGCCGGCGGCGCGAACGGCTTCGTGTGAACAGCTTGGTTGACATGTACACGAAAGTCGGGGACTTGGAGTGCGCCCGGAAGGTGTTCGAGAGAATCCCTGGACGAAATGTGGTGTCGTGGACCTCGATGCTCAGCGGATGCGTCGTTGCTGGATATGTATGTCAAGTGGGATGCAGTGTGTGATCGATGAGCTCAGCTACATTGACCTTGTTCTTTGGACGACGATGACTGTGGGGGTACCCACAGAACGAGAACCCTCTTGATGGCTTGTTGGATACTAGTGCATCACGCGCACCATCGCGCGCGCCGGCAAATCACGCGCATAGGTCTGGCATATAAAATTGAAGGGTATACAGATTATGTTAGAACCCATGGGCGTGTCTAATCTTCATCATGAACAATAATCATGTAATCTGACATGATTGCTGTAAAAATCTGCATACCTGTGTGAGGCTGGAGTGGATCAAACCCATTTTCTCTGCAGTACTCAACCTCTTTTTGGCGGTCATAATAGGTCTTGAGCCTTGGAACCTGCAAATGAAGGTAGCTTCCAGATAAGTGAAGTCAAGCGAAGATTTGGAACACATCGAATAGAAAACAGAATAAAGGTACATAAAAATCTGGAAGGAAAAAAAGAGCCAACTAAATGTTTTTTTGACAACGTCCATGATCAACCAATAAGCTTCACTCTCTGCAAGCTACACACAGAGAAAAATTGCTCAGGGGAAAGGACAATTCCATGTTACACTAAATATCCAAGAAACAATGAAAAAAGGCAGAGCTGATTTGACTCTCGAAATCTTGTGTGTACTACTATAAAGAATGATATAGCATTACCTCAAAAAGATTAATCTGAGCATCAATATCAACTGGCAGTTTTTCTGAAAGCTAGAGAACTCGTCTCCTAAATTCTATGAGTTTACCTAAGACAATTAACTGCATGAGGCAAACAGAGGCATGACATACCGATCTTATTAATAGAATTGTCGTAAAGAGAAAACGAATGTTTACATTTTGAACAACAAAAGACAATATAAATGCCAGTGCACTAAAAAACAGGAAAGAATATAGCTTGACAAAGTGTACCTTGATAATGACTCAACCAGCGTCAACACACAATCACTGCAAATGACATGAGCCTATAGCAAGGACTCTCATCATGGATCTATATTGAGTCGAACATCTTTTTTTGGTTGCATCTAACGCTAGCCATCCAGATTAGGCGTACAAAGAAGCAGTTATTTCCTGTAAAATATAGGCAGTAAGATGCAGGCCTAAATCGATAAGGTGATCACTTTGCTAAAAGGCATCATAGGCAGCAAGGCATAGGCCTATATCGTTAAGGTGATCGCTTTTTAGAAGCTATTATTACAAAGCAAAGCAAACCATGAGGCACTACATTACTGCTGCAACTTATATACATACAAACGGCATAGCAACTAATATTAGCTTAGTGGTACTCAAAAAAATATAGAGATAATTCTTGATGGTGCTACAATATTATCTGACGAGTTGATCTACCACTTATCTTTTCATAAAATCACATGATCCACATATGAACACACCTATGAGAGATAGAACTCACCTATGTAGCACATGATCCACGTATGAACACATAAGAAGTTCAGGCCGGCACCAGCTCTTATAGGAGAAGCTGGCGCTAAAAGCATAGTTGTATATGTGGAACTAAAAGCTGCAGAATTTCATACTTTTTTAAACAAATTAATGAAAAAAGAAAAAAAGGATATGGTAAGAAAACGTATGACATCTAATCTGAATATACGCGACTAAACTGCGACATTAGTTCAGTGTAGGTGGCTAAAGTGTCGATCGAAGTCGTTAAAGAGCAGCACGACAATATTGGGAACCTATATTGGGATTAGTATCAAAATATGCAATATGCAAGGACATTTCAGAGATGATGATCTTAACTCATGGTAGACCACTGGCAGGAGCTTGGGAGACTAATTAATGAGAAGGCAAAGAAGAATTTGTAAAAACGCTACCGAATTAGCTACTCATGGTGAGGGTGGTGTGGCAGGGAAAAAATGAATTCAAATTAGGGGACAAAACCAGTATATGAACATCTAATATAGTTGCAAAGAAGTAACTAAATATAGTTATAGATAGCAATGTTATGAAGCAGCAGTTTATAGCAACATTCTAGGAAGATGTGTCATCAAATAAAGATAAAATTTAAAAAGGGGACGAACCGGTGGAACTCTGTGTTTTGCGACAAGAGGAGGATCCACTGCAGACAGTTTCATTGTGGAGGCTGTGCTGTAATTCTCTTAAATTATCATGGACGAAGATCTGGAAAACAGAAAATGGAGGCAAAATGGTTAGTGCTACAGCAGGTAGACCTAAGCTTTTGTTTGAACAAATTTTGCATATTTCTAAGAATAATTTACAGTTTCATTGCTTAACCCAGTCACGACCTATGGTTAGAAGGTGGTCAGTAAAATATTGAAGGGTCAAATTAGATGGAGACGGAGTAAAATGAATGGATAGATATTTAATGTAACACCCCAGGTGTTTGCCACCAGTTAAGCAATGGGTTGAGCTCAAATATGGCATGTTAAGTAGTGATGGAGATGGTAGGTTAAACATATGAAAATGAGTCACCACTTAAACTTGGACCATGCACCATTGCTTACATGCTGCCCTTTCTAAAAAGTATGCTTGGGAAATGTTGGATGTACTTGTTTCATGTGTCTTGCATCAACATCCATCTATATTGATCACTGGAAAAGTTTCATGAAGTTTGGAATCAAGAAGTCACATGAAATGACAAGTTATGTCCTTGCCGGAATTGTCTTATTAAGTGAATGGAATTATAGGTTATCAACCAAACCTTGCAACCTTGCCCAAATGACACTAATTAAACTCTACAACAAAAGTCATAAAGGGTTCGTGTTGAGCGGAGGACAAGAAAATACCTCCATCGGTCTAAAACTTGGATTTAAGCTTTACCGTGATGCTACATTGACCTGTGTTGACCAATCACTTATAGTGCTTGCATGGAGTTGCACCTTAAATCAAAGTTGAAGTTTGAGTAGAGTAGAACAAACTTTGTTTAATGGTCAAGAGCTAGATCAGCTTTGAAGCAAGTCAAACCGAGCCCTCAAGTTGGAATCCATGGCTGTTTTGGAGCTCAAAAATTTGGCTAAGTCCCTAATGGACTGAAACTGAGATTTCAGTTTTCGTTTACCCTGCTTTGGAGCCTTGTATCTCTCCAACCAGGCCGAATCAGATTTTGACGCTTTAAGAAAAGTTGGAGATGTCGCGTAGGTCTACAACTTTGATTACTACAGCTTGTGCCAAAACTAACTGGTTTAGGAGATATGAAGGGACGAAGATTGAGATTTCAGGCGTATTTTCGAGGTAGTATTGCTGCTCCTTCTGAATTTTTGAATTTGGAGTTCGGTGGCCGACCGTGCAGACTGCTAGCGCCACGTGGCTCTTATGTGCTGCCCTCGCTTACACTTTGCCGTGCTCAAGTAATGGGAACAGCACCCTCCTCTCCACTCTCTCCCTCTCCTTTCCCCATCTGCCGCCAGGAGCCAAGCCAGGTCGTCCGGTCTGATGCTTCTTCGTTCTTCAGCAAGCTCGATAGCCACCCTGCTCCTCTCCTCCTCCTTCCTCCAGCTGCTCTTACCCGCTACTAGCCACAAGAGGACCATGACAGAGCCATCATGACCTCGACTCGTCATACTCGCCGCTCCTCCACCGAGCCCGGTCGGCCGTAGCTAGGAGTTGCCGAGCCCGGCCAGCCGTGGCCTCAACCACGGCGTCATCAGCCGGGCCGGCTGCCAAGACACCTCGTCGACCGGTGCACCTCAAGCTTGGCTTGCTCCTCGCCGACGAACAGCCCGGCCACCTCCCGGTGACCTCCCGGATCACAGCCTGGCCGCTGCTTCTCACTGCGTCCAATGGCGTCGAGGAAGAAGAAGAGGGAGTAAATCGGAAATAGAAGCGCACACCTCGTCGCCCGGTGCACCTCAACCTTGGCCTGCTCCTCGCCGACGAACAGTCCGGCCACCTCCCCGGTGACCTCCCCGACCGCAGCCGTCGTTTCCCTGCGTCCAGCGTCCAGAGGAAGAAGAAGAGGGAGTAAATCGGAAATAGAAGCTTTTTCATGTGTTCACTTTGCATAAATGCCAGACCCATATATTTACAGATATGGGCTTAGTTCGTTTCTGAGATCTCTAGGGTTCCGAATGCAAAAGTATTTTTCCTTTTTCGTTTTAATCTTTTCTTTTGCAGATTTCTATGCTGAACTTTGGAAAATCGTAGTAATTAGTCAAAAAATCGTAAAATAGTAAATGAGGACATTTTGGAATCCTTAAGAAATTCCCTATGCACTAGATCTATAATATGGCATGATTTATTTTAAAGTTTTTGCTATAAAAATCAATTTATGCAGTTAGGTTTGTAATACTAGTTATGTTTTGACTTTTTCATAACTGTAGTTATTTTGATCAAATAAATGTGAAATTTTTATGGAGTGCTCATCAGGTGATTTATGTTGTCTGGTAAAAATTTCAGGAGTTTAGGATTTATATTTTAAGATCTATAAAAATAACAAATTACCTGTATTGCCTTGCTCCTATTCTGAATAGTCGTGGATATTTGAATTAATTGGCTTAGTTAAGTTATGAATCATGGCTTGATGACAATACATGAGTTTTAGTACTTTTCTTAAGCTTTTCAAAAAAGATAAATATAATAATTTTTGGTTAAGTAGATCTTGAGTTATAGTTGCTTGAATCTCAGTGGCTGTTTCTGCCCAAACCCAGAGAGGGGTTTCCTTGTTCTTGCTGTGAGGCCTTCTTAATAGTATAATTAGCTTGAGCTGTTTACAATAAAGTTGTTTAGAATTTGACAAGATTTCTAAAAAGTTTAGAACCACATTTATTGGACATATATAACTCTATTTATAGCTGTTTAAAGTGGCATGTCAGTTTCTGTCTATGTTTTGGACAGATGTGCAATTATTGGATTAATTGACCCTTCTAACTGTAGAATCATCTTAATATGAGAATAATAAAGTTGTAGGTAACTTCCTAAAATTTTCAAAAAGTTATGGTTCATGTTTGTTGGAGGTCTAGAACTTCAGTTATGCTTCTCTGAAGTACCTATCAGTTTTCTATACCACTACTGTTGGGCTGGATTTGCAGTTTTGCTTGTGCAATTATTTTCGTGGTGTAAATGATGTTTTCTATGGTTGTAGTGAATACAAAAGTTGTAGAAAATTTTATAATCTTGCTTGTGTTCAAATTGTAAGACCATAGGCCTGATAGTTTAGGAGTTACATGACTTTTAAGTCTTCTGTCAAGTTTTGATTGTATTCGGAGCAGATCTGAAAGATGCTAGTGTTTGATCTAGTTAGGATTTGAATCAAACCTAGATGATAATAAGAAAGTTGTATATTATTCATGTATATATCTTCTGTTGAAATTTGGTGTCATTTGGCCAAGTAGTTTAAGAGTTACAGTTGTTTAAAGTTGGGGTATACAATTGATTGCTCTCTGTCTTGTTTAGACCAGTTTTGGTAAATGTATAATTTCAACCTACTTAACTTGTGAATCATGCTATGATGGTTATAGATGAAATGTAGATAATTTCATAAGCTTTCCAGAATGTCTTCTTACAAGTCATTTGGATTTGTGTAACTCCAGTTATAGTTAATTCTTGTAGCTGTTGTTTGCAAGTCCAGAAATTGACAGATTCCAATTATAGTTGTTTGCTTGTATATTGCTAAGTGTGGCTCATACCTTTGATGATGGTTGAGTTAGAGTACCTGGGATCTTGGAAAACTTGTGTCATGCTTGGTGTTGTCGTCTTCTTTGCTATCGTGGCATGATAAATTGTGCGATATTTAAAGTAAGCAATGCGAAGTGCCTTGTGCATGTTAACGTAACCTTGTGCTTGTCTTACTTACTGCATGCGATGCATTGTCTATTGCACTTCCATGTATTCATACACATGCATCTTGCATCTCATTTAGGTACGCTAGATGAACCACGTGAAGGATGTGATGAGGAGTCAAACCCGAAGACGGTGTTTGGTGGATATATCCCGAAGATGGAAGGACTAAGCAAGTGCTAGGACCGGAGATGTCACCAAGTCGGTGCAAGCTAACTGAACTGACTTGTGTCGGATCCTAGGCAAGCCCCGGAGCATTCTAAGTCTCCTAGTAATTTACAAAATATTACTCAAAGTTCTTATGATTGATGCATTAGGTTATAAGAGTTGATTGGAACCACTTGATGCATATAAATTCCTTGTCCAGATATATACACCGTTAACCCTGTGTAGGTCTAGGATCGAATATATGCTTAGCCATGCTTAGACCAGTAGAAGTCGGGTGATTTCCTATCACCTGTGAGATATAGGTGGATACCGAAGCACGGTTGACTATATTTGCTATCGTGGAAAAGAATCATGGGGTAAAAGTAAATCGAGACCTGGCGGAGTCTATGTGTAGGTTGACTCATGTGATTCCGTCTGTGTCGATTAAGGACCGTACCGTTGTTGGCGCTTCTGACAAGATTGAACGCATGCTTATCACTTAGCTGGCCAGATAACTCGTTCCGACCACGAAGCCGAGTAGCTCAACTCAGGCCGGGCCCCGTTCTGTTGTGTGCTCCTTGCGGGGGGCGATCAGACTGAGGCCAAGGGTAGGCTAGGCCTGAACGTCCTGGCATCTGGTGTCCCAGATTGTGCGGCGCGGTACGGACCCACGAAATGTGTACCTGAGTTGTACCAAAGGTGACTGTTGATCAGGTCTGCCTGGGTTTCTGTTAGGAATAAATTCCCAGCTGGTTGAAATCGATTTGAATCGCCGTCTCTCCCGGATAGTGAGAAACTTGGCTAGTCCCAACATCGTAGTAATTGTATTATGGAATGTGATGGTTCGGATAAACATGGAATTACTACACCTGCTATGGTTACTATTGTATGCTCTAAAAAGATATACCACATGTTTGGCACAGGATAGTTGCTAATCTAGAGACGAATAGTTATAATTAACTTGATAAAGGAATCATAATTGTACAACTAAGTCAATCGCTTTTATGCAAAATATTGTCAAGCTACCTCCACTTATAAAGCCTTGCATACTCCTTGGAGTCAAATTTATTTCTGGTTATGACGGGTAAGTCTAGATGAGTACATTCGAGTACTCAGGGTTTATCCCACCATGTTGCAGGTGAGGTTTTGGCCTGCTGAAGATGGTGGCTAACCACCGGTGGGCTCGGTGACTCTATATTCACTTCTCATCTACATGCTTTTGTCTCAGGATGTCACTTATGCTAGCAATGTATTTGGAACTCATATTAATGAAATCCTTCGAAAGCAATGTTGTTTTCACTAATCGGTTTTAAAACCCAAACTTGTACTATTAATTGTGACTCATTGTAATATTATTTCCGCTGCCACTCTGTGTATGTGATGTGTATTTGCTTAATCACGCGATCTTGGTTGTGATGTTGATTTATCGAGGTCATGCGTGACACTCGGCGGACTACCGGGTTTATATAAGTGAAAGTATGCGTGTCTCAACATGTTAGCGGGGACAGCCGTACTTGATCTTGTATAAATTGGGCAGTTCTGTCACAGCTGGTATCAGAGCGAGATTAAGCATAATACTGTCAAGTACATAGTTTTAAAAGCCAAGTTTTGGTTTTAAAAAGCCTATTTTAACTAAAACTTTAGCTACAGGCAAATTTGTCAAAACTTATTTGCAAAACTATGCTAGCGACATCCTCCTTTATGCCTAGTTAAGGACTATTAGGTGGCTATCTAAGTACTAACTGTGGGGGTTTACTTCTTGCAAATTTTACTTTTGTCGTCCATACGGCGTACTATTGTATGGATGCCGTTCACTTGAATGGTAATGTATGGATCAATTGCCTCTACGCCCAGGTAAGTGTGAGTTGTGAGAGCATGACCATCCAACTATCAGTCTAGGGGAGAGTTAGCTATGGTTACTAGAATATTTACATGTTATACACATGTATATATGAAGGTACTTAATTGCGGGTATATTTATCGGGTAGCTATGGATATCAAAGTATATACATCTGGGGGTGTGTATATGGAGAGTATCTTAGTTTACTGCTTTCATTATGTGCTTATTTATCTCTTGTGGGGATGGGCTGCAATGAATTTGCCTGTAGGTACGCTAACCACGAATGCGTAGATTGAATATAGCTGACGACTAGCTATATATCGAGAGAGTACGTGTTATGCCACCGACATAGAGCGTGATTGTCGCCTTAGGCTGGCAATTTTGTGAGGACGAATAGGACGAGCATGCATCATGATTGTGCTTGTGCATAAATATGCTTCCCTCACCTTGTTCTAATACTAAGTAACTTGTGACCAATGTGATGCTACTATCTTCCTTGTGTGAAGCTAGACAAAATGCCTTGTTCCATGCTGCTTGAATAGCTGTGCTTGAAGATAGTGTGTGATTAGCTTTGCCTTATATGTGTGTTTCCAAAGGAAATAGATGACAAGTTAATAGTTAGCAAAAGGTTCACCCCTTTGAAAACTAAATTGCTAAATGTAAGTAAAACTTGTTTTGTAGAGATATCCACCTACTCAGTAAAAAGGAAATAAAAGATAACAATACTTTACCACCATGTTTTGCATGATATGTGTAGCGGTGTTGTTGTAGGTGACTAGTTGTTAGGTGTGAGCTTTGTGCTTAGTAATAGTCGCTTAAGCTAATTAGATTGAGTATTTCGAAATGCTTGCTTAAGACCATGATGTAGGTGTGGATGCTCGTAATCTAGGTAGTGTCGTAGCTGTCACTCCTTTTGTCCTCGGAAAGCATATGAGTGTTGAAGAGCGCTATCCTAGAACAACGTCCAAGTTTTGGTAATCTCATGGTTGTCATTTTCAATTAAGTTCTCTCTTAGGAGCCTAAGCCTGTACACGTGGTTGCTAGCCATTGAATGTTGTACTATGAAGACCTTTATCCATGCCTTTGCTTGACCTTAGACCCAAGTTTAGTTCACTTGAATGCTTGCATGTGTCGTGGTCGTCCCACTCTTGTGTGGAAGGACCTTGCTCCGAAATCCTTGTCGAACTTCATTGCTCCTTCTCCTACAGATGATCTGGTGCAACGCTAATCGCTGTCTACCCTAGATTTGGAAACTTTTCCTCGTAGATCCTGTCATTGCTTTATCAATTGAATCCCTAGTCAGTGCAATGGCTCTGTCCCTTGAATCTCGTTTGTTTTGTCTCCAACCCTTTCAAGTCTCTGAATATTTATCAGTCTTGATCTCATGTTGCTACTCGACAAGACCAAATCTCATGTTAATCTTTATCTGGTAATCACTTGGGTGGACACAAGACGTATATGGAAATTCGGCAAGAAGTCCCCTGTTCAGTTGTCTTTGGCAATTAAGCTATGCTCTCTTGCGTTGTGTTTTGATCTTCGGATCCCCTGCTTGTTGACTCCTAACCTTGTGACTACCTTTGTTGCTATCCCTCCTTCGCATAGTGCTTGCTCCTATGCAACCCAATTCGTGCCACGTGAGATTTCTTGTGGGTTGTATGTTCAGTGATGGTGCCACGATTAGCGATCTACGGTGCCGTGACGAAACCGAGAGCCTCCTGTGGGCGCGCACACAAGGTTGTGCTGCTCGGCACGCGCTGGTATCGAGGTTTCTAGTCATGATCCATTGCAAAACTGCACCGATGTGTTATTTTCACGTGAGCTCTTCCTTGGTTATCTCTCCTTATCATGTCAAGAGATCTATATGTCGAACTAGATGCAATAGGACTCCCTTTTGAAGTCATCCAACGGTTAACCTTTGAAGAACAGGTCACTAACAGGAACATAAATAGACTGCAAGAGGTGGTAGACAAGTGACTCTACTCGACGTGACTGTCCCTGTAAAGACATCGGTCATCTAGTGAGCAACTTATGTCATTTCGTTGGATCAGAAAGGTGCACCACACTTAAGGTTGAACAAGTTATTAGTCGGATGATAAAGGGACCAAGATATTATGTGTTGTAATAGGTCACCTGGTATATATGAGTTCCTATCCAAGTTCTCAATCTCTAGGTGCATAAGGATCACGTAGACGAACCGACCTTCCTTGGTGTGACCCTCTTCTGCTGACTTCAATGGCGACCATCTGTATGCTTCAACCACAATTTTTATTATCAAGAGTGAAGATTTGGAACCTTTTTAGTGTTGAGGGACAACTGATTAGTTACCAGTGGGAAGGTTAGTCTTCAGTTATGTAACGACTAGTTGGTAACTATGAAGACCAGATCTCACAGAACAATGTTGATCAAGGAAACAACAAACCTGGCACTGCAATGCAAGTGCTACTTCTTCTCCAAATGTGCTATCAAGTCAATTCTATCTTGGACAATCACGTATATAGTGCAAGATGTTGTATGAGCTAAGTAAAGAACTAGAGAAAGCATATCCCTAGTTTCGATCAGCATCATTGTGCCCTTAGGTACCACAAACAGATTTGTTCAAGGCTCTATTGGACGAGGTGCCAGAGAATATTCAGAAATGGTTCCTTATCTATATAGGGATGCCCTCCATGTGGAGTAATGCTTTGTGCCCTGTGAAAATAGCCCACAAGTCCAATGTTTGTGCATCGTCAAGTTGGTGTCTAAATCAACGGTTGAGGTTGTTTCCTAAGAGGCATGTAAGGAAAACCCTAGCTTCCATCCTCAGCGAGAAAGCTACCGCGGTTATAAAGGAAGAACGAGAAATCTGTCCAGATTTTGTGGCACTAAACCAGTTATCTTCAAGCCGGCGATTAGTAACTCAAACGAAGTTGGATTGACCCCAAACTTGGTGATCTCATTCTTTGCTTAGGACCCTTCAATGTCCTAAGTTGGTTTGAGTATTGGTTGAGTAAAACATAGGATTTGAGAGATACCTTGTCGGCTCGGTTGCTGCCATTTTAGAACAGAGCAATTTTGGTAGATGAATCGTTTGGATAGTCAAACGGTGTCCGGTTGAGTTGAATTTTGGTGAGTAGTTAGAAGACCCATGGATCTACATGCCCACCAAAATTTGTGCATATTGGAGCAGTAGTTTGTGAGATATGAATAGAGAAAAAGGGTACAAAATCTGGAATTTCGCTGTGACTGCGATCATCATTTGCATTAGACGGTTGTGTTTGTCATTCATGCCAAGAAATTACAACTTGTAGGTGTATTGCTGTTAGACAACCCTCCTTACCCTTGAGAAGACTAATTGCACCCCTATGTGCCTTGCTTTTGCCCTCTTAGGTCAGCAATGCTTGAGCAGTCAAGGTGTTCTAGAAGCCAAATTGTGCCCTTGCAATTCGAAAGTAATTGGAAAGGTGTCAAACCATAGATTTTTGGATTATGGTTTTCGAGATATTGATTGGCCTAAGAATGGAAGCCTCAACGTCAAATATAGTTTAAGAAGGCTAGTTTTGCTACGATACAAGTCAACCCAACTTGTTGTGCAACTGCACCACGAAGGCAAATTGTACTCAGCCTGCTTGGTAGTGAACTAGTCCCTAGTTTTGTGATTACTTGCAACTTGTGTTGTCCTCCAAGCCTCTCTAACATCCTTCTACGTCAATGGTTCTCTAATGCTGACATGCCTTTGGTACCTTATATGTGTTTTTACCCAAGAGGTTGCATCAGATTCAACCCAGATCATTGTTGCAACTTGGATCCAAAGGCTACCTAAGGAATGATCATCGAGAATGTTGAGCCGACAGAGTCAGCTACTACGTTTACCACTCACTCAGCAGACTCAGACCATACAATATTGTTATCAAAGAAAGAGCACTGCGCACATGGAACATTATGTAGCTTTCCATCAGTTGACATTTGAGTGATTGCACCGCTACAACCAGTTTGGATATTGGTTAACTAGCTTCTCATACCCTCAAAGGACGTTTACCCATTTATGATCACATCCTTTACGAGAAGTTATGCTCAAGCCACTTTAATAGAGAACTGCTTTTCAAACCTTGGGAGCAAATATAGCACCGTTGCAAGAAATATCCGTCAACCGACTGCGGTCTAGTGCAAAGTCCATAAGGTCTATCCTATATCCACTAGGGAAGTAGATGTTACAAGTAGTTAGTCTACGCTTGAATCACTCTTCGTACATCAAGGACGAAGTATGCAAGACAGTGCTATCTTAGATTTCTTCCAATGTAACAATGCTTTATGGACGCCAACGAAGGAGATTCTTCAGACAACAGCTTACGACGAAGAGCAAGTATCAGAAAGTGTCATTACCAAATTAGCCTCTCTGATACTCCGAAGTTAAGTAGCATAATACTATCACTGATGTTGGAAACTAGTTGACATGTTTCTCTTCCCTTAAAAGTCTTTTGCACCGAATCTCGGGACGCGATTCCTTTAAGGGGGGAGGGCTATAACACCCCAGGGGTTTGCCACCAGTTAAGCAATGGGTTGAGCTCAAATATGGCATGTTAAGTAGTGATGGAGATGGTAGGTTAAACATATGAAAATGAGTCACCACTTAAACTTGGACCATGCACCATTGCTTACATGCTGCCCTTTCTAAAAAGTATGCTTGGAAAATGTTGGATGTACTTGTTTCATGTGTCTTGCATCAACATCCATCTATATTGATCACTGGAAAAGTTTCATGAAGTTTGGAATCAAGAAGTCACATGAAATGACAAGTTATGTCCTTGCCGGAATTGTCTTATTAAGTGAATGGAATTATAGGTCATCAACCAAACCTTGCAACCTTGCCCAAATGACACTAATTAAACTCTACAACAAAAGTCATAAAGGGTTCGTGTTGAGCGGAGGAAAAGAAAATACCTCCATCGGTCTAAAACTTGGATTTAAGCTTTACCGTGATGCTACTTTGACCTGTGTTGACCAATCACTTATAGTGCTTGCATGGAGTTGCACCTTAAATCAAAGTTGAAGTTTGAGTAAAGTAGAACAAACTTTGTTTAATGGTCAAGAGCTAGATCAGCTTTGAAGCAAGTCAAACCGAGCCCTCAAGATGGAATCCATGGCTGTTTTGGAGCTCAAAAATTTGGCTAAGTCCCTAATGGACTGAAACTGAGATT
Organism: Miscanthus lutarioriparius; assembly: GCA_904845875.1. Lineage (NCBI taxonomy): Eukaryota > Viridiplantae > Streptophyta > Magnoliopsida > Poales > Poaceae > Miscanthus > Miscanthus lutarioriparius. The sequence goes on along the minus strand of CAJGYO010000003.1, from coordinate 52,604,341 downwards.
TCAGTTTTCGTTTACCCTACTTTGGAGCCTTGTATCTCTCCAACCAGGCCGAATCAGACTTTGACGCTTTAAGAAAAGTTGGAGATGTCGCGTAGGTCTACAACTTTGATTACTACAGCTTGTGCCAAAACTAACTGGTTTAGGAGATATGAAGGGACGAAGATTGAGATTTCAGGTGTATTTTCGAGGTAGTATTGCTGCTCCTGAATTTTTGAATTTGGAGTTCGGTGGCCGACCGTGCAGACTGCTAGCGCCGCGTGGCTCTTATGTGCTGCCCTCGCTTACACTTTGCCGTGCTCAAGTAATGGGAACAGCACCCTCCTCTCCACTCTCTCCCTCTCCTTTCCCCATCTGCCGCCAGCAGCCAAGCCAGGTCGTCCGGTCGGATGCTTCTTCGTTCTTCAGCAAGCTCGATAGCCACCCTGCTCCTCTCCTCCTCCTTCCTCCAGCTGCTCTGCCCACCGCTGCTAGCCACAGCAGGACCGCAGCGAGCCACCGCGGCATCAACTCGTCGCGCCTCGCCGTTCCCTGCACCGAGCCCGGTCGGCGGCAGCTAGGAGTTGCCGAGCCCGGCCAGCCGTGGCCTGGCCACGGCGTCATCAGGCTGGCTGCCAGCACACTTCGTCGACCGGTGCACCTCAACCTTGGCCTGCTCCTCGCCGACGAACAGCCCGGCCACCTCCCCGGTGACCTCCCCGACCGCAGCCGTCGTTTCCCTGGGTCCAGCGTCTAGAGGAAGAAGAAGAGGGAGTAAATCGGAAATAGAAGCTTTTTCATGTGTTCACTTTGCATAAATGCCAGACACATATATTTACAGATACAGGCTTAGTTCGTTTCTGAGATCTCTAGGGTTCCGAATGCAAAAGTATTTTTCCTTTTTCGTTTTAATCTTTTCTTTTGCAGATTTCTATGTTGAACTTTGGAAAATCGTAGTAATTAGTCGAAAAAATCATAAAATAATAAATGAGGACATTTTGGAATCCTTAAGAAATTCTCTATACACTAGATCGATAATATGGCATGATTTAGTTTAAAGTTTTTGCTGTAAAAATCAATTTATGCAGTTAGGTTTGTAATACTAGTTATGTCTTGACTTTTTCATAACTGTAGTTATTTTGATCAAATAAATGTGAAATTTTTATGGAGTGCTCATCAGGTGATTGATGTTGTCTGGTAAAAATTTCAGGACTTTAGGATTTATAGTTTAAGATCTATAAAAATAACAAATTACCTGTATTGCCTTGCTCCTATTCTGAATAGTCGTGGATATTTGAATTAATTGGCTTAGTTAAGTTATGAATCATGGCTTGATGACAATACATGAGTTTTAGTAATTTTCTTAAGCTTTTCAAAAAAGATAAATATAATAATTTTTGGTTAAGTAGATCTTGAGTTATAGTTGCTTGAATCTCAGTGGCTGTTTCTGCCCAAACCCAGAGAGGGGTTTCCTTGTTCTTACTGTGAGGCCTTCTTAATAGTATAATTAGCTTGAGGTGTTACAACAAAGTTGTTTAGAATTTGACAAGATTTCTGAAAAGTCTAGAACCACATTTATTGGACATATATAACTCCATTTATAGCTGTTTAAAGTGGCATGTCAATTTCTGTCTATGTTTTGGACAGATGTGCAATTATTGGATTAATTGACCCTTCTAACTGTAGAATCATCTTAATATGAGAATAAGAAAGTTGTAGGTAACTTCCTAAGATTTTGACAAAGTTATGGTTCATGTTTGTTGGAGGTCTAGAACTCCAGTTATGCTTCTCTGAAGTTCCTATCAGTTTTCTATACCACTGCTGTTGGGCTGGATTTGCAGTTTTGCTTGTGCAATTATTTTCATGGTGTAAATGATGTTTGCTATGGTTGTAGTGAATACAAAAGTTGTAGCAAATTTCATAATCTTGCTTGTGTTCACATTGTAAGACCATAGGCCTGATAGTTTAGTTGTTACATGACTTTTAAGTCTTCTGTCAAGTTTTGATTGTATTCGGAGTAGATCTGAAAGATGCTAGTGTTTGATCTAGTTAGGATTTGAATCACACCTAGATGATAATAAGAAAGTTGTATATAATTCATGTATATATCTTCTGTTAAAATTTGGTGTCATTTGGCCAAGTAGTTTAAGAGTTACAGTTGTTTAAAGTTGGGGTATACAATTGATTGTTCTCTGTCTTGTTTAGACCAGTTTCGATAAATGTATAATTTTGACCTACTTAACTTATGAATCATGCTATGATGGTTATAAATGAAATGTAGATAATTTCATAAGGTTTCCAGAATGTCTTCTTGCAAGTCATTTGGATTTGTGTAACTCCAGTTATAGTTAAATCTTGTAGCTGTTGTTTGCATGTCCAGAAATTGACAGATTCCAATTATAGTTGTTTGCTTGTATATTGCTAAGTGTGGCTCATACCTTTGATGATGGTTGAGTTAGAGTACCTGAGATCTTGGGAAACTTGTGTCATGCTTGGTGTTGTCGTCTTCTTTACTATCGTGGCATGATAAATGGTGCGATATTTAAAGTAAGCAATGTGAAATACTTGTGCATGTTAACGTAACCTTGTGCTTGTCTTACTTACTGCATGCGATGCATTGTCTATTGCACTTCCATGTATTCATACATATGCATCTTGCATCTCATTTAGGTACGCTAGATGAACCACGTGAAGGATGTGATGTGGAGTCAAACCCGAAGACGGTGTTTGGTGGATATATCCCGAAGATGGAAGGACTAAGCAAGTGCTAGGACCGAGATGTCACCAAGTCGGTGCAAGCTAACCGAATCGACTTGTGTCGGATCCTGTGCAAGCCCCGAGCATTCTAAGTCTCCCAAAGAATTTACAAAATATTACTCAAAGTTCTTATGATTGATGCATTAGGTTATAAGAGTTGATTGGAACCACTTGATGCATATAAATTCCTTGTCCGAGATATATACATCGTTAACCCCATGTAGGTCCGAGGATCGAATATATGCTTAGCCATGCTTAGACCGGTAGAAGTCGGGTGATTTCCACACCTGCGAGATATAGGTGGATACCGGGAAACACGGTTGGCTATATTTGCTATCGTGGAAAGAAACCATGGGGTAAAAAGTAAATCGAGGCCGGGCGGAGTCTATGTGTAGGTTGACTCATGTGATTCCGTCATGTCGATTAAGGACCGTACTGTTGTTGGCGCTTCCGACAAGATTGAACGCATGCCTATCACTTAGCTGGCGGATAACTCGTTCCCACCCGCCAAGCCGAGTAGCTCAACTCAGCCGGGCCTGCTTACATTGTGCGCTCCTTGCGAAGCGATCGGGACCGAGGCCAAGGGTAGGCTAGGCTGAAACGTCCTGGCATCCGGTGTCCCAGTTAATGCGGCGTGATACGGACCCACGAAATGTGTACTGAGTTGTACCAAAGGTGACCTAAGGTGACCGTTCATCGGTCTCTGCTGGGTTTGTGTTAGGAATAAATTCCCACCGGTTGAAATCGATTCGAATCGCCGTCTCTCCCGGATAGTGAATAACTTGGCTAGTCCCAACATCGTAGTAATTGTATTATGGAATGTGATGGTTCGGATAAACATGGAATTTCTACACCTGCTATGGTTACTATTGTATGCTCTAAAAAGATATACCACATGTTTGGCATAGGATAGTTGCTAATCTAGAGATGAATAGTTATAATTAACTTGATAAAGGAATCATAATTGTACAACTAAGTCAATCGCTTTTATGCAAAATATTGTCAAGCTACCTCCACTTATAAAGCCTTGCATACTCCTTGGAGTCAATTTTATTTCTGGTTACAACGGGTAAGTCTAGCTGAGTACATTTGAGTACTCAGGGTTTATCCCACCATGTTGCAGGTGAGGTTTTGGCCTGCTGAAGATGGTGGCTAACCACCGGTGGGCTCGGTGACTCTATATTCACTTCTCATCTACAAGCTTTTGTCTGAGGATGTCACTTATGCTAGCAATGTATTTGGAACTCATATTAATGAAATCCTTCAAAAGCAATGTTGTTTTCACTAATCGGTTTTAAAACCCAAACTTGTACTATTAATTGTGACTTATTGTAATATTATTTCCGCTGCCACTCTGTGTATGTGATGTGTATTTGCTTAATCACGCGATCTTGGTTGTGATGTTGATTTACCGAGGTCCTGCGTGACACTCGGCGGACTACCGGGTTTATATAAGTGAAAGTATGCGCGTGTCAACTTGTTAGCGGGGACAGTCGTACTTGATCTTGTATAAATTGGGCGGTTCTGTCACATTTAACCTGCCTAGATCATGAATCCATGGCAGGGCACATGGTAAAAAAAAGTTTGACAACTAACAACCTGCCACCAAATAGAGAGCAGCCATGATTACAAGGTAAATTAACTACAAGGCAACTGGGAAAATTGATCTATATGAAGAAATAGTTAATAGAAGCACTAATGCGATGAAGCATTGAACTGTCAATTAGAAGTCGAAAAATAAAGGACAAGGACTGTGGATTAGATTTTCCATTGCCCTTTCTATCCGAGGTAGGAGATGGTCACTATATTGTAAAAAATAGTATCATCAGGCGTAGGATATCTTCCAACAATATAGTGACTAAATTTAAGTATGACATGAGACTGGATTATCTGAACCTAGAAATTTGCACAGTATTCACTGGGAAAAATCCTTATCACAAATGAGGCACGAAGCAAGTTACGAACCTATAAATCAAGGACCTTGTGATAATTACTCCTCACTTAGTTTTCTCCAGGCCATCAAACGGATTGTGTAGCTACGTGGAGAAGTACATAGGTAAACGCACGTTGTTATCATGTACCTTGGACCAACCATAGTAACCATACTCATTCATTTGATCTAATCCTTTAGTATGGTATAAGGCATAGAAGCACAGTACATCAACATATAACCATATATGATTATTTAACCTTAAGATTTATCAAAATAGCACCTCGCTGTAGTCCACAAGATGTATCAGCATTTAGAAACAAACCAACTAAAAATACATACAGAGGTAAGAGGTTACAAATCTGCCAGGAAATGACACCGTTCTGTTGATAGCGCACGTGGATCAGGCAGGACCTGACATCATCATCATATCAACCTGCCAGGAATAATAATAGACAAAAGGACGTCATGTCCTAATCATTATAGCATGAATAAATCCTTATAAGCTAGGGAGCACTGTATTTTGTTGCGTCCTAATCTATTAGCCACACGAAGATTTACCATATATGGTGTCAATCGCATCCCGAGCCGGAATGCGTAAACATTGCTGACAAATATAATTAATGAAGCTAAGTATTTAGGAAGATTTTCTCACCGAACCATGAAGGGTTTTTTTGCCATAATATGAGCCTTACCAATTGGACTACCTTTTTTATCTTTAGTTATAATTTGCAACCATTTGTTAACCTGCAACTTCATGGACTAATTTTCAGTTCGCAAAGGAGGTAGCAGCTGTCCTTCTCCATTAGTGCAGCATGCTGTTTATCTGCGTCGATTTAGTTTCAGACAACATGATACGAAGGTTTAGGTGAGGCCACTGCATCAGCAGTAAGGACTAAATACTAATTGCAGGCAGACCACACGAACTAACATAATAGATGGAAAACAAAGACATGGCCAGCGGTTAAGACCTAAGAAACTGGATATATGCGCAAAGCTACCTTACAAATATATGATGTGGTAGACACAAACCATTCCAACCAGTGAAGGTAGACGAAGAAATCTAACCTGAGAGAGGACTAAGCCTGCCATTGACATGGTTAGAATCTAATGGGCAGACCAAAGTAGCAGATAACCATGGAACCACCATTCTATCAACTATCATTTAGGTAGCGCTCAACCATTAAATATGCTTCATGTCTAAACTAACTGCAAGTATATGGCATATGTATCTATATATAAGTTGATCGCAAAAAATATGACACAAAACTGTAATATGTAGCTGAAGAAGGACACCTATTACCAGAGACACAGTTGCAGTGCAAGCTTAGAGATGGCATGTAATCACTGCAATAAAAATCTGACATGATTTCCAATTGGGTCAACTTCGAATAATCCCAACTTTTTTGCTGCCAGAACACTAATTTTGAACCAATAAACTAAACTAAATTTCATAAAATAGCGGATGATAATAGGGATGGGAGTTTTACCATCAAATTCATATTTTCACTTGCTTCAGCACTCTCTTTGTTAGCAAACACTCCTGCGGGACGAAGCCGCGTCGGGATGGCAGCTACGGCGGCGTCCACGTGCGGGGGGCAGCGGGGGGCAGCTCGCGGAGGTGTGCCACCGTCCAGGCGGTGCACCAGCCATCAGTGGAGCCCATGCAGGTGGATCTAGTGGCGATGGGGAGGCCTCGCGCTGGATTGGCCTGCTCGCCGCAGATCCAGCGCCTCCGTCGCCGGCGCGAGCCCCACGACGCGCTCTAGCCTCAAATCCGCCGCCGGGCGGGGCCCCGCGAGCGGGCGGTTCAGATCCACCGCCGAGTTTGCCGAGGCGACCTCCTGTCGTCATCCACGGCCACCACGGAGGTCACTTCGCCGCCAGAGCCGTGGGGCGCGTCAGGGCGCCCGCTGGCTGTCCGCGCGCCCGTGGGGACGACCGGCGACGGAGGGGAGGGCATGCCGTGGGGGTTCTTGGGGGGTGGGGGAGGAGGAGGAGGAGGGCGGCCGCAGCTGCGCCGCGTTGGCCGTGCGGTCCGTGCACCATCGCCACGGTGGCATGGATGGAGAGAGGGAGAGAGCGAGAGCGAGAGAGAGAGCGGAGAGGAGGAGGCCGTCGGGGTCGGGGAGAGACGGCGAGGGTTTCCTACCGGGTGGGGCGGGCTATAGCGGATGACAAAACCAGTAGGGGCCGTCGATCACAGAATCGGACGGGCAGGGGAATTGGGGCCGACGTGGGCACCCTGAGCGACGGCCGAGGCTCGCCGGCTTAATGATAGTAAATATGTATGTCAAGTTGTGCCAAATATATTTGACCAAATGTAATCATTTTTATCAGCATACAATATAAATGTGTCATTCCAAATCAGGGGTAAAATCACAAATAGGCATAACAAACGGAGTAAAATCACATGGGCATTTTTATCCTTTTGTACAAAATTTAACACAGTTAGAGGAGGATGACGGAATAGGAGCAAACTAGTGCTTCGTTCTGAAATCACAGGGGTAAATTCACATAGTCAAAAAAATACAGGGGCAAAATCACAATTTCGATACAATACAAGGGTAAAAATGCAAGAGCCCCTATCTTATTTTGTCATAAGCTATATCAAACGAGTCATTTATTAATTTTAATATGTGACGGCTTAGTCTTTCGATGGTAATAAAAATATAAAGTATATGTGAACGTTTATACGAGTGCCTAAGCGTGTACTATAGAATAAAAAAAGCTCTCGACCACAACGCGGCCCACAGAACCTCCCTACAGCCGCACGCCACGTGTGGATCCCTCCTGCGTGGCTCCAAAACTCCCGTCCAAAATACGGAGGCGCTACGGGCACCGAGCTAGCCCCGAACACGATGATACCTTGCATGACATGTGGGCCAATGAACCTTCATCCGTGTACACGACCGTGTGCGGCAGGCGGCTTTGGGACATGGGAGAGGTGTCCCTTTCGCGTGTGCGACGTGCCCCCACAATACGCCACTAGTCGGAGTCATCCAGCTCAGCCTTGGCCCATGCTACTGATTCCATTCGGAGCACTTTATTGCGTTCAGGTTTATGTTGTGGTCCGATTAGCTTCGAGCTTATGGTAGGAGGACAATTATTTTTGTGCAAAACTTTGTACTTGACACTTGTTTGGTTCACCGTATGTTTCCTAAAAGGTTCAAGGGAGATGCTACTCCCCTATACTCCTCCGGCCTGAAAAAAGTACATTTCTAACTATTGTGCTAAGTCAAATAATCTTTTAGTTTGATTCTTTTTTATATAAAATTATAATATTAAATAAGTATTATTATATTTGGTAGAATATATTTTAATAAGATACCTGTTCAGAACCATAAAGGTTAATACTATTCTTTTATAGACTTAGCAGTCAAAAATTTAAACTCTTTTCTTGACGAAGTAGGTAATATTTCAGACAGTAGAATAAATGAAACAAAAAATGTGATGAAACAACCAGAGCACAAAATTTTGCCAAGCCATAATGTCGGTGTTTCGGAACCGGGGGTCCTTAACCGACTAGTGAATTTGTGTTGCGTTCTCCCAATTCCGGATGGAGATGCAAAGAGACACAAGGTTTATACTGGTTCGGGCAATGGATGCCCTACGTCCAGTCTAAGAAGATGTTCTTGTATTTCTCGCACCGGGGTGCTCGTAGTAGGGGGTTACAAGCTAGGCGAGAGAGGGAGTTCGTCCCAGATCTCTGTGAGGGGAGGTGATATCAAATTACAGAACGAGGCGTATTGTTCGTGCGAGTATCTGTGATTCTCTCCGTCGTCTGAAACGGTCTGGCTGCCTCCTTTTATAGCCGCAGGGGAGAAACCAGAGTACATAATAGAGAGAGAGCTACGTGGAGCAAGGACTATTCGATGACGATTTACTCCTGGAGCAGCATGGCGTTGTCGTGGGAGTTCCCGTAGATGTCCAATCGATACGGTCTTCACTGCAAGTAACATGCTGCGCATTTATTGACTTGGTGGATTGCGAGGCTCGGCGCCTTCGTAGCTGGTCGTGCTTAGGAGGCCTATCGTCTCGAGGCTCTGTTGTCTTAGAGGCCCGCCGCGTCGAGGGCACGAGAAGTGACCCAGTGCGAGATCTGCGGTCTCAGCAGCCCATCGGCGGAATAGTGCGAGACGTCGCCCTCTGCGGGATGCGGTACACTGTGTTGTCGATGAGGGATGGTAAAAAGGTGATCCGACCGTTGTCCCGTCGCTCTGTTGCGGCCTGCTTGCCGATCGTGGCTTACGTAGTGGGTGCGGCGAGCGCGTTAATCGGATGTGACAACTGCCGGAGAGACTTTTGAGGCGGAGGCGACGAGGTTGTGGAACGAGCCTGCCTCGGGCGGCGGCGAGCGCGGCCGATCGTCTGAGGCCCTTCCGAGGGGTCTCGGGCGAAAGGACGGGCGAGCGAGCCGTGGCGAGATCGATGAATCCGAGGCCCCGTGGGGGGGCTCGGGCTAGACGGGTGGTCGGTCCGGCGATTCCGAGGCTACGAGGAACCCGCTCGACTCCCCACGTTGCGATATCCTTGGTGCGAGAGTCGAGCAAAGACGGTGGTCAATAACCCTGTTACATGCCGTCTCGGATGGCGGCGGGGTTGATGCGACCGGCGTGTAGCCGTCCTTCGCCGCATCTTGTGCCATCGTCGGCGTCTGTCGGAGTGGTTGGGTGTTTGGATGCGACGTTTGGTCAGAGCAGTTTGGTTGAAGAGGCGGCCACGGGGCTGGTGCCGAGCCGGCCTCGCGCGAATCGGAGAATCGGCACTTCTTCCGAGGCCCCGGACGAGGGGGCCTTGGCGAGGCGGTCTCGGGCGAGCCGGAGAATCGTTTGCTTCCGCTGGGGCTCGGCGACGGGGTCTCGGGCGAATCGGAGATTTCGGTCGAGACCTCGTTTGTTCATTCCGTTGGTTCTGTTTTTAGGGTCTAAGCAGTTCTTCGATCTTTGCTTGGGGTACCCCATTTTCTGGTATCCGACAGTAGCCCCAGAGCCTCGGGCGGGAGTGTGGGATACTCTCCCCGAGGTTTTTTGAGACTTTCGTTTCTCAGTGGCTTTTGTTGGGTTTGCTTTATACTCGTGATTCTGGTCGGTGCGCGCGAGCACACCCGCCGGGTGTAGCCCTCGAGGCCCTAGAGGAGTGAGTTTCCTCCTTTAGGGGCTTTTTCTTCGTTGAGTAAGGCGCTATATCGCATTTGCTTGACCCATGAGAGCGAGCTCGGGTCGCTTGTTTGGGTGCAGGAGGAGGACCCGAGCCTGCCGAGCCCTTGCGTGCGTCAAGGTTGCAGGAAGAGCCTCCGAGCCTCCGCGCGAAGCGAGAGGGCGATCAGGAGTTCCCCTGACTTTTTGTACGACCCTCGCGCTTCCTTTTCGCTCGGAAGGAGGGGTTGTTTGCCGAGCCCTTCGCATGCGAGCCTAGGCCGCTGGGTCTCGTCAAGTTTGCGGAAGAGCCCCCGAGCCTCCAGCGAGCGAGAGAGGCGATCAGAGTTCCCCTGCTTTTTGTACGACCCTCGCTTTCCTTTTCGCTCGGAAGGAGGGTGGAACATGCCGTGCGCTACCCTCGGTGGGTCTGCGGCGATGACATTTCTGGTGAGCTTTTATCGGGTAAGTCCGAGTGGAGGCCCATGCCCCATTTGATAGGGGTCGGCTAGTGGTCCGAGACGCGCTCCAAAAAGTACCAAAAGGCTTCTCTAGCGGGTGCAGGGCGTTCGATTGGCCCTAGGGGCTCGGTGCCTCCCTGGTGGGATCCCTTTAGAGAACTCCTGCTGGTCTCGGACACGACTTAGGGCATCCCAAGCAATCGCTTGCACAGGCCTCGCCATGTATGGGCTCGCCCATAGTTGTCCCCGACTGCTGTCGTCCGAGGCGGTGCCGAGACCATAAATGGTCCAGCCTTCGAACCTCTGGACCATAGCGGGCTCGGTGCCCTTTTTCGTCATGTTTTTCCAATCCTCGGGGTGTACTTCTCGGCAAGGTTTGCACGAAGAGCCCCCGAGCCTCCGCACGTAGCGAGAGGGCGATCAGGAGTTCCCCTGGCTTTTTGTACGACCCTCGCGCATCCCTTTCGCTCGGAAGGAGGGGTTGTTTGCTGAGCCCTTCGCGTGCGAGCCTAGGCCGCTGGGTCTCGGCAAGGTTTGTAGGAAGAGCCCCCGAGCCTCCGCACGTAGCGAGAGGGCGATCAGGAGGTCCCTTGGCTTTTTGTACGACCCTCGCGCATCCCTTTCGCTCAGAAGGAGGGGTTGTTTGCTGAGCCCTTCGCGTGCGAGCCTAGGCCGCTGAGTCTCGTCAAGTTTGCAGGAAGAGCCCTCGAGCCTCCGTGTGGAGCGAGAGGGCGATCAGGAGTTCCCCTGGCTTTTTGTACGACCCTCGCGCTTCCTTTTCGCTCGGAAGGAGCGGTGGAACATGCCAGTCTACCCTCGATGGGTGCGAGCGATGACATTTCCGGTGAGCTTTTATCGGGTAAGTCCGAGTGGAGGCCCGTGCCCCATTCGATAGGGGTCGGCTAGTGGTCCAGAGATGCGCTCCAAAAAAGTACCAGAAGGCTTCTCTAGCGGGTGCCAGGGCCGTTCGATTGGCCCTAGGGGCTCGGTGCCTCCCTGGTGGGATCCCTTTAGAGAACTCCTGCTTTGGTCTCGGACACGACTTAGGGCATCCCAAGCAATCGCTTGCAGGCCTCGCCATGTACGGGCTCGCCCATAGTTGTCCCTGACTCTATCGTCCTGAGGCGGCTGTCGAGACCATAAATGGCCTAGCCTTCGAACCTCTGGACCGTAGCGGGCTCGGTGCCCGGTTCCTTAGCTCGGAAGGAATTGGCTGGGGGGTATTTCCCTTCCATCGGCTAACAATGCCCGGCGCGTCTTTTGAGGTGGTTTTGTCGGGAGCCTACTGTTGCTGCACGACGTGGTGTCAGTGGATGGGACATAACCGTCTACGCGATTAAATGTGGAGAAGGTGGGCACGTGGGCGGAGATATCGGATCTGGATTATATCTTGCCGGATCCGAGGGAAACTTCCCGATTTAAATGCGCCAAATGGTTTCATCTTACCCTGCATAAATACGTAAAGAGCCTCGCCCCTCCCCTCCTTACCTTGCCTGTATTTGCTTTCGCCGCTTCCAAGCCGTTGCTGAGAGCGTAAAGCGCCGGGGAGAAGAAGGGCGAGAGAGATCGATTGAAAGAGAGAGAGAGAGATTACCGCCGTGTGGCGTCCTCCACACAGCGCAATGGTGGCGGTCTGTCATTCTCCCGGCGGATCCCTAGGAGCGATCCGCGCGTCACCGTGGAGAAGCTGCGATTCTTTGGTGGACGCCGGTCTCCTCCGCCCGATCACCGATTCGACGAGCCGGAGTGGATTGCTCCGGGAATGAGTCGGAGCCGAGGCCACGTGATGGCTATGTGGTGAGCTTTGTCGTCTTCCACGAAGCGAGGCCTCGGCTTGCTTGCGGACCCGATTTATCTGGCGCTCCAAGACTACTACTGACATGGAGCTCCACAACTTCAGCCCCAACTCCATCGCACAGCGGCCATCTTTATCGTCGCCGTTTGCGAGGGTACTGAGGATCGCTCCCCTTTGGGAGTTGTGGCTCCATTTGTTTCGGGCAGTTTTTTCCACCAAGTCGGCGAGAACGAAGGGGGCTCGGAAGGCGCTGAGGGCCGACGGCTGCACCCTTCAGGTGCGCCAAGACCGGCAGCACCTCTACATCCCAGCCTAGCTGGCATCATCCAACCGTCGTTGGTATGAGAGCTGGTTCTACCTTCATAACGACGACGGCGGGCTTCCCCCTTACACCGGGCGGGTTGTGGAGAGTCAGCCGGAGAAGTGGGGGTACGGCGTCATCAAGCTCGATCAGCACAGGCTGGAACCGCTCCTGAGGGCCCTGGGGAAGCTACGTGATCGCGGCCTTACAGCGGCCGTGGTCGTGGCGGCCTTTCACCGCCGAAGGGTGTTGCCGCTGATGGCTCGGCGGCGGCGTCTGTTCGAGATGGACCCGAGCGATCCGATCGAAGGCATCAGGATGTCCGCCTTCGCCCTTACTGATGAGGAGATCCTACGTCGGGTAAGGGAGGCGGTGGATGGGAAACCGAAGATTGATGGCTTGCTGCCGTTCCCGATCGCCTGCGTCGCGGGGTACGTTCCACCACAGTAAGTTGCGTGTTGCCGAGGCCTTCGCGGCCTTCTTGCTTATTGCTTTTTTCGCCCGTTGCCTTATTTCGTCGTTTCTGTAGGGGATAAGGGACGTGCGAAGCTCCCCGCCGCCCATTCCTGAGGACGCCCAGCGGCGAGCTGTGAATAGGGCGTACGCCGAGGAGCAAAAGAAGAAGAAAGACGCCAAGGTGGCAAGGCGCACGAAGAGGATCCTTGAGCGTGAAAAGCTAGACGCACGCCGCCGGCAACAGAGGCTCGACGGTCTCCCGTTGGAGTCGTCTCCCTCAGTATCGGTGTCGGATTCCTCCGGCGATGTTGGCGTGGTCGAGGAAGGAAGGTACCTGGACCACCTCCCGATGTTAGGGAGGTGGCGCCGGGGAATCTCTCTGCGCGACACCCGTCTCGTTGTCGAGGACGACACGCCCGAGACGCGTGCTGTCAGCCCGGTGGGCTCAGCGGAGGAGGTGGAGCAAGCGACGCCGGGGGCGGCTCAATCGTCTTTGCGGACAGTCGAGGGGGTGCCAGGGTCCGGCGGAGACCAGCCGGTACCGGCGGATACGGAAGCCGTGCTACCGCCGCCGCCACCGCCGTTGCAGAGGAGGGTCGCTATGCAGAAGCGATTGCTTCCTCGTTCACGGTAAGTCTATTTTTTGGTGGAGTTTGTAGTATTTCCTGCTTGCCCCCTGGTCATACGCTGACCTTTAGGAACGCATTCGTTTCAGGCCGGAAGGGCGGGTGGAGGAACCTGCCTTGGCGCCCATAAGGCACTCAAGGTGAGCACCAGCTCCACCGCTCATCTCATGCGGGCGGCGGCGGCCTTGGTGGCGTCGCACATGGCGCTGTCGTCGGCGGGGCCGCCTGGAGGAGCCGGCCATTGCTCAAGGAAAGGCGCGCCAGGTGGCCACAGAACAGCGGGGAGGATGAGAGTCACGCCCGGCGAGGTCGTGGGTCTTAGGGCGAATGAGGCCGAGGCGTCCCACTCTGCTTTGGGGCCATCGGGGATGAGGCCAGAGCCCCCAAGGCTTCCGAGGCCAGGGCAGTGGATGCCGCCACCGAGGTAGAGATGGCAGAGGCCAGAGCCCCCGGGCCCGTTGAGGCTGAGGTGGTTGGGACAAAGGCGGGGCGGGTTTCGGCACCGCCCCTGGTTCAGACGATCTCGTCTGAGGATTCTTCCCGAGGGAAGGAGGCGGCGGACGCCGAGGCGGCCAGCACCGCGGAGCAGCCGGTCCCGACTCCTGCCGAGGGAGTTCGGTCCTTGTCCGGTCCGACCAGAGCCCCAGCGGGTGGAATCACCAGCGTGTTGCATCAGGGGAAACCGGGCCGACCACGAGGGGAGCCTGTTTTGCCCTTGAGGACGCGTTGCCGAGGGGGGGTTGGGACACCCTCGAGCAATACCGCCAACCGGCAGATCGATCGATCTGAGACAATGATGTCTACATTATGCAAAGGGACCTACCCGGTGTTACCCAGGTACGCACTTCTCTTTCTCGTGTCGCGTTGTTTTTTCTTCGAGCCCCCCTTGCGGTGTTTGACGTACGTCTTTGCCTGTCTCAGGAGCTCGAGACTCGGTCCCTTGGGAAATCGTTGTTCCTACGAAGGGAGATGGGAGTCTGGGAGCAGCTCTGGCGGCAAAAGGGGCTGCTTGCCGACGCCCAGGAGCTGTTGTCGGTGCGGAGTGCTGAAGTGGAGGACCTCCGCCTTCATTGTGTCGACCTGAAGGCCGAGGTGGCTATGGCCAAGGAGCAGTCTGCCCCTTTGGTGGCGAAGATCAAGGAGCTGGAGGAGGAGCGGGATTCCCTCAAGTCCTGGGCCCAAGAAGCAATGGCCTCTGCCAAGGTCACCGTCGGGCAGCTGGGCACAGAGCAGAGTGAACATCGGCTGACGAAAGTCGCTTTGGCAGAGGCTACCAAGGCGGCCGAGGCCTCTCGAGTCGAGGCTTTAGCCTGGAAGAACAAAGCCGAGGGTAAGTTCCGCTGAACCGCGCTCCTTGTTCCGTCTGCTCTAGTTTGCGTTCAACCCTTGACTCTTTGTCGTGGTGTAGGTCTGGAGAAAGAGGCCTCCCAGGCGGCTGAGGCCTCCATCGTAGCGCAAGCGGCGCTGGACGTTGAAGTCCAGGAGCACGAGGCTCTACGCAGCGCCACCCGTACCACCTGCAAGGCTCTAGAGGTCGAGGGGGTCCAATCAGCCAGCTCCCCTGGGAGCCACTTGATTGCGTTGAGCGGCCGCGTCCACGAGAGGCTCCGGGGGGCGTTGCACACGGGTGTCAAGCGCGCCCTGGCCGTCGTTTCCTCGCACTACGCTGTCAACCTCGAGGCTGTTAGCGATGGCTACGTCTTGCCGGAAGATGACGAGGAGGCCGATGCAGAGGTCACGAAGCTGATGGAGGTGGTGGAGGCGCCTGGCACAGCGCTGGCTAGCCTGTTTGAAGAAGAGGTGGTCCCTCCCACGCCAGCCGCCGATCCCTGAATTTTGACCTGGGCCAGCAGGGGCCATGTAAACGGATTGGTTTAATTGTCATACCGTGACATTTTGTGGCCATCGAGGCCTTTTAAAGTACTTGCATATGTGCATTTTTTAACCGCTTTCTTATTCCATTTCCGAGCCTGTGCCCCCTGTCTCGTTCTTGGATACCCGTAGAGAACTTCCTCGGAGCCTAAGCCGTCCCTTGGCGAAGGGTGGTGAGGGAGTTGCCGTAGCCCGGGGGCGTAGGCTGTTCTCACGGCTCGACCGGCCCTTTGGCCTTAGGACACGCTTTTGGTCCTTAGGTTTCTTGCGACGGTCCTGCCGGAGCGCGAGAGAGTTTGGCATGGAAATTTTCGAAAGACGGTTAAGAAATGGCGTTCGGGACTTAGGGGGTTTCCCCCTTTTTAGCCCCCGAGGGAGGCTCGGCTCTGCAGAGGCAGAGCCGAGTCTCTCTCGTAGCGTTATTGTGATGTCGAACCCCTATCGATAGACAAGCTCTTTGCAAAGAACTTCCTCGGAGCCTAAGTTGTCTCTTGGGCGATAAGGTGGCGAGGGAGCTGCCGTAGCCCAAAGGCGTAGGTCGTTCCCACAGCTCAGCCGGTCTTTTGCCTTTGAGATGAACTTTTGGTCCTTAGGTTCCATATAGTCGAGTTGCCTATTAAGGGGGGGCCTCGAAAGATTGTAACAACTTAAAGAACGCTTCTTTATTGTATTTCGAGAAATAATGTAAACAACGTTTGGAAACTTAAGGGTAGAAACGACGTAGCTGTTCTATGTTCCAAGCGTTGGTGAAGATTTCGCCCTTCTCGTTGGCCAGCTTGTAGGTTCCGGGCTTTAGTACTTGGGCGACGATGTACGGCCCTTCCCATGGTGGGGTCAGCTTGTGGCGGCCCTTGCTTCTCTGCCTCAGCCTCAGCACCAGGTCGCCCACCTTCAGGTCTCGGCTCTGAATGTGCCGGGCTTGGTAGCATCGTAGGGCTTGCTGGTATTTGGCCGAGTGTAGCAGGGCAACGTCTCGGGCTTCCTCAAGTTGGTCGAGGGCGTCCTCGCGGGCAGTGCGGTTGCTTTGCTCGTTGTAGGCCTGTAGTCTCGGGGAGCCATACTCCAAGTCGGTGGGGACGATGGCCTCGGCCCCATGGACCAGGAAGAACGGTGTGAATCCCGTGGCTCAGCTCGGTGTATTCCTCAGGCTCCAAATGACCGAGGGGAGTTCGGCAAGCCATTTCTTGCCAAACTTTTTCAACCGGTTGTAGATTCTTGGCTTGAGGCCTTGTAGGTTCATGCCGTTGGCACGTTCTACTTGGCCGTTTGTCCTAGGGTGTCCTACGGCCGACCAGACCACACGGATGTGGTGGTTGTCGCAGAACGTCAAGAACTTGTGGCCGGTGAATTGCGTCCTGTTGTCGGTGATGATGGTATTTGGGATTCCGAACACATGGATGATATCCAGTAAGAACAAAGACCGCTTGCTCGGATTTGATTTGGGTGATTGGGCGAGCCTCGATCCATTTGGAGAATTTGTCGATGGCTACGAGCAGATGGGTATAGCCTCCGGGTGCCTTCTGTAGAGGCCCAACCATGTCCAGCCCCACACGGCGAATGGCCATGTGATAGGGATAGTTTGGAGGGCTTGGGCCGGGAGGTGCGTCTGTCGAGCGTAGTACTGGCATCCTTCGCAGGAGCGTACTAGCCCCGTGGCATCAGCCATCGCTGTTGGCCAGTAGAATCCTTGGCGGAAGGCGTTTCCCACTAGCGCCCGAGGCGCTGCGTGGTGCCCGCAGGCTCCCGCATGCAAGTCCCAGAGTAGTGATTGGCCAGCCTCGGTGGTGATGCACCGTTGGAGAATACCAGACGGGCTACGCCTATACAACTCGCCTTTGTAGAGGACGTACGTCTTGGCTCGTCGTGCAAGCCGTCGTGCCTCGGTCCTGTCCGCGGGAAGCTCTCCTCGCACGAGGCGATCAAGAAAAGGGACTCGCTAGTCCATTCCTTGGTCGGCCTCGGGAGACCCTGTGTCAATTGCCATGGACTCGGGCTCGGGCGACGAGGTCTCGGTGGCAAAGGGGGCCTCGAGACCTGTGGGGGGCTCGGCCGATGGGCCCTCTACCTTCACCGAGTCATAGTCGACGGATGGCTTATGGAGGTCTTTGGCGAAGATGTTCGGGGGGACCGGGGTCCGTGCCGACGCCATCTTTGCCAGTTCGTCCGTGGCCTCGTTGAACTTTCGTGAGATGTGATTGAGTTCGAGGCCATCGAACTTGTCCTCTAGGTGGCATACCATCGTGCAGTACGCCTCCATCTTGAGGTCATGGCAGTTTGATTCTTTCATCACTTGGTCGATGACAAGCTGTGAATCGCCTCGAACGTCGAGACACCGTACCCCAAGTTCAATGGCGATCTGCAGGCCGTTGACGAGGGCCTCGTATTCGGCCACATTATTGGAGGCAGCGAAGTGTAGTCGGATTACGTAGCGCATATGGACTCCGAGGGGTGAGATGAAGAGCAGACCCGCGCCTGCTCCGGTTTTCATCAGAGACCCGTCGAAGTACATGGTCCAGTACTCCGCCTGGACTTGAATAGGTGGTAGTTGGGTATTGGTCCATTCTGCCACAAAATCGGCCAAGACCTGAGACTTAATGGCTTTTTGGGGTGCGAAAGACAAGGCTTCCCCCATGAGTTCCACGGCCCATTTGGAAATCCTTCCCGAGGCCTCCCGGTTATGGATTATCTCTCCCAAGGGGAAAGATGACACCACGGTCACTAGGTGGGACTCGAAGTAGTGACGCATCTTGCGTCGAGCCAAGATTATGGCGTAGATTAGTTTTTGGATGTGGGGATAGCACGTCTTGGTATCGGAAAGCACCTCACTGATGAAGTAGACAGGTCGTTGGACGGGTAGAGCGTGCCCTTCTTCCTGCCTCTCGACCACTACGGCCGCGCTGACCACTTGGGTTGTTGCGGCGACGTAGAGTAAGAGGGCCTCATCTTCGATCGGTGGTACCAGAACGGGGGGGTTGGAGAGCAGCGCTTTGAGTTTGGCGAGTGCTTCCTCGGCCTCGGGGGTCCAGGAAAAGCGCTCAGATTTTCTCAAGAGACGGTACAGAGGTAAGCCTTTTTCGCCGAGGCGTGAGATGAAGCGGCTCAGGGTCGCTAGACATCCCATAACCTTCTGTACTCCCTTGAGGTCTCGGATCAGCCCCATATTGGTCACAGCAGAGACCTTCTCCGGGTTGGCCTCGATGCCGCGCTCTGAGACTATGAATCCCAGGAGCATGCCTCGGGGGACCCCGAAGACACACTTTTCGGGGTTGAGCTTGACGCCCTTCTCCCTGAGGCATTTGAAGGCTACCTCCAAGTCATTGACGAGGTCATTGGCCCGCTTGGTTTTGACAACGACGTCGTCCACGTAGGCCTCAACGGTTCGTCCGATGTGCTTGCCAAAGACCTGGGTCATACACCATTGGTACGTGGCCCCCACGTTTCTGAGGCCGAACGGCATAGTCGTATAGCAGTATAGGCCAAATGGGGTGATGAAAGAAGTTGCGAGCTGGTCGGACTCCTTCATTTTGATTTGATGGTAGCCGGAATAGGCATCAAGGAAGGACAGGGTCTCGCATCCCGTAGTGGAGTCAACGATTTGATCGATTCGAGGTAATGGAAACGGGACTTTTGGGCATGCTTTGTTCAGACCGGTGTAGTCCACACACATTCTCCATTTTCCATTTTTCTTCTTAACTAATACGGGATTAGCTAACCACTCCGGATGTGACACTTCCTTGATGAATCCGGCCGCCAAAAGCTTCTGTACCTCCTCGTCGATGGCCCTGCGCTTCTCCTCGTCGAATCAGCGCAGGCGTTGCTTCACTGGTCTGGAGCCGGCCTGGATGTCGAGGGTGTGCTCGGCGACTTCCCTTGGTATGCCCGGCATGTTCGAGGGACTCCATGCGAATATGTCGGCGTTCGCGCGAAGAAAGTCGACGAGCACGACCCCCTATTTGCTGCCGAGGGTCGCGCTGACCCTCAGCACTCGGTTGTTTGAGCAAGTGGGGTCGACCGGGACAAGCTTGACGGCCTCCGCGGGCTCGAACGTCCCGGCACGACGCTTCGAATCAGGTACCTCGCTGCCGAGCTAGTTGAGGTTGGCGATGAGGGCCTTGGACTCCACTATAGCCTCGGCGTACTCGATGCACTCAACGTCGTAGTCGTATGCATGCTCGTACGTGGAGTCAATAGTGATGACACCGTTGGGGCCCGGCATCTTGAGCTTGAGGTAGGTGTAGTTCGGGACCGCCATGAACTTGGCGTAGCACGGGCGTCCCAGGATGGCGTGATAAGTCCCCTTGAACCCCACCACCTCGAAGGTGAGGGTCTCCTTGCGGTAGTTGGAGGGGTGCCGAAGCAGACGGGTAAGTCTATGCGCCCGAGGGGTCGTGCGCGCATCCCTGGCATGATGCCGTGGAAGGGCGCGGCATCGCCTCGGAGTTGTGACCGGTCGAGCCCTAGGAGCTCCAGCGTGTTGGCATACAGGATGTTGAGGCCGCTGCCTCCGTCCATCAACACCTTGGTGAGTCGGGTGTTCCCGATGATCGGGTCAACGACGAGCGGGTACTGGCCGGTGTTTGGGACATGATCGGGGTGGTCATCCCGATCGAAGGTGATCGCCTCCCGAGACCAGTCGAGGTACCGGGGAGTGGCCACCTTAACCGAGAAGACCTCTCGGCGTTCCCTTTTTCGCTGTCGCGCCATGAGGCACGTCGAGAGCCCACCGAAGATCATGAAGGCGTTGTGTACCTCGGGGAACCCGTCGCCCTTGTCGTTGTCTCCGTCATCCTGGCCCCTCTTCTTGGCATCGTCGTTGGGGAGCCCGAGCTTGGCGTAGTATCGCTGGAGCATGGTGCACTCCTCGAGGGTGTGCTTTACCGGGCCTTGATGGTATGGGCAGGGTTTTTTAAGCATGTTGTCGAAGAGCCCTGGGCCTCGGGGATTCTTGCGGTCTGCGGCCGCGATGAGCCCGGCCTCGAGAACCTCCTGTTTCCCCTGGCGTCCCTTCTTTTTCTGGGGGGGCGAGACGTCGAGGCCCCGGGGGTCTCCTCCCGCCTCTTCCCCTTGGAGTCGTTGTTGGGGAAGATGGCCCCGACGGCCTCTTCGCCAGAGGCGAAGCTGGTGGCGATGTCGAGGAGTGCGGATGCTGTGGTCGGTACGCTCCGGTCTAATTCTCGGACCAGGTCTCGACAGGTGGTGCCGGAGAGGAATGCCTGGACGATTTCTGAGTCGCCGATGCTAGGCAACTCGGTGCATTGCTTGGAGAAACATCGGATGAAGTCCCAGAGAGACTCGTCCGGTCTCTGGCGGCAGCTCTTGAGGTCCCAGGAGTTCCCGGGGCGTGTGTAGGTGCCCTGGAAATTCCCGACGAAGACCTTTACCAAGTCGTGCCAGTCGTGGATTTGCATAGGGGGAAGGTGTTCGAGCCAAGCTCGCGCTGAGTCTGACAGGAATAGGGGGAGGTTGCGGATGACGAGTAGGTCATCGTCCGCACCGCCTAGCTGACAAGCCAGACGGTAGTCGGCCAACCATAGCTCGGGGTTGGTTTCGCCGCTGTACTTCGAGAGATTCGCTGGCTGACGAAACCGGGCCGAGAAGCGGGCACTGCGGACGGCCTTACTGAAAACTCTAGGGCTAGGCGGCCCGGGAGAAGGACTGCGGTCCTCCCCATTGTCATAGCGACCGCCTCGGTGCACTCGGTAGCCCCGAGCAGCCCCATCGTGGTCGTGGCGCCGTCGTCTGCCGCCCATGTGGTGGCCGTTTTGCGCCTCGCGTTGGTCGTCGAGGCGGTCATGCACCAAGGCGGCCCTGAGGCGATCGTGCACCGAGGGGGCCCTGAGGCGGTCGTGCACCGAGGGCTGTTTCGAGGCGTCCCCGCATCGTCGAGACGCGGAACTTTCGTCCTGCTACACCGTGGCAGTCTCGAGAAGGCCCCGGAGTTCGCCGTGGACTCGTCGCCCCTCCGTGGTAGAGGGCTCGGGCATCGCTCGGACCAGTATTGCCGCCGCAGCGACGTTTTGGCTAGCGCGATTGAAGACAGGGGGTTGCTCTCCCCCTTCATCATCGTTAATGCGGCGGTTGACGTCGCGAGCCCCCAGCCGGGCCGTTCCGCCATTGCCGCGCCCCCGCTGCTCTTTCTCGAGGGTGGCTCGGAGTTGCTGCAGGAGGAGTCGATCTTGCTCGACCTTGGCTTGAAGCTCACGGAGCTGCTCTAGGTCTATGCGTCAAAGTTGCTCGGGGGTGGGGATACCTGCCGCCGCTGGTGGGGACCCCGTGCGCGGTGGTGTGGCGTTGGCTGCCCTTCCTCCATCGTTGCCCGTGCTCGGTATTCCGAGACCAACGTGGAAACACTCACGAGTCGGGTCATAAGCGTCCTCGTCGTCGGAATCGGAATGGCCGAAGCAGTAGTCGCTCGTGATCATAAAGCGGCGCATCGCCTCAGGGTCGCGAATCCCGGAGAAGTCTGCTCCAACCCACGCCTCGTCCTCCTCCGAGGAGTCAGAGTGGGGGTGGATTGGAGTTGTGACTATGGGGTTATGGGCATGACATTGATGAATGGAGATGAGGGCGGTGGCGTAGGAGGCGGCAGCATTGGTCAGCCCAAAAGGGTACGGGGATGGCGCCATCGCCATGCTCTGCTCCGTCAAAGCTGGCTTCTCGGGAGGAGGCGGGACAGCGCTTGATGATGGGGTGTCGCTGTGCGCCACTGGCCCTTTTCCCCTGTTGAGGCTTAAGCCGGACAGGTCCCCGTGCAGGGACTCTGTGCCAGCAGCGGGGTATGGGATTCCGGTGGAGCACAGATTGGCGTTCTGTACTTGCGTGGTGTTAGGGTGGATTCGCCCGCGCGGTGCTCGGCGAGCTTGACGGGAGCGGCGGCCCAGGCGCCGCCCGCGCGTGGGCTGCCGGCGCAAGACGTCGTCGTCGATCGATGGCACTCTGGGTGAAAGGAGTACCATGTCGTACTCATGCCCTAGAGACATGAATTCTAGGCTCCCGAACTAGACGATCATCCCGAGATGCAACGATCGCCCGGGATCTGCCATCCAGAATCTGGTGGGATGACTAAGCTGACACGCAGAGGCCCCTACCTGGCGCACCAACTGTCGGTGTTTCGGAACCGGGGGTCCTTAACCGACTAGTGAATTTGTGCTGCGTGCTCCCAATTCCAGATGGAGATGCAAAGAGACACAAGGTTTATACTGGTTCGGGCAATGGATGCCCTACGTCCAGTCTGAGAAGATGTTCTTGTATTCCTCGCACCGGGGTGCTCGTAGTAGGGGGTTACAAGCTAGGCGAGAGAGGGAGTTCATCCCAGATCTCTGTGAGGGGAGGTGATATCAAATTACAGAACGAGGCATGTTGTTCGTGCGAGTATCTGTGATTCTCTTCGTCGTCCTGGAAACGGTCCTGGCTGCCTCCTTTTATAGCCGCAGGGAGGAAACCAGGAGTACATAAGAGAGCTACACGTGGAGCAAGGACTATTCGATGACGTATTTACTCCTGGAGTAGCATGGCGTTGTCGTGGGAGTTCCCGTAGATGTCCAATCGGTACGGTCTTCACTGCAAGTAACATGTTGCGCATTTATTGACTTGGTGGATTGCAGAGGCTCGGCGGCCTTCGTAGCCAGTCGTGCCGAGGCCTGTCGTACCGAGGCCTGCCGTGCCGAGGCCTGAGAAGTGACCCAGGTGCAGATGCGGGTCTCAGCACCCATCAGGCGGAATAGTGCGAGACGTGCGCCTACAGGATACGGTACCTGTGTTGTTAGTAGGGATGGTAAAAAAGATGATCTGACCGTTGTCCCGTCGCTCCTGTTGCAGCGCACTGCCGATCATGGCTTACGTAGTGGGTGCGGCCGAGCGCATTAATCGGATGTGACAGCCTGCCAGAGAGACTTTTGAGGCGGAGGCGACGAGGTTGTGGAACGAGCCCGGCCTCGGGCGAGGCGGAGCGCGGCCGATTCGTCCGAGGCCCTTCCGAGGGGGTCTCGGGCGAGGCGTAGCGAGATCAGTGAATCCGAGGCCCTGTGGGGGGGCTCGGGCTAGACGGGGTGGTCGGTCCGCTGATTCCGAGGCTACAGGAACCCGTTCTGACTCCCCACGTTGCGATGTCCTTGGTGCAGGAGTCAGGTAGCACAGTGGTCGATAACCCCTGCTCTGTGCCGTCTCAGATGGCAGGGGGTTGACGCGACCGGCATGTAGCCGGTCACTTCGCCGTACTGTGACCATCGTGCGTCTGTCGGAGTGGTTGGGTGTTTGGATGCGGCGTTTGGTCAGAGCAGTTTGGTTGAAGAGGCGGCCACGGGGCTGGTGCCGAGCCGGCCTCGCGCGAATCGGAGAATCGGCACTTCTTCCGAGGCCCCGGACGAGGGGGCCTCGGCGAGGCGGTCTCGGGCGAGCCGGAGAATCGTTTGCTTCCGCTGTGGCTCGGCGACGGGGTCTCGGGCGAATCGGAGATTTCGGTCGAGACCTTGTTTGTTCATTCCGTTGGTTCTGTTTTTAGGGTCTAAGCAGTTCTTCGATCTTTGCTTGGGGTACCCCATTTTCTGGTATCCGACACATAACATGCAGCCTTGACTTTGAGCTACAAATATTATAGTTTAAAAACATGGTGCTTTGCATGAATTATATTTTGAGCCAAGCTTTATTACCGAATATACATACTTTCATTCTTGACCATCACCTTTAATTAGAACTTTTATCAAGACATTGTCATAATTCACAACAATGATATATATAAAAAGTAGCATTTCAGAGTTATTCTCATTCTATGTTATATATAGATCTATATAGGCCTAGAAATAGAATTTAACCTACTTTATTAAGATCTAGCCATCCTGTTGAGCCCCATTAAAATAGGCTCCAAAACCTCACCTATGCACGACTCCAAGCAATATTAAGCTGTAGGATCAAAGATCAGATGGTTGGCACGAATTGGCTTGGGTGCGGAGCCCTCCACTGGCCGAGAAGTCGTGTTCATCTCTTGGCTATAGATTTATCCCTCATCTACTCTTATGGATTACAAACATATAAAGAAAATCAACACGGCTATTTAGGCCTAGCCTTATGATTTTTCAGACATAAAATATTGGCCTGGTAAATAGGCCTAACGCTAAAGCATGAACATGGAAGCATAAAAAGGATATGAGAACATTGTAATTCTGTCTTCAACAAAACTTCAATATATGTGACTTTACCTAAAAAATCATGATATATACTCTAAAGATTTTGTTCATTGAGTAATTTGCTTGAAAAAAGGAGCCATGTTATCTACTCTCTATGTTTCAAATTATAGTTTACTTTAGCTTTGTCTTAAGTCAAAACTCAATAACTTTGACCGAGCTTTTCAAAAATATATATTAGTGCTTAAGTTCAAATAAAATGTCATCCCCATGGTTTTAAATAGTCCGCTATAGTTTTTTCATAGCATCCACCGCTATGATATTGCCAATTATTCTGCTATTACCACTAATGATGCTATAGGTCCGCTAAACATCGATATTTGGCTTAACCATCAGATATGTTTAGCACCACTAATATAATATTGAACAAGGTAAATATTCATTCCATGATCTTGGTGACTATAATTGTCGGTGTTTTCAGACCACCGATGAGTAAATTTGTATTTGCGCGTCTGGCTCAGATGGTGTGCTCGGAGGACACAAGGGTTTATATTGGTTTGGCCAAAACGTCCCTACGTCTAGTTCGCTGCTGCTCGTGTTACCGGCACTTGGTTTGCAGTAGGGGTTACAAATGGGCGAGAGAGGGAGAGGATCCTAAGTCTCTAGCAGAAGGAGTGAACGGGTGCTAAGAGCTCGCTTGCCGCTCAACCGTGCGCTCATGTCGTGCTCTTGTGTCAAGATCTCGTGTGTTGATCCCTCTTTCATGGGGCGTCCTGCTTCCCCTTTTATAGGCGAATGAAAAGTGCGGGTTACAGTGGAGGAAAAGGAAGCGAACGAGAAGAGAGAAGAAGGCTTCCAGGGTCACCGAGTCCTTCTTCCTTCATGCGGGTCCCGCTGATCCTGTAGATGTCAACAGGGACGGCTCCATGTCGGGGCCCTGTTCGTCACTGGCGCCATGCGTAGGCGTCATCTACCAGTCATGGCGTTCCACTCTGTCCTGGCGGACGTCGTGGTGTACTGACGCGTCTGTCAGCGTCCGTACGAGGGTTAGGTAGAACAGCACCGGCACACCTGACACTATTCTTGATATGAATCCCCAGGTATGGCCCATCATAGCCACGGGTTACATCGAGGTGTGCCAGCCTCTTCCCTGGCATTAGAGTTTTGACCTAGGCCCATACGCTTGGACCTGAAGTGGTTGGCGGCGGTATGGGTCCTCGTCGGACGAGACGGAACCCGAGTCCTCGAGGTCGGACGAGACAAGCCCACGGCCTTGGGGTCGGGCGAGACGGAGCCCGCACCCAAAGAGTCGGGCGAGACGAAGCCCGCGGCCTTAGGTGAGATAGAACTCGCTTCCTTGGGGTCGTGGTGACAATTGCCATGCGTATTCGCAACACTCGACCTCGCACTCGTAGGCGCGCTAGAAGGAGATGCCGATGGTGATGACCCCGCATGGACCTAGCATCTTCAACTTCAGATAGGTGTAGTTGGGGACAGCCATGAACTTCACGTAGCATGGACGTCCTAGGATGGCATGGTAGGTCCCATGGAACCTGACCACCTCAAAGGTAAGGGTCTCCATCCTATAATTGGTCGGATTCCTGAAGGTGATGGGTAGATCGATCTACCCAAGTGGCACGGCCTGCTTTCCAAGCACGATGCTGTGGAAAGGTGCCCTGGTCGACCAGATGCGCGATAGGTCGATGCCCATGGTGTCTAGTGTTTCAGCGTACATGATGTTGAGCCTACTGCCTCCATCCATCAGCACCTTGGTGAGCCGCTTTGTGCCGATGATCGGGTCGACCACGAGCGGGTATCTCCCTGGCTATGGGACGCTTTCTAGGTGATCGGTCCGATCAAAGGTTTTGGTGGACTGCGACCATCAAAGGAAGGAAGGCGCGGCCGGCTCGGCCATATAGACCTCGCGGTGTGCAAGCTTCTGGCGGTGCTTGGAGTCGTAGGCTGCTGACCCTCCGAAGATCATGAGGCAGCCATCCAGCGCCAGAAATACGCCATCCTTCCCCTCGGCGTCGTCCGCGGCTGGCTTGGGTTCCTTCTTGTGCTCCCCCTTGTTGGAGCCTCCGGACAACAACCATTTCATGAGGACGTAGTCCTTGTATAGGTGCTTAACGGGGAAAGCATGGTTCGGGCATGGCCCTACTAGCAGCTTCTCGAAGTGGTCCGGGGTACCCTCGGTGGCCTTCCGACCCCCCTTGCAGTCGACAGTGGCCATGAGTGATCCCTCGCGCCGCTTCTTGTTCTTCTTCTTGTTGGGGTGGTTGGAGGCGCCTTCGTCGACGTCCTCGTCCCACTTTTGCCTTGCCCTTAGGGTGGTCGAAAATCGCCCCGACGCCTCCTCACCCAAGGCATGGCTGGTGGCGATGTCGAGGAGCTCCTTTGTGGTTCTCAGGCCCTTACATCCCAGCTTGTGAACCAGGGGCTCGTAGGTGGTCCCAGGCAGGAAAGCTCCTATGACATCGACGTCGGCGACGTTGGGCAGCTCGTTGCACTACTGGGAGAAGCGCTGGATGTACCAACAAAGAGTTCCCCTAGACTTCTATCGGCAATTTTTGAGATCCCATGGGTTCCTAGGACCCGTGTATGTTCCCTAGAAGTTTCCCACAAAGATCTCTTTTAGGTCCACCCAACTTTGGATTCGGTTGGGCGGAAGGTGTTCCAACCACGTTCGCGCCGAATCGGCCAGGAATAATGGAAGATTGCAGATAATGGAATTGTCACTATCCGCTCCACCGGCTTGGCAAGCAAGCCGATAATCCTTAAGCCGCAGTCCAGGGTTTGTTTCCCCAGAGTATTTCGGAATGTTGGTCGGCGGTCGGTACCACGGTGGGAAGACGGCGTTGAGGATGTGTCGGCCAAAGGCCTGAGGTCCCGGCAAGTCAGGGCTTAGGCTTCGGTCCTCATCGCTGTCGTAGCGTCTGCCACGACGAGGGTGGTAGCCGTGGCTAGCCTCCTCTCTCTCATCGCTGCTGGCACGCCTGCAGGCATCCAGGGTATTGCGCGCGTCACGGTGGAGGCCAAGACGCTCATGCACCGGGGCCGCGGCGTGCGGCCTGCCACCTTGCTATGTCTGGTGGACTGACACATCCCTGTCGGGTTGCTCTGAGGGCGCGTGCTAGCTGGCGTCGAGCTCACGTCGTCGGGATAGCGAGCTTTCGGCCTGCAGCACCACCGCACGCTCGAGTAGCGTGCGAATCTCGCGATGGGCCCGATGATCCTCTAGTGTCGCGGGCTCCGGAAGCCCTTGGAGCAAGGTCACCACGGCAGCGATGTTCTAGCTTGCTGGGGTGAAGTGTGGGAGGGCTTCGCAGACCTCGATGATCCTTCGGTTCACGTCACGGGCCACAGCGAGCGCACGCCCACCGTCTCCATGGCGCTCGATCTCTCGCTCGAGCTCCGCGCATTCCTGCTTGAGCTGGATTCATGCTTCTTTGAGCTCTTGGTGCCGCGCCCTCAGTTGCTCTGCCCACAGGTGAGGTGGGGCCCCTGCATCCCCCTCGACCTCATCGTCGAGGTCATCTGTTGGGGTAGGCTCTCCCCCGTGGATGCTTTCGATGTATCCCTCGGGGGTACCTGCCATGAAACATTCTCACGAGGGGTGATGGTTCCCCCTGCTGGAGTCAGAGTCGGACGGGTGACTCTGATTCTCCCACGAGAAGGTTGTGGAAAGATTTCATGATGTATTCGGTCATCCCCACAAACTCATCGTTCGTAGGGGATGGGGGCGTGCGTTGCGCCACAAGGTGACCAACGGTCTCTGCGGCGTTGCGCAGACCAAATGGGAGCGCTGTTGGGGCGCTCCAGATGAGGTA
The DNA here is from genome assembly GCA_904845875.1 of Miscanthus lutarioriparius. Classification (NCBI taxonomy): domain Eukaryota; kingdom Viridiplantae; phylum Streptophyta; class Magnoliopsida; order Poales; family Poaceae; genus Miscanthus; species Miscanthus lutarioriparius. The sequence goes on along the minus strand of CAJGYO010000003.1, from coordinate 52,576,080 downwards.
TTCTAGGGAGAGCGGCTCTCCTCCGACAAGCTGCGTCATGACATTGGCAAATGAGAAGGTGAGATGACGCAGGTCCTCCTAGGACGGTCAGGGTCCCAAGAAGGCGCCGAGCTGGCGCTCTAGCCTCCCGTAATCGAAGCCGAGGAGTTGGTCACTCCTGGAGGCATGGGCCTCTGGTGCGTGCAGCTGCAGCTCCTCAAGCGCTTCAGCAATCGCGTCGAGGCTAGCGGAGTGGAGAGGCTAGACGGCGGCGGGAACCTCCGCCAACTCTCCCTCCATCGTAACGATGAAGTCTAGGTTCCCGAAGCGCACGCGCACGCGCGCCTGGGACCCAGCTGACGCCATGACTAGCCATCCGAGGCCTCATGTGGACGTCGAGACGCGCAAAAAGCCCCTACCTGGCGCGCCAACTGTCGGTGTTTTTGGACCACCAACGAGTAAATTTGTATTTACACGTTTGGCTCGGATGGTGTGCTCGGAGGACACAAGGGTTTATACTGGTTCGAGCGGAACATCCCTACGTCCAGTTTGTTGCTGCTCGTGTTACCGGCACTTGGTTTGTAGTAGGGGTTATAAACGGGCGAGAGAGGGAGAGGATCCCAAGTCTCTGGCGGAACGACTGAACGGGTGCTGAGAGCTCGCTTGCCGCTCAGCCATGCGCTCGTATCGTGCTCTTGTGTCAAGATCTCAAGTGCGATCCCCCTTTCATGGGGCACCCTGCTTCCCCTTTTATAGGTGAAGGGAAAGCGTGGGTTACATCGGAGGAAAAGGAACGAGAGAGAAGAAGGCTTTCAGGGTCACTGGGTCCTTCTTCTACTTCATGCGGATCCCACCGATCCTGTAGATGTCAACAGGGATGGCTCCATGTCGTGGCTCTGTTTGTCACTGGCGCCATGCACAGGCGTCATCTGCCGGTCATGGCGTTCCACTCTGTCCTGGCGAATGTCGTGGTGAACTAACGCGCCTATCAGCGTCCGTACGAGGGTTAGGCAGAACAGTACCGGCACGCCCGACACTATTCTTAATGTGAATCCCCAAGTATGGCCCATCATGGCCACGGGTTACATCGAGGCGTGCAGCCTTCTTCCCTGGCGTCAGAGTTTTGACTCCGGCCCATACGCTTGGACCTAGAGTGGTTGGCGGTGGTATGCGTCCTCGTCGGACGAGGCGGAACCCGCGTCCTCGAGGACGGGTGAGACGGAGCACGCGACCATGGGCAAGACAGAACCCATGTCCTTGGTGTTGGGCGAGACGAAGCCCGCACCTCGAGGTCGGGCAGACGAGCCCGCGGCCTTGGGGTCGGGCGAGACGGAACCCGCACCCAAGGGGTCAGGCGAGACGGAGCCCGCACCCAAGGGGTCGGGCGAGATGGAGCCCACGGCCTTGGGTGAGACGGAACTTGCGTCCTTGGGGTCGGGCGAGACGGAGCCCGCGGCCTTGGGGTCGGGCGAGACCTTTTAATAACTTTCTTACTTTAGGTATCCCTAATATCGATACCCGACAATAATATATGCATCTTTGTTGTGATCTTTAATTAATAAATGATGTAATGAACTATTGCATAACTTTTGAATTGATTGATTTTGAGCACTGAAGGAATTGATATAGTGATTATAGCTGTGAATATGTTGATTGTTTTAATGAATGTTCAGTAATGGACCTAAAAATCTGTTTCCTAGATCCTTATACATGTATATTTGAGTATTTTATTCACAAAGTTTTGTTAACCACATGTTTTCCTACATAATAAATTAAGAATATTCATGTTTTCTGCAGAACCGCTAAATGAAATAGCTCCCGCAACATCCTGTTATAACTTTTGGAGGAGGCTACCGCTAAATGTTCATAGCCTGCAATTTAAAACCTTGATCATCCCTCATCTACTCTTATAGCTTGCAAATATATAAAGAAAATCAGCACACTACTTTTAGTCCTATCCTTATGATTTTTAGACCAAAAGATACTGGCAGCGCGAACGGGCTGACACTAATCATGCACATTGAAGCATAAAAAGGGAGAGGAGAACATTGTAACTCTGTATGCAACAAAAATTCAATATATGTGACTTTACCTCAAAGAATTCATGAGATATACTCACAAAGAATTTGCTCATCATTGAGCAATTTGCTTGGAAAAAAAAGTAGTCATGCTATCTGCCCCATCAGTTTCAAACTATTGATTACTTTAGTTTCGTCTTAAGTTAAACTTCAATAAATTTGACCAAGCTTCTTTAAAATATTAACATTTACATGTTCAAATAAAATACAATATCATAACATATTACAAGTAGAATTTTAAAATAAAAGGATATTATAGATGTTGATGCATTTCATATGAAGGATTAAAGATAGAAAAACATAACTTAAAACAAATTTAATAAGAAACTATAATTTCGAATATTTGGAGCAGTACTACCGAACGTCCAAAGTGAAAGAAACACATGCAGCCCCACACCACAGGCTCCACAGAGAACCCCACGCCAGACCCAGCTATCAAGCACGAACGTGTTCTTATATGGCACTATTCTTTTTCTCCAATTTCTCTAAAACAAGAACATATTATTTTCCTTCAGGAAAACTCGCAATCGCACAATGAAGCCAAGTTAACCGGAGCACTGCACCCAAATCAACGAGTGAACCTGACTGTTGATAATAAAAACCTGTGAGGTGGACAGGGAAATAAATTCAGCAGCGGCGACAGCTCCCCGACCGAGCGCCAGGAAAATAACAAAACCGCAATGACCGAGCGAGCCCCCACACACTAAACAAAATGACACAAGCGACCCCAGGACCCAGGGAGCTGGAGGGCCAGCGCTGACGTGGATCCGACGGACCACCGAGCCGCATCCGACGGCACGGATCGTCGCGCCCCTTCTTTTATCCCCGTCCCGGCCCTCCCCTCCCTCCCGCACAAGCGCGCACACCCATTCCCCCGTCTCCTCTCCTGTCCTCCACACCACACGAGTGCACGAGAGGGACAGAGAGAGCTCGTGCTTGCACTTCCATGGCCGGCGCCTCTTCGTGTGCTCGTCGCAGCATCACGACCGCACCCTTGCGTTAGCTAGCTCTGTCTTGTTGTCGCACGTGAGAGGAGAGCGAGAGGCACGTACGTTGATTCCTTTTTCTTGGAGCGGGAGGGGTAGAAAGCCAGCAAAGGAGACGATGGTGGGGAAGAGGGAGCGGGACTGCAAGAACCCGATGCGTCGGACCACGAGCATGACGGAGTTCGCGCCGCCCGACACGCTCGCGGCGGTGATGGAGGACGAGGAGGAGTCCCAGCTGCCCGACAACAGCAACGGCAGCCGTGGCGCGGCCGGTGGGCAGCAGGACTGGCTGTCCGCGTTCGCCGGCGGCGGCGGCGCCGGGGGTGCCGCGGCGCAGGAGGACTGGCTCGCGGCGTACCGCGCTCGCGCGGCGCCGGCGCGCGCGGGGCTCCGCCGCAACTCGGCCGACTACTCTGTCGTCGAGACCACCGCATTCCTCCGCGCCTGCGGGCTCTGCCGGCGCCGCCTCGGGCCCGGCCGCGACACCTTCATGTACAAGTACGTGTTCGCTCGCCACCTGCCCGCCGGCATGGTTCTTGCTTGCATGGCTATTCTTGAATCTGCGCGTCCTGAAACTCTCTTTGTTTTTTTTTCTCACTCATCACCTATACCGTCTCGTGCTGTGCAGGGGCGAGGCGGCGTTCTGCAGCCTGGAGTGCAGGGAGCAGCACATCACGCAGGAGGAGTGGAAGGACAAGTGCGCCATGACGTCGATCAAGGACGCGGGCGCGGGCGCGGCGAAGAAGGCCAACGGCCGCCGCGCCGGCTCCGGCAAGGCCGGTGGCACGGTGGCCGCGGCGTGACGAGGCGCCCACGCAGGCTACACCTGCACCTAGCTACCTACCACTACCAGCAGCTTCCTCAGCTAGCCGGCCAGCGGCAAGCTCATCATCGACCGATCACACTTGTCCACAAGCGCGACCATCTATACTACTCATCGTCCCCAGGCCCCAGCTAGGCTTATCGATTAGTTATCCGGATCGATATGATCGATCGCTGCAGCATGCATGCCATACCATTAGCTTGATTCCATCATCGATCCGCGTATGCTTCCTTAAAGAAATTCTTCAAGCTTGCTATATGCTAGTTGCCTATACGATAGATGTAAGATCGATGTTGCTATATACTTTTGCTATCAGTGTAGCGATTGAGCAGCATGAGTACTTGTGTAGAAGTGGAAAAAAAAAGTGAAGGGAAACGGGGAAAGTTAAAGTGGATGCGGCACTAGCTTGCAGATGCGCTGCGCCACGGCAGAGTCGTTGTTGTGGTCGATCTTGTCACGCCACTATAATCAAACATGTTATTATGAGAACAAGACAGTGCGACTTTCAGTGTTTAATTACTTTAATTACTGAGATTGACTATTTCTTGGGCATCATTCTCCCTCCGTGGACAAGTATTATTTTACTGGTTTTCTGTTTGGAGATCGAAGAAGAATCTAGTGAGATAGCGGTATTATTATTCACCGATACAAATCACCATTTGTACCACAATACTCGAATCAGCTTATTTGCAAAGAGTCACTAGCTATTTGGTATATACTACCTACAAGCACTAGTGCAACAGCAGCAGTATAGGACCACTCTGCAATGCTGTTGCTATGCATCAATCTGTTACCGTACATGACCAGCACGGGACAGATCAATAATGGCGCACGGCCGTCCCAAGATGTCAAGACACCGGCCGGCCGACGCTAGAAGATCAGGTGCTTTTTGGAAGAACACAAACAACAGAAGCTCGGACACCTATTATTCTAGGACTTTGGAGAGAGATCCATGCATAGATGTAACACCGCCTCTACAAATGCATTTCTAGAGACGACTCGTTTCGAAAACCATTTTTAGATACGGTCATAGATTGAGCCATCTCTATTTAAAAAGAAGAAAACGTCTCTACAAATTATATCTATAGTAGTGGCTAATACTCCTTCACAACTTATATTAGCTAGCTCCCTATTAGCGGTCTACCAATTAACTAGGTGTTATTTGGATCCTGGAGCTAAAAGGTGGATATATGTATTGATGGGTAAGCCAGCCGTTCGGGCTGTGGCTGCTGCCAGCGCAAGAGAGAAAAGTACTGTAGGTAAAGTGTGAAACAGTGCGAATAAGCCGGCCAACCAGCCAGCCGAACACTCCCTATAATGCCCATCATCTTTTGGATGTTATTCGTAGAGCACGTGGATAGAGGTCCAAACAATAAATGAGATATAAACTCCTTTTAGGCCAGTCTCAATGGGGTTTTAAATGAGTTCCATTCTCATCTAATATCGTTTCACATCAGCAAATTTGCTGAGTTTGCAGATTAATTATAAAAACAGAAAGATAGCGATAGTTTCATAGAGTTTCATCTAGATCATTGTCACAGTTACCAACATAAAAGTTGACCTGATAGTTTTCGTAACTTTGTCATGAAACTCCCAACTGAGACGGCATTCGAGCTCCTAGTTAATTTTCTAACAAGACATGCTAAGAGAAAGAAAATAATAAATCTTAAACAATAGAAACATCTGACCACTAAAAAACAGAAACGCCTTACCATCTTAACAAGACATGCTACGATGAGACGCGTTCAGTGGGTCTGGGTAAGTAGAGAACACTAGATTAAACTTATACCTCTTTTAGTTTATCTAGCGAAGTTCCAAGTAGAGCACTAGGCTAAGTTTTGAGCGACCTATTTCACTTCGTCTTTTAGGTTGGCATCTGGGTACCTACAGAATGAGTAAAGATCTTGTGTTGGCATCTAGATAAGGAGTTTTAGTCGTGGGGCTTGTGTCCCAAATTTATATTCATGCATGATTCTTTAACGGTTATGACTCCAAATTACTTCCCCGCCCGTGCAGCAACACAGATCAATAGACTAGCTCTTTTAACCCAAAAATCAGAGATAGATTCTGCCCCTTCGATTAAACCATGACTGTGATATATAAGTCAGCAGCCACGAGGTGAAGCCAAAAGAAATCACCTTTGCCTTGAGTGTGTACTCTTCCATTGAGAGCGACTGTCGCATTTTCCCTATTTCCCGGACAAGTTTCTCCTGCAAATTGGTAATCTTGACTTCATACTATAGCCATTTGAGTGGGGGAATGAAAATAACAACTGTGATATCACATATGTAAAAAGAGGAAATGAAATCACATTATGCTTTTCTGAAATCTTTTATGCTGAATTTTGATGTGAGCTTTCACCGGGCGAAGGTTCTTTTAATAACATATGCAATATCAAGATAAATGATTGAATTAAGGGTCCACTAAGTAAAATAGACCTGGCCAAGGCCTAGGAGAGGAGGCAAAGAAGGGAAAAGGACTGGGAGGAAAGAAGCCAGGCGAGGTTTCACCACACAAAAAGCAAGATGGCACTTTATATGGTCACAGTCTACTTCTGCTTAATGAAAAAACGTGCCTACTCACGATCGCGAAAAAAGCAAGATCAGGCTTTCGATGGGACACTAGAAATTTGATAAAGAAAAAAAAGGACATTTTTTCACTTAATGGTAGAGGGCTCTTTTGCAAAGAACTTGGGATAATGTTTAGTGAATAATGATGACTTGTGACTAGTTTTGTGAACTGCTTGAGAAAGACGACTAAAGGAGGTGGATAACTATTTGCATTGAGGCTTTTGTCAATCAGAGAATACCTTCTCCAACGGGTAAGGCAATGATTGTGTCTAATATGTATCCTTGTACGCAGGGTAGTTAAATATTTAAATCTTTTGCTGCGCATAAATGTGGCTGAGAATTTTCACTACCATCCAAACAATAATATACTCGTTGTATTTCAAATTGTAAGTCGTTCAGACTTTGCTAGGTATATAGTTATTGCTATGTATCTAGATTTAAGCTTTGTCTAGATACATAGCTTTCTAGAAAAGCTAGAATGACTTGCAATAATTTAGAATTAATGGAGTACATATAAATGAAGCCCTTGTATGATTCATATTTCTTAAGAGATTAATTTCTTGAGACATGCTATATCAAGCATGTCATTTACCAGATTTCTTGAGAGATTAATTTCAAAGCTCAGGGTCTGTTTGGATCACGGATTGACTATTATAATCTAGATTATGCCTAGGATTATTATAATTAGGATTGTGGATTATGGTAATCAGAGTGTTTGGGTCGATGGATTATTGTGATTGACTATGGTTGGTTAAGGTGAGAAATTCCTATTTTATCCTTCATAATTTGGCAAGTTGGACAATCATTTAAGGGCAAGTTGGACTTTCAGCACCCATAATCCCCCGTAACCAGCTGGTTTCACCTGGATGTGGGATTATGATAATCAAGAGGTTTTATTATTATTATATAATATTAATAAAGTAGCATTATTTTTAAGTTATTCTAATCTCGTACACACAAAACTTTGCAATTATTAGTTAATTCTGTTCGGATCAAAATTTGATTATGCAATCTGATTATTATAATCTGAGGAGGGCCTAAATACTGCAAAATGGAGTAGGCAACTAAGAATTTGCTATTCATCAAGTCTCAAGTCACGCATGGAAACAAAAATACTACACCAGTCTAATTAATCACAATTTGCATAGTTTCTTGGTATGCATAGCTCAATTTGTTGGTTAATAATCAACCAAAACATTTGTATGTCCATGGATCTCGTCCCAACCAAATGGTCTAAACCATTTCTTGTATTTTAACAACTCATCTATCACCTTCTGATAAACATATGTATACTAACTAGCATCAATAATCAATGCAAACTCCAAAAACCAATCCCAAAACAAAGGCAAAAGCGCAACCAAGCAAATGACGGTGCAGGTGCGCACGTCACGTCGGGGAGGTTTTGCTCTCTAGCTAGTTGCCACGGCGCGCGTCCAATTAGAGCACGCTCAATGCATGCATATATCCATGGTTGTCTTAGATAAAAAGTTCCATGTAGATTAAAAGTTCCAAGACGACAAAACTCACATTGGAAACCACAGCTAGCTTTTTTACTTCTTTGCACCCATTCCACTACCTTTTCTTTCTCCTACTCTCACAAGTCCCTTTCTATCACCATCTTTTGCATGGAGCACTAGTGACTTGTAGAAACTCCTTACAAGCTAGGTCACCGCGTTGGGGCTGGCCTTAGCCGGCCAACCACAGGCCACACGTCTCCCGCGGGGGGGCAGGGGGCCTAACCCTTCGTGCGCTGTGGCCATTGGAAAGGCATGCCGTCGCTTTGTTTTATTTGTTTCGCGCTATGCAATTGCAAGCCTGTGACGCATTGTTCCTGTTCTGTGGCTGCGAGGAAACCCAGCGCGCAAGTGGGCCGGATTCGTGTCTTTTGTCATGTGTGAAGCGGAGCTACTAGAATCCGTCCATGCTCCAAAGGCAAAAGGAGGCAGAAGAGTTGGATCCGTGTTCCTCGATCCACACAGACCACAGGAGATAGACACACGACCGAGTCAATAATTCAGTGAAAAGTTATACCTTGAGATGCCATATATCTGCTTTGCTTGTCTCCACCTACGTACGACCGAATCTGTAAAGATCACCTGTTATGCTTGGAAGCTTTGCCTATTACTTCCTACAACAGTATTATGGCTCTACGAGAACACAAAAAACTTGTGTCATTTTTCAAAAGCCAAGTAGTGGTGAACAACTGTTTCAGTCCGTGCGCTATATATCTCTCATTGAAAAATTGCAAGCAGCAGCTCAAGCAGGATATTCATTAAGATAGTGTGATTACTGAGTGGCGGTCGATACTCTTAAATATTCTCCAGTTTACATGGACTCAAAAAAAAAGTAACAGCAATACCCTGACGAGGAACGCAGCCGACGCCACCGAGACACAGGGAGTCGCCGCCAGCCGCAACTCTTGCTCCTCACTATTGCCGCCGCCACTGCGCCTAGGGCTCCTCTTCTTCCTCTCCGTTGCGTCTACCGGGGACAAGAAGAGGAGGGGATTGTGTCTCCGTTTACTGCATCTGGTTTCTCCGTTGCTTAGGGTTTAGTCCAAATAAATCTTCTAGAGAAATCAGATGATTTTGGTCGGGATCGTGTTTCCTGCACTGACTTTAGTGATTACCACGAAGAAATTGCCATTGTAGGCGTCGATTTCATCAAGAGGCGCCAATTTGTGACCTTTATCTGCAAGGTGGAGGGGTGCTTCTGGGCGCTCCCAACGAGGACTGCTACTCCGGATCATCGATCTCACCGTCCAGGGCCACGGAGAGGAAATCAAGGTTTGGAGATGATGAATCTGCATCTAGAACTGCCGATATTCTTTTATTGATTCATATGCGTTTTGGACTGGTTCTGAAGCATTGGATCTTGCGGCATGCCCAATGTTCTGGGTTGATCGTTAGATTCGGCATAAAGACTGAACCATTGGAAAAGAAGACGATGAAAGAATCTGGATAGTATATTATGTATATTTTATTTTATATTTTTTATGTGTAATTTTAGGTTATATCGTGCCAAGTTTTAATATAATCCCACTTTCCTTTGAGAGAAAAAAAAGAAAAGAAAAATAAAGCAACCGCACCTATTCTCAGTATTCCGAAGACCAGATGCACTGAACACGAGGGCACTGCAACAGCTAGTGGTCCGGTACATGATGAATGCTCCCAACTGTGGCAAGATTATGTATCTATTTTACTGAACATTGTAATCGGGAAGCCAACAAAGTAGCCCACGAAGTAGCTAGATTAGTGATGGCATGGAAGTTATCGGGTCGATGAACCTCCTAGTTTTATCCTAGAAGCCTTAGTGAATGATGTAACTCTGTTCGGAGATTAATAAAGTACGCCAAACGGCTTCCCTCCAAAAAAAAAATATTCCTGTGGATGTACATGATCATTTTGTATCTTTTCAAAACGAATAATTCTCTCTGAGCTCAAGTGCCAGGGGTGTTTAGATTCAGAGACTAAAGTTTAGGAGGTGTCACTTGGGGGTGTCATATGGGGTGTTTGGATACTAATAAAAAAACAAATTACAGAATCTATCAGTAATCCATGAGATGAATTTATTAAGCCTAATTAATCCGCATTAGCACATGTTTACTGTAGCACCACATTGTCAAATCATGGCCTAATTAGGCTTAAAAAACAGTCTCAATCTGTGCATTTAGTTTTATAAATAGTCTATATTTAATACTCCATGCATGTGTCCAAACATCCGATGGGACAGCGACTAAACTTTAGGAGGTGGAACCAAACACCCCCTTAATAGCTTCAGTTAAAACTGGCATGTATATGAATCATGCTTAGATAAAAAAATCCTTCCTTCATGTCTCAAGTATATTAAACTTATGGTTTGAAAATTAGATAATTAATGATAAAAAATCAACTAATATATTAACCTCGCCGTGTGAAGGGGTGCCTAGCCTGATTGGTCAGGTAACTCTATTGGCACTTTATCAGGTTCTGGTTTCGACTCTCCATGGGAGCGAAGGCTATGATTGCAGTTAAAAAGAATCTCCTCATGTGTCTTACGTCAAAGCAAATCTAAGAACCAGCTCAGGTTAACACATGAACAACGGTGACCTGCGTGAGAAAGGCTACTATCATAAATAGAATTCTCACGGTTTGTCTTACCCCGCCGGTCGAGTTCTTTTTTAACCCGGCCGGGTGTGTCCTGCAATATCTAGCTTGCACAAAGTTGTTACAGAAACTTGGAACCATGACTTGTAGCCAGGTAAGCCAAGTGCGACACCAGTTAACTAACCTATCATGTAGGCTTTTGGTGCATCGTGTAGACCGAAGTCTATCCAACAAATGATGGGGAATCGCACGGCCAAATGTTATTTCAGGTCAGCTAGCTGAGCACTGATGACAGAGCAACTAATCAACGTGTACCGATATGCATATAACACCCATTTCATTCTCAGCAGTCAGCACGGTTATTGGAGGTTGCACGGTTACAGATAGAACTGTGACGTTGGCATCATAAGTGAATTCGAGACCTGTTTGTCTGGTAATTTCTTTCTTCTCTGATCGATCGCTGTCCCTAGGGGAAAAGTGCACAAAGGTGGTCAAGTTGGGGAAGCTTGCATTGCATGTTAATTAGGTCAAGAAATTTCACTATGCTTAGTTAGCTAGTCATCGGTTGCTTTCCAAATTCCTATATATCCATCTTCTGGTGCCGAGTTGCAAGCTCCAGTAGACTTTTCAAGTGACACATGCAAGTGCATATAGGGTACTGCACCTAGAACAATGCTCCCGTGCAGTGAACAAGGTTTATATATGCAGTATATATATGTACGCGATAGATCAGTTACACACACTGAGCTAGCACATCTACTCACAATTTCTGCTGTAGTTATCAGGGTTCAGAACTTCAGATCAGCTCCTGGTCTCCTGTCTAACTTTTTTGTTTAATTTGAAGCGTATGCATGCAGTGCAGGAACTGATGAAACGGCAAGGTATCGCTTGTATCCGTCATGTGATGGTTGAACCACCAATCCACCGTCGCGTGATTCTCGAATAAGGTGAACACGATTGGGCAGCTGCACGCCATGCAACTTGCATTGCAGCTGGCTAGTACAGTACGTAGGAGGCAACCACAGCAAGTAACATTATTTGTATATCTGAAGCATGCAACTTGCCGCCCGGCCTCTTGCCCCTTGTGTGCTCCCAGGAGGCGGGCGGCTAAGCCAATCAGAGCAGCAACACTGCGACGCAGAAAGCTCCAGCGGAGCTAGTAGCTGCTCGCGGTCGAGAGGTCGTCGCCGTGCAGACCATACAAAGCTAGCCAACCCTGGAAATTTTTGAAGGAGCCTGTGGATGCACCAGCCGGTGGTGACAATGGAGTAATGGTCTGCCAATCTGCCATGACGATTTCGCGTTGATTGGCCAGGGTGAGACCGAGAGAGCGACTCGAGCGATGTGAGGGTCGGCGTGGTAGCAGCGGCAGGCAGCGTTCGGTGATGGGTAGTCGACTAGTCGTGTTTCCACGCCCTGCAGGTGTCTGCTGGATCTCTCTCGCGTTCTCCTTGGCTTGCCTTGCCTGCCTGATGGAGACAGCGCTTATTATATGAGAAGAAGCAACCTCCTGAATGATGATTATCTGAGTGACGTCTGGTCTGAGGCCTTATTTAGATTGGGGTTAGGAATCAGTATTTGGTACTGTAGCACTTTCGTTTGTATTTGACAATTATTGTTCAATTATGGCCTAACTAGGTTCAAAAGATTCGTCTCGTAATTTACAATCAAACTGTGTAATTAGTTATTTTTTTATCTACATTTAATACTCCATGCATGTGTCCAAAGATTTGATGTGATGAAGAGAGAGTGAAAAAACTTACAATCTAAACAAGGCTTGAATATATAAATGTGTGACCTTCTGTTTTTAGATCTAGTACAGTTTCCCCTCTATTGATCGATCGATCGTCGTCAGTTGCACAATGATGTGCCGCTTGGCTATAAGTTTGCGTCGCAACTCGCAAGTACTAGCACCATTACGCATTATTAGCAGATAAATACTGTCAAGTCGACGCAAAAGCCGATCCTGGCATCCTGCTGCTGCAAGCTAGCACTACCGGAAACAGTATAATTGTCGAATGCATTCCATCAAGCACTCGGCAAATATTCTATTTACCGAGTGTTTTGAATTCAACACCCGCAAACAGATAGCATTCGGCAAAACCCAACTTTGCCAAGTGCCTAATAAAAAAACACTCGGCAAACTACAACGAAGCACTCGGCAAACACGGACACTTGGCAAAGTATAGGCATGTGCGCTGGGCGTGCGGCGGCCATGTGACGGCCGAGACTTTGCCGAGTGTCCGTTAGAGACACTCGGCAAAGACAAGGTTTGGCGAGTCTTTTCTATTGACACTCGGCAAAATAATATTGTTGCCGAGTGTTTTTTATTGGTACTCGGTAAAATAATATTTTTTTCCTCTCCTGCCCTCCAAACTTTTTCTACTCTCCACATAAAACAAGTGGTACTACATGTTAAAATTTGGTATATTTCTCTATGTGTTTGCTATATTTAATTAATTTATTGCATTTAGAGAAATTTTTTGGTTTAACTCAAATTTGAACCGCAAGTGATTCAAATAATGGAATAAATTGAGTGGAGAAATAATATTCATGTTATTGAGTCCATTTTTGGGGCCTTACTCGAGAAATCATAATCCACCCCCTCGTTGTAATGTCGGCGAAGATGAATCGAGCCTTAGCATTTTCCGAGGGCAACTCAGAAGTGCAAGTGGTGCGACCCACAAGACCTTGAAACATGAAGAGTGGTGCACTATCATGCTGTATGTGTTGACCAACCTATCCGAAGTGGAGCCGTATATGTTGTAAGTTCTCAACAAACTTGTTCTCAGGTAGTCACTATTCTATGTCCAACTCCCATGTTTCTCGTTGGTACAGGGAATTTCATCGTCAATTCTGGCGTGAATCAAGGGAACCTACCCCGCAGGAAGCTGAGACCCTTCTCAGAGAGGGTGTGGGAAATGAAATGCCCAATTTCATTTCTTGGTTCAAACAGAAGGTACAATCCAATTTAACTCATACTTAGTTTGACATTACAAGTTGCTCGTACATGCGAATAATATAACGAACCACCCTGCTTGAACTTATAGGGCCAAACTGATGCGTCTATGAGTGCCGAGTTGAGACAGGTTGCCGATGGCTATGCTTATAGGGTTAGGTCGTTTACCGGTTATGGCGTGAATCAATATCGCTTTCACACAACAAGCCACGAGCAGAGTCGGCCCAATCGAAGAACCACAAATACCGGAGTTTTTACGCCAGGCTTTGATGGGGTCGAGTACTACGGAAGAATTGAAGAAATATACGAACTCATATTTTATGGTTGCAAACCTCTTAATCCAGTCATATTCAAAAGCCATTGGTTTGATCCATCAGTAGTGAGACGGACCCCTAATCTTGGGCTAGTCGAAATTCGACAATCATCTGTCTTACCAGGAAACGATGTCTATATTGTGGCTCAACAGGCCAAGCAAGTTTATTATCTCTCATACCCGTGCCAAACCGACGACCGTCTTAAGGGTTGGGATGTTGTGTACAAGGTATCGCCACAAAGTAAACTACCTGTACCAAACAATGAAGATTATAACATAGACCCCAACACATATGACGGAGAGTTCTTCCAAGAAGATGGGCTCGAAGGAAGTTTTGAGATAGACTTAACCGAAGCGATCGGAATGGGAGTAGACAATGAAAGGGTTGTTGACGAGGATGCTGGAGACGAGGTTCAGAATGTGAAGGACTTAGAATTACTTCGGTGATTACATTTAGGCAATGACAGTGATGACGACATTCCTCCTTCGGAGCACGGGCATAATTATATCGACATGCGTGATAGTGATGATGAGACTTATGATCCAGCTAATCCCAATCATGATGATTATTTCTAATACATGTATGAGCCGTACTGATTTATTTATTATTTGTCATACCATGTTATTTTTGAAGTATGTTTAGTTTATTTTGCATATCTTTCTAAGTATGTTTTGTTTATCTGTGCTGATTGGTTTACTCTTTTTAATTGCAGGTGGTTGAACAATGGTGGGCGATACGAGGAAGATCGCGGCGCTTTATGGGAAATTCAAAGCTACAGCTTCAGGGTCAGCTTCAGGGAAAGGTCAAGGGAGGGGTCGAGGCAAGGGTCAAGGGAAGGGTAAAGGGAAGGTTAAAGGGAAGGTTAAAGGGGTGAGGCCCCCGTCGCCTGTAGCTTCCTCGTCGTCGTCTGAGGAGGAGGAGGAGGTACCTTCCGTGCACGCCTCTGGTGAGGAGGAGGAGGTATAGGAGGAGCAGGAGCAGGTGGAGGAGGAGGCAGTTGGTTCCCAGGTCCGGTTGCGAGGTCTCTCGACCCTCCCGAGGCGACCGATACCTCTTGAGAGATGCCCGATGATTCAACCCTCTGGAAAAAAGTAAATAACTTTAGATGTTCTCAATAATTTTTCGTTTGATATGTTGAAAATTACAATGAAAACTAATAATTTATCTTAATCACTTGGGCAGGAGTTGGATTAAGGTCAGTGGGGGTGATCACAACCGCAAGGTCAATGGCATCCTTGGCCTTTTGTGCAGGCTACACTTCCCTGGCTTAGTGCAGTTCGGTGAAGAGCAGGTGCTAGCCTACACGTGGGACCACTACGTCACCGCCCGCGACGCCGCTGATTGTGACGGCAGGGTATTCCCCCAACAAGGCGGAGCGGGTGAAGGGCGAGTTGTGGGTAAGTATTCCTCGCACTACATTGCTCAATACATCACATTCACTAGACATTCTTGAAATAATGATTGTATACATCGCGTCTATATGCAGGACTTCTACAGATGCCAGGAGGGGTACAAGGCCAAGGCAGCCTCCATCTCTGAAGAAGCCACAAAGAAGCTCGTGAAGGACATGCACTATGAGGCACACGTCCAGGCCATCATCGACTACTATGCTCAATACAGAGAGATGAAGGTTAAAAAAGAAGAGGCAAGAGCAATGAACCTGACTCGGGAACAATTCTTGAAGGTAAATATAGAACATTAATACTTACTTTTTATGAGATTAATTACGCTTAATTTCATTTTTTCATATGTTATACACTTGATGACGTAGGTGCCTCCGTATTGGTGCACCCAGCATACCGGGTGCTGGGAATACATGGTGGACAAGTGGTTGGAGCCCGGATGGGTGGAGACGCACAACGCTTGCCGGGACCGGCGTTTGCTGATGCCACGTGCATCACACCATCAAGGCAGCCTGAGCCTCGACGAATACAGGAAAAAATGGGTACACGAATTCATTTCTTTATTCTAACGCTCAATTCTGCATAATTTCTAATCATTTTGCATTTTTGCCGCAGTCGTCGTCACATGATGGCCAGCCTTGCTCCCAGTTCAAGGCATGGGTTCTATCAAAAAGGGCAAGGCGACGGCAAACATCGACTTCAACCCAGAGGACCCGCCCGATGCGTACAGCGATCCCAGCATCCACAGCCGTGTCACTGAGTACACAACGATGGCAAGGGTGGTTCATGGGTCAAAGTTCGATCCGAGCACTTAGGATCTTGATGGAGAAATCGTGATGAGGGTGGGAGGAGGCAAGAAGCATGGCCGGTACTGGATTGACAACAGTACAATCGACACGGCCTCTACTCCCACTCTCTCCCAGATCCGAGCAAGAAACACGAGCTCGAGCCCGGCGATACGCCCATGTCCAACCACTACACAGTTCTAGATGGAGGCTCTTCAGGTTATTTTTGTTTTATTCATCGTTCGTTGATTGTTACATACTTTAGCTTTGCATTGTAAAATTGGGATGAAATATTATAGGCCCGGGTGGAAGCAGAAATGAAGCAACGGGAGGACATGGAGGCGAGGATGGAGGAGATGATTCAGCAGAGGGTGGCGGCCGAGCGGCAGAACATGGAGGAAGAACAACGGTTGACGATGGAGCATATGATTCAGCAGAGGATAGAGGCCGAGCAACAGAGGATAGAGGAAGAAAATCAGTTGAGGATGGACCAAATGTTCCAATACATGCAGAATTTTGCATCGAGTATGGGTCAAGCTTTGCTACCGCCACCGATGTTATTCCCTCCACCTCAGCCACCCACAACTACTGTGAGTCACTTGACACCTTATACCGCAGATTGAATACTTTGACTTAGAGAACTTTAGATGTTAGCATAAAATGACTCAGAGAACTTTAGATTGAATACTTTGCATGTTTTTGTGACTAGGTAGAGATTTAGAGTCACCTTATACTGCATCTTGAAACAACTGACCGAGTGCTCCCCTGGTTTATCTGTTACTGCTACTCTATATTTGATAAGACACCTTGGTTTGTATCCTGGTTAGCTAGTATCGAAAATCTACTTCAGTACATGGTTGTGTCACAGAATTAATTTTTTGAGCAAGCTCGGCAGGTCCTCTGCCATTGTAGGAGATGACAAAGTATTTACGGATGAAATCCCAAACTAGTGAGAAGAAAATGAATTGAAATAAATGTACTGTTTGAATGGAGTAAAAGTCCCAGGCTGGACAGATTGGGGATCCAGCCATTGTTGCTGTCCGACAACAGCAGGTATCATGTGTGGTTCAGATGGGCTCTGCCTGAATTTTACCATATGCCTTCTGGATTAGCTGGATCAGTTTTTACCATATGCCTTTCTCACTGGACCAAGCAATTCATGAACTCATTACACAGTACTCATCAGGTAGTTGGTTTGTTCTACTTACGCACCATATAAACCAAGATACAGGAGTCAGGTGAGTGAACTGGCTAGTTTAGTAACTCGTGCATCTTAGTGTCTTCCAGCTGTGCTTTGCACCTATGAGGTCAATCCCCAAGCTCATGACTGATTAATATATGAATGGATAGCGTGCTGTCCTGATGAAACTCCGTTTAACCTTTTAATCAATTGTACTCGATTGTTTTTCTACAGATCTAGTTTGACATCTATGTCCAATTGTCCACTGTACTAGCAGTAAGTTATTAGTTTCTTTTTTCTAACTGTCATGATCTTAGGGAGCCCTTTTGGTTTAAAATTATTGACCAATTTTCGAGCTCTCGATACTGTGGATGTGTATGGTTGTGAAAGAAGCTGTTTTAGCTGGTCCAGCATCAGAGTTATCACCAACTAATTTATTGTCTTTTAGGTCAAGTTCATGGGAGCTACCGCTTTAGGACTGTGTGTTCATTTTTGACTTATTGGCTCTCAGTGCGAAATGGCGCATGTCAATTTGGAAACTTGTGAACTCCCATAGTAGTTTAAATTTTGTAGAATCTTTTGTTTTTTTGCAATGTAACAAAAATGATCAACGGGTATCACGTGAATAATGAATTAAGTGCAATCTCCATGTGTCACGGAACCTTAGATATTAGGTGCATCACATATAAATATCAATCTTGTCTCACACATGCAATCTCTTCTCTTTTGTGCAGAATCAATCGGCGGCATCAAATAATCAGCCTCAAAACCCGGATTTGTCGCAGTGGTTCCAAGGGCCTCTGCATTGATTGAATTTGCATTTGTGGCTTATTGTGACTTAGTTGTGACTTGTGATGATGGTTTATTGTGAATTGTGATGATGGTTTATTGTGAATTGTGTCAAGCCAAAACACTCGGCGAAGAGGCTATTTTCTGTTATTCTGGGATTCTTCTTTGCCGAGTGTTTTGGTTTTGCCGAGTGTATTCTAATGGATACTCGGCAAAGTGACTATAAAATCTGGCCGTTGCGCGCTTGTTTGCCGAGCGTTTTGGGCGTGACACTCGGCAAAGTGTCTAAACTTTGCCGAGTGTTGTGGCCTTGACACGAAACTTTGCCGAGTGTTTTGGGCTTGACACTCGGCAAAGTTGAGAAACTTTGCCGAGTGTTTTCCGTCGTGCACTCGGCAAAAGCGCCGTCACCGTGTCATCCCGTTAACTTTTTTTTGCCGAGAGTTTATTTTACACTCGGCAAACCATTTATCGAGTGTGCGATAAAAAACACTCGGCAAATAGCTATTTGCCGACACTGTAGATGTCATGTGTTCTATGCTGAGTGTTACACTCGGCAAAGCCTTTGCCGAGTATTTTTGGGCCTTTGCCGAGTGCCCCTGGCACTTGGCAAAGCTATAATATCCCATAGTGTAGCTCTCGGATCTCTGGGCAATACTACCTCTGATGCGACACGCGTCGGCGAGGTGCTCGGAGGTTGGAGGTTGGTGCCCTTTTGAAAGGTCCTAATGGCTAGAGGGGGGTGAATAGCCTAATAAAATTCTACAACAACACTTAACAAAATGTGTTAGACAATTTTGCGGCGAAGCGAGTGTTGCGCTAGCCTACTAAAATGCAAGCCACCTACCTCAATTCTATTTTGAATAGTGTATGTCCACACAATAGCTATGACACTTAGCTAAATTAGTGTGCTCTCAAAGACTAACTAAAGAGCAACACTAATCAAACAAACAAGCTCTCACAACTAGCTACACTAAAGAGCTTGATAAATAGTTTGCGGTAATGTAAGAATGAGCAAGAGAGTTATACCGCCGTGTAGTGGTAGGAACCAATCAATCACAATAATGAATACCAATGTAGACCAATCACCTCGGAATCAAATGATGAACACAATAATTTTTACCGAGGTTCACTTGCTTGCCGGCAAGCTAGTCCTCGTTGTGGCGATTCACTCACTTGGAGGTTCACGCCCTGATTGGCATCACTCGCCAAACCCTCAATAGGGTGCCGCACAACTAACACAAGATGAGGATCACACAAGCCACAAGCAATTTACTAGAGTACATTTTGGCGCTCCGCCGGAGAAAGGTCAAGAACCCCTCACAATCACCACGATCGGAGTCGGAGACAATCACCTCCTCCACTCAACGATCCTTGCTGCTCCAAGCCGTCTAGGTGGCGGCAACCACCAATAGTAACAAGCGAAATCCGCAGCGAAACACGATCACTAAGTGCCTCTAGATGCAATCACTCAAGCAATGCAATTGGATCACTCCCAATCTCACTATGATGATGAGTCAATGATGTAGATGAGTAGGAGTCCTTTAGCTAGGCTCACAAGATTGCTATGTCAATGAAAATGTGCAAGAGATTTTCCTTGAGCCGCCATGGGGCTATAAATAGAGCCCCAGTGAAATAGAGCCGTTGTACCCCTTCCCTGGGCACAACGCGGGGTGACCGGACGCTCCGGTCCGATCGACCGGACGCTGGCCCTCAGCGTCCGGTCACGTGATTCACGCCACGTGTCCCCTGCTTCAAATGTTGTTCGTCAGATTTCAACGGTCGCGAAGCTGACCGGACGCTCCGGTAAAACTGACCGGACGCTGAAGCCCCAGCGTCCGGTCGTTTCCAATAAGCTCCCCGAGGCATGTTTTTTCGACCGACGCGTCGGTCGAGACTCTTGACCGGGCGCAGCCAGTCGGTGCTCAACCTTAGCGATCAGGTTGTCGACACTCGACCGGACGCAGCCTTTCAGCGTCCGGTCGCTGAGTGATCCAGCGTCCGGTCAGTAGACCGACGCCAGCATCATTTCGATCAACTCCATTTCAACTCTTACTTCTTCACCCTTGCTCAAGTGTGCCAACCACAAAGAATTTTGCATCCGTAGCAATAGAAAATAGACATTTCATTTTCCCAAAGCGCGAATCCCACCTCAATCTCAAGGAGAGAGGGACCCAAACCCATCTCAACCTACAAACACCTTGTGCACATGTGGTAGCATATTTACACAAATATTATCAAGGGTGTTAGCACTCCACTAGATCCTAAATGCATATGCAATGAGTTAGAGCATCTAGTGGCACTTTGATAACCGCATTTCGATACGAGTTTCATCTCTCTTAATAGTACGGCTATCAAACCTAAATGTGATCACACTCTCTAAGTGTCTTGATCACCAAAATAAAATAGCTCCTACAAGTTATACCTTTGCCTTGAGCTTTTTGTTTTTCTCTTTCTTCTCTTCAAGTTTAAGCCTTTGATCATCTCCATGCTATCACCATTGTCATGTTATGATCTTCATTTGCTTCTCTACTTAAAGTGTGCTACCTATCTCATGATCACTTGATGAACTAGGTTAGCACTTAGGGTTTCATCAATTTACCAAAAACAAACTAGAGCTTTCACCTTTTTCGTTCTCACCACAGAGTAAGTCGGCAAAATCTCGATCACATTCCTGCTAGCCAAGCCTCCACCGTAGGAGAGGCAGAGATGCATGCTTTGATCCGCACGGGAGGAAACCTGGACAGGGATTGCAGTGAGTGAGGCCAAGAGCGCAGTTAACCCCGATGGGTCGTCGGAGAACATCCAACGTCCATGTCGCCGTCACGCTTTTCCCTTTAGCGTACTCTAGTGGTTGCGATCCCTGTCCGTTTGTTTGTCGTCACTGGTTAGCCAGCTCCGCCTCCTCGGCGGCCGTTGAATGTCGCCGTCGGCCGGCCACCACCTCTTGCTTTGCTTCTCGGGAGGAACGCACGCACGCACTGATGAGAACGCCGGGCCTGGGGATCGGAGACTTTTCTGTGCGTGTGGCTGCGCGGAAGGTAGTGGACAGAGAATGACAGAATGATCGCCGGATTGGAGGCCGGACCTTGAGTTGTTGGGGCCCAAGTGCTTCGGAGAAACGGGATCAACTAGCCGCCGTGCCGGCCTGAACGCGGCGACGGACATCCACTGCAATTCGGAGCCCCTGCGGGCAAAGCGACTGGGCTCCCAGACTCCCGGTACATTGCCCAAGAAAATAGGGAATTGACGCCTGCTGAACAACTACTACGGGCAAACCTCAAGAAAAGAGTGCTCGGCCTAGCTGTGATTGGAAAGAGCAAGATGCAAACAAGCATCCAGACTGTCGACCATCAAATTAGGTGATGCTAACACAAAATTCTTCCATCGAAAAGTGAATACGAGAAGAAGGAAAAATTATATCCAGCGGCTAAGGAACGGCCAGGGTTGGGCAATAAACCATGATGACAAAGCTCGCGTGATACAAGAACATTTTTCAGACTTCATGAGACACCCACCTCGGCGGCAGGTTGACATCAATTGCGAGGCACTGCAGCTGCCGACACATGATCTGAGTGAACTTGAGGTGCCGTTCTCCGAGGAGGAAATAAAGCATGCCGTTCACCAAATGCCGTCAGACAAAGCGCCAGGGCCAGACGGATACACTGGGATCTTCTTTAAATCCTGTTGGGATATCATTAAGGCTGATGTTATCAAGGGCCAATGCATTCTACTCATTGCGGATAGGCAACCTGGACATCCTAAACTCCGCCAATGTGGTCTTAATTCCCAAAAAAAGAAGGCGCCGAGTCCATTACTGATTTCCGACCTATTAGCTTGATCCATTCTTTCACCAAAATCATCGCCAAGCTGTTGGCACTACGTCTAGCGCCACGCATGAGCTCCATCATTTCCACAGCGCAAAGTGCTTTCATCAAAAAAAGAAGCATACATGACAATTTCACGTCTGTCCGCTAAGCGATCTGCTGAAGCTGTGGGATGTCAAAATGTATCGGTAGGGGAGCGTGCAGCTAGAAGATACCACAATTCCAAGTTGCCAACTCTCTTCCTCTAGCTTGACATCACAAAAGCATTCAACTCGGTGAGATGGGAATATCTACTGAACCTGCTACATATGTTAGGCTTCCCCCGTCGATGGCAAGACTGGATTGCTGCGCTCCTATACACCTCTTCCAAGAGGGTGCTGCTGAACGGCATCCCAAACGCGCTGATCAAGCATGGCAGAGGGCTGCGGCAAGGAGATCCCCTCTCACCTTTCCTATTCGTCATAGCTATGGATCCCCTGCAAAAATTACTCGAACTAGCAACAGAAAAAGGCTATCTGTCCAAGCTAAGGGGGAGAACGACTCAACTCAGAGTGTCGATGTAAGCGGATGATATGGCAATTTTTGTCAAGCCAACAAGGGAGGACATGTTAGCGTTGGCCGACCTCCTCACTTTTTTCGGCGAGGCTTCAGGGCTGAAAACAAATTTCCAGAAATCAATAATCACCCCTATTCACTGCGAAGGATTGAATCTAAATATCATTCTGGCTGGCTCTCCTACGGAGGTCTCACGCTTCCACATCAAATAGATCAGCAAGCTCACCCTCTGGAATGGGCGTCAAATCAACCCGACAGGCCGCTTGACCTTGGTTCAAGCGTTCCTCACCTCGCAGGTGGTGTACTTCCTCACATCATTGCATGCCCCAAAGGAAACACTCAAAGACATTGATCGACAAAGGAAAAAATTCCTTTGGGCGGGAGCCGAGGCGATAAGTGGAGGGAAGTGCAAGGTGAACTGCCCCGATCAGCAAGACCCAAATACTCCGGAGGCTTAGGCATCCTCCACCTTGGGAAGTTTGCTAGGGCCCTCAGGTTGCGATGGTTGTGGCGAGGTTGGTCAACTAATATTGATAGACCATGGGATGGAGAAGAAACACCCGGCAACAAGGTAGACAAGCTCCTCTTTGCAGCGTCTACAAGGCTCACAATTGGAGATGGGGAAAGGGCGTCATTCTGGAAGAGTGCATGGCTAAACGGCCAACGCCCTGTCATGTAGCACCACACCTCTTCTCCATCTCCAAGAGAAAAAAACAGAATGCTACACCAAGCTCTACTTGCCAACAATTGGATACGCGACATCAACCTTTGGCATCCAAGCTTCTCTGCCCAACATTTTATCGAGTACATATGTCTATGGCGAGAGACCAGACGCATCCTGTTGAGAACGGGTACACCAGGTGCCCTTACATGGAAATTCGAGGAAAATGGAGAATATTCCGCTTCGTCGGCTTATCACGCCCAGTTCATAGGCGCAACACGCAACAACTTCGAAACCATTATATAGAAACCGTGGACACCGCCTAAATGTAAATTCTTTAGCTGGCTTACCATTCAGAACTGAATCTAGACCGCTGACAGATTGGAAGCCCGGAACTGGCCAAATCAAAGGATCTGTCCACTCTATAGGATACATGCAGAATCGAGTCTGCACCTCTTCAAAGACCACAGGTTCACGAAGCATTTGTGGA
The DNA here is from genome assembly GCA_904845875.1 of Miscanthus lutarioriparius. Lineage (NCBI taxonomy): Eukaryota > Viridiplantae > Streptophyta > Magnoliopsida > Poales > Poaceae > Miscanthus > Miscanthus lutarioriparius. The sequence goes on along the minus strand of CAJGYO010000003.1, from coordinate 52,552,596 downwards.
GCGAAATCGCTACCTAGAACCCCTAATTTGCACCCAAATGCCTGGCCGCCTAGCGAGACACTCGAGAAGTGGTGGACGTCCATATCAGCTGCGCCAAGTGCAAGCAGGAGAGGTCTCCGCTCGATCATCATCCTAGTTTGTTGGGAGTTTTGGAAGGAAAGAAATGCAAGAGTTTTCCAACACGCGGAATCCACAAACCTTGCGGTGCTTCAGAGAATCAAGAAAGAGGTGAGAGTTTGGATCATGGCGGGAGCAAAGCACCTGGCTACTATTGAGAGCCACTACCGTATGCAGTTTTGATCGACACCTCCCCCAGTGGATGTTCTTTTTTTCCTCTTTCGCTCTTTGTGTTTGTTTTTTTAAAGGTGGTTGTACAGTGCCTGCCAGTTCGTTTAAAAAAAGCAACATCGGTCTCATGTGATTTCGGCTCGGTAATCGTGTGCTATGGCCCGTGGTGATCCGTATGGGCCTACAAACCAACCTTGAGCCCACTCCCTTGATAGGACTAGTGGAAACAAGCCTACACATACTATTTAGGTAACGAAAATGGAATGTCCACCCCCCCACCCCAAAAAAAAGTTACGAAAATGAAAAGGTCCATCCCTTAACTATTGCACCAAGTCTCGTTTACATCCTTCAATTAGAAAACCGGATTTTTAGACTCCCCAACTTTTGAACCTCCTTGAACAGTTTTACAAGCAGTTTTGGCTGATGTGGCCCTATGTTACTTTTGTCCTATATGTGACGTCACATTAGCCACAAGAAAGGTAAATTAGATTTTCGTGGAAGTTCAGGGAGATCAATAAACTTAAAATAGTAGAAATATTTTGTCAAAAAAATATACCAAATATTTTTTCTAGGAAAAACATGTATTTTAAAATATTAAAATCTTTTTTAAACTTAGGAATTTTGTTCTAACTCAAAAAATTATGAAACTAGTTTTATTTTTAAAAAAAATATTATGCTTACACTTTTGTTCCTTGCTTATAATTACTTCAACCTTTCAATGTAATATGATCTCCTAAAATCTAAAACTAGGGAAAGTATGAAAAGGAGGATACAACCATACAGGCTAAGAAAAATTCTTGCAAACCGCAGCATGAATCACCACGCAACCCGCTATGCAAACAGTAAATAATGTTTCATCAGCAACATATCTTTGCTTAATCATCGAGACAAGCACGAGAAATTCCAATAAAATACAATACTACAAATAGTAGGCTATGAACAGTGTCATCATAGGTCCGTGCACGCATCGGGAGAACATGATCGAGCAAGAAGGCAGTTTGGATGGGCTTGAGATGCCGGACTTCTTGTGTTTTAGGAAAATTATGAAACCATTTTCATATTTTCTAGGTTAAAACATATTTTATATGAATTTTCTGAGGTTATATCAAATTTTAGTATTTTTATTAAAATGTATTTTTCCCTAGGAAAATATTTCAATAGTTTTTAAAAAAAAAATATTTATATATTTTTTTATAAATTTAATTGATCTTCCTGAACTATCTCAAGTCCGATTTACCTTCCTCATGGCTGACGTGGCGCCATGTAGAATGGGTAACGTGGAGCCACATCAGCTAAAATCGCTCAGAGAGGTAAATTGGACAGGGTCAGAAGTTTAAAGAGTCTAAAATTCTGATTTTTCAATTAAGAGAGAAAAATCAAACTTGCACAGTAGCTAAGGGACGTCAAAAAAATATTTTTTCCTCTAAAATATAATGCAAATATACAACTAAAAAGAACAAACATGGACACTTTTTCATGCGACAAAGTTTTGGTCGTCGTTCTCTATTCCTTGCGATCCCGTGACTTCATAGTTTTGTACGTCGGGCAATAACTGGCAAAGAGAGGGAAGGTGGGATGCGCAATCACGGGCTACCAGACCCAATCACCGGCAATCACTCTCCATCGTGTGTGACTCTTCTTTCTCCGCGATCGGCCAGCGCTGCACTCCACCACTCCGCATGCCGTGAGACCCCGCTGCGGTCTGCAGCCAAGTCCGCCTCTGCGACCTGCGCCCCGCCGCCTCCGCCGACGCAGGCTCACTCTGGTCTCCGCACGACATCCTCCAACGTCACCAGGCTTCAACGCAACCCTTGTAAGACATCCTCCACCAGCCGCGTGGTCTCCGCGATCTCCCTCGCCGGGCCAGCACGCCATGATCGCACGTGCCCGCGTCACCGGCGAGGACAGCTTGGTGAACAGGCATCGCCGCCCATCACCCAGCGTCGAGGCAGCCCTAGAACCGGCATTTGTGGGGGCCTGCCGTCCTTCCTACACACCGGAGACGGAGCCGACGTCACCGACGTGGACCTACGAACACCCGCCGATCGAGCATCGCAGCCCATCGTGAACGCTGCCAATTCCAAGTGCTACTGATTGGTCTACTATTCATTAACCGACAATTCAAGTTTGTTTTCCATCCCACCTACTGTTTATGGTCCGGCAATTGGTTTCAGAAGGAGAGAGGATTCAGTTAGATGCGAATTGCTTTCACCAGTCCCGTTTCTCATGCTTCCTACTCGATCACCTCCCTGATCTTGTCGTCGGCATCAGGGATGATGATCGCACATGGCTCGCACTACTGTTTCTCAATCAATATATTTGTTTTGCTAATTCAGTGTTGACGCCCATTGACTGTATCAACATATGGTTAGTTTTCAGTTCAGTTCAGCCTGAATCAGCACATACATAGTTCAGTTCCGCAACACTAATACGCAGTTCCGGATAGTAAACTTAGAGTTTTGCAGGCAACCTGAATCAGCATATGGTTAGTTTCCAGCTTCTCTAAAGCTTGGAATGCTTGACTCATTATTTGCACCAAGGAGTAGATATCTGAGAATTTGTTACAGTTTTGACAATTTGTTTGGTTACTTCCCTTCCTTCCTCCTATTATGATCTCGCCGCGATCAAATGATGTAATCTTCAATATTCATGCCAGTTTGGCACTAAGCAATGCAAATACAGGTGGGGAAACTCTCCCCCACTGTGAACTTGTCAAAAAAAAATTGGTTGGTTAATGTCTGTTGTCAGATAAGGACTGCTGAGTATCCCTGCCGCCACCTTTTTAAAGTGCCTAATACAACTCTATAAAGAATTCCCAACGGTAATGACAACCATGCCACTGCAAATTTTTTCATCAGTTCAGAGGAATTCAGTAATTTGCATTTCAGCCAACTTGTTCCTAAGGTATAATAGTTTACTTAGTTTGGTTAGAATAATCTAAAACATGCTAATAGGTAAGCACAAGCGTAGTGCCCCATAGGATTAGCAATCCTTTCCCTATGTTGACTAAAATGCTTACTTGCTCCAAGATTATCATATTGCATTTCTTATCACGGTTCAGAAATTCACTTGTTCCAAATTGCTGGATTGCATTTCTTATCACATTTCACAATTGCTGAGATGGGCGATGAGTATGTGTGATGCTGGTGTGATACCGACAGTGCATTATGAGTCAGTGAAGATTAAGAATGATTCCGAGGAGGCTAGCAACTCAAGCGGAGCAGAAAGAGCAGCTCATCTTCATCCAACAAATAGGAAATATTTGTCAAATTTGATACAGTATATATGTGCAGATAGATAGTTTAGAGTTTGCAACAGTCATCTTCCTATAGATATCTCAATCCTGTTCCACAAGGAAATAGAGAATGGTCGAACACCTTCATGTAGCAGTATCTTTTGTGGTTATATGCGCTTGCTGATTTGGTTAATTCATTTTGTACTTTTGTTTTTTCAGGTGCAGGACTAATATGGAAATAGTACCTGAAATAGTGCGAGCCATCTTCAATGGTTTCAAGGGGCGAGCCATCTACTGATCTTTGCTGCCCCCCTAATCCAAAGGTTCTAGCTTGGTCTTGCCAAGCTTGGCACTCTGGTTTTTCCTCCATGTGCGCACCACTTTTTTTTCAAAAGTCAAAGCACTTCCTGAATGCATTTCTAAGTAGTAAAACATGAACCCAAATATTCAGATATAGCCACGATACTAAATTATGCTTCAGATGGGTTGCTTTTGTTTTCGCTATTAGCTTACTCACCATTTGACAGTTACCGCATTTTCTAACTTACATTGTTTGAAAATTTTTCAGCCTTTGTTGTTTCTTTTCAAACCGCAAGGCTAAGCTAGAATATGTTGAATTTCAGTGTTGGTTTTGTAAAGCAGTTCAATATTTCTGGCATCTTAAATCATTTTGAGATTACATCGTTTGGTTTCTTTTCCCTGCCTTAGTTTAATATAATATATTTATTTATTTTGGTTAGTTTTGAACATATCGGTTCCTTACTGCATTGTAGTAACAACTAACAATCAAGCGTATTATTGTTTTCTTTTTACCAAAGTAATTGCTTTTATTTCAGCTGGCCTTTGTTCTTGATGGAGTACTTCACTACTCCCGTCAGATAATGTACTCCTCTTTAAGGTAAACCCTCTGTCTTGTAATTGGTTCTTTTCTACTATATAGTTGTCCTAAACATTAAACGTAGACTAATTACAAATGTTTGAGACCTGCTTGGATTATTCAAGGCTTACAAACCTTGTGTGCAATGTAAAATGACAAAAAAAACTTTCAAGGAGGAGAATGGTTGAACCGATTCTTTTGATTGCATCATCTAGGAAAATTGCCCCAACATACATAATTATTTGCCCCATTGCAACACATAGCACATACCTTGACTATGCAAGGCCGCAGCTCGGCCCGTGATGAGGTGGTCGGCATCTGCACCGTGTAGCTCCCCATATGCCATGAGTGTCAAAGCGTCTCCATGTGGAAGATAGTCAATGGCAGCAAGATTGGATTGTGTCCGAGATTGTTGCGTGTGCTCACGCTGCCCTGTTTCGACAGGCATGCCATGGATGCTGTGCTCAACTGCTGGGCGGCCAATGCACACACCATCCATTCGGTGATGGCTAGATTCACTAAGAGGAGTTTGTCATGGTCAAGATGACTAGATGAGAAGGAATGCCTTGTTGGTCCCGAGATCTCCCGCACGGGTGAACCGACCGATCACCATCGTTGCCGACCAGTGGCGAATATAAGATTTTAGCTTAGGGTATGCCGTCCAAAAAATTTCATATATAATTCGGTAAATCCATTTTACCAATTCAGTAATAATTTAAAAATTGACAACGTAATTTGGTATATATGCACTAAGTAACACAGTAAGGCTTAAATTCATGTATTAAGTTGAAACCATCCACTAAATACAATATAAATAGTTCAAAAGCCATATCGATAATTAAACTATAGGCATAATAAGTATCAGAAACTTATAATGCTATTTTTCTGAGGGTTTTATTCGACGCTTTTCGAAGAGACATAAATATCTTGATTATATCATCTTCATTAACTTCAAAGAAAATATCCTGCTCAATGAAAGTGACTAGACAATCATCCAAAACGCTATCTCCCATCTTATTTCGTGACTTTGTTTTCACTAAAACCATCGCAGAAAATACCCTTTCAACATTTGTCGTTGCCACACGCTAGAAGCAATTTCCTCAATTACTCTCTCATGAGTTGTGAGACCTAGCCCATTGGACAAGTTGGGCGGGACCAAATTCATGACACTGTAGCAATGAGTTGTAGTAGCTTTGGGGGTACTGTAGCATCAGCGCAGTATTCACAGTTTAGTCCCATACCGGAAATGAACCAACGCTAGACCAGCTTAAAAGCTTGGACCTAAGAGGGTGTTAACTTCGGATTGATCCTTTTGCGCGAAGCGAGTACGAAAGCGCAAGAGAGTTAATTAGCAGGTGCGGTTCATTTAACGTGTAGAGTAGGGCCTTAACCGTCTTCCTGAGTCGGGGCGTTACATGAGTCTGCTCTTCCACCACAGGTTCAACTGGATTAGGGATCTGGGGAATGATTAGATGTAGCAATTGTCGCGGCCACCTTCTTCGCTGCATGCTTTTGAAAAAGAGATGCAATATCCGTGTTCCTTTTCATAACTGCACAAATATTAAAAAACACGATGCTAAATAATTAAAAAATTATTAATTGTGATGTTAGCAGATAGCACAAGAGATTAGACCTGGAAACTGGCAAAGTGTGGTGTACTCACCGCGTCTCGAGGCGTCAGGCTGTCAAGGTGTCCGGCGGCGCCGTGACCGTCCCCTCGCTCCGGCAGTCCGTCGCCTCCGATCGAGATTAGATTAGGGAAGAGCAGTTTAGGCCCACTCGCTCCGTCCGTCGTGTGGTCAGTGTGGCCGTGTGGGCCTGCGTGTGCCTGTGTTGCGTTTCGTGGCGTGATCCATTCGTGGGTGACCAGCGCCTTCTTTGCTGCGTGGGCCGCCTCAAGTGGGACGTTCGTGGTAGCGTGATCCATTCCATGTAAGTTTTTTCCTTTTTTTTACAAATACAAATGCTTATACGTATATATAATAGTATATTCACCGGTGCAGCAGGGTATGCCGGTGCATACCTGGCATACCCTGTGCCTCCGCCACTGTTGCCGACCACATACACTACGGCTAGAGGTAGAAGAGAGAGGGAGAACAGAGCGCACATACACAGCACAAGCACCAGCATTGGCCGGAGCTCTACAGAGGAGATGGCAAAACTGAACTCACTCACTTTACTGAGTTGTAGTGGGAAGCTATATATACAACTCTACCCATCTAATCCTAGTACACAGACATGTCAGTCATTATGTCGCTATCTGAGGATTAGATGTGACAAAGGGGCTGACTTTGCCGTCTGCCTCTCACTGTAGCTACGATGGCGGCGAGGGAGCCTTTTCAAATACCGCCGCCGCCAGGGCTAATGCAACAAAGAGGGAGCCTTTCGGCGCTTGCCCCTGCCGCACGTTTAGAGATGGGAGAGCAGCAGATTACTTTATAATTCTTTCCCTAATCTGCTAACCCTTGAACCTCCACCATGCCGATCATCTTCTTCAGCTCCATGAACCGAAGACGGCCGAGCGGCTTGGTGAGGACGTCCATGAGTTGCTGACCAGTTTTGACGAACTCGATGACGATCTGCCCCCCATCGACACAGTCCTTGAGGAAGTGGAACTTGATGTCGATGTGCTTGCTCCGGTCGTGGAGAACCGGATTCTTCGTGAGGGCGATGGCGGGCTGGTTGTCCACCATTAGTGCTGGTGGGTGAGCTTCGAAACCGGTCAGCTCGCCCAGCAGCCGGCGCAGCCACACAGCTTGGCACGCCGCTATGGCCACCGCCACGTACTCTTCCTCGCATGTGGACAACACCACCACCTTCTGTTTCAGCGACAGCCATGAGATTGGAGCCGACCCGAGGAAGACGAGCACGCCAGAGGTGCTCCGCCGTCCATGATGTCCCCCGCCATGTCTACAATGCTGAACACAGTGAGCTGCAGCCCACTTCCATCGGTCTTGGGGAAGACGATCCCCTAATCCACTGTTCCCTTGACGTAGCACAGCAACCGCTTCATCACGGCCTAGTGATCCTCTCGGGGATCCTCCATGAAACGGTTGACGTAGCCCATGGCGAACGTAATGTCTAGCCTCGTGTGGACTAGGTAGCGTAGACCGCCGATGATGCTCCGGTAGAGTGTTGCATCTATCCTCGCCGCGATACTGGCCTTCGTCAGCTTCAGCCGGTCCTCCATCAGAGTCACGCACGGCTTGCACTCAGCCATGCCGCTCCGCTCCAACAGCTTCGAGGCGTACGCGCTCTGTCTGAGCGTGAGCACCTCCTTCCCTGTCTCACATCGATGCCGAGGTAGTAGGAGTGCACGTCAAGATCGTTCATTCAAAAATGAGCCACCATCTCACACTTGAAGTTGTCGATGTCCTCCGCACGCGCGTCGGTGACGATCAAGTCATCCACATACACGCCGATGACGAGCTCCTCCTTCCCCTGTCGCCGCATGTAGAGCACGTGCTCGGCTGCGCACCACGTGAACCCAAGCTCGCCCAGCATGGCGTCAAGCTTGGCGTTCCACGCTCGCAGGGCCTACCGCAGTCAGTACAATGCCATGCACAGTCAGAGCACCCTGTGCTCTGCTCCCTTGATGGCAAAACCTGGAGGTCGCCTAATGATGACCGTCTCTGCCAGCTCGTCATTGAGCAAGGCCTATTTTACATTTAGGTGATGGACACGCCAGTCCTTCGCTACTGCCAAAGCCAGCAGTAGTTAGATATACTCCATGCGCGCTACCGGCGTAAAGACTTCCTCGAAGTTGATGCCCTCACACTGGACAATGTCTCGGGCGACGAGGCGCGCCTTATGCTTGACAATGGTGCCACGCTTGTCTCGCTTGATCTTGTACACCCACTTCAGGCCGATCGGATGGCATCCTAGAGGTGGATCGACGAGCTCCCAAGTCTCGTTTTCCTCGATTGCCATCTCCTCCATCATAGCCCGTCGCCAATTTGCATCACGCTCGGCCAACACGAACGTGGGTGGTTCCTCTGCACTAACGAGAAGCAGCTCTAGGTCATTGAGCAGCCGACCCGCTAGGCCTGAGGACCCTATGCCGCCGACGATGTTGTCCAGCCTGCGGAACCGTACCTCCTCACCGTCATGGAAAGCATCCATGAACTCTGTGATGTCGCTTGGAGGTGAGGCAAACTCGATCGGCGTCGATGGAGTCCCCTGTTCCGCCGAAGTGGTCGACACAGCACCTAGAGTGCTTAGCACCCCGGCTACAGTGCTCGGCACTACTCCTGGACCAATTGTCACCACTCCTAGAGTGGTTGGCACCACTGTAGGAGTGCTCAGCACCAGTCTTGGAGTGGTCGGCACCACTGTAAGACCTCTCGGCTCCGCTACAGGAGCATTTGGCACCTGTCCTGGAGTGGTCAGCATGACTGCAGGACTGCTTGGCACCACTCTTGGAGTGCTCAGCACCGCCCCAGGAGTGCTCGGCTCTGTTGCTGTAGTGGTCGGCACCTCCTCTCTAGCATCTCCACCACTGTGGATGACCAAGTGCTCGACGACGAAGGTGCTGGTGAAGCCGTCAGCTTCCCCCGTGCTCGGACTATCCCAGTCCCAGGCCACCTTCTCGTCGAACACGACGTCGCATGAGACAACCACATTGCCTCCACGTGGGTCGTAGAGTCGGTACGCCTTGGTACCTTCCTCGTAGCCTAGGAGCACCATCGTTGTGCTCCTGTCCTCCAGCTTGGTGAGGACTGGCTTCGTCTTCCTAACGTGGCCGATGCAGCCGAATGTCTGAAGGAAGGACACGCTTGGCTTCGCCCATACTAAGCTTCAAACGGCGTCATGCCCTTCAGGGCCTTTGTGGGAGCACGGTTGAGGATGAACACCGCCGTGGTCACCGCCTCACCCCAGAACCTTGCCGGCATGCTCTTGGCCTTCATCATGGATCGAGCCAAGCCAATCATCGTCTGGTTCCACCGCTCCACCATGCCATTCTGCTGTGGCGAGTACGGCATGGTGTGGTGTCGCACCACACCCTAATCCATGCAGTACGCATCGAACTCCACCGAAGTGAATTCGCCACAGCGATCAGTCCACAACACGTGCATCTATTTGCCACTCTCCGCCTCCGCGCGTGCCTTGAACTTCTTGATTGCCTCTGCCACCTCATCCTTGCTCATCAGAAGTTGCAGCCACATATAGCGACTGCAATCATCCACGAGTAGGAGGAAGTACCGCCTAACCACCGTTTGTGGCTGGCGTGATTGGCCTACAGAGATCGTCGTGGATGAGCTCGAGAGCGTCCGCCGCGGGATACTTGGCCACCTTTGGGAACAACAACCTCATCTTCTTCCTAGCTAGGCAGCTGTCACACAGCTTGCCTACATGCTTGATGTGGGGCAGCCCTCGAACCATCTTCTCTAGACGACCGAGTGCGTCGAAGCTAAGATGGCAGAACCAGACATGCCACAGCGACGGGTCCTCGCTGTGCTGTGCTGCCAGGCATATCGGCTACTCCACCTTCAAGTCAAGTAGGTATAGCTGGTTCTGGAACCTCTTCACCTTGGCAAGAAGGCACTACTCCTGGTCCCTGATCCTGAGGATGCCATCCTTGATCAGTACCTCACGGTCGTGCTCATCTAGCTGGCCAATGCTGATGATGATTGAACGCAGCTGTGGGATGTAATATATATCCGTCAGCGCGGTGCTCACCGTTCTGGCACCTGAAGATGATGGTGCCGCGCCCTCAGATCGCCACCCTTGAGTCATCACCGAACTTCACCGTGCTGGACACGTTGCCGTCGAGCTCGAAGAAGGCTTCCTTGGAGCCCGTCATGTGGTTGTTGGCGCCGGAGTCTAGGTACCACCACTGCTCTTGCTCACCGCCCACATGTCCGAGGTGGCCTTCAGATGCTTGTCGTACCCTTCCACCACCATCACCTCTCCTTCTTGGCCTCAACGTCGTGCAGTGCACAGAAAGTCACCATCAGGAGAGTGGCCTCATCATCCTCATCAGCCACAGCTAAATGAGCCTCGGCCTTCATCTCTTGCTTGCGATTTGGACACTCCTTTGCCCAATGGCCCATCTTCCCGCTGCGCCTGCAGACATTGGGGTCGACCTTCTTCTTCTTCTTCTCCGAAGAAGCCTTGTCGTGGCGCTTGCTATCGCCACCGTGGCTGGAGGAGGCTTCCTCAGACTTATTCTCCTTCATCCGGACAGCCCACTCCTCCTCTGTCAGTAGCAGCTTGCTGCTGTCCATCGTTGTTGTGGCCTACTCCATGCACTCATCCACCACCCGCAGATGGCCTATCATATCCTCAATGGTGAGGGTGGACAAGTCTAGCATCGTCTCTATGGAGAGAATGATCTGGATGTACTTCATCGGCACGGAGTGGAGGTACATGGAAACCGCCCCTTCTTCATCGATGGTGATGCCGTGGCTCCTCAGCTTGCTGATGAGCGACTGCAGGTGGAGAGAGAAGTCCTCCACCGACTCACCATCCTTGAACTTGAGGTTGGCGTACTCCTACTTTAGCAGCTGGGCCGTCGCCTTCTTTGCGTCATCGGAACCAACGCGCATCATAGCAATGGCCTCTTACGCCTCCTTAGCAGAGTTCTTCGCCCCCAACGGCTCCCTGTACTCCGCTGGCACAGCAGCAAGGATAGCCTCCAATGCTGACATGTCATCTTCTTCGTTGTTGGTGTCCTTCTCAATGGCATTCTAGAGCCATCGGGCTCTGAGCTTGACCTTCATGGTCACTGACCACTCGCCATAGTTGGTGTGAGTCAGTGTCGGCCAACTGGTGTGCTGACCTCCCACACCGTGCATACGATGACCTCCTATCGTGGCTGGGCAGCCACAGCAGCGCCACTGTTGTCGCCTATCTCCAAACCGTCCGTCATCGCCAGTGGTTAGTCTAGCGACGGCACTTGTATGGCTCTGATACCACTTGTTGGTCCCGAGATCTCCCGCACGGGTGAGCCGACCGCTCAACGTCGTTGCCGACCACATACTCTACGGTTGGAGGTAGAAGAGGGAGGGAGAACAGAGCGCACACACAAACAGCACAAGCACCAGCGTTGGCCAGAGCTCTGCAGAGGAGATGGTAAAACTAAACTCGCTCACTTTACTGAGTTGCAGTGGGAAGCTATATATACAACTCTACCCATCTAATTCTAGTACACAGATATGCCAAGCTGCCATGCTGCTACAATGACTAGATGTGACAGTAGGATTGACTTTGGCGCCTGGCCCTGCTGTGGCTACAGTGCGGCAGGGGAGCCTTTCGACGCCTGCCCCTGCCCCGGCTACAGTGCAACAGCAGGGAGCCCTTTCGGCGCCTGCCCCTGCCGCGCGTTCAGAGATGGTAGAGCAGCAGATTACTTTACATGTCTGCCCATTGATAACAAACAAGATAAAGGGGCGATATGTAGTGCAACAAGCATTAAGATCACGAATGAAGTGTCGTTTTGTATTATTTATCATGGTATTATTTTTTACCCGTTGCAACGCACAAGGTTTTAACCTATAACACTCAAATTATGATTTCTTTACAACCTGCAAGTAGTTATCCGTTACTCTTCAGATATCCAACTGAATGAAGTTCAATTCTGCTCTAGATTTGTTGCCCTGTTGCCTAATAGCTCTGTAAGATAGATGGAATGAAGTATGGTATCTCAATTTCTTACATGATCTACTATGCTTGAACTGCTAGGACTTGAAGGCCAAATATGCCATGAATCGAATATGTGTTTTCCTTCTAATGTCCCATCATTTGAGTTCCAAAAAAAATACACTCCTTGTATGTATATATGGTCTATCTAGATGTATGGATTTTGATGTATATTGTAGATCATTTCAAAGCACCGAGACATTCCAATGATGCATGCATATATCTCTTTACTAATAATATATATAATCTGATTTGTTTCATTAGTCACAGTAATTTTATGTTTCGAATTGCTAATAGCATGAAGCTGGAAACTAACCATTTGTGGTCTTTTCTTTGATTCTTTATTTCCCCTACAGCCACCCAGTTTGCACTGCTTTTCACTTGTCCATATTGAATTGGGCACATTATTTCAAAGGCACAGTATTGCTAAAAGTGACAGGTAGTGTTGATGGACACGCCAAGGCCAACTGGTGATCGGGTACCTTTGGGGGACCTTACAAATACAACACATGGAGGTATATAAACTTTTACGGTCTCCCTACATATTCTATGTTTATATGTTTGTAACTCCTCACCAAACTTTATTGAAGGGAATCATACCCGATCAGGGTTGGTGCCACTAGATGGGGATCCTAATGAGCAGAAGAGGCAGAGGGAGAGAGAACTGTATGCAACAATGTTTGATGAAAAGAGGAGCGGAAGAAACAAGAAATCCCGTCAGAGGTATAAGATGAATAACCAAGAGAATGTTGATCTTGAAGACAATATGGCTGCCCATTCAACAGGTATGGTGGTATTGCTGAGTGTCATTTTAATTGCCATACATGTTATAATTAATAACAATTACTATGTTTAAACTTGTAGATGCGAATACAAATAATGAAACAGACAAAAATAGTGACTGGCTTCATAGGTAGTCAACCTACAACAATGGCTTACAACAATTATCAGGTTACTTATTCTGCTAATAAAAGTATTTATTGGTGAGGCGACTAAAATTATCGTGGCAACATAGTTTGCTTATTGTATGGTTCAATTTTAATTATATAGTTATATTTGTAAATGGTCCGGAACCTTTAAGTAGCATTGGTGGCACTGGTGACGTGCATAACATTGACTGTGAGGAAGATATCAGCACTATTCATGAAACGGGTACACTTTTGTATCCATTGTCTGATATTCTGGTGAATCGTGCATGTGTTAGTTTCTTTCAATTGTGCTTAGACACCATCCTAGCATGCGTTGATTAAGATGTCATTCCATAATATATAGGTTTTGGATATGCACCCAGTCCCATCAACCGGCTTGTCACGTGCCCAAAAGAGCGTAAGCATGATCATGATAGAGCACGAAAAGCTGCAATGTCTCCTGAACAAAGGGCGCTACTAAATAAGAGACAACGTGAATTGTATGCACAAAAATACACCAAAAAGTCTGTAAAAATGGTACAAATGACTCCAAAGGAGACTTCCCGGTCAATAGGTATTGCAATAATATTGATTTCTTTATAGCAAAAAAATTTGTGGTGATGTAGGATACTTATTATATCAATAAATTTTTAGACGGTCCTGTCCCTTTAAGCATTGGAGGAAATGAGGAATCACCCCCTCCTGGTGATATTGACGACAGTTTAGCTGAGACGGATATCAACACTGTTCATGAAACGGGTAGGCCTTTATAAATCATGGCTTTGTTTTTAATTACAAAAGGAGTTTGAACACCATTGTAGCTGACACTATTGCATAAACTTTATTATCATAGAATTTGAATTATTGTGTGTCCTTCATCGATGAGACATTGAGACCGTACTTTTTCTTATTACATATAGGTGCTGTAAATGCATCCAATTCCATAGACAATATTGTCATGTGACCAAAAGAGCGTAAGCGTGAGCTAGATAGAGCACGACGGGCTGCAATATCTCCTGAACAAAAGGCGCTAATAAACAAGAGGTGGCGTGACTTGTATGCGGCAAAAAATGCTACAAGAAAACTGCAAATGACTCCACAAGAGAAGAAGGTGAAACGAAAAGAGATCAAGAAAAACTACAATAGGATGGTGAAAGAACACCAAGCCAACAATTTGCATCCAGACTCAATAGCCATGGAGAGCCCTCACTTTAACACTCTGCTTATTTTTCCTTCTTCACCTCAATCGCTTAAAACGCCTTCACACGATATGAAAATACCCAAATCGAGGGGCACGGCTGTTGACATCGCGCTGTCTGTAGTTCAAAATCCAGAAGTCCAAACCCCTAAATTGACTCCACAGACCATACATAGGCATCGAGTGACCACTGGAGAGAGAAATTCCCTTCTATCCCGTCGCAATCGGGCTTTTGAAGCAAACATTGGAAGAAGGGCTAGAGGGTATGCCGATGGAAAGTGCAATGATTCAAACGGCCCAACTCGATCGAGTGTGGTTTATAACGGTAATTAGCCTTGATCACTATATATTGTCGACACTTTCACCTTCACTCTTCTATTCCGAAAACTAATACCTTTTCTTACTACCGACGGTGTCACCCAGGAAACTCTACTTCCACCACCAAATAATTGCATAGGTACACAGACACAACCGTCTGTAGTTGATAGTACCCCTTCAATGTCTCCAAACGGTGCACAAGCTCATACACCAGACTCTATGGTCGAGGATGGTATTTTCTTTATTAAATTTATCCCTTTTGTTTTTTGTGTATGCCATTATGTTTCTCTCATCATATATGTGGCCGTGTTGCACAGACTATGATGAGGATGTCATATTTGAGGAGGACGAGGAAGATGATGAGGCGTACTTTTTCGTCGGACAAGGTGCACCGCGTAACAGTCAAAACATTCTTTCACAAACTTTCTTTCAACGCGTAACATATCAACATTTTGTCACAAGATGACGAGGAGGGAACCGACGTCGAGCACAATGTCTTATTTGTTATTCTTCTAATTATATAAAGTAGGCCAACTTATACGAATCCTGACTCTCGATATCCTTCTCTTCCAGAAAATGTGTGCTTTAACAAAAATGCTAGAATTCTGTAAAAGATACACTACGAAAGAAATGGCTGATGCGATTGGTATATGTGAGAATATAGAATACAACTTACCACAGTGCATATACGTAAGTCGCTTGCTCCTGCTTTTATTACTTGTTTCCTATATATTATTCTAATCGCTATCATGTTTATAGTTTCTTTTGTCATTGCTCTCTCCTCGAAAATATATGCTTTATGTTTTCGATCAGCGATAGAAGATGCTTATCATGATTGACTCTAGACCTGATGAAGAGTGGTGTAAATACACACTAGTGCTGATGTATGCCAGGCAAACTCTTGGATTTAATTTGCAGTACACGACCGCACTAAATGTACATATTCCTGGATGTAACAAGGATATCTTCCAATGGAAATTCATCCGTGAAAAAAACATTGCAGATGACATAGATGGGTAACTAACTTAGAGTCACCGTCGCTTGTAATAATAATACCTATGATTTAACTATTTCTATATATTACTTATGGTGAATCTTGCCACAAATATTCAAGTGGATACTTTATTCTACAGTATATGTCTGTGTAGAATAGATCTAAAGCCACACATATTTATATGGTGAGTATAACATACTTTGTTTTAAGATTTTGTGGGAGATTGTTTCAAGACACGTAGTATTACCCATGTGACAGGCACTAATATTTACATATATACTCGAACTTGTGTATAGGGTGATATGGAGATACGGCGGAACTTATTTGTGGATTTATTGACGCATGAAAGAAATGGATATCGGAGATTTCTTCCTCCTAATATAAAACATTATCTTAGTCGCATCACGGAAAGATCTATACAGTAGAGTTTATGAGCCTACGACGCCGCGCTCTCCGTAACGGTGTTAATTTCACAAACTTTGCTTTTTAGAGTAAATGTCACTTTAACATTGGTATTTAATTTTTACAGTATTGTTATCTTATCTTACGATCCGTGTGTTTTTAGTACAAAATGTTAGCTATTCCGTGGCAACGCACGGTCATGAACATAGTATAATGCAAAGTTTAATCTAATCCTTCACCCTCTCTGGGTCGATCGCGGGACAACGCGGCCCATGGTTCAACAAGGGTGACTTGGCCCACTCGATTTCATGGCCTGCGTCGTGGGTGGCTGGGAATTGGATCATACTGGCATGGACTCGGGTGGTTCAAAAATGGATCTATAGCAACTTTGTCGGAGGTTAGTTTGGGCCGACAAAAGGAGTCGAGTGACGCAATCTCTAAATCGAGATATCTGTAAATATATTTTATATATATAGTTAGATTGGTAACTTTGTCTAGTTTTAATGGCTATACCAAACTGATTTACTGCTTTCCAGCTTGATGCAAACTCTGCATGACCAGAATTGCTTTTCAATTGCAGGCTGGTTCAATACAAGGACAAGTGGTTGAAATTCAACTGACTACTACTTTGTTGATAAATATAGAAAAGCTCCCCGTTGTAGTCCCTGTTGAGAATCGGCCTAGGAGACAAGTATGTGAGGGGGAGTTATCTCTTCATTAGTCATTTCACGTATACATCTGGTCCCTTTATATAGATGCCTTCAGGGCATATATGGTAGCCACCATAGCATATATGATATGAGCCCATCAAAACATATATGGTATGAGTCCATCAATCCTCTAATTGAGAAATTCTTAACGGTCCCTAACTCACTATTCTCCAGCCAAGTAATGTGTCACGTTTAAAATGCTATTTTATTTTTATCTTTGAATGGATATTTTGCATATCAGTGTGGTCCATATTATCTTTAATTCCAAGTGGGTTCCCTCTTTAATATGATTCTTCTACCAAAATAACTTGTAGGTGTTGATAGTGAACAAATCAGGACCCAGTGGCTTGCTAGCATGTCCAAACTTCCTGTAAGAATTGAAAACATCGAAAAGATTCCTGCTATAACAGAGGAGATAAAAGCAATGTTGATGTCCAACTCAAAGCCACATTGCTATCTCTCAAGTCAAGGTTAGAAAGTTCACGTGGAGAGCTTACCATTGCTTGCAACATCAAAAGCACGGTATGTTGTTTCGCAAAAAAAAAAGCACGGTATGTTAACTATGTTCCTCTAGCAAAGCCCTTTGTATATCAAATCTTGCTAAGCAACGGATCATATCCAAGCCGAATGTGAGTGTCAAAAATGACCTGTGGGCACATGGAGACAAGGATTCGGAGAGGCGACACAACCTATAGAGCCTACGGGTGTGTTTGGTTCATGTTCAGCCAGGCTAGACTTATAGCCAGGTTGGCACAAGCCAATAGCCACTTGTTTGGTTTGAGTGATTGCTGAAGCCTGGCTAAGTTTTGGTTTGTTTGGTTGTTTGCTTTGGCTTGCATAGAATCACCATATCCTAAGACTGGTAAGTTTACCCCGTTGACATATTTTGTCGAACACATGACCGTCACCATGGCCACTGCAACATCATCCTCCATGTCGTGCTCCTACTCTACTCTGCCTCCCCCTTCAGGTCTGGCACATCTACGGTTCTTCTAAATGGGGTTCCTAGAAAAGTTTTTCATCGTGAAAGGGGAGTTAAGCAGGGTGATCCCCTCTCACCCCTCCTCTTTGTGTTGGCAGCAGATTACCTTCAGAGTGTTCTTAACAATGCAAGGATCAATAACCTCTTAAGCTTGCCCCTGCCTCTGACAAGTAATCATGATTTTTCAATTCTACAGTATGCAGATGACACTCTAATCTTTATGAAAGGTGAACTTAACCACTTGAAAGAGATCTTGTCCAATTTTGCTGAAGCCTCTGGATTAAAGGTCAATTATGAAAAATCTATGATGGTTCCTATAAATGTTCCTGAGGATAGTTTGGACATGTTGGCCAACGCTTTTGGCTGTCCTAAAGGCTCTCTGCCTTTTACCTATTTGGGCCTCCCCCTAAGTTTAACCAAGCCCTCTGTTGCTGATTTTTGGCCCTTAGTTTCTAAGTGTGAAAGAAGGTTGGTGGCTTTTTCATCCTTTTCAAATGAAGCAGGCCGGTTATAGTTCACAAATGCAATTCTTATAGCTCTTCCAACTTTTGCTATGTGCACCTTCCTCTTGCCTAAGACTGTGTTTAAGCAAATTGATAAATATAGAAAACATTGTCTCTGGAGAGGGTCTGATATAAATAGCAAAAAGCCTCCAAAGGCAGCTTGGCCCATAGTGTGCTCTCCAAAGGATGAAGGGGCCCTTGGAGCTCTTAATATTACAGCTCAGAATGAAAGCCTTCTTTTGAAGCATCTTGATAAGTTTTTTAACAGAGCCCCAATCCCTTGGGTTCAGTTGGTCTGGGAGAAATATTATTCAAGGGATAGATTGCCAGTTCTGAATCCTAATTTCAGAGGCTCTTTTTGGTGGAAAGATGTCCTCAAGTTGTACCTCAGTTCAAAGAATTGGCTATAGTCTCTTTGCAGGATGGTAAATCTTGCTTCCTTTGGCATTATCTAAGGGGTACTGGTGTCTGCAGTCAGATGTTTCCAGAGCTTTTCTCTTATGCCAAAAATGAAAAGATTTCTCTCTTCATGGCATCCACTACTCCTGTTCTTCATGACCTTTTTCATCTCCCTCTGTCTCTAGAGGCTTATGATCAGTACCTGCAGCTCTCTAGTATCCTTCAAGGCCTTCAGCTGCATCAGACATATGATCAATGGACTTACATTTGGGGTTCCCCTCTCTTTGCTGCAAATCGTGCATATAAATGCCTAATTGGTCATAGACAGGTCCACATTTCTTTTAGATGGTTGTGGCGTTCAGCTTGTCAGAACAAGAGGGAATTCTTCTTTTGGTTGGTTCTGAAGGATCGCCTTAACACCAGAACCAAGCTTCAGAGGAGGCATATGCATTTACCTGACTATACATGTGTTCTATGTCACTGTAATATGGAGGAGGACCTGGCACACCTTCTTTTTCACTGTCCGTTTGCAGCTGCTTGCTGGTATACGTTGTTTTTGGTGGTGCCCAATTCTGAAGACCCCTGCCTGATTGTTGAGAGTCTTTCGGCACAGCTGCGCTTGCCTTTTGCCATGGAGATTATTATCACTAAGTTGGTCTATTTGGATGGTGCAAAATGATGTTATCTTCAAGGACATTCCTCACTCCGTCAGTCACTGTAAATCGATCTTCAAAAAGAGTTTGCTCTGGTTATCCTAAGAGCAATGGCGGTTTTACATCCTAGAATTGACTTATGGCTAGAAGCCTTTGTGTAATCTTTTTAATTTTTTTTCCAGTCTTTCTTTGTTTCGTGATACCCTGTTGTAAACTCTTTGTATTATTTCTTCAATAAAACTTTCCAGTAGGGATGCAAGCCCCTCCAATTTTATCAAAAAAAACAAAGTAAACACCCATGTACAAACTGCCGATTTAATTTATCAAAATGAGGTGGTGATTAGCTTGTTACTTTTGTTAACCGTAGCACTAAAATCTGTTTGTCATAATGTTTACGACCGGAAAAAGTCCAAATTACTCCGTGCAATGGCCTATGCTCGGATAACCCCTACAACTAACAATTTGTTGAATTTTCTATCCTCAACTATTTTAGTTGGTCCAATTTATCTTTTCCTAAGATTCATCGTTTTGTTTCTCTACATATATAAGTTGTCTTTTAATTACAAATTATGTTAGATGATACATAACAGCATATTTTGTGTTAGAAAAATATTTTATGAATTTTTCATCATTATGTTTCGTACAATTGTGTATCTATAATGTTAATCTATTATTAAATTTCCTAACCTATGAAAATAGTGATGAAAAATCATGATGTAAATTTTTCACATAAAATTTGATGTCCTATATCACCTCACAAATTTTGAAATAAAAACTCAACTTACACGTGGAGGAACAAAATAACAAATCTTATTAAGGGGTAAATTGGACCAACTCAAATAGTTGGAGGGAGTAAATCGAACAAACATTAGTTAAGTGGTTATCTCGATATAGGACAAATTTAGAGGAAGTAATTTAGACTTCTTTCTTTATGATTTTTAGCCTTTTGATGGCAGAAATGTTTTTGTGCAGTCTTTTTTTAAGCTACCGGCAGTCTTAGTACAAAGGCCAGGAGCTATACATACCCACGATCAGTCGGTATCTAAAATATTGAAGCACATAAGAAAAGATGAATTGCAATCAATTACTTACCCCCATCGGTTCTTCGTTCACTGCCTCTCCACTGGCCCTCCAAGAAGTTTCATGAGGTACAGTGACCATGGTGAATGGTTAAACTGAAGAAAACGGATAGGTCATAGGTGCACAAATTCTTGGCACAACGAAAGTGCAGCCGAGCAGTCCCCCAAGAAAGAGAGCCAGCAGAAAGGCCAGTCATTGTGGACATCAACCTTAGAAGTAGCAGGGTTAAGCAGGTGAGTAATGGCTTTAAAAATTCAGTTTACTCAAACAGAAAATGTTTGGCTTGCTCTCAAAACCTTCCAACTATTCATGTCAAAGTGATCAAATCCCAGGGTGTTGAATTTTGCAAGATGGATCAAGAAAGCTTAACTGATGAGATGCTGCTGAAGAAAAGGAAGCAGCCAAACCTGGTGGCAAGTAGGAAAAGTAAAGTCAGCTTGAGGAAGAAGGCTCTTGGAAATTAAGGAAGCAGCAAGGAAGGACCAGAAGAAGGTGAAGATGATGCTACCTGATCTATCAATATCAAGAAAAGTAAGTCTTTTGCTAGATTGGGGTACTAGGTATCCTAAGGGCCATTGGTTGCCTTGTGTTAGCTCTGAGCATTTGTATGGCAGTATGTGTTATAACTATGTCAGTCGGGTAGAACAGTCATGCTTTTGTTCAGTTTGTGCTATCTGTCTCAATTTCCAGGCACCAGATAACGAGTGGCCAGTTCTGTCAATTTTTCTTTTATTCCTGCAATGAATCGAAATCATCATAGGAAATGGAATGTCATGAGCTAGAATGTGAGGGGCATTAATGCTAGAGGTTAGTGGAGTGTGCCATCAAAGATAAAGTGACTGAGGCCTCATGTGACGTTGTTTGCTTTCAAGAAACAAAAATGGAGCAACTTGACTTATAATTCATCAGAAATGTTTGTCCCCCTTCTTTTGACAACTTTGAATTCCTTCCTTCTCTGTGGGTGCCTCTGGAGGACTCTTAACTGCATGAAAGAGTTCGCTGTTCAGAGGAGAATTGATTTTTAGCAATGAGTTCTCCATATTAGTCGAATTCCATTCTTTGCACAACAATAATAGTTGGGTTTTAACAATTATTTAATTATGCCCTGTGTCACCACGAAGGAAAAAGGAACTTTATTACTTGGCTAAAGCAAATCCAAATGCTTGAAGAAATAGACTAGATCATCTTGGGGGTCTTCAATACAATTAGGGCTTCTCCAGTGGACACACAAAAGCGACTCATGATCTGACGTGGAGGCTCAACGAATCGACCCAACGACTGGAGCACATGACTTATGGTCTACTCATGGAGAAGAGAGAGAAAAATCGACTCAAGTTTCAGAGTCGACTCTTCCGGAGTAAATAATGAATTCAGCCCACCTGTAAGACCGGGGCGGAGTGAGTTGGGCGGCGGCGTTGGAGCGGGTTGAGCTGGGACAGAAAAGTCAGGCATCAGTAGCGGCGACGAATCGAACAGCGGCGGCGGCAGTTCGCATCAGTCTCGACGCCGAGGGAGCCCGTCCTTTGCGGCAATGGACGCCTTCGTCTTGGACGCTGTCCTCTGACCATGGCTCGGACCACGCCGGATCCGACCGCCATCGGTCCAGAATCGGATCGGTCAGATGACGCCAGAGAGTGAGAGGGAGAGAAGAAGGCGCTGGCGAGCCGAGGCGGGCTGGAATTAGAAGTAGAACGGCGGCGCTAGCGTATGCGGGCGTGCGGCCGCCGGCCGTCGCCCTCAACCAGACGAGCAGGCACACGTCAAGGCTTCAGATCGACCCGAGGTGGAAGAAAGCAGTCCGTATATAAGAATAAACGGCTCGTGTTGTTGGTGTTTTTATTTTCCTGGGGGGCCATGGTACTGTTGGGCTATGAGTCGATTCATGGGCTCAGCCGACGTGGCTGTCTTTGTCATGATAAATCGACTCAACCACTGCGGATGCCCTTAGAAGGTAAGAAGATAGAAACAAAGCAGGAGGGGATCTAATGGAGATGCTTCTTTTTAATGAAGCCATTAGTCCTTTGGGCTTGAATGAAGTTACCCTACAAGGCAGAATGTTTACATGGTCTAATATGCAACCCTCACCACTTCTTGAAAAATTGGTCTGGGTTTTTACCTGCAACTCTTGGGCCCTCTCACAACCAGATACCTCAGTGAAGGCACTAGAGATGACTCATTCTGACCACTATCCTTGTGTGGTCAACATTTCTACTTATTATATATCCCTAGCACAGTAAATCCTCAACCAAGGATGGTACCGTGGCTTCGTTTCAACCGTCATAATCGGGTTGTTCGATGTGGGTTGATTTGTGTGCCTCAGGCGGCTTAAACACTCAAAACATAAGTTTTTTTTTTCTAGTTTAGGCATCTAAGCCCTATGTCCAGCAGTGTTGTTCTTCGTGTTAGGAATGCTCATTTGAGTTCTTACAATGGGGAAAGAGAGAGATGTAGGGGGAAGCGCTACGCTACTCTAGGGATTGATCGGCTGAGATCTGATCGATCCCTTCTACAGTACAAGTCATGTGGTCTTTGAGTTTTGCCTAGGGTTTCTCACCCAAGGCTTCATTCTTCTTATCCACGGCGCCGTGAGTCCTCCTTTGTCTTGTAGTTGAGGGCTGACAACGTCCCAACTGCTCACTGACGGCCACTAGTTTTGCCTGCCACTGACCGTCAGGTGTTCTGCTACCACCGTGGCTTCTTTGGGTGTGCCTTCTCACGGCTTCCATGGCATGCTAGACTTCCTCCTCCGCATGGAGGGAAACCGTCGTGCAGGCCTGGAGTCCTCCACTATACAGACGCGTGGGGATCCTTGTCACAGCGCGTCACGCCGTGGACATGACCCTGTTTTTCTTTTGGGTGAGGGAAAAAGCGCCATTTACACATAGACCAATAAATGCGTTATTGGTTTATATGTGTGCGATAGGAACCACGGATAAGCTGAGTATGTTCGATTACTAGCTGAAACAATGGGTCGATCGCTGGCTCTGGCTAGTTGTTTTCTCGCCAAGTTGCACAACTACCCCCACATACGATAACAATCATCTTTTTTGCGGTGGCAAATCATATTATTTGCAGCACTAGACGACTGTTTCTTCCTTCTACAGTGGTCCTAGCTAGCTACAGTCAGTACGTGCGTCTACGTACACGCGACGTCATGTGAATGTGAGCAGGGCATGCATCACGTACATACATGAACTTGAGAGCCTGGAGTACCCCACCGAAGAACCTAACAGCCCGCCGGCCGGGAGCCGGCGTGGCCACTCCGTACGTCCATCGCTTCTCGCCGTTGCCGATTTCAATAAAAGCGCTAGTATCCACATGGGAGAGAGACCGGCCTGGCACGACAACCCGCACGCGCGGCCTCGCTTTTACTTGTCTGCCGTTTCAATTTGTAATGCCAATAATCCGAATGGCACGCACAGCACACACCTACTCTCACAAAACTTAGTTTTGACCTCGACGCATGCGTCTTGTGCCGTCCCGCCACAGCTAGCTCGCCGACGATGGCGACCACGCAGCCACCCGTGCAAAACGCGTATATCACTGGCCCCACCTAGCTTGTTTGTCTCGTCTCCTGGCCGCCCTGCCAGCGGCTATATATACACGTCCGGCTTGCTTATTTGTTCGATCAGCTAGCTGTCTAGCTACCTAACCTGCAGGCCTAGTGGCCTACGTTATGGCCACCAGCACCAGCACCACCATCCCGATGCCGACGAGGACTGCAGGCACAGGCAGGATCACCAGAGCTGCCGTCTTTTGCCGGAGGATCAGCCACTGCACGGTGAAGGCCGTGGCTACGTCACCAAGGGCTAATCATTTCTGCTCGGAGGGAAGCAAGAAAGACTACTACAAGGTGTTGTCGCTGGAGCACTCGGCGGCCGTGGGCGCGGAGGAGATCAAGCGCGCGTACTGGCGGCTGGCGCTGCGGTACCACCCCGACGTGTGCCCGCCGTCGCGCCGCGCCGAGTCCACGGAGCTCTTCCTCGAGCTGCGGCGCGCCTACGAGACGCTCTCCGACCCGGCGCAGAGGCTCCGGTACGACGCCGAGCTGAGGGCGAGCGGGGAGGACGACCCGGCCGGTGCTGCGTTCGCGAGGGACGTGTGGGAGGCGCAGCTGTGTGCACTGCGCGTGCGCTCCGAGCAGCGGCAAAGCGCGAGGAGCGGTGCCGTGCGCCCTGGCGGTCGCGGGGCACGCGCATGAAAGCGCAGGGGTGGGTGTTCTCTGGTTATTCATTCTTTCACCAGAAGGCGACTCGTGACATCTGGTTTTACTACGTTTGAGCAGTATAAAGTGATACATCTAGAGTAGTAATTCATTTTTTGGCGGGATCTTTGTCCTGTTTAATGTGAAAGGCAGTGTGTACAATATTTTTTATCGAACAAAGTAAACACCCATGCACAAACTGCCGATCTAGTTTTTTTTAGTGGAACTGCCGATCTAGTTTAACTTCATGAGGTGGTGATTAGTTTGTTACTTTTGCTAACCGTAGCAAATCTGTTTGTCATAATGTTTAGAGGAAATTATGGTTTTGGTACTGAAACAAATTAGTCTTTCTTATTTGACACTAGAAAATTTTAACTTTCTTACATAGCACCGAGTTGAAATTTTCTTCTGTAAATGGCACTGCCATCCATTAGGTATATCCATATTGACCATATCCGCTTTCTTTCAGAAGGACCAAAATGCCCCTATGTTTAGCACATGCCATGTCTCCCGCTGGCGCGGGCGTACACGTGGAGTCACGGTCTCACGCATGCCTCCCCTTCTCCCCTAATGCTTCCTCTTCTTCTAAAAAAAACCCTAGATCCATGGATGCTGGAGGAGACGAGGATGGGGAAGAGGAGCCATTGGGCGGCGATGTATAGGAGCTCACGGAGGACATGGCGCGATCCTGCCCGGAGATGACCGGTCGCGGCGCAGGGGACGCGGCAAGCCTCGCCCACCGGTGCTGGCACTAGCTCACGGTGCGGGGGTGCAGCGTGGTGGCAGGACGGCCTAGGACGGAAGTGGCAGCGAGACGCGCGGAGGACTCCCAGAGATGGCCTTGCCTGACGGCACTGGTGCCCACCCACGGCGCGGTGCGGGGGACGCGGTGGTGCGAGCTCGCCCGCCGGTGTTCTAGCAATGCCGCGACGTGGCGGACGCGGCGGGGAGGGCTCACCGGCTGGTGCTCCGGCCAGCTATCGCGGCTCATCGCGCACGGGTTGCCCAGGTTGTAGGGCGGCCTCGCCTGCCGGCGCGCAAAACAAGGGCATTCATGTAAATTTGCCAGCCACTTGATACTGTTACCGGTCCAAATGGATGGCGGTGCCATTTACGGAAGAAAATTTCAACTCAGTGCCAGATAAATAAGTTCAAAATTTTCTAGTGCCAAATAAGAAAGACTAATTTGTTCCAGTGCCAAAGACATAATTCTCTCTTCCAGGTGAGTCTCAGATGGACTCAACTTTAGCCCCCTTGGAATGCAGGATTAAAAAAAATACAGAAATAAAAAACACAGGAATGAGATAGGAGTACATATGCAAAATAGAGGAATGAAAATACAGAAATTTTATAGAAATGGGTGTTCGGATCAACTGTAGGGAAAAACAGAAAGCAAGAAACATGAGGTTTGAGTGGATTTTTTTCTATGGTTTTCCTGTGATATCAAGCACATTGTAAAGTTTCCAACGTTTTTCCTGTGGATGATTCATGCGAACAAAGGGTCCATACGTTTGGATCAAGCCACAGTAACTGAATTCATAGGAATATTAATCCTATTTTTTTATTTTCCCCACAATCCAAAGGGGCCCATATGTTTGGTTTGAGTTTATTTTGAGATTTTTTTTTGGTAAATATATTTGGATTTTCCGGAATAGATCTCCCACCCTATAAAGTTTGGTTGTCAGGTTCGTATCGCAAACGCAGATAAATTATGCCCTCGGACGTTATAGTGGGAGGGACGATTTGAACTAAGTTCGTTTATGTTTACTTTACTGGTGGGCGTATCAAACAGCTCGCAAATGGCCACGACCACTTGAGGGATCTATCCAATTGCACCAATCAATCTATAAATTTAATTTTCACTCTATCTTCTCCTTTGCCCTACTTTTCCAACCCCGAGTTGTTGTTCCTCTCTTGATCCAACGACCAACTATGGCACTCTAGGTTTGGAGGCCGACCTAGCGCAACCCGCTGCCGACATCCTTGTCGGTCCTCTCTGTCAAAGAGTTCCAATGGCTCCTTTGCTAGTCTGTGAGAAACTAGTCTTTCCTTGTCATGCAAGCATGATAGTTACCTTTGTTGGTTTACTTGTAAACCTAGTCACTCTTCACCATGAAAGCATGATAGTTATGTCTCCTGAGCCAATGTTCAAAGATCGTCCAGGTGAAAATCAAAGCACCGAACGATCTGGTCAGTGCGTTTCTTCAATCTAGGGTTTACATGTTTTCCAGCGCTACAATGTTATTGTCTGGTATGTGCATTTTTTCACCGACTGGATGGTCCGGTGCGTACACACGCCAAGCGTTGCGCTGTTGTTTGTCCAGTCTGTGTGTTTTCAATAACGCCAAACGGTTCTTCGGTGCATACACTTGCTGGGCGCTGCGCTGGCCTTTGTCTGAAGTGTGCAGTTTTAACAATGCCAGACGGTCCGTTACTGATGTTTTGATTTGGCTGCAATCCATGCATCCTAACGTTGTGGTATGTCGCCGTCTTTTGCACTAATAATTACTATATAACTTGTAAAATTTTACCAAGGCACCTTATAAACATGTACAATCGCCAATGTTTCAGCGATAGAAATGCTGAACATAATTATCATTTGAATAATACAGTTGTCTCATAGATAGAGATACCATTAATCTAACTTATTTTCTATAATACCTTAGTTGTCGGAAACTTTGAAGCTTCTCAGGGATGTGTTAGGTTCCAGGGTTAGTAGCGTCAGGTAATTCCAGCAAGATTCTCCATCTCCAGCCTTTAACAGCATGATTGGTTCGCGTAACCCAAGCATACGAAACCATCCGAACCTAAATAGGGTGTTTGGTTTGACCCAAAGAGTCAACTCGTCCGTTATCATGTCATTCCACCGGCAGGCTAAAATCAGGGACCGACTCATTTTTCCCTCAGAATCATAGCGCATCCAATCCTAGGAGGAGTGAACTCATGATGGATGTGTTGATGACGGACAGAATCTAAGGCCTTTTTTTTATGTGTATGTATTCATCTCAATCTACGTGTGTTGGAGTGGATTGAAATAGAACTTAATTCAATTCAACTCCAATCCACTTCAACACATGTGGATTGAATTGAATACATATGCATCAAATAAGGTAAGTTGTTAGGCTGCACACGGACGGGGCAAAGAAGGCAGGCAGGGGAACAGAGCAGCGAGGCAGCGGGACCGTCTGTGGTCAAGGGCGGAGGAAAATGGCAGTTGGACCAGAGAAGGGTTTTGGAATAGTGATTGCCTGATGACGTTAGGTTAGCATGGTGCATGGCGCAGGTGCTGGACATGGCGGCCGAGAGACCGGCGGGGACGAGCGTCATAATTTGTGGACGCTCGGATTATTTCAGGCATCTCAAATTAATTTGAAGCACCATAGTGTTAAAAGAAAGACGCATGAATGTGAGTTGGGAACCGATTTGCTTTGTGTCGTATCTTGTATTCAGCCTGTTCGCTTGGTCGTATTTGGCTTATAAGTCATGACTTATCAGTCAACGAATAGTATTTTTCTCTCACACCAAACCAGTCAATAGTACTTTCAGTCATGGCTTATAAGTCAAACTAGCCCAAACAAACAGGACGATTGTGTCTTATACTATGGACTCATTCAATTCAAAGAATTCAGATATCGACCAGCGCATATTTAAATTAGAAGATCATCACGTCAACAAACCCGTGATATCAATAAAGATTGCCGGCCTTCGACTGATTGAATGCATCCACCGAACATTTTGTATGTGGTACTGTAATCACAATAAAGTGATGCTTTCTCTGTCGACGCGATCTAGATATAGCTTTAGCTAATACTAATAGACAAAATTTAAGTGATACAGAATTTGGATGATTTTTGCACATTGTTACTCCTGATCAATTAAAATCAAATAGATGTTCAGTTAGAGGATATATACCGCACTACTAGAACGGAATTTCGGTCTAGAGGTATGATTACATATATATTATATTAATCTAGCAACGATCATTTTTATAAGATGTCTGGGTCATCATCAGACATCAGCTCAGATAAGGATAGATGAAAGTTTGATTAGTATGTTAAACAACGGGCTGTGTGGCCGGTTTCTGCAACTAAGCCTACATACTCCGAAAGATAGGAACTGCATATAAGACACGAACAACCTTTTGCAAGAAGATTTCAAGGAGGAGGTCATTCTTTTTTTAAATTTCAATTATCAAACTTGTCTTTACGTTGCAAGACTAGCGGTTATTCAGTCAGAGTTTGGCCCAAACCATAACCATAACTAAATCTAATTTAATTATGGGTTGGACGCTTAGATCATGTATCTCAAGCTTATTAAATATCTGAGTTGCTTCTTATGAGTTTTTACTTGATTGGTTGATATCCATCTAGTAATATTTCTATTAAATGAGACCAACAGGCCAGACCTGGCCACAAAAGCTAGCATGTCTACCAGCAGACCGCATGGCCCAAGTATGTGGCCTGCCAGAGCCCGACATTGCAACCTGTATGCCTTCCTTTTTGCTCTCATGCACTAAAGTGAGCTCTCGCCCGAAGTAGGCCTGCCAGCTCTCCGCCCGACGACCCATCGCCAGCATCGTCTCGAGGGTGCTTTCCACGCCGACGAATATCCTGACGCCACTGCCGCCGCCCCCGGCACCCCCAGTTCGTCTCTGAGGGCGGAGCTAGGGCTCCAACACGATCCCGGCAAGGGGACCGCCCACCTCCGGGGAGTCCGGGCACATTGAGAGGCTGCCCTGGTGCATATATGGTTTGTAATGTCCGGGCAGTTTATTATTGCATTGCATTCGAGATCAAGTAAACTCCGTGACCTATGAACGAAGATTAGCAACCTGCCTTTGCTTTTAATTAATTTATTAACGCAACAATCGTGTCTCACAAGTATAAGATTTCCAAGAACCATCAATAAATGATGGTTTCTCATTGTGGCATGCAGCATTCTTGTACTCTCATAGTCAATCTTGATACCGTCGTTTGCATAGATCAAACATAGAGTATTTCTGCGATGTTTCACAAAAGACATGCAATAATGCCACCTAGCACGCTGCTTTCTTAAAATGGAAGGTTAAAAAACCGAGCTCGTGTCAAGAATGCAACGCAACTTCCCTTCCTCCAATAATTCACGCCTTGCTCGTCTCAGCGAGTGCGTTGTGCTTGTGCATTGAGTTACACAATGCTGATGAGTGAGTGATGACCGGGAAGATGGCCTCACACGGTCACACCATTATTCGCCAATATGCATTGCAAAGGGCGAAGGGTTTGCTACTTCACGCGATCGTGTCACTCTTGGCTCTTGCATCCACTAACTTGTAGCCTCAATGGGATCCAGTATCTTCTGTTTCATAACAAACTTAAAATTGTTGAGAAGAACATGACCTTAGCCGTAGATCCTAGAACTTTGAACTACTAGATCTAGAGGGAGAGGAAGGGATGGAAAGGGCTGACCGTCTGTGCCCTTGGAGGAGGATCCGCTCGCGTCCGCCATGGAGTCGGTGAAGTTTGAGCACGGGCAGCGACGTTCGGGGAAGAGGGGCGACGCGGCTGGTGGCTTCCCGTCACTGGCTGCGCCCCTCTCTGACCGGGTTAGGGTTTAGGTTTTAGTGGAGAGCTCGGCTCAGGCGAACCTCGTACTCAGAGCCGCTGGCCCCACCTCTATTTATTGCGCAGTGTGACAGGGGCCCTCCAGCTATAGTGGGTTGGGCTCCCCCGATCAGGGCGTGGATCAAAGACCTAACTGGGCCGTTGGGCCTAGTCTAGGATTAGAGATCAATCTAACAATCCCCCCCTTGATCTCCTACTATCTTTCAATTTCATATCATTTATTTTTGTTCATTCCATTACAGATTAGCGCATAGAGCATGTTTCATCGTCACGGTCAATTGCCGATAGATTTAACAACTACAACACACCACTCTGTTCTAAAATAGATACTTAACTTTGGGCCTTCTTTTATCTAGGAATTATAGGTTTTTCCTTAAATCCATGCCGGCTACATGTTCTCTGAACACGTTGGGTGGTAAGCCTTTTGTAAGCGGATCCGCGAGTATCTTTTCGGTACTTATATGCTCAAGACTTATGACATGATCCCGGACTTTATCTTTCACAACATAATACTTTATGTCAATGTGTTTGGCAGCACCACTTGACTTATTGTTGTGAGCATACTATACTGCCGGATTATTATCGCAGTATAACTTAAGTGGTCTATAGATGTCGTCAACCACCTTCAAACCGGGTATGAACTTCTTTAGCCAGTTCACCTGTCCCGTTGCGTCATAACACGCTACAAACTCGGTATACATTGTGGATGATGTAGTGACGGTTTGCTTTGAGCTTTTCCATGAAATAGCTCCCCCTGCGAGAGTGAAAACATATCCAGACGTGAATTTTCTATCATCTTCCGCATAATCAGAATCTGAATATCCCACTATATGGAGTGAATCTGATCTTCTATACGTCATAATGAGGCTTTTCGTTCCTTGCAAATAACGCAAGACTTTCTTTACTAATTTCCAGTGTTCTGTTTCAGGATTGCTCTGGAATCTGCCAAGCACCCCGGTAACAAATGCCAAGTCAGGGCGCGTACATACTTGAGCATATTGCAAGCTTTCGACAGCTGAAGCATATGGAACCGTTTTTATTTGATCGATCTCATACTGATTCATGGGGCATTGAAAATCCCCATATCTGTCGCCCTTGACTATAGGAGCAGGTGAGGGACTACATTTGTGCATATTGAATTTCTTTAAAATATTTTCTATGTATGCCTTTTGTGACAGTCCTAATACCCCTTTACTTCTATCTCGGTGAATCTCGATCCCTAGAACGAACGAAGTTTCACCAAGATCTTTCATATCAAATTTTGAGGACAAAAACTTCTTTGTCTCCAGTAGTAGACTGACATCACTACTAGCAAGTAAGATATCATCCACATATAGAACAAGAAAGATAAACTTTCCATTCTTAAACTTTGCATTGACACAATTGTCCTCTACATTCTCTTTAAACCAAAAATTCCTTATTATCTGATCAAACTTCAAGTACCACCGTCTTGAAGCTTGTTTTAATCCATAAATGGATTTCATTAGGCGGCATCCCATTCGTTCTTTTCCTTCCATGGCAAAACCTTTCGGTTGTGCCATGTAAATATTTTTCTCCAAGTCCCTGTTGAGAAATGTCGTCTTTACATCCATCTAATGTAATTCTAAATCGTAATGTACCACTAATGCCATTATGATTCTGAAGGAATTCTTACATGAGACTGGAGAAAAGGTCTCATTGTAATAAATGCCTTCTCTTTATGTAAAGCCTTTTGTCACAAGTCGCACTTTATATCTCTCTATATTCCCTTGAGAGTCAAGTTTTATTTTGTAGACCCATTTACAGCCTACTGTTTTGGCTCCTTTAGAAATTATTTTCAAGTCCCAAACTTTATTGGCATTCATAGATTTCATTTTATCTTCCATGGCCTCAAGCCACTTTGATGAATGATCACCTCTCATGGCTTCTTCAAATGAGGTGGGATTATCCTCCATTTGAAATTCCTCAGTGTTGTATACTTCATAGTCAGCAGGAGTAGCTGATTTTCTAACTCTTTGAGATCTTCTAGGGGCCTCCACATTTGGCACATCTTCTGTTTAAGGCTGTTGTTGCTCCCCCTTATGTGTGGCAATAGATTCTACAGGATCCTGAAGAACAGGTTTCTCATCGTCATTCATTGTTGCCACAGGCAGAATAACAACAGGTGCTGACACTACAGTATCTTGCACTGTCGGTGCAGCGATAGCAGGTAGTGAGAAAAAAGGCTCATGAATCATCGGAGTGTGCGCATACACCAGCTTCTCTTTAAGGTCAATTTCTTGAGCTGCCATGCTCCCCCTCATTATTTCATCCTCTAGGAAGACAGCGTGTTTTGTTTCCACAAACTTTGTATGTCTGTCTGGATATTAGAAACGAAAACATTTTGACTTTTCTGGGTAGCCAATGAAATGGCAACTTACTGTTTTGGGATCTAGCTTCCCAATGTTTGGGTTAAATAATTTAGCCTCAGCAGGACTCCCCCACACACGTAAGTGGTTTAGTGAGGGTACTCTTCCAGTCCACAACTCATACGGTGTTTTGAGCACCGACTTACTTGGTACTCTATTGAGAATATGAATGGCGGTTTTTAACGCCTCCATCCACAGGCTCAACGGTAAGGTGGAGTAACTTATCATACTGCGCACCATATCTATCAGGGTACTATTGCATCTTTCAGCTACTCCATTCTGCTGAGGTTTGTCCGGTGTAGAATACTGGGCTACTATGTTATTCTCCTGTAAGAACCTTGCAAAAGGTTCAAGAACTTAGCCATATGGGGTATGCCGACCGTAGTACTCCCCCCCTCCACGGTCGGACCTAACTATCTTAATCTTTAAATTGTGTTGGTTTTCAACTTCGCCTTAAATATCTTAAATTTATCCAATGCTTTTGTTCTTTTTTTTATTGGATAAATGTAGCCATAACGGGAGTAATCATCTGTGAATGTTATGAACGAATCATAACCATCCACACTCTTTATAGGAAACGGACCACAGATGTCTGTGTGAATAATCTGTAAAATTCCTGCGCTTCGTTTGACATCTTTCTTAATTTTCTTTACATATTTTTCTTTTATGCATTCTCTGTATTGTTCTAAATCTGAGAACTCTAATGGAGGAAGAATATCATTCTTAACTAGTCTTTCTATTCTCTCTCTCAAAATGTGGTCTAAACGACAGTGCCATAATTTCGACGACGCATCGTGAGCTCTCTTTCGTTTTCTGTTTACATCTGCAGACAAGGATACATTCTCATTGTCGCACGCAACGTTCCCACCATCGCATACAACATTCATATCATCATAGTGATAACAAATAAAGCTCATTTTGTAAGATAGCAAGACCAACACATGCATTATTAAATGTTATCTTACATTTGCCATTTCTAAAATGGTAATCATATCCATCATTGTCTAAGCATGAAACACTAATCAAGTTTCTCTATAAAGAGGGAACATAAAGTACATCTCTAAGTAAAAGTGTGAAGCCATCAGCAAGCTCTAGAGAAAGATCGCCAACGACTTCAACAGTTATATTGACGGTTTATAATGGAATTTGTTAGTTTAAACCCCTAGACCTTTGTTGGTGATCATATTTTTGCCCTTATACATGTTATATTGACGGTTTATAATGGTTGTTAACTAGCGTCAACAAACTCCCACAAGCTTAACCTTTGCTAGTCCCTAAGCAAAGTTAATCTCAGTAAATGGATCAGGAGTTGCATCAACAGTTTCACTCCTCTAAAGTACACATGCGTTCAAACAAAAATTCTCCTCTGGATTAGAATAAACTGATCTGACTTTCAAAGTTACCCATATTACCTTCAACCATGGGGCTTTTTAGCCTTCACTTGGGTCTTGAGCAATTGAAAAATAGAATGATCAAGTCAAGCACTATGTCTTAAGTTCTTTGCTCAACCATTATTCTGGAGTTTTTATAGATTTTCAAAATAAGACTCAGAGCTTCCATTGTATGACACTCTTAAGTCTCTCAATATATGTTGTATTTATGGATTCTCACCAAGGCAATAGTGATGTTATGCCTTTCTCTTCCTACAACTAAGGTTTATGTGGAGCTCATAGGAGTGGAGATAGCATGAAAAAGCATACTTGCGATACATTTATTGTAAAGTCAAGCCTTGGATCCAAAGAGAGTTGAGTCATACAATCAAATCAAGATGTATATATGTGTGGATGTTTATGGTGGATATATATATGGTGGCTAACCTAATTCTACTATGCTCCTTAAAACATATCTCTCTTTTTAAACTTGGAAACAACTTTGCAAGAGAACATGGGCTATCTTACTCATCTCTTTCTTTTTTCTTTTTCTTTCTTTTCAGGCGGGCATCTGAGTACCCATTGTTTTCAATATCTTAGACACTTGTCCATTTTTTTCATGAATAACTTTTGCATAGCCACATGCTTCTTTTCTGCACAAAACCTTTTGAGAGATAACAACAAGAACTTGGAGCATTTATTTGATGAATATCCTATCAAGCATATTTTTGGTGTTTACTTCCAGTGTAGGAGTGAAATATTTTTGGGAGGATCTAGATAGGATGGCATATTTTTGCGCCTACCCCCAGTGTAGTAGTAGTGCATATGTGGGTGGTGTGTACGTGATCTTGATTTTAAGAGCATGACAAACCTCTCATAATGGTCAACAAAGCTTGACTAAACTCAATGCAAAACAAGCAGCATATATGAGTGGAAATTTTCCTATTCTAAATATCATATATGGCTCTGGTAGGAATTTAAGCTTTGTCATACAGGAGCTCATCATGAAGTATTTTTATGTTTTTCAAAAGACAAATCTCCAGAACTTTAGTATCACTTGAAACAAGATAAACAACAGCTCAGACATTCTCATATAATATCCGTCAATTACCTAGACTTAGATCAAGCATATGCTACAAATGAGTTTCAAGTTCAGAGTAAATCCTTATATCAAAGCAGTCTTATCTAAAACTCGGGATAATTCAAGGCTGAAAACTAGGTACTTGAAAGGAATGAAAACAGAGCAACTATTCATCATTTCCATTGCACGAGATTATCCTCAGAGTGCATTTAATTAGCTCTTAAGAATCTAGACACACCTTTTATTTTGTTTTCATCATGTTTTTTACCTTACTAATATATATATATATATATAAAAGATAGAGATAAATTTTTTATTTTGCTTTTAGTTTTGCATCTTTTTTTAGCAAATGTAGAGCAAACTTAAGAATAACAAAAGGAAAGGAATACTTAGCTAGATACATGGAGGATGCCTTTCCCCCAAGCTGGA
Source organism: Miscanthus lutarioriparius (assembly GCA_904845875.1). NCBI lineage: Eukaryota > Viridiplantae > Streptophyta > Magnoliopsida > Poales > Poaceae > Miscanthus > Miscanthus lutarioriparius. The sequence continues at coordinate 52,517,337 of CAJGYO010000003.1, read as the reverse complement.
TGTTGGCATGGTCGAATGTTAAAGTTGGGTGATCCTTCTCAGAGCAGATTTGCCAGCGGATGTCCTTCTCATCCCGAAGTGGAGCAAAATGAAGACGACTGGGTGAACTAGCTCTTTGATTTTTGTGCATCATCCTCGTGGAACGGATTATGATAAGGGATTGGCGGTCAGCCGTCCGAAGATTAGTTGTTCTTGAGGGTTTGAATTATTTTTGTATTGGCAGAATTTTAGCAAGATGTTTACCTAATATTATTTTGGATTTTCTCACTTTATGATATGCAGAATAGAAAATATGTATGCGTGGTATTTTTAATTTTTATGCCACCATAGTGAATATTCTGGGTATTTACTCTATAGATTTATTTCACATGGGGATTAGGATTTATAATGCAATAATGAATTGCAATCATGAAACTTTTTATCTTTCTTTTATAAATGCAATGCTAATGTAGAAAAGTAAATATGCTAAAGTGAAAAATGAATCATACAATGCATAAAAGTAAATATGGATAACTACCGATGTTACCTCACGGCAAGGGTTCGGATTTTTAAGTCCTCTAGATAGGACTTTACTGGAGAAGAGTCCTTTATTCTTCGGGTGCATCATCTGGTCTCGAGAGATGGAGACCTTGATGGTTGCACCCCTTGCGATGGTGACTTAGATGTCGTCACCTTTTCTTTCCACACCTGCTTGGTCTGTGGACTTGACTTTGGCGGAGTAGGTTCATCTTTCACAACTTCTTTGGGTTCTTCATCTTCTTCCCCTTCATCCCTTGGGAGTTGATTCTTTTGGTGTCAGGATGATCGACGTCTCCTCCTGGGGTGGGTCTTCTTTGGCTATTCATAAGTGGTGTAACTATTGAAATAACAGCGTACCTTTTCTCCAAGGAATTGGAAGTGGACTTGTCTAGATCCGACGTAGATGATCACGTTGGTGGTGTTGAGGAATATCCTTCCCAAGATGAAGGGTGTATCATTGTCTTCTCCCATGTCCAGAACCATGAAGTCGGTAGGGGCAAACTGGTCGTGTATTCTTACCATGACATCTTTAGCTATTCCCTCTAGAAATCGGATTGATTGATCCGCCATCTGTAGTTGCATGTATGTAGGGAACAAAGGTTCATCACCGAATAAATATTCATACGCTACCTTAGACATTATGTTGACACCCGACCCAATGTCATAGAAGGCCTTGTGGAATATTCTTTGTCCAATGGTATACTCGATTGTTGGTACACCTAGATCATCCTTCTTAGCAAGGAATGGTGAAGCGAGGAGGTGGTCATACTTTGATCGAAGTGTGTTGATCATGTTGACTGATTCTTCTGAAGACTACCTGGCCTTGTTTTTCCTCCTACTCCTGTTGTCTTTTCTTCTTGGTTTCTGTTGTCTCTTCGGGCTGGTATGACATTTGTGGATGACCAAGAGATTGCAAGATATGATTTTTGAAAGAAAACTTCTCCTTTTTATCCTTGATTGTGAAACAGATCTTGGCACTATCCACGTAGATGATGGCTTTTCACGGTGCTTAGGAAAGATTTGCCCAAGATAATGGGTGCCCTTACATCTCCACCTGTTTCTAGAACCACAAAGTCTACAGGAACATATGATTGTCCCACTTGAACAATGGATCTTCAAGACTCCCTTGGGGTAGCAGAGTGACTGATCTATAAGCTACAAATGCATATTTGTGTACAACAAAGTATCTCCATTAATCTTATAATAAATTACCTTAGGCATGATGTTGACACTTATTCCGAAGTCATAGACAGCTTCCTAGAATATGTGAGGTCCAATGGCTATGGGGATAACATCCCTCGATCGCTTTTCTTTTCAGGCAAGGAATAATCTATCCACCTTCCCGTCGATGGTTGTATATAGGAGAATTACCTTAGGCAAGATTTACAGTTTCTAGATCTTCTGGTTGCTCTAGAATCTTACCTTTATCGGTCGGAGGAACAGCAGCAGCCAGTTGGGCTATTTGTGATTCTATCATTTTATTAAAGCTATGTTGGTTCTTAATGGCACAGGAGAGGTTATCTATTTTATTACTCATGATTTCTAATATTCTGTCATTGGAGGCTAGTTTTCTAGATAAGCTTTCCATAATTTTAGCTTGGCCAGAAATCAATTCTCTTAAGGGGGGTTGATTGAAATTATTACCTTGAGAATTACCTTGGTAATTACCTTGTCTGGCAGAACCGTCTAATCTAATGCCCTCCCAAGAGAACTTGTCTTCCATTAGACACTAAGTACCCAAAAGAGTGCACTAAATTGGCCGTTCCATCGAGCACACCCAAAGGGAGAACTAAAAAATCTACATTCTTTCGTCAGGATCATAAATGAGAGAATAAAGCTTACAATATTCTTAACAATTTCTTACATCACTTTATTACAACATTAGAGTACTTAAACAAGTTGAATGCAATAGCGGAATTAAGACAGTTTTACATGTAAAAGAGTTTATACATTTTAGGTTCACATTTTTATCTTGTAGCGGAGAACAACATATGATCAGAGTTACAGCGGAAATAAAGATTAATGGTGAATCATTAACATAGTGAATATTTATAAACCATATATGATGACAGATCATAAAACTTTTCTTCTAAAAACTTTTAGTGAAGGTTATAAATAAACACTACGGTCATAGCGTGAAAGGAATCCTCTTTGAGCCCACTAGGAGGTTTCCACACACAAGAGTCAGCTCTATGTATCCTTCGGTCACCTGCAATAGGGGAATAAAACCCCGAGTACTCGATTGTACTCAGCAAGACTTACACGATAGGAGAAAATAAAAGACTCCAAGGATATGCAAGGCTATCTAGCTTGTGGGTTATTGCATCCGCAGGAAGCATTACTAAATATGCGTCCTTATATTCAATTTTATTAGCAGTCATCATTAGTTCATTAACTAATCATTCTATGTAAGCACCTATGCTACTTTCAAGCAGTTGGTAAGCAATCAGAATCATTTTACCATATTTCATATTCCAATTCTTACTATGGTGCTAGACCATAGCCAAGTCGTATCATCTCATAGAAACGGCGATTCAAGAATCAATGTTTCCCAGCTGGGTACCCAGATACACATGCCTTGCTTGTACCCTAGGCACAAACAAGACCAACCTGTTCCACTCCTGTCAAGGGGTCCAGGTCCCTGTCCAACTTGGACTCCAAGCCCCCAACACCTAAGGCCCTAGTCTCAGTATGGTGCTTAGACCTCCACCTAATACCCACCCCAAAAAGTCGGTTCAAAAGAGCCAGAACCCATGACAAGAGAGTAACAAGTCTTCCCGCTTTCATAAGCAAGTATGTGCTCAGGATAATAAGTCTGTGACCTGACTACCATCCACAGCAATGGACGGTCCTCAATCGACACAGGCAAAACAAGTGCAACCAGAGCCTCGCTCGATTGCCCAACCCAATCCAAATTCAAATCCAAAGTACAGTTCCGCCTAGTCCCCAAATATTATCCGTTCATATTCTATGTGATGATAATAGTAACAATAATATCTTTTCTATCTCTCGCGAGTGACAGGTAATCAGTCGACTTCTACTGGAATCCTATAGCATAGCAATCTACATGAACCTATCATTCTAGTAAGACTCATAGGATAAGGATATATATATGTGCAAGTGGATTTCATTCAACTCCTTAAACCTTAATGCACAAGCATAAGATAAAGTGTAGAATAATAGGGGTTATGCACCGGGGCTTGTTGGGTAAGATATAACCAAAAGTTACCATTCCATCATGGTGACATGATCATCAAGGCACCATCCTTTTCTACTACTCCAGATGACTCTGTGATCCATCCTTATTCCTATTATGACATTCGTTAGTTCTACAATCCCAAGGTGTTTCTTTTACTCCATTTCATTTATTTAATATATATTTGAAATAGAACTCATTAGCTATCTTAGCAAACTAATTATTATAGAGATACAAAAATTATAGTGAGCACCTAATAGTGTTTGGAATTTACTGTGAAATTTCTAGAATTAACACTAACACTGATTAATCATAAAAATTCCTACAAGTTTATATCTTAACAATATTAAGCATCTCAATTTAATTAGATAACTCCTAAAATACTATAAAACTATGTGAACAAGATATAGGAACCTAACAAAATTAGTTTCACAATTTTTGGTCCACTACACAAATTTATATTGAATTTACAAGTTTGCCTTAGAAACTAAATTAGAAAATACTTTAGGAAAAAGGGAAAGACTGGCCACCAATTCGGCCTAGCCGCCCGCTGCGGCCCGCGCGGGGCGTGCCCGTATGCCAGCAGGCCAGTCCAACTGGCCCACTACGCGATCGTGCGTACTCGCTCATTTAGCAAAAAGGTCAATGGCTTATCAGATTACTACGTGACGACTCCGCGCACTATTGCACTAGAGACAAGTTTTGCATCGAGCACCCTCAATAACCTTACCCTCTCACTGAGTCAATCCCCGATGCCCTGCGCGTGATGGCGTGGCTCTGGCCAACACTACACACCTACACCGGATAATGGAGCGAGGCACTGGTCAAATGAGCAGGCCGACGAGCATCACAAAGCCAAGATGAAACCCTAGGTGGCGATTAGAAGTTAGACGGTGACTGCTAATGCACTGCTCGTGTCGGTGGACCAACAACCACGGCGGCTTGAGCGTTCCGGTGAGCCTATGCCCCCATGGATGGGTAGAGATAGCGGAGAAGCATCAGTAGCTCACCGTGGTGCACGCTATCGCAATGGTCGAAGCAGGGGAGGGCTGAGGTGGTCTGGCCATGTGCGCCCAGGCATGATGGCGTCATCTCGAGGCGGACACTGACATGTCACCACACCACCGATGAGTGCCCTGGCAAAAATAACGCGAGCACCTGATAGAGGGAGTCAAGGGGAGTTCGGGGTTATGAGCAATTGAACTGCTATCAACCCTATGGGCCTTACCCCAAAACCTACCGGCTCAGCGACACACATGACCGACGGCGAGCAAAATTCGAAATTTCCAGTCGGTAGTGCTTGACCGGGCTTGAGGGGAAAGAGATGGCTAGCTGACTTCCTAAGCTACCCACTGGAGCAAAGAATTATGCGACAAAGCCTACTAATGCTAGGAGGGAAGAAGGAGCGGTGGCCCTACGCATGGTGCGGTCATGGAGAGGGCACATGAGCGAGCCCGAGCATGTTAAGATGGGATGGTTCCGATCGATGGTGGCAGCACCTGCACGTGCGCCCAGATGACAAGACATGGAGGCTTGGCATGAAGCGCTTGGAATGTAGTGGCAGGACCCCTATGGGGCTTACCAGTGTCGGCTAGTGGAGGCAAAGTGAGGTAGAGAGGCATCACCATTGCCACTATGACTGGGGTCAGTCAACCCAGACACGGCAGCAGTGGCACATGCCTGGAGGCTCAACGTGGTAGTTAAATTGGGGGGTGGGGTGAGCGCCACATTGGTCAAGCGATGATAGTCGTAGCCTCGGCTCAACCTTGCACGTGGCACGTGGCCAGCCACTCGAGCGTGGCGCGCTCATGAAGTAGCAGCGGAAGCCAGGCCGCATCCAGCTGAGACCGGCCAACGCAGGGCTAGGGATGCCACGCGGCACCGATCGGGTGTGCGAGCTAGCCAGCAACAATAGCCTGGCCATGGCTTGAGCTCGGTGCTAGCAGTGCTCGCGTGCGCACGGTGACCATGGACTCAGGCCGAGCGATAGCAACAGATGACATGCACGTGTTTTAAAGCGAAGCAAAGGTTGCTGATCAACACGACCAGAGTTCAACCAATTCCACTAACCTAAAGCTGGTACTAATGCCCAACTAGCGAAGCAAACCTCACATCCAGAGAGCAACCAGAGAGGGAGATAGGGAGGTGCCAACATGAGTTCATCACGCTGAACGCCGGTTCACGAACCGAGCACCAAATCATGGTTCACAACGCGTTCTAAGGAGGTTTGGGCAAATTTAGAGCGGGCAACATGACATACAACATAACTTTGACCTACACCATGCTCAAGTGCTTACTTAGAGGCAACCAATAGTATGAGAACATGAAGTTAGTGTTTAAACAATTTGGTTAGAATTTAAACGCCAAAATGGCATTGTCTACTACCCCCTTTCAGACTTTAGAAAAGATAGGGGTTCAATTTGAACTTAACAACCATGAACACTTTTTGTCACTATTTTTTAAAAGGTCTAAACCTTGTTTACTTCAACCAACAATTATTTCATCCGTATTTTAAATTTTAGAACCTAATAAACTTGTTTGCTAATTTCTCTTGGGCCTTAATCTCGGTGCTAAGCAAGCTTGTAACACTAGGGGTGTTACAATCTTCCCCCTTAAAAGAATCTCATCCTGAGATCCAGAGCAAGAACCAAAATGGGAAAACATGATTACATTTCATAGATTTGATGGTACACAGGAGGTTACACGGCTTCGCCCACTAAACCACTCAAGGATTTTAGGGACTACACGGTTACAACAAAACTAGCACAACCACTAGCTCACTCTAGAAATCGGAGAAGACAGGGACAATGGAAAAGCAATAAGAAAACAAGTATCCAGAACATGGCGTAAGCCCAACAGATCCAGAAACAAGAGACTAAGAGATAGATCATCGTGAACCCTAAGACCAAAATCAACCAGAGATGGACTTGAACTTCTTCGATGAAAACCAGATCCCTTCTTCTTCTCAGATTACACAATCACCTCTGACTGGCGATAATAGTTCTATGAGCGACGGCTGGATCTCGTAGCTCTGCTTCAGATTCAAGGGGATGAGGATGAAGGAGAGGCGCACAAGGTGGCATCTTATAGTGGCGAATGGAGGTGGTGGTGCAGTGCATTGGGAAGTGGAGGCATAGTGGAAGGGAAACACTGGCGAGTTACGAGGTGGGGAGAGTGTCGGCCATGGTGCACTCCCTGTGTGAGCTCGAGTGGAGAGAGGAAAAGGAGGGGGAGAGGGGGTTCGCTCGATGAGGAGGTGTGCAAGCGGCTGTGTCCCCAAAAGAAGAAAAAGGAGGAGGGGACCGGTATAGGGATGATGGCAAGGATTGAGAGCCGATAGGGTGTGGAAAAGATGGAGAAAGTGCACTACGTGCGTGCACAAAGCTAGTGCTGCATCGCTAAACGAGAGCAGAACGCAAGTGGGTCCCGGTATCGATAGCATCCATAGGGTACGCAACGATAGTAACTCAGCGTGCGTAGCGCGGTCAAACCGAACACTGGGATTGGACATGACAGCAATTTAGGCATTTCAATCTACTTGAGGACTAACATTTCCCTATTGCTCTCCTCAGTCTTCCTTCCCTCGAATATAGCATGAGTTAGTCTTCATATGGATTGATATCAAGACATGCACGTACTTCTTCCAAGACCACATTAACTCAGTTACCTTGAAAGAGCACTACTCCATCAACCTATTGTGGATTTCCCATTATAACACAAAGATATTTTTCCAAAGGAGAATATTTTGTTGCAAGAGCGGTACGGTGGTGTAACTTGACAAAGGTGCTAGTCAACAACCTCGATACCAGTGCATGCCGAGCAGCATCACCCTATGGCAGCTGTTCCACAAGGGCCCTCGGTTTCATCATGGCACCGTAAGCATTTAACCCTACAACTTTTACCAACTTAGACACAATGAAGGCAGTGGAGTCATAGACCATAGAATCAGAGGAGTATTACAAGGGAAGATTCAGACAACAAGGGTTCCTTTCACAACAAGGGACAAGGAAATCAAATCCCACAACGGATTTAATTTAGGAGATTCAAGTGTTCCACTAGGATATCCACAATTAGCTGATACAGTGTCCTCTGTTATCCAATCAGGGCTGGTTTGCTTGCATCTAAATGGTTGCCTTTCTGGTAACCCACTGGATGTCATCTCAAGAACCCTAAGCAAGTCTAACAGAAGCTAAGGGTAAATTGATGTATCAAACACAACGGAATAAACAACATGCACATTCTAAACGCCCTTATACCGGTACAATGTACAAACACTTACTCTCCCACTCTTGACACATTCTGTGCCTCCTATGACCAGATGATTTCAACAACTACAGATGAAATACAATGGAAAGATTACAACACTAGAGGACAGCAATGAAAAGCACTACTAACTATGGGTACATCTCCCCTAGGACAACTAATCTACTTCGCCGAACCACACAGCTTCATTCCTGGCTCAGTGGATCCTTCTACTGCCCTAGCTATGGATCTACCTCCTCTCTTGATAGTGGCTGAGTGAGGGGAAGCAAGGGCTCTCCTTCTGACACCTCTAAGGGTGGGGGTGCTGGCGGTACCGCAACACCTGTTCTCCTTTTTCGGTGGGTGGACAGAGATTCCCTCCAAGACCAAGGGATCCTGCCTTTTAGTGGCAAGCATCCTACGCTTGGCCCTGGTGACAAGTTAGGCATCCTCCAGTTGCTGGGTGTGCAGATCTTCAGCCTCCTTTAGAGCTTCCTCCATGGTAGTCTCATGACTTTCTGCAGCTGCCACATTGGCGTGCGCTTTAACAAGCTGCACTTGAAGCATCCTCGAGAAGATCTCGACTTCCTCGGCTTGGTGGAGTCACTTCCTTAGCTCCGAGGCCTACCGGTCGTACTGCTCATCTAGAGCAAGCAAGTACGTGGTGAAGTGCACCATGGTGGGACTGTCCTCTTGTGAGTCCCGCCCTTACAAAGCCTCCATGTGAGCCCTCCATACTCATTGTTTCTTGTCCATGGGTAGAAAGAACCTCATGGGGGGTATGGGCAATGGGCTCTTCATAGATCTAGCAAAGATGCTACAAGGCTTTGCGTGCCACAACTTGGTTGGTGTCGACGAAGGGAAACCCAATTGCGGTCATATTCTAGGCTTTAGTGATGTTGGGGAACTCTTCACTCTGCCCAATGTAGACAGTGACCTCACATAGCTTAGTGCCATGTTTCTCATACTCACAACCCTCATATTCGGGGTGATCCTTGACTTCGAGTTTTTGTAGGGTGGCATATAGAATTTTGGGATAACCCTTAGAGTTTAGATAGTAGCTGGTAACCCAGGCTCCTTCCATCCCTGATGGGTGGTTGCAAGGGAGGATTGAGCGAAAAGCTTGCTTAAAAGGAAGGCTAGGTGAGATGGAATGCACCGAGTGGTGGTACCAAGTGGCTAGGCCAGACCCCTTTTATAATGGCAAAGTGGTCAGTGGTCCTAGCGCAGTCCACCTTCGGGTCTGCCGTAGGGACCACTAAAAGAAAAGCAGTAGGATTTTTACATGGATGAGATGAGCGATGTACGAGGTCATAAATGACTAGTACGGGTGTAGGGCAGAGGTCCAACAAGAGCGCAGAAGGGAGTATGGAAAACGTGAGCCATGGCAGGCGTGAACCACGGGCGAACGCAAAGCATGAAGCCATAGTACAGCAGTAACTTATGGACAAGGACTGGGCAGTCTGTGCACTTTGCGGCACGCATGGCACCTACAAATAGGCGGACTTTCGAGCAGTACTAGCACGACAACTAAGGCAGTACCTGCATGCCTGACTTAAGGATTGTATACTGCACGAGAGTTAGTCCACCAGAGAGAGCCTAGTTAAACCTATTCTGAATACTTAACCATAACAATAAGGCTACTTATATACTTCATATGCAAATGCCCTAACTTTTTGCACAAATAGGTTATCAAAATTTAGTTTAGAAAAGGGTTTTAAAGCTTCATTTCCTCATTTATGCTCTGATACCACCTATGGTAGAACCGCCAAATCTAATGCCCTCACAATAGAACTTGTCTTCCATTAGACACTAAGTACCCAAGAGAGTGCACTAAATCGGCCGTGTTAGGAATTTACTATGAAATTACAGTGAGCACCTAATACTGTTAGGAATTTACTGTGAAATTTCTAGAATTAACACTAGCACTGATTAACCATAAAAATTCCTACAAGTTTATATCTTAACAATATTAAGCATCTCAATTTAATTAGATACCTCCTGAAAATACTATAAAACTATGTGAACAAGATATACTAGCAGATAGATCATGATTTTAGGAACCTAACAAAATTAGTTTCATAATTTTTGGTCCACTACACAAATTTATATTGAATTTACAAGTTTGCCTTAGAAACTAAATTAGAAAATGCTTTAGGAAAAAGGGAAAGACTGGCCACCAATTCGGCCCAGCCGCCCGCTACGGCCCGTGCGGGGCGTGGCCGTGCGCCAGCAGGCTGGTCCAACTGGCCCGCTACATGAGCATACTCGCTCATTTAGCAAAAAGGTCCCCGGCTTATCATATTACTACGTGGTGACTCCATGCACTATTGCACTAGAGACAAGTTTTGCATCGAGCACCCTCAATAACCTTACCCTCTCACTGAGTCGGTCCTCGACGCCCTGCACGCGACGGCATGGCTTTGGCCGACACTGCACACCTACGTTGGGTAATGGAGCGAGGCACCGGTCAAACGAGCAGGCCGACGAGCAACGCGAAGCCAAGACAAAACCCTGTGCGGCGATTAGAAGTTAGACGGTGACTGCTAATGCACTGCTCGTGTCGGTGGACCAACTACTATGGTGGTGTGAGTGTTTCGATGAGCCTACGGCCCCATGGATGGGTAGAGATAGCGGAGAAGCATTAGTAGCTCACCGTGGTAAATGCTATCGCGATGGTCGAAATAGGGGAGGCCGAGGTGGTCTGGCCATGTGCGCCCAGTCACGACGGTGATGTCCCGAGGCGGACACCGACATGTCACTTTAACACCCCAGTGTTAAGCATTACATTTGGCATCTACATTTCATGAGCACAAGCATCATCCTAGCATTCATGAACATGAGCATATGAAATTTCATCTCATTCTTATACATTATCACATGAAATGTTGATTTTATATATATGCTTATGCTTGCAATCATGTATGACCAATGTAAGAAATGGTTAGGAGGTCATGAAAACACCTTAGACACATCTAGAATGATAAATAGAACAATGTTTGTTTTCATGACATAGGCCAAATTTGCTTCTAAGTGTTGGTTTCATTTGAAATGCCATTTTCATGATACTAGTTTGACCAAAGTTGAACAAGAGCTTAGAATGTTTGCATGGCTATGTGCCCTGAATAAAAGTTGTAGTACTTAACTAGGGTAACAACTTTTATTTTTGGGTCAAGGTCTAATTCAGTGCCTAGCATATTAAAAAATAGCTCACAAGTAGCTAGAAAATGGTGTTTTACACGGTGAAATTTTTCAATGTTGGGCTGATTTCAGTTTGCAACTAACCGACTTTGGGATGATTTAACTCACAAACCATGGTGAATTAAGGAATACTCACTAAAGCAAAGTTGTAGACGGCATGTAGCTCTACAACTTTCCTTAATGGAGTTTTTGCATTGGATGAACGGATTAGGAGATATATGGGGTTGATAACGCGTTGTCAGTCATCATAATTTGCCCTAACGGCCGCGTTCACACGCACGCCAGTGGCCTACCGGCCATAGGCCATGGCCTCTGCGTGGTGGCTGTACACCGGTGTTAGCCTAGCCAGTCAGGCCATAGGGCACATAAGCGTCGCGCACTCGCCGCTCACTCCACTCACTCGCTCTCGCCTTCTCCCGCTCGCTCTGCCTCACCAAAGCACCGCGTCGAGCTCACTATGCGCCGCCGTAGCTCCGCTGTAGCCGCTCGCTACCAATGTAGCCTTACTGACCGATTTGTCTCGGCCATAGCTGCTCCGCCATCACCTCCACCTCCTTGAGCCACCAGCATCACCTATCGACCCTAGGTATAGCGGTATTTAGCCTTGCCGTAGCCGCCGCCGTCACCGAAGCACCGCTGCACTCACGACTCACTGTGGCTAGGCCGTTCCACCGCACCGTATGCCTCCATCTTCTCTGGTCTAGCACCATGCTAGAGTCTAGATGCTTAGGCCGGATCTAGGAATGATGCCACCGCTTGACTGCGCCAGAATGAGTCGCCGCTCCATGCGCGGCCACCATGGCCACCGTGGCACTCGAGCTCACCGCCACCGAGTTAGTTCACCATCTCCCTCCTTTCTCTCACATCTTTGGTCGAGTAACCCTAGACCTAGCTAGTGGCATGATGGATACTCACCTTTCACTACCGTATAGCCAGAATAGTGAGAGCACCGATGTGCTCCGTGCGCCGCCGCACGACCATGCACACAGCCAAGCTCACCGGCGTCACCTCGAGCCCTCACCTGCACTGTGTAGCTTCGCTAGGTCACCAGGATGGAGTAGCTGTCCTCGCCTGAGTCTACCATAGCCAGAGATGGCCGGCGTACCACCACCCGACCTCTGCCGTCCACCATGGCCGCCATCGAGCTTGCTCCGGCAAGCCACCGAGCCAACTAAGCCTACCAGTCGATGCGCGGGTGTGAGAAGAGTGCAACAGTGAAGATGCTACCACCGGAGACCTCACCGTCGGTGAGTTCTCGCTGGTCAGCGCTGTCCCCTGTCTTAGTCTCATTGATGGGTGGGTCCCGTTAACTGTGGGCCTCAGCTGTCAGCCTGTGTAATGTTTTGATTTTCTGATTTATTTTTTCCAGATTTGAATGCATGTTTCAAAAAATTCATATCTCAAGCTACGAGTGTCTAATTTTGGTGAACCAAATTTTATTGGATTCCTCATGAAGTGTTGTATTTGATAAAAATATTAAATGCACTATTTTTGGTATTTTCCTGGGAGAATAAAATATAGCTAGATAAATGCTTTTTAAATGGTTTCTATCTTGGAAAATGCATAAATTAAGCTTGGTATGTGCAAAAATTGTGATTCCAATTTTGTTGAGTGGGTATTGATATTCTCTAGCTAAGAAAAATACTAAACCTATAGTAAGCATACTTGAAATATAGTCTTCATATTTAATCCTAATTAATTGCTAGTTTTTAGTGAAATTAATTGGGGTAAAAATATATGACATATGATCATACAATTTTTCACACAGTATTCTTATGCTAGGGAGAAAGTAAGAAAAATAGTAAATCTGATTCTTGACACTTGTCACTATGCTAAACTATTTTTGCTAAAATAATCATATGTAACTTATCATTTTTGTAAAGGTAGCTATACTTATCCAAATAGCATGAAATTTATAGTGTAATTTTCTCAGAATTTATTAAGCACTGGAGATATGTAACACCCTAAAATTTGAAATTTTGGAAATTGACCTAAAAAGATTTAATTTGGAATTTTTGTGCACATGAAATATAGGAAAATAAAAAAATTTCATTAGATTCAAATTCATCAAAAGGTAGCAACATGTTTGATCACACATGCCATTGCATTTGATTTAGTTGGTCGAGTGGTTTTGATTAGAAAATTCAAAATGGTTAAAATTGCTTTTCCAAATGAAATTAAAAATGGCTTTGAAATAAAAGAAAAGAAAACTAGAAAATAAAAGAATTTAAAAAGTTATTCTCAGAAAACTTACCCAAAATTTGTTCATTTATGTTTAAATTAAAAATCGTATTTTAAATCATATTTATACTCGATTCGGTTGATATTTGAATCTGTTTTGAATTAAGAAAAGAAAAAGGTTTTGGAAAAAGAAAAAGAAGAAAAACCTCCTCTCTCTCATTTTGGCCCGAAGGCCCACGCTTCCTCTCCCCCCCGGCCTGCTCCTTTCCTCCTCTCTACCGGCCCAGCTCGTCGCCTGGCCTAGCTCGCGCCTCCCGTCCTCCCTCCCCTTCTCCTTCGCATGGCCTGCTCCGCACGCGGCCCGTTCCGTGCTGGCCCGCTGCTCGCGTCCTTCCTCCTTCTCCCGCGCATCGGCCTGATTCGCATGGCTCGCTTCACGTCGCTCTGCGCGCACGGCCCAGCTCAGCGCTGTGGCCCACCTCGGCGCCCACACGTCCGCTCTCTCCCTTCCCCTCCTCTCACTGCGTCACTGGTCCCACTCGTCAGTCACCACCTTCCTTTCTTTCCCACGCTCCCCTTCCCTTTCTCACTTCCGGCGATGGCGCTGCCACCTACGGCAAGTCACCGACGTCGCGCCCACGTGGCAAGCATCCAAAATTGCCATCTCCCGCTTCCCTTCCATCTATCATAGCACCATCGGCCTATAAAACCTGAGTTGGACCCTCCTCTCTCCTTTTCCCCCTCCGCGCTCGAGCTCACTCACCACCACCCCATAGCCCACTGCTCTGGTGCCTAATCGACGATGTCGATGCGCTCGTGAGCTCCGCTGTGACCCCCAGGGCCGTAGGTATCCTTGATTCTTAAATTTGGTAACCCACCACTCAGATTCATCCTCACCCGCACCCTTCTCTCTCTCTAGTTCGTCGCCGCCATCGAACCACCCCTTCGGAGGCTTCCCGGACACCGCGACCGTCGCCGTTGGAATCGTGGTGAGCTCCCGAACCTCCTCGTACCCTTCTTGTTGTGTTTGATGCCCTAGAGCGCTGTATCAGCAAGCTCCCACCATGGCGGCCATGGTGCCATTGTGGGGACGTCGTTCTGACGCGCTTCCCCTCCACTCCTTTGGGTTGTATCGGATTCGCATAGATGCGCTCGTCGTTTCCGTGCATTCGGTTTGCTCTGGGGAGGTCCTGAACGCCGTACCGGCGTGTGCCGTGGCGCACGGCTCGCCGCCAGCCATGGAGGGCTCGTCGGAGCCACTATGCAGCTGCCAGAGTTCGTCCCGTACACGCGTGCGCCGTCAGATTCGCGTGGATGGCCACGATAAGCCCGTACCCCTTCGATGCGTAACTGGTCCACCGCAGCTGTGGACGCGGTCCACGGTGCCATGTCAGCGCGCGTCCACCATACGCGTGGCACACCGCGCCAACCAGCGGCTGCCGCATGGCGCCTGGTCAGCAGATGTGGTCAACCCATAGTCAAGCCATGCTAGTTTTGTAGATAAGCCCCTCTGTTTTCGGTGAATTAACCCGCAATCCATAATAGTTCCAAATAAATACAATTTAGTCCTGTTTTTATTCGTTTAGGTCCTTGTAGTTTCCAAAACTAGTACGCGCAGTCAAGTAGCCGTGTAAATTCATATTTTTAATTGTTTAATTCAAAAATAAGTTCAGTTTATTTACAGAAATGCCATTGCACCTTATTTCATGCGTAACTTTTGTATTTTAAGTCTGATTTGACCCGTTCAAATTGCGTTAGGACCGTATTTACGTTTTCTACGTGTTTACACTACTGTTAGGCATGTTTTCAATTCTTAAAATTCATGGGTAGATTTAATCTATTATTTAACTAAAGGAAAACTTATTTAAATCATAACTTATTCATTTTAACTCCAAAATAGTCCGTTCAAGTTATGTTGGTTTCATAACGACGTGACCTATGCATTAGTATCAATGTCAAAATCTCAAGAATTTCATGGGTTAAAACCCAACTTGAATAATAATTATGTCACTAGATTTATAGATAAAATGTAATAAATTCCACTTCGATTTTTAAAACAAAATATAAGTTTGACTTAATTCAACTTAAGTATTTTCTCTGAAATATCATATACATGCTTTTATATAATAAAATAAATAAAGCTTATGGTTTTCTATTTTATAAGCAAAATCTTCCCGTAGAAGTATCTTTTCAACCGTAGCTCCGATTAGCGTGCTTCCCGCGTCTGTGTGTTCGTAGCAATACGTAGATCGGTTTTAAATCCTTTTTCCACTAGTTGGTGTATTGTTCTAATATGGCTATGTATGTCTGTTTGGATGCTTGTGTGGTGTTCTATGATCAAGTCCAGTCGGTGAGCTATACGTGGTGAGTCCAGAAGCAGTTCTTGGAAGATTTGGACCAGAAGAAGATCTGATCTGAGTTTAAGGTAAGTATAGCATGGGACCATCCTTGATACCTATTCACCTGTAATCATTAATTCATGTTGCATGTGTCTACTTTGGCAACTGTAGTAATTTCCATAGCTAATTGATATCCTGGATTTCTTGATACCTTGGGGTTATTGCTTTGGGTAGTTTTGCTAGTGCACAACCAAAACCATGATCTTGTAACTTGACTAATGGTATATGCAATAAACATTAAAACATGACTTTTTAGCAACATGGAAACAGGGGGCTAGAGTGTTTAGCTACTTTCTAAATGCTCTAGATTCCTCTTTCTAAGGACTTATCTGTAAGTGATCATTCAGGACTTACAGTACATCTATGAGGACTATATGGCTCTGGCTTTAGCTCAGTATGAGGACCTTTTCTAGCTTGTTAGTGGTTACCTTTATGGAGAAAGATGGGCTCCGATAGGTACGATCTTGGCCTGCCAAGAGGGTGCACTTTGTTAGTCACTCCTTGGAGGGGGGTTTATGCTTATTGATGGGGAAACCTTAGCGGCCCTAACTTGTTAGACGAACCTTTGAAATGCTTCATAGTGAACCCTACCGATCTTCCTTGGTAGTGGGTCAAGGGGCTGATCACCCCGGGTGAAAGGGTAAATCACGACTCACAGTGAAAGTGTACAACCTCTGTAGAGTGTAAAAATGTTATAACAGCCGTGTTCACGGACACGAGCAGCCTTGGAACCATTATGGAATAGAGATGATCACTAATGATTAATTGTTTATGCTATTCATTATTCATGTTTACCTGATCATGTGTTTATGGGCTTATGAGAAATTCGTTGCTACTCAATTGCTTAAAAATGACCTATTAAAATCTAATCGCAGTAAACTAGTGTCAAACTTTTGTGCCTCATGAATCCCATGTTATATTGTTGAGTACGATATGTACTTACGCTTGCTTTACTTTTCTATACTTTGGATAAAAATCTCGGATGGGTACCAGATTGCTAGTCTAGAGGAGTTAGGCTTGTGGTCAACCAGTCAGTTGTCCTTGTGGATTTGGAGTCTTCGCCTAAAGATCGGAGTTGTCTTTCTGCTGTCTATACTCTGAGGTTACATTCCTTATACTAATACATTATGTAATAAGTATTGTCTTTTGATATTACCCTTATTTGTGGCTATATGTGAGATTTGACTTCTTGGGCTCACATATAGTGTGTATCTGGTTTTGTCTCTGAAACCGGGTGCTACAAAGTGGTATCGGAGCAATTTTGACTATAGAATGCAAGCCTAGTTAGAACTGTATGTTTAGCTTGGTTTCATCTTTGCCTACTTCATGCTTTCTCTCTAACCTTGTTATTTGCGAAAAGTTATGCTCACTTCCGCTTCTGTTCTGTTATGAAAACATTGTCTCTATTCTGAATCTTCTCTCTTGGTCTATTAGATGGATCATAACAAGATAACTACCAACATCAGAGATCAGCAGGATCAAGCCACGTTGTCCTTAACTGCATTCGACAAGGAGAAGCTTGTAGCTATGCAACAATAAGTACTAGAAGGAATGACTCAACATAGGAGTTTTCAATAGTGCTAGTCACAAGGTTAAACCAACATACCAAAGGGACCAGTGAAGAGACAAGTGACAGAAGCTTGGAAGAAAATGAAGTCCAATGAAGGTGTTGGTAGCAAGACTCTTGGAAGTTAGGATCCATGTCAGTGCTGTAAACATTATGGTTTTTCCTGTCTTTAGGACAAGTCTAATAAGAGGGAAGTTAAGGTGAACCCAAGTTGTGAAGCTAATGTGGATAAGAAGAGAAAGGAGGTCTCAACAGAGCAAGTATTGGGAAGCAATCAATATTTGGATTTGTCACATCTAGCTCTGATCCCTAGTCAGATGAATCTAAACTGTAAAGAGTTAGAAGCTTCTCAAGCTAAAACTACTTCACATGAGGTATGCATAGATGGGTGGACTATCACCTATAAGGAGTTTCAACCTCGAAAAACCAAGCAAGCTAGAAAATAGATCAGTCAAACCAAGATGAATCTTCAGAGTTAGAAAGCTGACAAAACACCAAGCAACCATTCCGTCGAGTATGACATCACAAAAGACCCAACTAAGAGAAGGTGTCATCATTGCCAGCAAGAAGGACATTAAGCTAAATCTTGCCCATAGAAGAATCAACAAGTATACCTTGGAGGTAGCCAGAGTCAGGTCAATACAGGACTACCACCAGCAAGTGATAGGGACACACAATACAAAGGAAGCCCGTGATGAAATTGATGTAGTGGATGACATGTCACTCCCATGCAAGAGATGTTACCCAGATGTCCGTGTAATCTTGCCATTCTTAAGAATTAGGAGTTTGTGTCCCTATGGAATAAAAGCGCAAGTGTCGAAGTCGAGTCAAGTCAATAGTTCTTATGTGTGGCTTGTGAACCTTTAGTGCTAGATTGAATTGTCTTTATGATAATGCTTGAGTTGAATCTTTGTAATGAGTGCAATGATCTTGTGGGTCTTTTCCCATAGTTTCATTTAATTTATAGGCCTAAGGTATAAGGATCAGTGCAATAAATAGTTGGGTTATAGTATTCTTCTGTTTCCTCTATCCTGTCTTTTCGGAGCAGCCTGCACTCATCGGCTTATATCTCTAATCTTAGATGACAAAAAATCATGAGAAAATTCTGGACAATAGTAGACTTCAATATCTTTCTCTGAGCGCAAGAATCAGCTTGATATCTATCTTGGTTATGGAGATACAAAACTCACAAGGTGATGCATCTGTGCTGTTTGGAATCAGGAATAGTTTCTCTTGTGCACTATTTTTGACCTTCTAAACTACAGAATTTAGAAAAGTGTTCTATAAGGAAGTTATAGAGGAATTGATGAGCTTTGCAATGGTATGAGCTAAAACTCTATTGAATTAACGGAATGAGAGTTACCACTATTTTATTGCACTACTATTTTCCTGCTCTCGAGAATTCTCAGACTAGATGTTCTTGCTTATGTAGAGGAGTTTCTCTAGAATGTCAGAACATCTTTATGTTAGTTAGGTCATTTTTAAGGAAGTGCAAGATACCCTTTTGTGTGCCCTAGTTGACTTTTCTTAAGGGGGGTAGCCAAGATGAAGGGTTTGTAAGATGAAGTTTTCTTGCATTCTAGTGTTTCATGTGGAAGAATTGGATATCTCGATGGTTGGGGTTTCTCTAGTCTTTCATACTATAAATCCTATCTTGTCATCTCTTGAAACTACAGTAAAAATGCTATGAATGACTGAATCATAATGCATATATGTTGGAAACAGATGGCCTCTACCAGGAGAAGTGCTTCACAAGATGTTGGAAGGAATGTTCCCACTTCTAATCCATCGCCATCAAGTCCCCCAACTATAGAGCAAGCTTTGATGACGCAGACTCAACTATTACAGACCACTACTTAGAGTGGGTTGAACAATCCACAAGAAACACCACCTATTGACAAGCAGGGTGAATTTCTAATGGGAGACCCACTGATATTCTCTCATGAAAGCGACCCACTAGAAGCTGATGACTGGCTTAGAGCTATGGAGCGACATTTGGACATAGCCCATTGTGATGACCAGGAGAAGGTGCTTTTTGCATCTGGCCAACTTCAGGGTGCAGCACAAGACTGGTGGGAGTTCTACCAGTATGGACGTCCCAACAATACTGGATAGATCACCTGGCAGGAATTCGTGGACCATTTCAAGATGTATCACATTCCCGCAGGTGAGGTAGAACTCAAGCAAGATGAGTTTTAGGCTCCCAAGCAAGGATCCATATCAGTGTGTGAGTATCGTAATCGGTTCATTCAATTATCACGCTATGCTCCTGGAGAGGTAGATAGTGACGCTAAGAAACAGAAATGCTTTTTGAAAGGACTGAATGATGTTTTGCAACTACGTCGAGAGAGGGAAGAGAAGAAGAGAAAACATGATCTTCAATGCCAGTTAAGAAACACTCATCCTCGGATCACTACTCAACCAGAATATCAGTCACATCCTATCAATCTACTTATGAGTACAGATCAGAATCAGTATCAGCAACCCGATGATGAAGTGCAACAGGTTAGCTCTCAAGAGCCATGTTTGTCATCTCCTACTATCACCTACATGAAGACAAATACACCTACTAGTGAGAAAGGTTATGATTGTGGTGAGATTGAACATTATGAGAACAATTATCTTGAGAAGTTTGTCGAAAACAATGAAGGCCAGAATCAACCGCAACAAGAGCCAGAACAGAATGTCCATAGGAAGCAGGTGCATGGAAATAAGTTAAAGCGAAATTACATCCTTGGAAGATTGAACAATGTGGATATGATTACCACTCATGGAGCTAAGGAGGTCATTTATGGTTTGATTGCAGTAAGCTCAGCCTTTGCTATGGTGATGTTTGACCCCAGTGCGTCACATTCGTTTATCTCTAGTGCATACGTAAAAGAGCATAAGATAACTATGATTCCAATGAGGAAACCAGTGATAGTTAAGTCCCTAGGAGGAGAAATGAAGGCAAACCGCATATGCCCAAGAGTTAGCCTTGACATAAAGGGGGTAAAATTTGAAGCAAACCTTATTGTATTAGAGTTAGTGGACATTGATGTTATTCTTGGAATGGGATGGATGTCTACATGTAAAGGAGTGATCAAGTATGCCCAACGTTCGGTGCTTCTAACCACACCGTCAGGAGAAAGAATTGAGTATGAGGGTATTCAACCTTCACCTGAGGAATATGACAATGGGAATGATCTATTAGAAGGTGTGAACACTGAGGATAATAAAGTGGACTGTGAGTTTCCAGATGATGGTGTAGAGGAACAAACACCCTTGGAGGAGCTCTATCCAGCAGATGATTATACTTATGATGATTATCCAGATAGGATCTTAGAAAGAGCTCAGGGAACTCTTATGGGAAGAGTGCTTAATGTGTGTAAAGTTCAATGGAGTAACCAATCAGAGGAAGATGCAACTTGGGAAAATGAGGATCAAATGAAGATAGATTTTCCTCGTCTCTTTGAGGTGTAACACAATCACGTTAGAAGTCAAGATGGGGGTGTCATATGAAGTTTGGTTATGCCCTTGAGTTTAAAGTTTCTATATTCAAGACAGTTGTATCCCTCAACTTAAGGGGGTAGTCCGTGCAGCCAAATCTTTTTGTTCTTGAGCTTTGGAGATGAGACATGTGTAACTTGTTAAGCTGGTTTACAATGCAAGTTGAGATGTTGGAATGTTTATCTGAGTTCTATTCCTAGTTCTGTCTCCCTTCCTTGTCCCTAGCCTTTTTCAAATCTCAGGACGAGATTCATCTTAAGGGGGGTAGAATTGTAACACCCTAAAATTTGAAATTCAAGAAATGGACCTAAAAAGATTTAATTTGGAATTTTTGTGCACATGAAATATAGGAAAATAATTTTTTTTCATTAGATTAAAATTCATCATAAGGTAGCAACATGTTTGAGCATACATGCCATTGCATTTGATTTAGTTGGTTGAGTGGTTTTGATTGGAAAATTCAAAATGGTTAAAATTGCTTTTGTAAATGAAATTAAAAATGGCTTTGAAATAAAAGAAAAGAAAATTAGAAAATAAAAGAATTTAAAAAGTTATTCTCGAAAAACTTACCCAAAATTTGTTCATTTATGTTTGAAATAAAAAGTTTATTTTAAATCATATTTATACTCTATTTGGTTCATATTTGAATTTGTTTTGAATTAAGAAAAGAAAAAGGTTTTAGAAAAATAAAAAGAAGAAAAACCTCCTCTCTCTCATTTTGGCCCGAAGGCCCATGCTTCCTTTCCCCCCTAGCTCCCTCCTTTCCTCCTCTCCGCCGGCCCAGCTCATCGCCTGGCCCAGCTCGCGCCTCCCTTCCTCCCTCCCCTTCTCCTCCGCACGGCCTGCTCCGCAGCGGCCCGTTCCACGCCGGCCCACTGCTCGTGCCCTTCCTCCCTTCCTCCTTCTCCCACGCATCGGCCTACTCCGCATGGCCCGCTTCGCGTCGCTCCACGCGCGCAGCCCAGCTTGGCACTATAGCCCGCCATGGCTTCCCTCAGCGCCCGCACGACCACTCTCTCCCTTCCCCCCTCTCACTGTGTCACTGGCCCCACTCATCAGTCGCCACCTTCCTTTCTTGCCCATGCTCCCCTTCCCTTTCTCGCTTCAGGCGATGGCGCTACCACCTACGGCAAGTCACCGGCGCCGCGCGCACATGGCAAGCGTCCAAAATCGCCATCTCCCGCTTCCCTTCCATCTACCGTAGCACCACCGGCCTATAAAACCAAAGCCAGACCCCCTCCCTCTCTCCTTTTCCCCCTCCATGCTCGAGCTCACTCACCACCGCCCCATAGCCTGCTGCTCCGGTGCCTAATCGACGACGCCGACGTGCCCGTGCGCTCCGCTATGACCCCTCGGTGCCGTAGGTATCCTCGATTCTTCAATTTGGTAACCCGCCACTTGGATTCATCCTCACCCGCACCCTTCTCTCTCTCCAGTTCGCCGCCGCCGTCGAACCACCCCTTCGGAGGCCTCCCGGACGCCGCGACCGTCGCCATTGGAATCGCGGTGAGCTCCCCAACCTCCTCGTCCCCTTCTTATTGTGTTTGATGCCCTAGAGCGCCATATCGGCACGCTCCCGCCACGAAGGCCATGGTGCCACCGTGGGGCCGTTGTTCCGACGTGCTTCCCCGCCACTCCTTTTGGTCGTATCAGATTCACATTGATGCGCTCATCGTTTCCATGCATTCGGTTTGCTCTGGGGAGGTCCCGAACACCGTACCGGTGTGTGCCGTGGTGCACGGTTCGCCACCAGCCATGGCAGGCTCACCGGAGCCGCTGTGCAGCCACCGGAGTTCATCCCGTACACGCCTGCGCCATCAGATTCATGTGGACGGCCACGATAAGCCTGTACCCCTTCGATGCGTAACCAGTCCACCGCGGCTGTGGACGCGGTCCACGGTGCCGCGTCAGCACGCGTCCACCACACGCATGGCGCACCGCACCAACCAGCGGCTATCGCGTGGCGCCTGGTCAGCAGACGCTGTCAACCCGCAGTCAAACCGTGCCAGTTTTGCAGATAAGCCCCTCTGTTTTCGGTGAATTAACCCGCAGTCCATAACAGTTCCAAATAAATACAATTTAGTCCTGTTTTTATTCATTTACATCCCTGTAGTTTCTAGAAATAGTACGCGTAGTCCAGTAGCCGTGTAAATTCATATTTTTAATTGTTTAAGTCAAAAATAAGTTCAGTTTATTTACAGAAATGCCATTGCACCTTATTTCATGGGTAACTTTTGCATTTTAAGTCCAATTTGACCCGTTTGAATTGCGTTAGGACCGTATTTACGTTTTCTACATGTTTACACTCCTATTAGGCATGTTTTCAATACTTAAAATTCATGGGTAGATTTAATCTATTATTTAACTAAAGGAAAACTTGTTTAAATCATTACTTATTCATTTTAACTTCGAAATAGTCCGTTCAAGTTGCGTTGGTTTCATAACGACGTGACCTACGCATTAGTATCAATGTCAAAATCTCTAGAATTTCATGGGTTAAAACCCAACTTGAATAACAATTATATCACTAGATTTATAGATAAAATGTAATAAATTCCACTTTGATTTTTAAAACCAAATATAAGTTTGACTTAATTCAACTTAAGTATTTTCTCTGAATTATCATATACATGCTTTTATATAATGAAATAAATAAAGCTTATGGTTTTTTATTTTATAAGCAAAATATTCCCGTAGATGTATCTTTTCAATCGTAGCTCCGATTAGCGTGCTTCCTACGTTTGTGTGTTCGTAGCAATACGTAGATCGGTTTCAAATCCTTTTTCCACTAGTTGGTGTATTGTTCTAATATGGCTACGTATGTTTGTTTGGATGCTTGTGTGGTGTTCTATGATCAAGTCCAGTCGGTGAGTTATATGTGGTGAGTCCAGAAGCAGTTCTTAGAAGATTTGGACCAGAAGAAGATCTGATCTGAGTTTAAGGCAAGTATAGCATGGGACCATCCTTGATACCTATTCACCTTTAATCATTAATTCATGTTGCATGTGTCTACCTTGGCAATTGTAGTAATTTCCATAGCTAATTGATATCCTGGATTCCTTGATACCTTGGGGTTTTTGCATTGGGTAGTTTTGCTAGTGCACAACCATGACCATGATCTTATAACTTGACTAATGGTATATGTAATAAACATTAAAACATGACTTTTTAGCAATATGGAAACAGGGAGCTAGAGTGTTTAGCTACTTTCTAAATGCTCTAGATTCCTCTCCCTAAGGATTTATCTATAAGTGATCATCCGGGACTTATAGTACAACTGTGAGGGCTATATGGCTTTGGCTTTAGCTCAGTATGAGGACCTTTTCTAGCTTGTTAGTGGTTACCTTTATGGCGCAAGAGGGGCTCCGATAGGTATGATCTCGGCTTGCCAAGAGGGTGCACTTTGTTAGTCACTCCTTGGAGGGGGGTTTATGCTTATTGATGGGGAAACCTTAGCATCCCTAACTTGTTAGACGAACCTTTGAAAGGCTTCATAGTGAACCCTACCGACCTTCCTTGGTAGTGGGTCAAGGGGCTGATCACCCCGGGTGAAAGGGTAAATCACGACTCACAGTGAAAGGGTACAACCTCTGTAGAGTGTAAAACTGTTATAACAACCATGCTCACGGACATGAGCGGCCTTGGAACCCTTATGGAATAGAGATAATCACTAATGATTAATTGTTTATGCTATTCATTATTCATGTTTTCCTGATCATGTGTTTATGGGCTTATGATAAATTTTTTGCTACTCAATTGCTTAAAAAGATGACCTATTAAAAGCTAATCATAGTAAACCAGTGTCAACCTTTTGAGCCTCATGAACCCCATGTTATATTGCTGAGTACGATATGTACTTATGCTTGCTTTACTTATCTATACTTTGGATAAAAATCCCTGATGGGTACCAGATGCTAGGTTGGAGGAGTTAGGCTTGTGGTCAACCAGTTAGTCGTCCCTGTGGATTTGGAGTCTTCGCCTGAAGATTGGAGTTGTCTTTCCGCTGCCTATACTCTGAGGTTACATTCCTTATACTAATATGTTGTGTAATAAGTATTGTCTTTTGATATTACCCTTATTTGTGGCTATATGTGAGATTTGACTTCCTGGGCTCACATATAGTGTGTATCTGGTTTTGTCTCTAAAACTGGGTGCTCGCATATAGGAGGATTAGCAGGAGATGCCTCAGGCCGTAGCTCCAGGAGAAGAGGAGCAAACTCTTGAGGACCTCCCTGAGTGCCTGGATCACTGGCCAACCTCTTTCCTCAAAGGCAAGCCCCGGAACATTCTAAGTCTCCTATGTTTTACAAAATATCACTTGAGTTCTTTATGTTTGATGCATTAGGTTATAAGAGTTGATTAGAAACACTTGATGCATAGAACTACTTTTTTCTAGTTACATATACCTTTAACACTATGTAGGTCTAGGATCGAATATATGCTTAGCCATGCTTAGACCGGTAGAAGTCGGGTGATTTCCTGTCACCTGTGAGATATAGGTGGATACCGAAGCACAGTTGACTATATTTGCTATCATGGAAAAGAACCATGGGATAATGTAAATGGAGGCTGGGCGGAGTCTATGTGTAGGTTGACTCATGTGATTCCATCTGTGCCGATTAAGGACCGTACCATTGTTGGCACTTCTAACAAGATTAAACGCATGCCTCTCACTAAGCTGGCCGGATAACTCGTTTCGACCGCGAAGCCGAGTAGCTCAACTTAGGCCAGGCCCCATTCTATAAAAGTGTACACTCTGGATGGTAGTAAGGATGTGCGGGGAGCCAGACATGAGCCCAAGGGTAGGCCGGGCCTGAACGTCCTAGCAGCTGGTTGTCCCTGATTGTGCGACGTTGATCGAACCCGTGAAATGTGGACCTAAGTTGTACCAAAGGTGACCGTTGATCTGGTCTGCCTGGGTTTGTGTTAGGAATAAATTCCCAGCTGGTTGAAATCAATTTGAATTGCCGTCTCTCCCAGACAGTGAGAAACTTGGCTAGCTCCAACATCATAGTAACTGTATTATGGAATGATGGTTGTGATGAACATGGAATTATTATACCAGCTATGGTTACTACTGTATGCTACTAAATGATATACCACATGTTTGATACAGGCTAGTTGCTAATCTAGAGGTAAATAGCTATAATTAACTTGATGACCAAATTATAACAGTATACTTGAATTGGTAAGCTTTTTATGCAAAATATTGTTAAGCTAGCTCCACTTATAAGGCCTTGCATAATCCTTGGAGTCACTTTACTTTTGATTTATGATGGGCAAGTCTAGCTGAGTACCTTCTTGTACTCAGGGTTTTATTCCCATTGTTGCAGATGGTACAGTTTATCACGGCTATTGCAAGAACTACTTCTATCCCGCCATGGATGAGGAGTAAGCCCTGGGAAGGCATCTCTTATTAATCTTTCTCATATGCTTTTGTGGGTGTGATCATGAGCTGGCACTGTATTTGAGCTATGATGGTAGATGTTAGTTTCAAACTTTAATTTACTTTCGCTACTATTTTACTGGAACTTGGCTTGTAATAACCTAAATTCGTACTCCGATGGATGAACTGTATTTGTGAACTTTATGTAACGTGTGACATGTATGTTGAATCATGTACGATCTTGATTGTATGTTGATGGTTAATCGAGACCCTTCGTGGTACTCGATGGACTACCGGGTTTATATGGGCTCAAGTATGACAGTGCGGCCGCTTGCGGGTTGCCATTGTACTTGTGCTCTTATAAATTGGTCAGTTCTGCTACAGCTGGTATCAACGTTGTTGGTGTTTCGAATAAGCACCGGCTAGTAAATTTATAATTATGCGTGTTAGGCCTGGATGGTGCGGGACTGGTCCCAGGTCTCTGATGGAGGGGTCGAAAGGATGCCAAGAGCCTGGTGGCGGCTTGGCTATGTATGTGATGTGTAACTGAACTCTCTATGAGCCCGTCTGTATGTGAGTTGTCCGTCAAAAGTTGGTCCCCTCTAGTGGGGAGCCCTACCCTCCCTTTTATAGACCAAGGGGGGAGCAGGGGTTATAGATGAGAGAAAGAGGAAAATACCACGAGTATAGAAGGTCCTTCGAAGGATCCGGGTCTCCCTTTTTTTCCCGCGCCTGCCCTGCATAACATGGCAGACCGTGTTAGGAGTAGCGTGGTTGTTGATCTTCGTAGGCCATGTCCTGACCTTATTTAGCAAGTGGGCGCGTCCCGTCCCGCCCCCGCGGGCGGCATGTCGGACAGGGTTGTCGATCTCCGACCCCATGGGGAACGGATGGCGCGGTGGCTGCTCGTTTGCCACTGTATAGGATTAGTGTCCCTCCTTGGAACGTAGTGGTTGTCGTATGTTCGTGTCAGGTTCTTCGCCCGGAGGCTGAAGGCAGCGCCTACAACCCTGTAGGGCAAAGAGCACGCGCCTGCAACACTATTCAGGCTCTGCCACACCTGGAAGGGTCTAAGCGCCCGTCCCATCATGCCCTGATGGTACTTTCCTGCAGGGGCGCAGGACATGGTCCTCGATGCCGCGGTTGACCCAAACGTCTTGTCTTACCCTATGCCTATCATCATGAGGGAGCGGGGTGCGGTTGTCAGGTGAGGTGGGGTCAGCCTTTGGTCATCGGGCGAGGCGAGGTCCACCCTTGGACATCGGGCGAGGTGTAGCCTAGCTTTCATCCGTTGGGTGAGGCCGAGCCCGGCCCTCGGGGGTCGGGCGAGGCAGAGCCGAGCCCTCAGCCCTCGGGCGAGGTGGAGTCTATCCCTTAGCCCTCGGGTGTGGCGGAGCCAAGCCCTCAGCCCTCGGGCGAGGCGGAGCTGTCCTCCAGCCGTCGGGTGAGGCGGAGCTGGCCCACGGGCGTCGGGCGAGGTGGAACCAAACTCCCATCGTTCGGGCAAGAAGCGCAGCAGTGCCCTTGTCCGTTCTGGAGTTTTTAACATTCTATGGTTATTAGTTCCACCTCCTTGGGTACCCAGGTATTAGGTCCCTGACAGTAGCCCCTGAGCCTCCGGGTGATTCAGATAGAATCGTCCGGGGGGTGTTTTGATTTCGTCGGAGTTAATTTCGCCGGAGGGTGAGCGCAAGCGCACCCGGTGGGTGTAGCCCCCAAGCCCCTGGGTGATTCGAGTAGAACTGCCCGGGGGGTGTTTCGATTTTGTCGGAGTCAATTCGCCAGAGGATGCGTGCGAGCGCACCCGGTGAGTGTAGCGCCCGAGCCCCCGGGTGATTCGAGTAGAATCACCTGGGGGTTTTATCAGACCCTTTGTGGGTAAGGCCGTGAGACTTGGTCTTTTATCAACTGGATATTTTTAAAGGGAATCGTGGTATCCCGTTCATGGGGATTTCATTCAGGGCTGGCTCGGTTGGGGCTCGACTGCGGATCGAGGCCCTAGTGATGCCTGCGTCCTTGAGTCCTGGTCGTTTTGTGGGCCCATCCTTTGTTGGGACAGCCCTTGAGCTCCGGGATCCTAGGTGGGCTGGAGAGAAAAAGCTTTGTGGCCCATATTCCCCTGGTGGGAAGAGAGTCCTGGTCCACCTAGGGAAGGCGAACCGCTCAGTGTGACTTTCACAGGAAGGGATAGGGATCGTGTGCACGTGTCCCGTGATGTGACGCGGCGGTGCGTCATGGCGGGCTCAGAGATTTTGGTGGACTGTTGCCCTTCTCTTATTCGTTGCCCCTATAAAACCATGGGGTTCGCCCCTAGGGTTCCATACTTCGCCTCCTTGCCCTCGCATTCTCAACTTCCGCCGCCAATCGCCTGAGCCTCTCGCACCCGTACTGCTCCCGCCATCAAACTCGCTGCTGCCTTCTTCCCTGTGCTGCTCCCGCCATCGCAATGGACCCGGGGTACAAATCCAACATCTCCACTCGGTGCCTGGAGGGCCTCGTCCTCTGAGGCCTCCTTCACCCGTTGACCACAACCAAGGAGTGGCGGCTGCCCGGTGAAGAGGACGAGCCGCAGCCGCCTGAAGGGTATGTCGTGTCTTTCGCTCACTTCCATGAGCGGGGATTCGCCATGCCCACCCATCAGTTTTTATGGGGACTGCTGGACTACTATCAGGTGGAACTGCAACACCTTACCCCCAACGGGATCCAGCACATTGCGGCGTTTATCGCCCTGTGCGAGGGGTTCTTGAGGATCAGATCCCACTTTGACCTATGGTGGTATCTCTTTGCCGTCAATCTTGCGAAGAGGCGAGTCGGGCAGCAAGAGCTGCACGCGCCAGTGGGGTGTGCCAGCATCCACCTCCCCAACCACCGGGCTAGGGCGTACCCGCTAATGCGTCTATCCACCTCCAACAAGGGGTGGCATTCGCAATGGTTCTATGTCAAGAATGACGTCGCCGCCCCCTTGCCAGCTTTCACTGGGCGCTACATCTTGGAGGCCCCGAGGTCGTGGGGGTGGGGCATTCTGGGCAAGGAAAAGAAGCAACTCAACGGCCTTCTCGCTGCCCTCTGAACTCTAAAGCAGAGGGGCATGAAGGGGTCGAGGATCATCGACGCCTACCACATGAGGAGGGTTGCGCCACTAATGGCGCGCGTGCTTCCCCAATATCAGATGGTGCCCGAAGCATCGTTCGAAGGGACGGTGCTTATCGAAGTGGCGCAGCGCGTCAAGGAGGTGATGGAGCCGACGAAGGACTCCGCTGGCGCTGTCCTTGACATCGTGTATCCAGTGCCGGGGCATCCCCCAATGCGGCCAGAACTAGGGCTTGTTGACTTTGTAAGTCTTCTTTCCCCTTGCTCCTCTCTTCACTTGAGTTTCTGACCCCCTGATGCTAACCTCGGGATGGCGGGACCAGCCAGGGGGACTGCACTTCAAGGATAGCCTGGCTCCGCTGCCAAAGGACCCAACCCGGGCGGCAATGAACCGCGCTACGGCCGATTGGGACAAGAAGACGAGGGAGGTCACGAAGAAAACTCTGTGAGCAAAAGGCGGAGTGGGACCACCTCACCGAGGAGGCCTAGCTATGAGGAGACGTGGGCGTGCAGCTTGCTGCCGCCCAGCAGCGGGAGGCCGATGCGCGTCGGGACGTGGAGGAGTTCCACGGGATGTTTGAGGACTATCGGAGAGGGTGAAGGTGGATGAGGAGGCGACCACCAGGCTTCAAAAGGAGCGGGACGAGCTGCTACAAAAGGGTGCCATGGCCAGTGAGTGGGCCGGCAAGCTCCTGGCGGAGCTAGAGACAGAGCGGAACCTCAAGCTAAAGGCTGAGGAGAGGTCCACGGCGTTTCAGTAGAAGGCGGACCAGGATGCCGTGGTGATCGACCGACTGCATAGGGAGCGGGACAAGCTGCGCCAGACCGAAGATAGACTTCGCTTGGAGCGTAGCACGGCCCGCGAGGAGTGCGACCGGGCCATCTGAGAGCGTGACAAAGCGTGTCGGGAGGCCGAGGCACGCCGGGCGGATCTTGGAGTCGAGGTGGCCCGAA
Organism: Miscanthus lutarioriparius; assembly: GCA_904845875.1. Lineage (NCBI taxonomy): Eukaryota > Viridiplantae > Streptophyta > Magnoliopsida > Poales > Poaceae > Miscanthus > Miscanthus lutarioriparius. The sequence goes on along the minus strand of CAJGYO010000003.1, from coordinate 52,487,113 downwards.
GGCTGGATGTTGAGGAAGCTTCTGCCGGTCTACGTACCAATCTTGCCGAGGCGTGGGGGCTTCTTTAGGTCAAAAGTGATGAGTATGATCGCCTGTCCTCTGCCGTCCTGGTGGTCTGTGATGGCCTGCAAGTGGCACAAGAGGAGGGGGCCGGTTCCCTCATGACTCGTGCTGCTGGTATCACGGCGCGGGTGGGCCAGCTTGAGGAGAGCGCCTTTTGCGTTGGGATCACCCAGGCCTTCGCTGTCGCCCGTTCCCATTATGATAAGGAGATCAACCTAAAGGTGATGAGCCAATGCTTTGCAACTGTCTATGAAGACGCTGAGCTGGACGAGATGGAGAAGGTAGTGACTCCCCTTGCGCGGAACCTGGTGGAGAGGCTGAAAGAAGAGGTTCTCCCTTCGCAGAAGTAGTTAGTGGAATTAGTTCGAAAAACATTTATGTGCAATATGTGAACAAGTGTCGGTACTTTTGTGTCAGGAAATAGTTTCGTGATTTTGCTTCGCAATTTTGTTTTGTTTGATCTTACCTTCTTCCCTTTTAGTGATAAAAAAGAGATTTATGCGATCGACCCTTCCGTTTGTTAAGACTGTGGGGCCTAAGGTTTTTAGGGGAAACCTTGATCGTGCTGGTGAGCAAAATTGTCGTAGCCGTATGGGTGTGGGCTTTTTGTGGTCTTACCAATCTGTTCCCCCGAACCTTACCGCCAGTCTTGATGCGAGGAAGAGGTCAGATGCAATGACTTTTTTTGAAAAAGGAAGGAGGTAGCCATACCTTTATCAGCCCCCGAGTGAGATTCGACCCCTTGCGGTTTGCTGGGGTTGGATGTTACTAGAGACCGGGGTGAGGGAAGCGAATTTACATTTGTATTCACTCGTACCCCTTACTTAGGATCTTTGGCGATCGCTGCGTGACCGTGCGTTTAGTCTTTACTGCTGGCTCGGCCTTCCCCGAGCCCCCGCGCGTGGTGGGGATTTGGTTGAGGGCCGGCCTATTTCGTAATGTTCGTCTCGTCCGCAATTCTTCGCAATTTGGAGGGATTGGGGCGGTGTCATTTGCCTCGGTGGCTCGAATGACGTGCCTGATGAGCTTGCTTACGGGGGTGTTTGGGCGGAATCTGATCCCATTGCTTTGCGACGGAGTCGGCAAAGCCCTCGGGTGGTTTTCCGTTGTTTCCTGCCCCACCTTCCAATAGATTCCCCCTCAATGGGGTTTCTATGGGCTCGGCTAGGGGCTAGTTTGAACTAGAAGGTTGAGATGACCCTATCCGCCTCAATGCGGGGTGGGCAGAGGCCGCTGAGGCTCATCCGCATTTTTCTCCCCTGGCTCTTGATCGATGTGAGGCGGCCTCGGACCCTTTGCGGGTCAGCCTTCGAACCTCGGTCTTTCGATCTTGGATCGAGCGGCTCGAACCCCTGAGCCCTATTAGGGTCTGATAGGGGTCGGCCATGTTTCACGTGTTACCCTATCCTTGGTTTCTGCAATCGGAGGGGCTGAGTTGATGACACTTGCCTCGACGGCTCGAGTGCGGCGCTCAATGAGCTCGCTAACGGGTACGTTCGTGTGGAATCCGGGTCCACCATTTACTAACGGGGTCGGGAGAGCCCTCAGGTGGCACTCCACTACTTCTTAACCCGCCTCCCGGTAGATGCCCGAGCCGTTTGATAGGCTCAGGTGGCCCGCTGGCCTCTCCTCGGTGGAGACTCTGTGGGTTTGGCTCAGGGTTAGAATCGAACGAGAAAAGGTCGAGACGCCCCTGTCCACTACTAAGCGGGGTCGGGCAGGGCCGCTGGGGCTCATCTAAGTTATTTCTCCCTGGCTTTGTTTGGCGCGAGGTGGCCTCGAGCCCTTTGTGGGTCGGCCTTCGAACCTCAATGATTTGTCGTTTCGTATCGAACGAGGCAACTACCACTTCGTGACGCAACACGAAGCGTTTGGGATGCAGCAACTGCATGAGTTCAATGTACGATTTAATTTGAAACTAAAGTAGGATTACCTTGGTGATATGAGCGACGGGAAGCTCCTACCAGATGTGTCTGTGCGGGGTTTGGGCCCTGATGTTTGCGACGAGGTTGGAATAACCTGCATAAGAATCGCTATTCTTTGTTTTTGTCTCTCGGCGGTGATTCGAGCCGCTTGACCGATTTAGTCGACCCGATAGCTTCCCCTTGATGGGGGTTCTGCAGGGGGACCCCTCCAAACCCTTCTTGGGAAGGCGGGAGCCGAGGCTTGTGGTGCGCGGAACTATGAGTTCGATTTATGCTGGTGAACAAAAAACACCATAGCCGTCGAGGCGTAGGGTCCGATGGTTCGTCCAGTTGTATTCAGAGTTTTATACCCACCCATCGTGCTTCCAGTTTTTAAATGTAAGGAGGGGTCAGGCAAAGAGAGTGTCTAAACAAATAGACACCCTCGGCAGCCCCCAAGCAATGTCTGTGCCCATGCCGTTGCTAGGGTTGGCAGCTCGGTGAAGAAATTATCGCTCAAAGTAAGTAAGTAGAGGTACTTATCTTTTAGCGGTCATTCGTCTGTCGTTTTACCTAGGCGTCCGATCGGCCCAGGAGGCCCGCTAGGCTCCCTTTGGACAGAGGTTCTATTGTTAGGTCATTCCATGGTCCTGCCCAGGGAAGCGGGGAGTCGCCTGCATGCGAGTCTGCCCTGGTGTTCGCGCCCGGGGCGCATTAGTGGTGGGCCATGCCCAGGCCACTTTCTATTTGACCAAGCGATGTCTTTTTGCCCAGTGCGCGCCCCGTCGGTTCCGTTGCGTCCCCTCGGTTTTCTGTAAGCATTGATTTCGCATTTTGCATTGAATAGGGGAAGGCAGAGAGTTTTTCATCCCAACCTTTCACCTTTCCTCAGCTACTGAGCCCCTTCTTTAAATAGGGGGGAGGGGAGTTCTTGTCCCACTTCTTGGCCTACCTCTGAGCCGCTACCTCTTCTTCTTCTCCCTTTCCACCGAATGCGTCCGTGCGTCACTACGGTTCCTGAGTGAGGGAGGGTAATGCTAGGGAGAGAGAAACTCACTGATCCGCTCGTGAATCTGGAGTGTGATGTCGAGCTGGAGGTCATCCCACATAGATGAGATGGTGTGGGCCGCCTGTGCTGAGGAGGAGTTGCCACTGCCAAAGGAGGAGGAGCACTGGAGGGTGCCGAGCGTCGTCGGCCTTGCCATCGTTCGTTGCGGCCTTCCTTCGGCGGGAGGTGCCCCCCGTTCAGGCGCCGTTGTTGGGGTTGTGGTTGATGACGATGGCGTAGTCCCCGGATGCCCCAGCGGAGGTGCCGTTGTCAGGGTTGCGGTTGATGACGATGGCGTAGTCTCCGGATGCCCCGGCGGAGGGGTACCACAGTCACCGGCATGGTGCTCGACGTTGCAGATGACGGCGCCTTCGAGAATCCTGCGGAGCGGTGGGACGTCATCGATGGAGAGCGCGATGCGGTCACCGATGGAGAGCGTGGCGCGGCGGCCGCAGTAGACGAACTGGCCCATGTACATGCCAGGACGTTGCCGATGGAGAGTGTGGCACGACGGTCACGGTAGTACTTGTAGTAAATCTAGGCAGAGACTGTAATTGAATAAGTTTGTGGGGAAGCCCCCGAGTAGACAGTCTTTGTAATTTACGAGTACATTAGCCCTTTTCGTGATGAAATTACTTCATAAGTGGTGAATTTATGCAAAAAATGAATGAACAAATTTTCATCTTTTGTTACGGCAAATAGCTTTTCAGCTTCCCCTTTTTGTAGAAGAGGTTTTGGTGCCCTTCGATCCTTCCCATGGTTCAAGTTGTAAGAAACTAGGAGTGTGGGCAAATTAATTCTGATCACACAGGTGAGCAAAGAGGTCGTAGCCGCTGGGGCGTGGGTCTCCCGCAGTCCAACCAGTTGTACTCGGAATTTGTTCGTGAAATCTTAGTCCTTAGGACTTTGTTTATGAGAAGAACGAAAAACTTAGAGAATGTTTGCAAATATAACACAGGAAGTTTTTGCAAGATAAATGTACTTGTATCATTCGTATCAGCCCCTAAGTGAGGTCTGACCCCTCGCAATTTGCAGGGGTCGGATGTCACTAAAGATCGGGGTTTTGTAAAGACAAAAACTGATAAGGAAGAGTTTGCGTTTATTTGAGGGTAAAAATGACGTAGTTGTTCGATTTTCCAGGTGTTCGTGAAGACCTTGACGTCGATGGTTTTCAACTTGTAGGCACCTAGATGGAGTACTTCTGTGATGACATACGGCCCTTCCCAGGGTGGGGAGACCTTGTGGCGATCCTTGTTGCTCTGTACAAGGCGGAGAACAAGGTCCCCGATGTTGAAGGCTTGGTCCCGCACCCATTGGCTGTGGTACTGCCGTAGCGCCTGCTGGTACTTGGCCGAATGGAGGAGGGCGATGTTGCGGGCTTCATCTAGTTGGTCCATGGCATCTTGGTGGGATGCCTCGGCTCCCAGTTCATCGTATGCTCTGACGCTTGTTGCTCCGTAGTCAAGGTCCGTTGGGAGGACGGCCTCGGCATCGTAGACCATGAAGAAAGGCGTGTAGCCGGTGGCCCGGCTGGGAGTTGTTCTTAGGCTCCAGAGTACCGCGGGGAGCTCGGTGACCCAGCGTGCACCGAACTTGTTCAACCGGTTAAAGATCCTGGGCTTGAGGCCCTGTAGGAGCATGCCGTTTGCGCGCTCGACCTGCCCGTTTGTCCGGGGGTGCGCGACGGCCGCCCAATCGATCCAGATGTGTTGTTCATCGCAGAATCGAATGAATTTCCTATCGGTGAACTGCGTGCCATTGTCTGTGATGATGGAGTTTGGTACTCCAAAACGATGGATGATGTCGAGGAAGAATAGCACGGCCTGCTCGGATTTGATCGTGGAGATCGGCTGAGCTTCGATCCATTTCGTAAACTTGTCTATGGTGACAAGTAGGTGGGTGAAGCCCCCGGGTGCCTTTTTGAATGGCCCAACTAGGTCGAGCCCCTAGACCCTGAAGGGCCACATGATGGGAATCATCTGGAGTGCCTGGGCCGGGAGGTGAGTTTGCCGAGCGTAGTATTAACACCCTTCGCAGGTGCGTATGATTTGCTTGGCGTCGGCTACTACAGTGGGCCAGTAGAAGCCCTGTCGGAATGCATTTCCAACCAAGGTCCTCGGTGCAGCATGATGACCGCAGACCCCACCGTGGATGTCATTCAGCAGAAGTTTTCCCTGTTCGCTAGGGATACAGAGCTGTAGGATCCTGGTGTGGCTCCGTTTATAGAGTTCGTACAAGAACGAAGGACTTTGGCGTGATGTGCAAGCCGTTGAGCTTCCATCTTGTCCGTTGGTAGTGTGTCGTGGAGGAGGTAGTCGAGGTAAAGCGTTCTCCAGTCGTTCGGAAGGTCGGGCTCTACTACTGGATCCTCTTCAAGCTCCATGACCTCAGGGTTGGACGGAGCAGTCGGTGGGTCAGCCCTCGGGGGCGGATCAGATGGACCACCATCGGCCCGTTCTGACCCCGCATAGCGCACCAAGGGCTTGTGTTGATCACTGGCGAAGACTCCAGTCGGCACTGGCTCTCGGCCGAACGCTGCTTTCGTGAGTGCGTCGGCCGCCTCATTGAGGCGCCTTGGGATGTGATTGAGTTCAAGGCTATCGAATCTGTCCTCTAGCCATCGGACTTCATGGCAGTACACTGCCATCTTGGTGTCGTGGCAGCTCGACTCCTTCATGACTTGGTTGACGACCAGCTGGGAGTCACCCCTGATGTCAAGGCGTTGGATTCTCAACTCGATGGCGATTCGTAGGCCGTTGATGAGCACTTCGTATTCGGTGACATTATTTGATGAGGGGAAATGGAGCCGAACCATGTAAATCATGCAGACCCCGAGGGGTGATACGAAGACCAGCCCCGTGCCGGCCCCCCTTTTCATCAGCGACCCATCAAAGTACATCGTCGAGTACTCTTGATCGACAACCGCTGGTGGCATCTGGACCTCGGTCCATTCTGTGATGAAATCAGCCAACACCTAGGACTTGATTGCCGTTCGGGGCGCATACGCGATGCCTTGATCCATCAGCTCGAGTGCCCATTTTGCGGTTCTCCCCGTGGTGTCCTGGCTATGGACGACCTTGATGAGGGGGAACGACGTCACGACTGTCACGGCGTGTGACTCGAAGTAGTGGCGCAACTTCCTCTTGGTGATGAGTGCGGCGTATAGGAGTCGGACAGTACCTCACTGATGAAGTACACATGGTGCTATACCTTGAAGGCGTGCCCCTCTTCTTCCCGCTCTACTACCAGGGCGGCGCTGACCACTTGTGTGGTGGTCGCTATGTACAGTAGGAGGGATTCTCCGTCGCTTGGAGGGACCAGGACCGAGGGCTTTGTTAGTAGTAGCTTGACCATGTCGAGCGCCTCCTGGGCCTCGGTTGTCCACTCGAAGCGGTTGGCTTTCTTCAGGAATTGATAAAGGGGGAGTCCTCGTTCGCAGAGGCGCGAGATGAATTGGCTAAGGGCGGCGAGGCACCCTGTGATCCGTTGAACCCCCTTTATGTTCTGGATCGGGCCCATCTTCGTGATGGTTGAAATTTTCTCTGGGTTGGCTTTGTTGTCGCGCTCGGAGACGATGAAGCCGAGCAGCATGCCCCTCGGGACCCCGAAGACACATTTCTTGGGATTGAGTTTGATGCCATTTGCCTAGAGTTTAGCAAACATTTTTTCAAGATTGGTGACAAGGTGGTCAGCCCGTTTGGATTTAACTACGATGTCGTCGACATAGGCCTCAACGGTCTGCCCGATGAGGTCCCCGAAGCAGTTGAGCATACAGCGCTGGTAAGTTGCCCCGACGTTCTTCAGACCGAATGGCATTGAGTTGTAGCTGAATGATCCGAAGGGGGTGATAAAAGACGTCGCGAGCTGGTCGGACTCTCTCATCGCGATTTGGTGGTAGCCGGAGTACGCATCAAGGAAGCAGAGGGTTTCGCACCCTGAGGTAGAATCGACTATTTGGTCTATGCGTGGCAAAGGAAACGGGTCCTTTGGAAATGCCTTGTTGAGACCTGTGTAGTCGACACACATCCTCCATTTCCTGCTCTTCTTTCATACAAGAACGGGATTTGCTAACCACTCTGGGTGGTGTACTTCCCTGATGAATCCGGTGGCCAACAGTTTTGCTATTTCTTCACTGATGGCCCTGCACTTTTCCTCGTTGAAGCGGCACAGGCGTTGTTTCATTGGCTTGGAGCCTGGGTGAATTTTTAAAGTATGCACGGCGACCTCCCTTGGGATGCCCGGCATATCCGAGGGTTTCCACGCAAGGATGTCTTTGTTGTCGCGGAGAAAGCCGACGAGCGTGGTTTCCTATTCGGAGGAGAGCGCGGTGCCAATGCGTACCATTTTACCCTCGGAGTTGCTGGGATCTACGAGGACCTCCTTGGAGCCCTCTGCCGATTCGAACGACCCGGTTGATTTCTTTGCGTCGGGAGTTTTTTCGGCAGCCTCCTCCCTGAGGACGGCGAGTTCCCTGGAGGCGACGACCACGGTGGCGTGGCCGCAGCATTCGACTTCGCACTCGTAAGCGTGTTGGAAGGAGGTGCCGATGGTGATGACCCCGCGGGGGCCCAGCATATTTAGCTTGAGGTATGTATAGTTGGGGACGGCCATGAACTTCACGTAACATGGTCGTCCCAGGATGGCGTGGAAGGTTCCCAGGAATCCCACCACATCGAAGGTGAGGGTCTCAGTCCTGTAGTTGGACTGATCCCTGAAAGTGATGGGCAGATCGATCTGCCCCAGTGGCACGGCCTGTTTACCAGGCACGACGCCATGGAAAGGCACTCGGATTGGGCAGAGGTTCGACCGATCGACGCCCATCTCGTCGAGCGTCTTGGCGTACATGATGTTGAGGAAGCTGCCTCTGTCCATCAGTACTTTCGTGAGTCGCTTCGGGCCAACATCCTGGGTACCTTCCCGGGTGTGGGACGGCATCCGGATGGTTGGCCCGGTCGAAGGTTATGGCGGATTCAAACCACCGGAGGAAGGCAGGCATGGCCGGTCCGGCCGTATAGACCTCGTGGAGCGTGACCTTCTAGCGGCATTTGGAGTCGTAGGCCATTGATCCTCTAAAGATCATGAGGGTGTTGTTCGGCATTGGATAGGCGTCGTCCTTCTCCTTGGCGTCATCTGTGGTGGGGGCAGGTTCCTTCCCCTGCTCCCCTTTGTTGAGGCCTCCGGACAAGTATTTGCGTATGAGGCCACAATCCTTGTATAGATGCTTGGCCGGGAAAGCATGGTTTGGAGTGCCCTCGAGCATTTTTTTCAAAGTGGTTCGGAGTGCCCTCCACGGGCTTCTGGCTGCCCTTGCGGTTGGTAGCAGCCACGAGCGAGTCATCGCGCCGTTGCTTCTTGTTCTTCCTTTTGGCGGAACGGTTGGAGGCGCCTTCGCTGACGCCCTCATCCCGCCTTGCCTTGCCCTCGGAACGGTCGAAGATTGCTCCGACCGCCTCTTCTCCTGAGGCGTGGCTGGTGGTGATGTCCAGGAGTTCCTTGGTGGTCCATAGGCCCCTGCGTCCTAGTTTATGGACCAAAGACTCACAGCTAGTCCTGGATAGGAAGGCTCCTATCACGTCAGCATCAGCGACATTAGGGAGCTCATTGCACTACCGAGAGAAGCGCCGGATGTACCCGCGGAGGGTTTCATCGGCCTTCTGGCGGCAATTCTTGAGGTCCCATGGGTTCCCAAGGCGCTTGTACATGCCCTGGAAGTTTTCCACAAAGATTTCCCTTAGATCCGCCCAACTCTGAATGGCGTTGGATGGTAGGTGCTCCAAGCATGCTCGCACCGAATCGGCCAAGAATAGTGGGAGATTGTGAATAATGAAATCATCATCATTCACGCCACCGGCTTGATAGGCAAGCCAATAGTCTTCGAGCCAAAGCCTGGGGTTTGTTTCTCCAAAATATTTAGGGATGTTGGTAGGCGGTCGGTACCTTGGTGGGAAAGCAGTGTTGAGGATGTGCCGGCCGAAGGCCTGAGGGCCTGGTAGGCCGGGGCTCGGGCTTCGATCCTCGCCACTATCGTAGTGTCTGCCGCACCGAGGGTGGTAGCCGTGTTTGGCTCCTTCTCTTGAGTCATTGTAGGCGCGTCTGCGGGCGTCGATGGTGCTGCGTGCGTCGTCGTTGTGGCCGAGACGTTGATGCACCGGAACAAGGGTGTGCTGCCTATCGCCTGGTGGTGTCTGGTGAACTGACACGTCCTTGGCGGGGAGCACCGAGGGCGTGCGCTGACTGGTGTCGAGCTCACGTCAACGAGACAACAAGCTTTCTGCCTGCTGCGCCGCCGCACGCTCGAGCAATGTGTGAATTTCTCGGTGGGCCCGGCGATCCTCGGACGTCGCGGCCTCTGGAAGGCCGTGAAGCAAGGCCGTCGCAGCGGCGATGCTCTCGCTTGCCCGAGCGAAGTGAGGGAGAGTCCTATCGTCGGTGAGGATCCTCTGATGTACATCACGGGCCGTGGTGCGTGCGTGCCCACCATCTCCATGACGCTTGATTTCCTCATCGATCTTCCGGTACTCTCGGACAAGCTGTTGTCCGGCGTCATCGATCTCCAGCTTCTGTGCTCTCAGCTTCTCTATCTTTACGTGAGATGGAGCCGCCGCCTCCCCTCCGGTCCTGGTGCCAGGGTTGCCTATCGGGGTAGCCTCCCCCTCGGAGACACTTTCAATGTGGTCCACAGAGGTTTCCACCATGAAGCATTCCTGGGAAGGGTGATGGCTCCCCCTACTGGAGTCAGAGCTAGAGGATGATCTTGGCTCCTCGGTGAGGAGTTTGTGGAGAGACTCTGTGTCATGTTCAATCGCCCCCATGAACTCGCTGTCCGCGGGTGGCTGAGCCATGCGTTGTGCCACAAGGCGGCCAACGGTCTCCGCGGCGTTGCCCGAGGCCGAACGGAAACGCTGTCGGGGCGCTCCGTGCGTGGCGTTCCAGAGGGAGGAACATTTCTCTAGAAGGCTGTGCCATGTTGTTGTTGTCAAAGAGGGTGAGGTGACGCTAGTCCTCCCTGGACTGCTGGAGTCCAAGGGAGACACCGAGCTGGTGCCCAAGCCCTTATCGTCGAGGCCGATGGAGGGGAGAGATTGGATGGTAGCATGAGCCCGCACCAACTTTCCTCCCACCGTGATGAAGAAACTTAGGTTCCTAAAGCGCACGTGTGCGCCTGGGACCCAGCTGATGTCGTGGTTAGCCATCCATGGCCTGGTTTGGAATGCACAAAGTCCCCTACCTGGCGTGCCAACTGTCGGTGTTTCGAACAAGCATCGGCTAGTAAATTTATAATTATGCGCGTTAGGCCCGGATGGTGCGCTAAAGGACACAAGGTTTATACTGGTTTGGGCTGAATGTCCCTACGTCTAGTCTATTGCTGCTCGTGTTATTAGCACCAAAAACGGTTCGTAGTAGGGGGTACAAACGGTCGAGAGAGGGACTGGTCCTAGGTCTCTGATGGAGGGGTCAAAAGGATGCCAAGAGCCTGGTGGTGGCTTGGCTGTGTATGTGATGTGTAACGGAACTCTCTATGAGCCCATCTGTATGTGAGTTGTCCGTCAAAAGTCGGTCCCCTCTAGTGGGGAGCCCTACCCTCCCTTTTATAGACCAAGGGGGGAGCAGGGGTTACAGATGACAAAAAGAGGAAAATACCTCGAGTATAGAAGGTCCTTCGAAGTATCCGGGTCTCCCTTTTTTCTCGCGCCTGCCCTACATAACATGGCAAACTGTGTTAGGAGTGGTGTGGTTGTTGATCTTCGTAGGCCATGTCCTGGCCTTATTTAGCAAGTGGGCGCGTCCCGTCCCACCCCCGCGGGCAGCTTGTTGGATAGGGTTGTCGATCTCCGACCCCGTGGGGAGCGGATGGCGCAGTGGCTGCTCGTTTGCCACTGTAGAGGATGAGTGTCCCTCCTTGGAACGTAGTGGTTGTCGTATGTCCGCGTCGGTTTCTTTGCCCGGACACTGAAAGCGGCGCCTACAACCCTGTAGGGCGAAGAGCACGCGCCTGCAACACTATTCAGGCTCTGCCACGCCTGGAAGGGTCTAAGCGCCCATCCCATCATGCCCTAAAGGTACTTTCCTGTAGGGGCACAGGACATGGTCCTCGATGCCGCGGTTGACCCGAACATCTTGTCTTACCCTGTGCCTATCATCATGAGGGAGCGGGGTGCGGTTGTCAGGTGAGGCGGGGTCAGACTTTGGTCATCGGGCGAGGCGAGGTCCGCCCTCCGACGTCGAGCAAGGTGGAGCCTAGCTTTTATCCATTGGGCGAGGCCGAGCCCGGCCCTCTGGGGGCGGGCGAGGCGGAGCCGAGCCCTCAGCCCTTGGGTGAGGCGGAGTCTATCCCTTAGCCCTCGGGCACGGCGAAGCCGAGCCCTCAGCCCTTGGGCGAGGCAGAGCTGTCCTCCAGCCGTCGGTTGAGGCGGAGCTAGCCCACAGGCATCGGGCGAGGTGGAACCAAACTCCCGTCGTTCGGGCAAGAAGCGCAGCAGTGCCCTTGTCCGTTCGGGAGTTTTTAACGTTCGATGGTTATTAGTTCCACCTCCTTGGGTACCCCGGTATTAGGTCCCCGACAAACGTCACCACACCACCGATGTGTGCCCTGGCCAAAATAGCGCAAGCACCGGATAGAGGGAGTCAAGAGGAGTTTAGGGTTACGAGCAATTGAACTGCCATCAACCCTACGGGCCTTACCCCCAAACCTACTGGCTTGGCAGCGCACTTGACCGGCGGTGAGCAAAATGCCAAATTGCCGGTCGGTAGTGCTTGGCTAGGCTTGAGGGGAAAGAGACGGCTAGCCGACTTCCTAAGCTACCCACTAGAGTGAGGAATTATGTGGCAAAGCCCGCTGACACTGGGAGGGAAGAAGGAGCGGTGGCCCTACGCATGGTGCGGTCATGGAGAGGGCACATGAGTGAGCCCAAGCAGGTTAAGGCGGGGCAGTTTCAATCGATGGCGGCAACACCAGCACGTGCGACCAGATGATGAGACATGGAGGCTTGGCGCGAAGCGCTTGGAATGTAGTGGTAGGACCCTAGAGGGGCTCACTGGCATCGGCTATTGGAGGCAAAGCGAGGCAGAGAGGCATCACCATTGCCACTGTGACCGGGGTTAGTCGACCCAGACGAGGCGGTAGTGGCACATGGCCGAAGGCTCAATGCAGTAGTTGAATCGGGGGGTGGGGCGAGTGCCACATTGGTCGAGCGATGATAGTCGCAGCCTTGGCTCAACCCTGCATGTGGCATGGTGGCCAACCACTTGAGCGTGGCGCGCTCACGAAGCAGCAGCGGAAGCTAGGCCGCGTCCGGCAATGACCGGCCAACACAGGTCCTGGGACACCACGTGGCACCGACTGGGCGCGTGAGCTATCCAGCGACAACAGCCTGGCCACAGCTTGAGCTCGGTGCCAGCAGCGCTCACGTGCGCACAGTGACCGTAGACTCAGGCCGAGTGACAGCAACCGATGACATGCACGTGTTTTAAAGTGAAGCAAAGGCTGCTGATCAACATGACCGGAGTTCAACCAATTCCACTAACCTAAAGCTGGTACTAACGCCCAACTGGCAAAGCAAACCTCATGTCTAGAGACCGACCAGAGAGGGAGATAGGGAGGTGCCAACATGAGTTCATCACACTAAACGCCGGTTTGCGAACCGAGCACCAAATCATGGTTCACAGCACGTTCTAAGGAGGTTTGGGGAAATTTAGAGCGGGCACCGTGACATCCAACGCAACTTTGACCTACACCATGCTCAAGTGCTTACTTAGAGGCAACCAGTACGAGAACATGAAGTTAGTGTTTAAACAATTTGGTTAGAATTTAAACGCCAAAATGGCATTGTCTACTACCCCCTTTCAGACTTTAGAGAAGATAGGGGTTCAATTTGAAATTAACAACCATGGACACTTTTTTTGTCACAATTTTTTAAAATGTCTAAACCATGTTAACTTCAACCAACAATTATTCTATGCGTGTTTTAAATTTTAAAACCCGATAAACTTGTTTGCTAATTTCTCTCGGGCCTCAATCTCGCTGCTAAGCAAGCTTGTAACACCAGTGGTGTTACACCTCAGTAGTTTAGCCTCTGTTGTTGATTCCATCCTTGATTTTGTTGAGGATGAAAGTAGTTGTTGTTGATGAAGTCTACATCCTCATGGATTTTAGGGCAACTATTCCCTAAATGCCCAGTGTTTCCACACTCTTCACATGTCATGTGGAAATCATGAATGTGCATGACTTCTTGCATCTTATTGGCTTGATCTTTGAGCTTCTTCATTAGCAAGTCCATCTTGGCAGACATCATGTCTACATCGTTGAGTTGATGCATACCTCCACTTCTCTTTTGGGTCTGAACTCGTTCTTCATTCCAACCTTGGTGGGAGGCCATCTTCTCCACATGAGCTGTTGCAGCTGGTATGGTGAGTGATAGGAATGCACCTCCAGCAGCAGCATCCATAGTCTTACGGGTACTATTGGTCAACCCGTGGTAGAAAGTCTGCATGAGCAGCCAATTCTCCATCCCATGATGAGGACATTCTGATATGTAATCTTGGAAGCGTTCCCACGATTTAGGGATAGATTCATCATGTTGTTGCTAAAAACTTGAGATTCTCCCATGTAGAGCATTGGTCTTACCTGTGGAAAAGAACTTTGCTAGGAAGGCAGTGGAGCAGTTATCCCATGTAGTGTTTCTATCTTTGTTGGCGTAGAACCATTGCTTTGCCTTCCCTAAAAGTGAGAATGGAAAGAGGCGAAGTAGTATGGCGTCTTTGGTAACTCCTTTGATGGTGAAAGTGCGACAGATCTTCAGGAAGTGTTGGAGATGTGCACTCGCATCTTCATGTGCCTTTCCACAAAACTGGCTTGCTTGCACCATGTTGATGAGAGCTGGCTTGAGCTCAAATCCATTGTCTCCAACATTGACTATTGGTCTAGTACGGATGTTGGCTATAGTTGGAGCAGAGAATTCACAGAGACTCTTGTCAGCCATGGCTTCAAATTCTAGTGTTAAGCTTTGCCTTATCTAGTTGTCTTCCGACTCTAAAGCTAAAACTTTCTTGAGTTTAGCCTTAGTTCTCTTAAGTAATGCTTCTGGATCATCAACGTAGTTTGTTGAAAGGTCAAAACCGGTCATACATTACCCTGCATAAGATACACAAGTAGACAACACAAGGGTAAGCCTGTTTGAGCAGAGGTTAATGGTTATCTCGATCACATCAATAAATATAAGTTTATTAATACTTTCTTTGCCTAGCTACCTTCCTCGGCAACGGCGCCAAAAATGCTTGTTGGTATTTATTAACTTGTCACTTGTTTTAGTAGTCACCTAATGTACGTCTACATCTTTTAATATTACGTTACTAGGTTGTCATCCCAAGTGATGATGCCAGAGATACTTGTTGGTACTACCTAGTATTACTACTAGAGTAGTTCTATATTATTTTATGTGACTAGGAAGAATTTATATATATATATATGAATGAAAGAAATCTGTAAACGCACAGATAATATACCATTGTAGCACTTCACCCGAGAGTATTCCAGGTATCGTTATTTATATTTTTACCATAGGGAAGGTCTGGCATGGACATGTATTGATAACTTATACTATTGATGGAAAAGTAAACCATAACCAATATTCTACTCACAACAGGGGTAAGTCATAAGATAAGATGTGTATATAATAAGTGTTGATTAATGATAATGATAAATCACTCAGAGTGCTCCTTTCTATGGCATTAGCATGATTAATTAGAATATTAGAGGAATAATTCCTCAGTCATTCTTAATTACAAGTCAAAGCATACATTGATTAGTGCAATTACACTTAATAATCATGGCTAAGATCAACTTCATATCTACACATAAGGGATATTACTAAGGAAGATTAAGAACAGAACTTGTCTTCCTTCGTAACTAGATCCTACTTGTATACCTATATTCGGGGAGTGGACTACAAAGGACTCAATAGGAGTGTCACATCCATGATCTACCACATGCCCCAGAATATAGGGTATATCCGCAGGTAAACAACGTATAAGAACAACTCTTACACAATGTCGACCACCCACCCATGGTACCTTGGAGTGAGCGCTATACAAACTTATGTGTAAATATAATGATAATCTAGCTATACTAAGTATATAACCAAAGTAGGAACATGAACGATATGATTATTAATGTCATAACAATTGTAGCAAACATATAAAAGTAATGAGAGATACAAAAGAGAGGGGGTATAAAGATTATATCAAACCACGCTCTTGACATGATCAGGAATCCAAGTGAAGCCTGCTTACCTCCCTCTAGACCTAGCCTAACTAGCTATGCCCTAGAAATGATGGAGCTATAAGGATGATTAAGGTTTTTGCCTTCTCAAATGACTTTTGCCTCAGGGGGTGTAGGGGCTGGTATATATAGGCCGGAGCATCAATCCTGGGCCCTCAGATCAAATTGACTTGAATAAATGGCATAGATGCAATCTAGAAGGCGGTGGAGAACCGACATAACAATGGGGGGCTGACATGTGGGCCCTAGCGGCTGGCCAGCCTCTGGCCCCACCTGGCGGTGCCTCGCCCTCCGCTTCGGTGGGGTGTCCTCTCGAGCCTTCTAGAACCGTCTAGGGTTGTTTTCGCTGTGGATAAGCACGATTAAGTCTGACATGTAGGTCCACCTTGATGCTTTTCTGGATAAACCCTACAGCAAATACAGATTCACCAAAACTCATAGAATTTGTTAGTTTAAACCCCAAGATCTTTGTTAGTGATCATATTTTTGCCCTTATACATGTTATATTGACGGTTTATAATGGTTGTTAACTAGCATCAACAAACTCCCCCAAGCATAACCTTTGCTAGTCCCTGAGCAAAGTTAAACTCGGTAAATGGGTCAGGAGTTGCATCAACGCTTTCACTCCTCTAAAGTACACATGCGTTCAAACAAAAATTCTCCTCCAGATTACAATAAACCGATCTGACTTTCAAACTTACCCATATTACCTTCAACCATGGGGCTTCTTAGCCTTCACTTGGGTCTTGAGCAATTGAAAAATAGAATGATGAAGTCAAGCACTATGTCTTAAGTTCTTTTCTCAACCATTATTCTAGAGTTTTTATAGATTTTCAAAATAAAACTCAGAGCTTCCATTGTATGACACTCTCAAGTCTCTCAATATATGTGGTATTTATGGATCCTGCCAAGATAATAGTGATGTTATGCCTTTCTCTTCCTACAACTAAGGTTTATGTGGAGCTCATAGGAGTGGAGATAGCATGAAAAAGCATACTTGCAATACATTTATTGTAAAGTCAAACCTCGGATCCAAAGAGAGTTGAGTCATACAATCAAATCAAGATGTGCATATGTATGGATGTATATGGTAGATATATATATGGTGGCTAACCTAATTCTACTATGCTCCTTAAAAACATATCTCTCTTTTGAAACTTGGAAACAGCTTTGCAAGAGAACATGGGCTATCTTATTCATCTTTTTCTTTTGAGGCGGGCATATGAGTACCCATTGTTTTCAATATCTCAGACACTTGTCCATTTTTTCATGAATAACTTTTGCATAGTCACATGCTTCTTTTCTGCACAAAACTTTTGAGAGATAGCAACAATAACTTAGAGCATTTATTTGGTGGATATCCTAACAAGCATATTTTTAGTGTTTACTTTTAGTGTAGGAGTAAAATATTTTTGGGAGGATCTAGATAGAATGGCATATTTTTGCACCTATCCCCAGTGTAGGAGTAGTGCTTATGTGGGTGGTGTGTACGTGATCTTGATTTTAAGAGCATGACAAACCTCTCATAAGAGTCAACAAAGCTTGACTAAACTCAATGCAAAACAAGCAGCATATATGAGTGGAAATTTTCCTGTTCTAAATATCATATATGGCTCTGGTAGGAATTTAAGCTTTGTCATACAGGAGCTCATCATAAAGTATTTTTATGTTTTTCAAAAGACAAATCTTTAGAACTTTAGTATCACTTGGAACAAGATAAACAATAGTTCAGACCTTCTCATATCATATCCGTCAATTACCTAGACTTAGATCAAGCATATGCTACCCACGAGTTTCAAGTTCAGAGTAAATCCTTATACCAAAGTAGTCTTATCCAAAACTCGGAAGAATTCAAGGCTGAAAACTAGAAACTTGAAAGGAATTACAACAGAGCAACTATTCATCATTTCCATTGCAAGAGATTATCCTCAGAGTGCATTTAATTAGCTCTTAAGAATCTAGACACACCTTTTATTTTGTTTTCATCATTTTTTACCTTACTAATATATATATATATATAAGACAGAGATAAATTGTAGCAAACATATAAAAGTAATGAGAGATACAAAAGAGAGGGGGTACAAAGATTATACCAAACCACGCTCTTGACACGATCAGGACTCTAAGTGAAGCCTGCTTGCCTCCCTCTAGACCTAGCCTAACTAGCTATGCCCTAGAATTGATGGAGCTCTGAGGACGATTAAGGTTTCTGGCTTCTCAAATGACTTTTGCCTCAAGGGGGTGGCAGGGGCTGGTATATATAGGCCAGAGCGTCAATCCTGAGCCCTCAGATCAAACCGAATTGAATAAACAGCGTAGATACAATCCAGGAGGAGGTGGAGAACCGACATAACAATGGGGGTCTAACATGTGGGCCCTAGGGGCCGGCTAGCCTACAGGTGGGGCCGGCTGGCCCCACCTGGCGGCACCTCACCCTCCGCTTCTGTGTGGTGTCCTCTCGAGTCTTCTAGAACCTTTGTTGGAATTTGTTTGTTTAAATCTATAGACCTTTGTTGGTGATCATATTTATGCCCTTATACATGTTATATTGACGGTTTATAATGGTTGTTAACTAGCATCAACACCTACCCATTATGATCTATGGTGGATTCTTTTCTGGGTGGTTCCGTCAGCCTGCTCTTGGCACCGTCGTTGTCTGATGGGGGCGCCTCGATCAAAGTTCATCCTAGATTGGAGGAGCTCTACCAGAGCCTTGACTGACACTATATCGTAGACCTAGATTGGGAGCATTGGTGGCTCTACGTCCCCAACAATGTGTGGCAGCCGCTGTTGACTTTTTCTCACGACCGGCTGCGTCCTGACACGCTAGAATCGTGGTCGAGGACACCAACCCTGTCGGAACTGCAGCATTTGCGCTTATTACTTGACGTGATTGAGGAACTGAAGGACCAAGGACTGACGGCACCGAGGGTGATCCATACCTTCTTCAGCCGTTAGGTACTCCCCTTGAAGATGAGGGGCCACCCCCAGTGGGAGTTCCAGGGTGTGAGGGACGTTACAATCGAGTCGAGCGTCCCCATCCACATGAAGGAGGTAGATGATCTGATGATGATAGCTATTGGAGTGTCCACGCCGGATCATGGCGATGGGGAGGCCCTAGATGCCTTCCACGCCGACAATCCTCCTCCAATAGATGGACCTCTTGTCAGTGTGGTCTCTCACCCACCACCAGTTCCCCCTTCAAAGGTGGATCATCACCGTACACTGTTCATGTTGTTTATCTTCATTTAACTAAATATGTGAGCAATGCTCACACTAGCTAGTATGTGTTCATGCTGTTTAATTTAACTAGTATTTGGAATTTGCCTACTTTCTCAACAGGTGAACATCGGCGTGATGGCGTCCTGAGCCTCGTTGGCCTTGGAGCCCGGTTCTTTGTCCGTGGTCACGCTCAAAAAGCATCCCCGCGAGGCATCCCCTGATGGGGGCAGGCACCTGCGATTCTATGCCATGTTGCGCTGGTCAGTTTGGTAAGTCGTTTGCATTCTCAATCCGATCGCTCTCCCCCTTCGCCTATATGGCCTTGAACTTGTCTTGCATTGTGCAGCGCTTTCTCCATGACAGCGCCATCCCTGGTCATGGGGCTTCCACCCGATGTTGCCAGAGAGTTGTCCCATCGCCGCATGATGGTGCCATCCCCCATTGTGGAACTAAGGACGCGGGTCCATACCCTGTAGCTATGCGCGCAAGCTGCCTATGATGCGGCCTTCCACGTGGAAATAGCAGACAATTCGGTCACCGTAGAGGAGCGCCTCTGAGCTTTGCCGGCCCGCCTTCGAGCCGTGGTGACCGAAGCCATTCATCATGGGGCTGCCATGGCGCTGGCTGCTACCCAGCTTTAGATTGGCATAGCGGTGAACGTCTGGGTGGCGGAGCAGAGTTTTCTGCTAGGTTCGACGGATGATGACATCACTGATCTGATCGAGAGTTTTGAGCCAGCCGCCAATGCCATCTTACCGAAGGTGGACATGGAGCTAATCGTACATACCAACCTCGACCCTTGATCTGTGGGACATATCAGTAGTATTAGTAGTCATGAATAGGTTTGATCTGTGGGACGCCCTTACAAATATGTGAAGTCTTATTTGTATGTCGGTGTTAACTTTTGTTGAACTTTGTATTAGGTGGGTTAAACTCTATTGAACGTGGTGTAGCTTAGGTCCTTTGGTTATTTTGTAGCTGGTTTCTAGCCCCTGTTGGTTGCCTTTTGCTACAGATTTCTTTCTAGTTGTCTTTGATCTGATCTATAATATGCTAAATATTCATGAGGGCCTTAGATCATTGTTAAAGCCAACTCGTGTCTTCGATAAATTTTGTTGACCTTGAAAGAACCATGCAGCGAGGAGTTCATCTGAACAAGTCTCACCTCAATGTAATGTAGAATGAAGGAGCCATAGCTGTTGACTTTTACTACGAACGCAAGAAAGTCCGCCCGTTGAGTATTTGATCTCGTAGGACAGAATAAAGTGTCGTATGTAGTAGCAACCAGTCTGCCCCTCGACTACCATGACTGCTTGGATTGGAGTGAAATAGGTATAAAAAAGACCTAGCACAACTGCACCAGGCATTCAGGTGTCAAGCATGTCATGGTAGTCAAAAGCTCTTTCTCCAGATTCACTTCTTGTGTCCAGCTTTTCTACCACATTCAATTCACTCTCGTCAGCCTTGCAAGGTCTATATGAATGGAGCATGCCCCCTTCCCTCATCCCATAGCATTTACATCAATCGCCCACCTTCTGGCTCCCCGCTCACCCATTTGCATTTTTCCAACCGCGTTCGATGCTGGTTTGAGGATCTGAATAAAGGTAATGTGCTTCATATCAAACCGTACTATTTGTTTGAACTTATTATTGCGTTCCATGCTGGTTTGAGGAACTCGATTGATATTTATTCTAACCAAAATCATGCTTATAGATGACAACTAGTTACCATACCATGGATGTTTACTCTACAACAAAAGATCACAACTTTTCCCCGGACTGCGTCCCTCTATGATATTAGATGAAATGACGTTTACATGTTTCTTGTAAACCGTATGTTCGTCTGATAGTCCGAGAAGCGTAAATTTGAATGGGCTGGACATGTAACTCTTGTACTCAGCAATGAGTAAAACTTTTGCCTGATCGGCTGTGCTACAAACATCAGCTGCACCGTCTGTGGCTTAATGCATGAAGTAGTAACGTAGGAGTAGTTGGATTCTTGAAGCAGCAGCTTCAAACGTAGCCGAGGGAGTGCAGACGATCAGAACCTATAAAACCATGTAGTAGCCATCTCTAGCTAGCTGCTACCCCTTGGCTACTGCAAGCATGCGACTGCTTGGATTGGACTGCACTGTACTTCACCGGATGATAGAAGGTCTGACTATCTAAAATATTCACTACTCGGATACTAGTAATGCTGAACATGGTGCGCTCGTGTCAGAAACCTGTTCTAGCCCTAGTTTCCCTGTGTGTACAAAGCCTGGCCGCACTCCCATTGTTCTTTTTATGGTCACCTCACTCCCATTGTTTCACTCCCCCTTGCATTGCGTGAAAGCCTTCGCCTCGCACTACCTCGCAAAGTCCCCACCTCCGCCTCTCCATCGGTTCCCATGAAGGCTGTCCCGATGAAGCGCTCCAGGTCCCCCATGAGGAACTGTGGCTGGGCTCTGGTCCACGCTTCCTCCAATGCACTTGCGCACCCCGCTTCGATGCCTGCTCATACCCTTCTTGACTGCTGGTACCCATCGCGCTCCCGCACGCCGTTGGTTCCCTCACCACCGCCGCTCCTAGTGCGATCCACTTCGCCATTGTCACAGGCCCCGTCATGGTCCCGCATGCTGTCTCCTAGGCTGGTATTGGTCTCCCTGTCACCCACAACGATGACATTGATGCCACCAGCACTAGTGGTTCGCTCGCCACTGCCGCTCCCGGTGCGGTCCACCTCGCCGTCTCGATGGCACCGTCGTGGTCCAGCTCGCCGTCACCGGATCGGCTCCTGGCGCCCCATGGCGGGAGTGGGTGAAGTGATCCTCCGGTTTCACGTGGCGGAGAGGTTTGCTGGTTTCAACCCAGGCAGGTTTACCTTGTAGGCGTTGGATTTTGATCGTACCTATTGGTACCCTTGTTTCATGACTTGCTTAGAGCTGTGCGGTGGCACCGCTCATTGAATTAATTAGTAGTATCAAGTCATGTAAACATTTGTAGTTAGGAGGAGTATGTTGCCTGGTGCTCATTACTACTACGAAGTCATGTTAATCATCTATAGTTAGAACTAGTATGTTTATGTAGTAGTTGTATGACTTTGAGTAGTGTGGCACATTTCTCCTCTTATTATGGTCGATGAAGGCATGGTTATGTAGTCTGAACCCGTATCATTATTGTACTCCACACACACACACACACACACACACACATATATATATATATATGAAGTCTGGTTTGATGTTATGTTATCTTTCTAGTAGCACTGCTTTCCTCTTATTATGCATGTAGCCACGCCTAGCTCTGCAAAACCAACCGAGGAATAGGTGCCTAATGTTTTATGCCACCAAAGCACAGTCCGGCCATGTTGTATTAGATGAGGCCAGACCATATTGTCTGACCAGCTCTTTTATCTTGGACATGCAAAATGAACAACCAAAGGACAATCCACCCCCTTGTTTTGCCACAGGCTGGACATGCAAAAAATGGTGCAGAAGCAGAAGGACAACAAGATGAGTTAGGCGATGGTGTGAATTTATTTAATTGTGGTATGTATCTTGATGTCGATAATGCTGATGTATCTCAATCTATAATTGGCAGTATGCTTGTTTATTCAGTGTTTGTTCAGTGTTTATATTAGTTTGTTCATTTCGTCGCAATGATGTTCACTGTTCAAAGAAAGCCATTACCTGTGTGCCCTCATCAAAAGCACATTCCAAAATACATGAAAAGCACTAAAAAATAGTTAAAACCGCCATTAGATTGATTACTAATTCCTAATATTTATCGGGGTACATGAGGCCATTCGAAATAGACCAAAAGTGCACTACAACGCACCCGCCATTGTACTACTACTAGTTAGTACGAGAACTACTGCTATTGTACTAATTAACTACACCTACTAATCAACACCATTGCCCCTGCCGTCGCCGTTCTCGCCGCCCTCCTCGTTGTCCTACTCCGATGAGGAGTCATCCTTGTCCTCCATGATCGTGTTGGGGGATGGAGGGTTGGGCCTGCGCTTCTTGTTGGGCGGCATGGGGCCAAACCCTGGTGGAATGGTCTCGGTGATGTTGTCCGCTTCCTATACCGGCGCCTCCTCCTCCTCTGCTTCCTATGGCGCCCCCCGTCGACATCGGTGGGCTCCCCGTCGTCTTCGGTGGGCTCCTCCTCGTGCTCGGGGCTCGGTGTCAGTTGATTCACCTCCTCGCCATCCTTGTCTTTGTAGTCGGTGGAATACTTGTCGGATGACCAGTGCCCCATTGCTCGCTCTATGCACCGCCGGTGAGTAGGGATCGGCTGGTGAGTGGGGGTTGGAGGAGGTGATGTAATGTGTACTGGTACATATGTATGAGAGAATACCCCAGTTGGTGGTGCACTCTACAGCTTACTAGTCATTTTAAAGAGGAGAGCCTAACGGTTGCTGTGGGGGATATAACCCCAGGTACCAATGGCAGTAGACATGGGCCGCACCACCAGGGTAGGTCTAGCATATAAGGAGAAGGCGTGTGATGCAAGACACTGACCGACATGCATCACATAGTTTCAGGAAAGAATCTTGAAGATAGAGAAGGATCTATTCGGATATGATAGATATTGTATTCCTTGTAAATACTTACCATATAGCCGAATAGATCTAGATCTAACCGACTTGTAACCCTGCTCCCTAGACTATATAAGGCGGGTAGCGACCCCCCTCGAAATCATATCATATTCAATACAATCCAACAAAGACACAAGACGTAGGGTATTATGTCGATCAGACAGCCCAAACCAGTCTAAATTGCTGTCTTTGCACCTTGTGTCATCATCCGGATCCTATTACGCGTACCTCCATCGATCATCTACTATCATGGGTATACCCCTCGGTAGACTACCGACCAGATTTCATCGACAGTGGTGCACCAGGTAGGGGGTGTGCATGCTGATTCTAGGGCCGACCAGATGGTCACTTTCCTAAGCTCCATGGCCTTTCCCGAGCTGGGCCAGATCTTCACGATCGGATCCATGACTTGGGTCATCAGCCCCGACGGCATCATGGAAATCATGGAGGCGGTGCGGGATCACCCTGCGTCGATCGTGCCAACATCTATAATGACATCTCAGATCCTGATGTCTCGCCGCTGGGTTAGGAGATCCATCAACACTGACAATCTGATCAAAGCTATCGATCGGGTCATGGATCGCTTAGTGGAATGTCATCTCCTCATGGATTTAGTCTTAGATTGATCTAGAGTGAGCGACAAACCTCCTACACTCCAAGGTCACCATGCCACTAATGCTGAGCACCCCTCTCATGCTCGTCGTCCAAGGTGGCAAGATGAAGATTTGGTGATCACGGCAACTCTAGATGGGCGTACCGTTCAACGCCTACCACTCCCCGCCCCAATGGAGAGCATGCCGAGGACCTATCCTTCTGAGCTAGTGGGTGCAGATCTGATCTGTCAGGATGTCGTGCACCATCTTTTCGCCGACCATGACAAGCGCAGCCACATCAATGACCTCTGTTAGATCGACTTCCTTGAGGCCGACCAGCCTATGCCAATGATAAACATGGTGCAAATCTGAATAGATCTTTTGGGTGACACACTCCATACAATCCTAGAGGAAAGCCTTGAGCCATACTTCGAGGGCTCTATCAGCACCTGCCCACCTTTCCCTCTAGGCTTTGGGAGAGAGCTCTTCATGGTTAGCCAATATAGCATTGCTATCAATGGAGAGACCAGTGTCCAGCACCATGAATGTGAAACCAGTAACGTCGATCACCAATGGCATCACAATGAAGAAGCAAAAGATGCCGTCCAAGCTACCGGAGGTGACCCACCGCCTCTCGCTCGTAATCTCCAATAGGAGTT
Source organism: Miscanthus lutarioriparius (assembly GCA_904845875.1). Taxonomy (NCBI): domain Eukaryota; kingdom Viridiplantae; phylum Streptophyta; class Magnoliopsida; order Poales; family Poaceae; genus Miscanthus; species Miscanthus lutarioriparius. Next base: position 52,462,763 of record CAJGYO010000003.1, on the reverse strand, counting down.
CCTCATGGTGGACAACCCGCAAGTGGAGCAAATGCCGAGCGCCAATCTGGTTGTGGCCACCCATGAGTTGGCTCGACTCCCGCCAACGTCGGAGGTACTCAAGATTCAAGCGCTGCTTAAAGCAGCTCAAGTCCAAGTCAATGACATCTGGAACCTATCTTCGTCTTATTCGACAGTGATCGCACGCAATCGTAACCCCCGTAGTTTTTGCCGTGATGGGGGGAGTCATTACCATAGCGGCCAAATCGTCCAAGGTGGGTCCAGGGGCAATGTCGCCATCAATCCTGGATCACAAGGACTACGAAATCAGCATGGCCAACCAGCTCATAACGCCAACTAGGAGGTTAATCAACCCCTACGCGGTGACACCCGTGATCGCATCAACGCCAATCTCGATGTCCACAATCGCATCAAGAATAGTAATGCCCAACGACATCAGGCAGAACTCCAACGCCGACAGGAGTACAACGAACAACACGGTGACCCCGTCGGCCTCCAACCACTCCCTGCTATCGAGCCAATGGGACCTCGCCCCTTCACAGCAAGGCTGCAAGCTGTACAGTGGCCTACAGGTTTCAAGATCTTTGGGGTCGATCCCTACGATGGCAAGGCTAATCCCGAGCAGTGGATGCAGCTCTACAAGATCGTCGTACGTGCCGCCGGCGGAAACAATGATGTAATGGCAAATTATTTGCCTATCATGCTCACCCAATCTGCCAACAATTGGCTTATGGGCTTAAGGGAGGACTCCATTGAATCTTGGGATAATCTCAAGAAAATCTATGTTGAGAATTACATGGCAACATGCCAGCAGCCTGGTACGAAATATGATCTAGAGAAACTCCATCAGACCTCTGGGGAACCTCTATGAAGCTACATCAGGCATTTCTCTGAAATAAGGAACACCATCCCCAACATCAGGGACACCGAGGCCATCTCCGCTTTCCCTAGAGGACTCCATCACCATCAGGAGCTGCGCTCCAAACTTTACCGTAAGAGGCGCCAGACCATCGGTGAACTCCTCAAGGTTGCAAACTCATACACAGATTCTAAAGAAGCTGATCGACAGTTCAAGGACGACGTTGCTCATGCTTCCCACTCGGATCGCCACCCACGTCGTGATGATGATTGCTATGAAGAACAGCGTTATGAAGATCGCGACAGCCGTTATGACGATCATGAATGCTGGCATAATGATCGGCCAGAGGGATCGAGGACTGCACAGCCACATCACCGCCGATTGGAAAACTTCATCAACAACATAAAGTAGCCACGCGCTAAGCGCAATTTTAATGCTACCTATGAAAAGCTCCTTAACGGTCCATGCCCAATTCACAAGAACAGCAAGCACACCATGTGGCAATTCTATGGCATGGCCAAAGCTTTCCGCGATGAACAACAGAAATGGCAAACACGCAAGGACGACGAATCTGATGATGGCATGGAGGAGGAGCGTCCTAAGGATGCACTACTTGCTTTCCAATATGCCAACAAGACGGTCACCACAATCTTTGGAGGATACGCCACCTCCGAGAGCAAATGCCAACAGAAGCTCATAGCTCGATAGGTCATGTCGATCACCAAGTACGACACGGTCGCCGATCCCAAATATCTGGACTGGTCGAAGCGTCCTATCACATTCAGTAGGGCCAACCAGTGGGCAGATATCCCATACCCTGGGCGTTTCCCACCTATCACATTTAGTAGGGCTGACCAGTGGCCAGATATCCCATACCCTGGGCGTTTCCCACTCGTGTTGGATCCAACCATCCGTAATGTCCTCATTGATGGCGGGAGTGCCCTCAACGTCCTCTTTGCTGGAGCCCTAACTGAGTTAGGACTCACAAAGGACGATCTCGTTCCTATTGATTCTCCATTCTAGGGTATTATACTTGGCAGAGCGTCCCAACCTTTGGGGTAGATCACCTTGCCAGTCTAGTTTGGCAGTACTGACCACTTCCGTACTGAGTACGTGAATTTCTTTGTGGCAGACTTTGACACCGCCTACCACACCATCCTTGGCCGACTAGCTCTCACCAAGTTCATGGTCGTGCCCCATTATGTCTATCTGGTGTTGAAGATTCCAACAGAGTAGGGCGTCCTCACCCCGTGCGCCAACGTCTCCACCGCCTACGAATGTGAAAGAGAAGGACTAGCCATCGCCAAAGCGATGGACCTCTCGGCCAGAATGGAGGCTTGCATCGCTGACTCCAAGAAGATCCATACATATAAAAGCTATGGCCCGACCAGTGTCATATAGGCTCTGCGATCAAGACGGCGTCGACACCCCTAATTCATGGCACATTGAACACCTTAGGCGTTTCTATCCTTGAGACGTTCTACTAAAGGTATGTACCTTTTTATGTATATATGCATTTCAACAATAATTATATCTGTAACGTTTTCTCCACTTGTTTTCCACAATTTTTCTCAAGTTACTTATTTCTCCATACTAAACATCTTTAAGATGTCATATACTACAACCATTCGATTCACCGACCAGCCGCATTATCCATAAGCAGTCCTGTTCTCAAATTAGCACCTACATGTGCATGGGCAGTAGCACTCTGCATCATGGCGATCGGCAGTAGCTCCTCGGCGATGCCTATATTCCTAAGCGTGCACAGGAGCTAAACTCTTAATGCTATGAGGTGTGGGATAGCCAGGGCCGATAGCAAGATAAAGGAATAACAATGCATCATTAATATTAAATATTAACACCTTATATATGTTAAACATAATGTTTCATATATAGCTGTTCGGCATAACATAGGCAAATCTATTACATGTCATCATGGTTGATGATCAGCATCGCCGAACAGATCCAAGTCGTCTGCCAGCTTGATTGCCAAATCAGCCACCTCCTCCTCCAGCACGGTGATTTGCTCATCGCTCAGATTTCGAGCAAAGCCACCATCGATTCGTTCAAGCTTCACCGAGGGGTAGACCGATCGAACAACCACTAGTGCATGGCCCGCGGCAGAACATGTGATGCCACAAGCATAATACTTGAAGTTCTCCAGCGCTGACTTGCACCTCTCCACAATGACATCCAACAACGATGACCTATCGGGCTTCGGCAACTGTGGGTCGATAAGGTCTAGCATGGGTTTTATCCCGTCGGTCATGGCCTTCACCTTACTTCTACTGGCCTCCAGCCAGAGCTCAAAGTCATGGAACTGCGCTTGACTATTGGTTTGGATCACTGCAGACAAGAGGGGCAATCGTCTTAAACAAGTTTCTCATAACAAGATGGGTATTGACATAAGGGGTAACTTACGTTTTAGTTCTTTGGTGAGTCATTTTTCCACCGTCTAAGCTTCTTCTCTTTGTTTCAACACTAGCACTGTGGCTTCCCACGCTAGCAGAGCTTGGGTCTCCGCCTCCGCCTTAGCATAACGCGCCAAGCATGTTTCGGTTTCTGCCTCCACCTTGGCAGTACGTGCCAAACCCACTTCGGCCTTTGCCTGGCTCAAAGCTTCAACGAGCTCTACACCAATAAAAGATTTTGGTTAGCATGGGCAAACTAAAGATATGAAAGCAATACATCGAAGGGCCTAAGGCCTTACTTTTTTCTCGACTTATGCCATCACCTAGCTGATTTTTCAGCTCCCAGTTCTTCGCTTCAAGTTGCATCTTTTCTGCTTGCAGCTTATCCTGGTCAATGTGTGCTCCAGCCAGCATCTTCTCTAGAGTCTTCACAGACTCACATAACCTCTGGTTTTTGGCAACCGATGGAGCCGCCCATTCTAGCTGGCGTCTGTGGCTCTCAGAGATCTTCATTACCTCCTACGGTGACCAGCAGTTAACAGGCATAATATGCAATCTCAATTGGTTGCGTAGACTGACTTACTTCAATTTGGCTAGACACCGACACTAGTCCAGCCCTGAGCATCTTCACCTGCTTGCTCACCTCCTCAAAAGCTGAGGAAGAGGATTCTGGGTATTTGGTGCTTCACGCTCAATTTCTTCAATCACCTCGGGGGACTCCCTCACCTTCCTCGGTGCTCGACAAGCTCGTGCTTGGAGGGAGGGGATAAGTTCCATCCCTGGCATCTAAGCCTGGGGACTATCCCATGGCTCTGGGTGACTACTCGGCTCGGCAGCAACATCTTCGATCATTCGCTCTGGGTGCTCGGGGACTTCATCTTGGGTACCAACCTGGTCTATAGGTGCCTCTCATGTTTCTTCTGGCTGTCCCACCTCAGCACCCGGTGCAGTGGTTATTATGGCATGTGGCTCGGTCGCCCGCCGAGCAGCGCTGACATCGACTGAGTGAAGCTCCTTGATCGATGTTTCCCTACAACATGATGTCTTATCATCGATACTTCCACACCGGTTTTGCTTGGACTAAGTCTAGAGCAAAAACACTTACTTGTTGGACCGCCTACGTGCATCTCTAAATGGTCAGGGCTTTTTGGAGCTCCATTGACCGCCAGTCACCGGGACAAATCTTAAGAACACCGAAGGCGGCTGGTTTGCCTCCGGTGCTTCTGTCCTCGCCATGGTGGCCCTCTCGGCCGAAGCCTCTCGTCTAGGCTCGGGGACTTTGCCCTGAGTAGATCTCTAGCTAGTGGTGCCTTGTGCTAGCCAGTCGAAGGCTCTAGCAGTCGGTGCCGGAGCGGCCATCCACGCAGCTCGCCACTGTAACGTCTCGCTTGCGTCTTCATCATCGTCCGACTAGTCCACGATGACTTGTCAGCTAGCCAGAGGCTCTCTTATCCAGATTCCACCCTTGGGTGCAAGCGAATTGTTCGATTTCTACTTCTTCTTCGCCGGCTCTTCTAGGGCTGGCTCTTTCCCGTGCGGTGGATGCCGACACTTGGGAGGTTTCTCCACCACGTCCTCAGATGAGGATGAGGAACTACTCTCTGATGGTGGAATGGCAGGAGCCTAGGTCGGATGGGCATCTATGCCCTTTGGCCAGCTGCCATCTGGCATGTCGGAGACATACACAGCATGATCTTACCCACAAGTTTTCAAGAAGACATTTTAACATCATCAAGATTTGACATTATAAGGACTTCAAATGGTACACTCTTACCCGTGGTGGTGGATTCATGATGTATGCCCTCTGCTGCCCCACATTGTTCAGTTGGGTGTTAGTTGAAAAAAGCAACAGGAGGCGAGCATAGGCGATGTTCGAACTTATCCTCTCTTGGGCTTCCCGAGTGGTATCTTCATCACCTGCGTATTCATACGTAGGGTGGACTCTCTCCTTGCTCGGCTAAATCCAGCGGTAGACGAAGTTGATGGCTACACCAACTCCATTAAGATTGTTTTGCATCTATCCTAGAATTTGCAGAAGCTCAGTGACCTAGGTCATCTCCTCACCGTTCGGTCTGGCCGACAAGTTTGCGCTTGGCACTGCTAAGTTGTCTATGTCGGCAGACAGGCTTGTTTCAACATTTCTAATATAAAACCACTTAGCATTCCATCCTTAGCTGCAGATAAACACCGTCGACCACTTTGTGGGACCCAGATCCAGAGAAGGGTTTGAGGTAGAAGAAATAGCGAAAAAGATTGAAGTGCGGAGCGATTCCGATGAACGCTTCGCACAGATTAATGAAGAGGGAGATATGAAGGATACTATTGGGATGGAGATGGCATAGGCTAATGCCATAGTAACCAAGAAGTTTCTGCTGGAAAGGATGACCAGGAATCCCAAATCCACAAAAAAAATAAGCCACGAATATAATGAGTTCACTGGTATCGGGGGTTGGGAATGGTTCACCAGCAGCGGGGCGCCATCCGACGGTTTTTTGATCGTTGAGGATGCCTTCAAACACCATTCCTTCTAGGATCATTTGGGTGGTCGTAGATTTGACCCACTCCTGGTCATGGCAAACCTCGTCGATACTCTCCGCCACCTCCCTCCCTGGCTTCTTTGGGCTCGAGCGGCTACGTTCCTTCCCGCCCTTCGCCATGGATCGGATTTGACATGATTTGGCTACAATTTTGATCATGGAGATGCTGCGATTGCGGCTATAGAAGTGGTGAGAAGGCGAAACGCTAAGTACTCTACAGTTGTGAGGAAGAAGGTGTGCTAATGCGGAATGAGGAGAGTGCGCCGCCGCGGGTGGATTGAAATAGTTTGACCCTGACCCTTTATCTTCAGGGTTTTTGCGAAACCGGGCTGACCCCGCCGCATTGTTCGCCCCCCTCCACAATATTTGCGCCACCTCGTTCGTGCCCCTCCAACTTCTCAAGTAATTGTTATTAGGCCGGTATAATGGGCCCTTGGGCATACTGAACGTTTGAGCCTACTTCATCGATTTACATCTCCAAATTTCACCACGGTCTCCAAATTTCTCCACGGTCTCCAAATTTCGCCACTGTCTCTATAATTTCGCCACGGCCTCCAAATTTTGCCACGGTCTCCAAATTTCTCCACGGTCTCCAAATTTTGCCACGGTCTCCAAATTTCTCCACGGTCTCCATAATTTCTCCACGGTCTCCATAATTTCTCCACGGTCTCCAAATTTCGCCACAGGTCTCCATAATTTCGCCACGGTCTCCAAATTTCTCCACGGTCTCCATATTTCGCCACGGTCTCTATAATTTCGCCACGGTCTCCAAATTTCTCCATAGTCTCCAAATTTCTCCACGGTCTCCAAATTTCTCCACGGTCTCCAAATTTTGCCACGGTCTCCAAATTTCTCCACAGTCTCCATAATTTCTCCACGGTCTCCAATTCTACGGTCTCCAAATTTCTCCACGGTCTCCAAATTTTGCCACAGTCACCAAATTTTGACACGGTCTCCATAATTTCACCACGGTCTCCAAATTTCTCCATGGTCTCCATATTTCGCCATGATCTCCAAATTTCGCCACGGTCTCCAAATTTCGCCACAGTCTCCATAATTTCGCCACGGTCTCCAAATTTCTCCACGATGTCCAAATTACTCCACGATCCCCAAATTTCTCCAAGGTCTCCATTTTTGCTATGTTCTCCATTTTTGTCATGGTTCTTCAATGCTCTCCATGCTCTCCAATTTTCTCCATGGCCTAATGCTAAGTGCTCTCCATGCTCTCCAATTTTTCTCCATTTTTAAGTGCTCAACACTCTACAAATTTTAAGGATTTTATTCTTTTTACAAATATGAACAAAGTCCAAATAAACATAAATTGCTCTGCGGGATATAAGATTCACCGATATATTGCTCCTGATAAACTCCGCTCGGTTTTCTTCATCACTGAATTCATCATGTACTACCCGTCCTACATATTTGTATTGTAGGACTATCGTGTAGGTGGTCACATCACCTGGCTAGGTTCATGACTTCATCACCGACCAGTTGGTTGGACTATTCGGCATTCACATCTATTCGACATCATTTCAATGCCGACCAGATGGTTGGGCTGCTCGGTGCTTCATTCTTCACCAACCAACTAGTTGGATTGTCCGTCGCTTCATCGTCAGGGATGATGGGGGCTCGCCTGCCACACTGGGGACTCCTCGGTGTTCAGATTCTTCATGCAAGCGTCACTAACTAAGCTGAAGACTCAGCTTTCGGGTACTTCATGCAAGAGTCACCGGCTAAGCTCGGGACTCCCTTGGCGTTCGGATCTCGCTATGTCTCATCGGTGTGCTATCAAGTTGCTCCATGTTATTTGGATCAGGGTGTTGATCCTGGGCAGCACGTCTGGGTCTTGATACGCACATGTCAGATGACGTCGGCAAGCTTTCAGACTTATTTTCTTTGACCCTGCTACAAGATTCATTCTTCATCTTCTAGTAGGCTCGGGGACTAAGTGGCTACACTTCACCTAGCGATGAATGTAGTGCCTTTTTCCTGATTTACCCTCCTTATTGACTAAGTCAAGGATGATAATCATCCGACCTTGCAAACAGATTCTAAGTGGCTACACTTCTTCTGAGGTGAATAATTTTTAAAATTAATCTTGAGCCCCTTATATCCTTTTAGCAAGCTTTACTTGGCTAAGTTCGAGGTCTCCTAACCAGTTAGACTGGTTGGCTTCGACTTCCACCACTTGGATCACCAGTTAAACTGGTCGACACTTCATTTTGTTGATTAGATTATCAGTTAAACTGGTCGGATTACCAGATTTACTATCTGACTACAAGATAAACTGCTCGGACTTGCTCAAGACGACGATGCTCAGTGGATACAAGGTGCTCCGGGGACTAGCTATGGGGGATATAACCCCAGGTACCCATGGCAGTAGACATGGGCCTCACCATCAGGGTAGGTCCAGCCCATAAGGAGAAGGCGTGTGACGCAAGACACCGATCAGCATGCATCACACAGTGTTAGGAAAGAATCTTGAAGATAGAGAGGATCTGTTCGGATATGATAGATATTGTATTCCTTATAAATAATTACCATATAGCCAAATAGATCTAGATCTAAGCGACTTGTAACCCTACCCCTAGACTATATAAGGTGGGCAGGGACCCCCCCCCTCAAAATCATATCATATTCGATACAGTCCAACAAAGACACAGGACGTAGGGTATTACGTCGATCAGACAGTTCGAACCTATCTAAATCGCTATCTCTATGGCCTTGTGTTACCATCCGGTTCCTATTACATGCACCTCCACTGATCATCTACTACTATGGGTATACCCCTCGGTAGACTGCTGACTAGATTTCGTCGATAGTTGCTCTCCCATAGGACGCGATGATGGTTAAAGAGGAGAGCCGAATGGTTGCTCATCCACAGGACGCGACGATGGAGGCTTCGCGGTTGGTTGGCATCCCCCATTTCATGTTTCAACTCCTAGGATTGGAAACAATGTACACTCAATGGACCCGGTCGCCTGCCCACCTGATAATCTGAACCATGTCGGTATTAAGAGTTCGCATGCCAGTTCGTGGAGGATATTTAGAGAACTCCTACGGTAACCGCTGCTTGGCCGCCTCCCCTGCCTCCCCTTCAATCAACGCATGTCATGCCACTCCACCTCTCTAGCCCTCCGGCTCACCGTTGTCCACGTCGTAGCTCCAACAACGCCGGCAATCATGTCGCTGATGGCGCTCCCTACCGATGTGCAAATTGAGATCATCGGGCACCTCGTTGTGACCTCGATGGCCAGCTCATTAGGGAGCGCCAACAAACATGATGTGGGGTGCCACCTCACCACCATGATTGCCAGCGTCGATGTCGCGTGATGCGGAGCATGAGGAGGCTAACCAAGGGCTCACGCGGCGATCTGGATGGAGCTACGGTGTGTGGACGGTGACGAGACAGAGTGCTGGAGAGGTGGCATGGCGCGATTGACTTACATTGATTGAGGAGGAGGCGGGGGAGGTGGCTGAGAGAGGGTTACAGTAGTTGTTTTAAATACCCTATGCGAACTGGCATGGGATTCCAACGACGACACGGTTTAGATTACCGGGTGGGCGGGCGACCGGGCAGACGAGACGGTCAGATTACTGGGAAATGTAGAGTTTTCTGGTTCTCTTTCTGATCTGCACATTTCTTTCTGTTCACATTTTTTACTACACACGTAAGCAAGTCCACCCGTTGTGCATTTCATCTTGTAGGACAGTATATAGTGTCGTTTTTACATTTGAAAGTCATAGCAAATTGAGTGCATTTGTTCATACTGCCTCTGGGCCGGTTTGTTAGGCATACGGGATGAAATTTCAGATACCAAGGAACGGAGGAAGACTGTGAAATTGCATTAATTAAAAATATCATGTCCAAGCCTCTATTGGAGCCATCTCCCTGGCTTCCATGCATGTATGCATGTAGCCTTTAATTGGAACAAACTAGGGATGAGCTCGGCTTCCATTAGGAGTTAATTACAACCTTGTTTCTAGGATATGCCTAATAATACAGAGTTTTTCTAAAACCCGCGGGCACCTAAGAAAGCGGCAGTGTCAACCACGGCCTAGGGAGTGCAGTCGATCAGAACCTATGAAACCATGTGGCCATCTCTAGCTAGCTGCTGCCCCTCGGTAGCTGCGAGCCTATGACTGCTTGGATTGGAGTGCACTGTATACTTCGTCGGATGACAGAAGGTCCGAGCATATAAAATATTCACTACTCGGATACTAGTAATGATGAACCTCATGCGGTCACGTCAGAAGCCTGTTCTAGCCCTGACGTCCCTGTGTGTACAAAGCCTGGCCTCACTCCCATGGTATAGCCATCTCTATCAAGTTGACTACCTTACTGCCCCTCGACTGCTGTGAGTCCTCTTCACAGCTGCACCAGGCTTTCAAGTCTCAAGCGTGTCATGGTGGTCAAAAGCTCTTCTTCTAAGATACACTTCTTGTGTCTAGCTTTCCTGTGCATTCACTTCACTCTCGGCAACCACGCAAGGTCTATATGGGAGGAGTGTCCCCCTTCCCTCAAAGATTCTAAATTTTATTTGTTTCTTTAGGAATTCAACGAATGTATTCGTACGAAATAGGTTTCCTTGTATAATGTGAGATGTGTCTGGCCTGGTCAGATTTACGATGCTCAGACTTTCTTGCGTGTGCTATAAAATTTGAATAGCTATGTGGCTCCTCTGTTAGGCATTACATTGGCGCGAGACTTGATCAGATGAATTCGATTATGCATGTTTACTATAACTACAGATCAGAAAGAGAACCAGAAAGAAACCTGAAGGCAAAGCCAACCAACAGCGGCTAGAAACTGGCTACCAAATGACCAAAGGACCTGATCTACACCATGCTTAACAGTGTTTAACCCACCTAATTAATACAAAGTTCAACAATATAGTAAACACAGACATGCAAATAAGACTTCACAAATCAAACCTCTGTACATTTGAAGGTGTCCGAGACATAAAATGCAAGGGAAGATACATAAGGAAGAGTAACAATATAAGGAAAGAGTAACAACATGTACTCCCTTCGTGCTCCCAACATAAGGTAGATACATCAAATGCAACGTGAGATACATCAAATGCAACGTGAGATACATCAAATGGAACTTTATTTACTCCTCTACTCGTCATCGGTATCACTGTCCTCGTCCTCCTTGTTGGTATCAATGTTATCCTCATCCTCGTCAGCGGTGATGCGGTTGGCCACCTGCTTAGCATTGGCACGAACCAGGTTGCGCTAGTGCTTCTCGATGTTGTGGGCAGTGCTGATTCCCTGCGTCACGACACTAGTGTCAAAGCCATCTATCTAGCTCCGGTAGTAGGCGAGGATGTACTCCACATTGTCCGCATGTTTCTTTTTTAGGTAGGCTGGTAGTTCTTCTAGGACATCGGCGAGTTGGTGAAAATTGAAGATGTAACTGCTCACCTTTTCCTCCTGAGGTGGGTTGAGGTTGCCCAGACCGGTGTTCTATAGCACATGCTTGATCTTCAAGAAAGCCTTACTCATGATGCCAACGGCCCAATCTTCTCTATCTCCAAAGGGATCCACTGGAGCTTCATCTTGATTCACCATGGGCATGGCGTCATCCTCCTTCACCATGGGCACGGCATCATCCTCCTTCATCATGGGCATAGCGTCATCCCCCTCCCGTGTGCGCTTCACAGAAGGCTCTCCCTCCACAATGGCGGTGGCTAAGAGTGAAGTAGGTTTGGAGAAGGCAACCACACGTTCCTGGCAATTTTAGATCTACAGTGGGAATGGGAGGGCTTGGGGAAGGAAGGAAAACAAGCAGAGTTGCAGAAGAGATCATGGCGGTTAATATATCACTACTATAGAAGAACCATTGGTGTTTTTTATTTTTTAGGAACAAAGAGGAGCCATTGGTGTTGAAATGTTACTACACAAGCAAGAATGTCCGACCTCTATAGGTTTGAATGCGTCTAACACACTGCATAGACCTTAGCTTACATTACAAACAAGTGAAAGTTGCTGCAAAATAATAACAACATCCATCCATGACAATAAAACAACATTGATCCATTTAAACATGTCATGACAGAGAGATACATCATGGAACTTTATTTACTCCTCTGCTAATGACTCCAACTCCGAGAACAAGGGAACATAGGGAAGATAGTAAGGTCTGCCATTGATTTTTGGCAGGATACCATGTTTCAAAAACTAACTGTAATGTGTAGGGATGACATGAACTTTTCTGCTATCCATGTTATATGCAACTATATCATTCCCCCCAACCCCAACAAAGAGAAGCAAAATTCCATTCTAGGTGAACCATTGAGTAGTACTCATTAACATCGTAGTATGAGTAATAACTAAATTCAATGTTAGTCTATGCAAACACCTTTAGAATGCTGACAGTATGCTTTAATGTCCATTTATTAGTACCATAGTCTTCAAGGATCCAGATTGAAAGTTTGGACATATTGCGACCATGAACAATACATACACACAAGTGACCCTGAGCTTGATGGATGGAGGGTGAAAAACCACATGGGCAAGGAATTTTCCTCCATGTCAGTCCCTCCATATCCATAGCAAGTATCTGAGGGTAAAACCCCGAGTACCCCAAATTGTGCAGACAACAGTTAAGATACACAATTTCTGATGATCTCATTTCTTCTGATCTCTCAATTGTCACACAAATATTCGGTCCCCATTTAGATTCCTTACAGATCCGTTCTACAGTTTTAGATGAGTAGATGTCCACACCCTTGCACTCATCACCCTACTCCTCTTCTATATATTCAATCACATGGAAGTGCGAGGAGGCTATCGGATCGAACCCCAATTGAGTCTGACCAACATAATAGATGCTAGGCGGTAGTTCCTTGAACTTCTTGGTTGCCGGATTACAAACGACATAGTGGTATAATCCACCAACCCCTCAGCACCAGCATAGGATGAGGTCATTGCAGATATCTGAGATAGCTACATTGTCCAAGGTAAAGGACAAGAAGGACAAGGACAGGTGTTCACCGATGAGTCTGGTGTAGAGTTGGTGGCCTTGGTCGGTGTCGTAGAAGAAGCTAGCCAGAGTCAGGGGCAGTACCTTATGGTTGTTGTAGTCCTTGATGAGGCAGTTCTAGGAGCGACAGATACATTTGTAGCAGAACAAGGAGCGGGTGAGGAGGCGACGGAGGATCTCAACAACAACATCATCCATGAGGCTAGCTAGTGCGTTCCTCTTGTTGGGGGGCTCCTCCATTTTGTCTATGTGCAGTAGGATGAGAGATTGCTTAGTAATGAGATCACTGAAGAGGAAAATAATCCAACAAAGATCTAACAGTGAAGTCCACAACTCATACCAAAGTGCAACTTTAACAACCATTGACAATTTTCATGGTACAACCTCAAACAAATTTAGAGTAGAACCACATAGATATATTTAACTCAAACTAGAGTAGTAGTTAATGGAGCTGCAACCATTACAATTCTAGCTAAATCAAGTCTATCCATCACACTTACAATCAGTACATGAGCTCAGAGCTTCTTCCATAGGAGACAGACAAAGATTAAGAGGACGACAATTACAACAGTTTTGAAGGCAGAAGCAATGGGTTGTTTGTTTGCCTAGACATATAGGTATAATTGAGCAACCACTTGACAATTAATAGGCCTAGTTGCACACAAGTATTTACAGTAACAAAACTAAACATATGCAAAAAACCAAGACATCAGCAGAAAACCAACCACTGCCACCTCCTAGTTCTTTTCATCATCATATCATTGGCCTAACCAAATTTCCAACACTAGAATGTTTCTTGTATACCTCATGTTCAAGCAAGGACCAAAACAAAAAAATAGTGAAGCAAATAGGATAAGGCGAGAAAGGAGACATGCAGATCGGATTTGTCGCCTCTGTCGTGGCACACAATAGACATGGACGCCAATGCCGCCATGCTCCACCGGCAAGCCCCATTGCCTGGCATCCAAAAGGACGCCGGAGCCACCACAGCACACCGGGGATCCTCCGTCGTCGCCGCCGCTAGTCTAACGAGCACATATTTGTTTCCACTTGAAGGGGAAATATCCAATATAGGTAAACCTATGGGGCATCCACACACAAAATATAATACTATAACGACTCCAAAGACATGTCAATACAACCAGACATCTAGCGCAATGGTAAAGATCGTGCATTGCTTCCTTTGGGTCTTGGGTTCAACTCCCAGGCATTGATGTTTTTTGAATTTATTAAACCCTGGTGGCACAAAAGGAACAAGGGACATGCAATCCATCGGGTCCCATAGGTCGGATGGAGATAAAAAAAAAGGTCCCACAGGTAAGCCATCGGGTCCCATAGGTAAGTCACACGTCAGATGCTGAAGGGTCCTGTAGCTACACGTCGGACGGAGAAAGGACCGAGCGGAGACTTTCATGATGAATTGCAAGCATCACAGATGAGTAACTGTAGGTCTCATAGGTACACGTCGGATGGAGAAGTGTAACACCTGAAAATTTGCTTCTTAGAAAATAGAGCTAAAATGGTTTAATTTTGAATTTTTGTGCTCATGGAAACATAAGAAAATAATATTTTCTTTAAATTAAAATTTATCATAAGGTGTAGAAACATGTCTGAGCATGCATGCCTTTGCATTTGCTTTATTGAGGTGAGTGGTTTTGATGAAAATTCAAAATGAATTCAAATGTTTTTGAAAAGTGCTTTGAAACAAAAGAAAAGAAAAGAAAAAGAACAAAACCCTCCTCAGTCCCCTTCTGGCCTGAAGGCCCAGCTCCCTCACTCCATCCCACAGCCCAGCAAGGCGTTGGCCTTCTCCTTTCCCTCAGGCTCGATTCCTCCTTTCCTCTTGGCCTTTGTCTCCCAAAAAGCCTAGTCTAGCTTGGCCTAGCACCACTTCCTCTCCTCGCGCGGCCCACCCTAGCGGGTCGGCCCAGCCACAGCAGCAGAAACCCACAAGTGCGCCCCATCGCTCTCTCTATCTGGACGATGCACCGGCCCCTTGCTCTTCTTCCACTGATGTGTGGGTCCCCTCGGTCAGCCTCACCCCTCCCTTTCTCCTACCTCAGAGACGGACTCTCTCTCTCTCTCCTTTTGGAAAATATATGTGGCCGATCCCGATTTCTCTGAGATATGGCATGATCCGCATGTGGAGCTGCCCCTATAAATCCTGAGGGCACTGCCGCATCCCTGTTTCACCTCTATGCACCGCTCCTAGCCCTAGCTAGCTCTGCTGCTCATTCTAGATCTCGCCGAGCAGAGGAAGTCGCTGCTGCCGCGGTGGTCACCATTCGCTGTCGTGCCGACGATGAGAACCGGCCGCCGAGCTCTGCTCTACAATAGGGAACCCATAGGTGCTCTTCTTCTTCTCCCTCTTGGTCTCTGTCTTGATCTCATCACCGCCAAACTTCGCGGGAGACCCAGCTACCGCCCCGACGAGCCACATGCCCTCACCGTGCCTTCACTACCGTCAAGAAGTCCTAGGGTGAGTTCTCCGTGCTGTCCTCTATCTCCCCATGCTTTTACCATTGAAATACAAAGCCTCCACGTCATTTTCAACCAACTCCGGCGAGCTTCTCGCCGCCATCATGGTGCCACCCCGCCGTTTTCCCTGTTCCGGCAAGAGGGGAGAACCCAAAGCCACATCCGTCTGTTTTGAGATCAGCGGCCCAGATTAAAACATACCCCTTCACCGACCAATTTTTTAAAGAGACCCTAGTTTCTTGTAAATTTCACCCGCGGTCCCTACACTAAATTTAAAACCCAGATTTGATTTATTTTAATTCGAAAACAGCTCACAGTATTTACAGTTTTGCCATCCACCTTGTTTTCAACATAACTTCTACGTTCTAGCTCCGTTTTGACTCGTTCAAGTTGCGTTAGGTTCATAGTGACGTAATCTACGTATTAGCAGCATTGTTTAGCTTGTTTCATACTTTCAAATAAAATATTAATCTAATCAATCTATATGCAATTAGTTCCCCATTAAAAACAATTTAGGTTTTTCCACCTCGAACTTTTCTAAACAAAATAAGATTAGTTTTATCTTGGTTTGCTAAATCAAATATAATTTGGCTTAATCAAATTTAGATATTTCTTTGAAATATATTGTCCATGCTTTTATATGATTAAGATAAACAAAGCCTAAAGTTTTCCTTTTTCTCTATAAAATAACTTTACGATAGTTGTTTCTTTTCGCCGTAGCTGCGATTAGCGTGCTTTTCACGTCTGTGTGTTTGTAGCAATGCGTAGATTAGTTTTCAAACCTTTTTATTGATTGGTGTACTATTCTAATTTAGTCATATTTGTATGGTATGCATGTCTATTCGGGATGCTTGTGTGGTGCTTTATGATCAAGTCCAGTCGGTGAGCTTTGCGTTGGTGATCAAGAAGCAGATCTTTCAAAGGTTTGGACTAGAAGAAGATCAGAGTTTAAGGCAACTATAGTATGGGATTATCCTTGTTGACCTATACATCTTAAATCATTTAATTCATACTGCATGTGTCTACCTTGCTTACCACTAAATATTTCCTAGGATTTTGTTACCGTGTACCTTGATTCCTATGGGTTTATGCATTTGGGTAGTATGATGCTAGCGCTCAATTAAAGACCATGATCTTATAACTTGACTAATGGTATATGCAATAAACACTAAAAGATGCTTTTTAGCAACATGGCTCAAGAGGGCTAGAGCATGGGGCTATTATTATGGTGCTCTAGATTCCTCTCCCTAAGGACTTATCTGTAAGTGGATTCCCCCGAGACTTACAGTACAACCATGAGTGCTACATAGCTCTTGCTTTAGTTAAGTATGAGGACCTTTTCTAGGTCGTAGTAGCTTACCAAAAGGCGCAAGAGGGGCTCTGATTGGTTTGATCCCATGGCCTACCAAGGGAGTGCACTTTGGTTTCATTATCTTTTTGTTAGTCACACATTGGGGGAGGGATCTTACTAGTTGATGGGGAATCCTTAGCGGGCTATACTTGTTAGATGAACCTTTGAAAGACTTCATAGTGAACCCTGCCGACCTTCCTTGGTAGTGGGTTAAGAGGCTTGCGACCTCGGGCGAAAGGGTAAATCATGGCTCATGGTGAAAGTGTACAACCTCTACAGAGTGTAAAACTGGTATATCAGTCGTGCTGACGGTCACGAGCAGCCTTGGAACTCATATGAAATAGATGATCATTAATGATTAATTGCTTATTCTATTTATTATTCATGTTTACCTGATCATGTGATTATGTGGGCTTGTGAATAAACTTGTTGCCACTCAATTGCTGAAATTGTGACTCACTAAAAGCTAATCGCAGTAAACCAGTGTCAACCTTTTGAGCCTCATGAACCCCATGTTATATTGTTGAGTACGACACGTACTTACGCTTGCTTTACTTTTTAATTCTTTTAAAAAATCCTGGATGGGTACCAGATTCCTAGAATCTGGAGGAGTTAGGCTTGTGATCAACCAGTCAGTTGTCTCTGTGGATTTGGAGCTTTCACCTAAAGATCAGAGTGTCTTTCCGTTGTCTACTATCTAAGGTTATATTCTTTGTACTAAGTACGCTATATATTAAGCATTGTCTATTGATATTACCTCTATTTGTAGCCATACGTGTGATTTGACTTCCTAGGTTCACATATGGTGCGTATCTGGTTTTGTTCTTAAAACCGGGTGCTACAAGAAGGGTCCCACAGGTACACGTCGCATGGAGATATGATCGAGCGGAGAGTTTTATGACGAATTACAAGCATCGTGGATGAGTAACTGTAGGTCCCACAGGCACATATCGGATGAAGAAAGTACCACGTGGAGATCTATGATGAAGACGTTCATTACAGATCGAATATTGTTCATCACAGATGTGTAATTAGTTTAATGATGAAGTCCTGTTCATCATAGTTTTAAAGGAGATCATCACAGATAAGTCGCACTAGTGATCTATGACAAAACCCTATGCTCTTCTTTCACATTTTTTTGTGACGATGTCTGATTTTGTCATAGAAAGGGAGGGTTGCAGGGTCGTCACCACTAATCTATGATGAAACAAAAATATTCGTCATAAAAAGCGATCTTCTATGATGGTTTTGGATTCTTCATTAAGATTTTTGTCATCGAAGTTGATATTTCTAGTAGTGTGTGTCCGGTCTCTCTAATAGTGCTCTCTGACATGCTGATGCAAGGTGGTCGTTGGCTATTGATCGGACACGTCCGGTCACATCGACCAGTCCATCCAGTCACCCCAAAAATACTGAGTTAGACCCCAATGGGAATGTTTTGAAATGGGGAGTATAAATACTTCTCCTACTCGTCCAACATAGCTCTCTTGCCCATTTGTTTAGCTGAGAAACACTTTTGGAGTGCAACAGAGTTCAAGAGCCTAGTGGGGTGATTGAGACTTGAGAATTCAAGATTAAGGACCTCATTAGTGCATAGGGAGTAGCAAGTGTGCATCCACCTTTCTCATTAGGCTTGTCTTGGTCCAATAAGAGGTTGTGCTTGTTACTCTTGGTGATCACCATCACCTAGATAGGTCGGTGGTGATTGGAAGCATGGTGATCATTCGGCAGAGCTTGTGGATGACCCAAGTCATCTTGTGAGCGGTTGTCGGCAATTCACCGTGACAGAGTGTTGAAGAATCAGCCCATAGAGAGCACTTGATCCTTGCGTGGATCAAGGGGGAGCTACACCCTTGTGCAGGTGCTCCAACGAGGACTAGTGGGAAGTGGCGACTCTCTGATACCTCAAAAAAACATCGCCATGTTCATTTCCATCTCTTTACTTTGAGCATCTACATTTGAGCAATTCAATTCATGTATTTACATTCTTAGAATTGTCATGCTAGAGTAGGATTGGAATCTAGGGTGCAAAAACTTTTCTGCGGTAGAACAATAAAAACACTTCTTGGCATAAGGGGGTGAAATGGGCTAAGTGTAAGGTTTAATTATTTCAAGAAATTTATAATTAGCCCAATTCACCCCCTCTTGGGCATCTTGATCCTTTCAATTGTTATCAGAGAGCCTCATTCTCTTTAAATTAGGCTTAACCGTCTAGAGCAAGATGTCCCACGGGGATGGACCCCCTCCCGTCTTTGAGGGAGATGATTTTCCTTATTAGAAAATTTGCATGGAGGCATACCTAGAGGCCATAGATGTTGGAGTGTATAGTGCCGCCGCCCAAGGCTTCCCAAAACCTAAGGACCCCGCCAACCTTCAAGGTGATGAGATTCACTATGAGAAGTGGAATGCAAAGGCTAGAAAGACCCTCTTTAGAGGCCTTTGCAAGGACATCTTTAACCGTGTGCAGCATCACAAAGACGTCCATACAGTATGGTCAGACATTTGTATGATCCATGAGGGAACCAAGAGTGCGTGTGAGGAACACTATCACTTTGTGATGAAGAAGCTTAATTCATTTAAAATGCTTCCTAGTGAAAGTGCTAATGAAATGTATTCTCGCTTGAATGTTCTTGTAGAGGAGGTCAATGGGCTTGGACTCACACAAATGCAACCATCCGTGTTGTGAGAAAGATCTTGAGTGTCCTCCCTATTGACAAGTATGGGCATATTGTGACGGTGCTTCACCAAGGTGATCTTTCCACCGCTACGCCAACTCAAATATTGGGAAAGATCAATGCACATGAGATGTACATGCACATCACTCCTCAAGAGGGCTCTTCATCCTCAAAGAAGAAAGATTTAGCATTCAAGGCTAGACAAGAGAAGAGAAGCAAGAAAAGATTGCTCATGATAGTTCAAGTGATGATGAAGTTGATGATGCAAGCCTTGATCTCATGGTGAGAAGAACCATGAAGATGTTCAAAAATCCTAACAAGAATGGTGTCAAGTTTGATGGCAAGAAAAAGAAATTCTTCACTAGTAGTAGAAGGAAGCCCATCTCCGAAATGGATTGCTACAATTGTGGAGATCTTGGTCATCTAGCTCATCAATGCCCCAAACCCAAGAAAGACAAGTTCAAGAAGTACAAGGGCAAGAAAGATGACTCAAGTGATGATGATGAAGACAAGAAGAAGAACAAGCCATACAAGAAGAAGGATGGCAAGAAGAAAGAGTACCACAAGAAGAAGAATAGCAAGGCTTATATTGTTGGTGATTAGCCCATGGACATTGAATCATCAAGTGGCTCATCCAATGATGAAAGTGATAATGAGAGGAGAAGGTGGCCGCTCTTGTGATTGGCTCTTCACTATCTCCACCACTACCACCGCCATCATCCTCTACACACCTATGCCTTATGGCCAAAGGTGAACGAAAGGTACAAAGAGAGGATGATAGTAGTGGTGATGACAATGCTAGTGATGATGAGAATGGTATTGATAGTGATGAAGAATTTGAATCACCTTCTTATGATGATCTTGTCAAATTGTTAAATCAATACACTAAAATCATTAGAAAGACAAGAGCTAAAAATTAGAAGCTAGAACTTGAGAATGATTCACTCTTAGCAAAGTATGACATAGCCAAAAAAGCTAGTGATGAGCTTAGAGAAGAAAATAAAATTGTGTCATCTAAACTCAAGGAGCTCAAAACCTCTAAAAAGGAGATTAGAGAAAAACGTGATAAACTTGAGGAGATACACAATGAGCTCACCACTAGTTACAATTTGCTAAAAGAAGAGTACACCAATCTCAAGATTAATCATGACAACCTTGTTCTTTATCATGAGTTTTTATCCAATGAGCCACATGATGCTACTAACAATATTGTTAAGATTGATATAGCCACATCATGTGATGACTTAATTGTTGAGAGAATTGAGCAAGGTTCTAGTAGCAAAGGCAAGAAAGTGGTTGAGTTCAACAACTTTGATGACTATGTCAAGCTCAAGAACGAGAATGAAAAGCTCAAGAAGGACCTTGAAAAGCTATCAACCACCAACACAATTGTGATAAAGAACCTTGACAATGATCATGATATGGCTCTTGAGAATGAGATGCTTAAAGAAGAGAACAAGAGGCTGAAGAAGGAGAAGGATCTTGAGAAGAAAGTGATCTTAACAATAATGTGTGATCTTCAACTTGCTTTCCGTTGGTCAATTGTGTGATCTTTGCTTTCAATGTTTGTTCACCAAGAAGAAAGTGGTTGTGTCAAAGAAAGATGATGATCAAGTTATATTCAAGGGCTTTAGATACAACAACCTATATCTAGTAGATTTCACCTCTGAAGATGCTAACTTGAAGACATGGTTATTCACCAAAACTTCACTTGGGTGGCTTTGGCATAGAAGACTTGCACATGTTGAGAGGAGTTCACTCAAGAAGCTAATGAAGAATGAGTTGGTGAGAGGGTTGAAGGATGTGAAGTTTGAGAAGGACAAGCTTTGTAGTCCATGTCAAGCTGGCAAATAAGTTGCTAACACTCATCCAACCAAAGCTTACATGTCAACAACAAGTGTCAACAAAAGATGTTTGGTAGTCCTCCATGGGGTATCCCAAGAAGGTAGATTGATCGGTGGAGGTGCGTGTGATAGGAACCAGATGGAGACACAAGGCGCAGAAACAACAATTTAGACAGGTTCGGGCCATCTAATCGACGTAATACCCTATGTCTTGTGTCTCTGTTGTATTGTATGATATTGTGTGTGTTTTGAAGGGGTCCTAGCCCGCCTTATATAGTCTGGGGGATAGGGTTACAAGTCGATTAGATCTTGGAGAAAACAGGAAAGTAATAACAGATTACAGGAATCATGGGATCAGACGTATCCTAACAGATCTTGTAGTATCTTTAGGATATCTTCCTAGTGTCTTGCGGGGCACACCGAGCAGCGCCATGCTCCACAAGGCATCATGTTGTGGGATGGACCACCCCTGAGGGCATAGCCCATGTAGTCTGTCGTGGGTATCCGGGGTCGTACCCCCCACAGCTAGTCCCCGAGTGCCTTGTATCCGTTGTGCAACATCGTCTTGAGCTTGTTCGAGCAGGTGTGAACAAAGCCAAGCAGTCAGACTCATAGTCCGACCACCATACTGAATCGCCGAGCAGTTGTGAACCATCGTCGAGCAGTGAATCCCAAGTAAGGCTTGCCATAAGGATGTAAGGAGCTCAAGTTCGAAATCAAAAATTTCCTCACAGTGGACCAAGTGTGCCCACTACCGCTGAACACCTCGCTGAAGGGGTGGAATGCCAGGTGGTTCTATATGAAGCAGAGTCACCCAGCCATCAGATGCGACGTCAACTAGGTTCTGGAGAACCAGAGGAGCTGGTCAGAGAAGCCGGCCAGCGCTGACATGGATTAGATGAAGGAGCTCCTAGACTTAATAAAGGGCGTGAAGATGAACGGCATGGCGGTTGCTGTTAGCTTCATAGTGCGCTGCACCCAGCCCTGCAAGGAGAGGGCCCATGCAGGCTTTGACTTCAATGGGGACACCAACGGCACTCGGGAGAGGGGGGAGAAGCTGTCGAAGGAGGACATGCTATAGTGGGCCACAGAGCTATTTGCTCCAAATGCACCGTACAACGTGCCGGGGCAGCCGAGAGCCTTCAACTACATGAACCCACCTCCTCAGGTAAAAATCTCGACTATTGTTCCTGGCGGTTTTTATCCTGTGTGGTGCCGAGCAGTTAACTAATTCACATGTGGAAAGATCCATTCACAGGAACGGGTGGCATACTTCTTGGGCGTGCCGAGGAGCAACTGGCCAAAGGCAGTGGACGCCCGGCCAACCACTCAGCTAGAGGAGGGTGCCGTCAGTGCCTCGTTGGAGTCCGAGGATGAAGGTGCTGGCCAGAAGGAGAGTCTACCCTAGGTGTCGGAGAAGGTCCGAGGGAAAAGGGCAGTGACTGATGAGCCGGCCCAAAAGAAGAGGAAATCGGTGGGTGTAGCTCCCCGCAAGCCAGGCGGCATCTCGCTTAGCGGCGATCAGACCACTAGGACACAGAGTGCGCCGGTGTCTGAGTGGTCGAATGACGATGGGACTCTAGTAGCTCCTCCTCCGAGCACAGAAGTGCCACCACATAGCACGAGCGTGGAGGTGCGATCGGAGGGAGGGGAAGTCTGAGGTCTCCTAACCAGTTAAACTGGTCGGCATTGACTTTCACCGCCCAGGTCACCAGTTAAACTGGTCGGCTTCGACCTTCACCGCCCAGGTCACCAGTTAAACTGGTCGGCTTTGATCTTCACCGCCCAGGTCACCAGTTAAACTGGTCGGCTTCGACTTCCACTACTCGAATCACCAGTTAAACTGATCGGCTTCACGTCAAAGTGCTCGGACTTGTTCACTAGCTATGGAGGATATACCCCCCGGTATCCATAAGACAAGACTACAAGAAGATATTGTAATACCAAATAGGATATTTTCCTTGTAACCCTACCCCTCTAGAGTGTATAAGGAGAGGCAGGGGTCCCCTAGATAAGATATCGAATCTGATACACAATCAATACAAAATAACAGAACACAGGATATAGGGTTTTACGTCATGTTGATGGCATGAACCTACATAAATCTTGTGTCTTGTGTCTCTGTTACCATTTGGTTCATATCACGCGCACCTCCACCGACAAATCTACCATCATGGGATACCCCTCGGTGGACTGCCGAGTATCTTTTGTCGACAACAAGAGTGCTAGAACTTCTTCACATGGATCTATTTGGACCAACAACTTACAAGAGTTTGGGAGGCAACCTCTATTGTCTTGTGATAGTTGATGACTACTCTAGATACACTTGGGTGTTCTTCCTTCATGACAAGACCGAAGTGGCCTCATGTTTCAAGAAGTTTGTCAAGAGAGCACAAAATGAATTTGAAGTGAAGCTCAAGAAGATAAGAAGTGACAATAGAAAACAATTTGACAACACAAACATGGAAGCATATTGTGATGAAGTTGGAATCAAGCATGAGGTCTCCGTAACCTACACTCCTTAACAAAATGGTGTAGTAGAGAGAAAGAACCGAACACTAATCACTCTTGCAAGAACAATGCTTGATGAGTACAACATACCTCAAGATCTATGGGTGGAAGCTATCAACACCGCATGCGATGCATCTAACCACCTATTTCTTCAAAAGTTTCTCGGCAAGACCCCTTATGAGTTGCTTAATGGCAAGAAGCCGATCGTCTCTTTCTTCCAGGTGTTTGGTTGCAAATGCTACATCTACAAGAAGCGGCAACACCTAGGGGAAAAGTTCCAAAGACGTTGTGATATTAGTTTTGTTGTTGGTTACTCATCGAAGTCCAAAGCATATAGAGTATTCAACCATGCCACCGGCTTGGTAGAAGAAACATAAGATGTGGAGTTTGATGAATCTAATGGCTTCGAAGGAGCACATGAGAATCTTAATGATGTAGGTGATGAACCATTGAGGGAGACCATGAAGAACATTCCGGTGGAAGACATCAAGCCTAAAGATGATGAAGATGAAGTGCAAGTAATTGATCCACCCTCTTTATCAAATATGTCACAAGATGATGACAAAGATGGGAGAGTAGAAAATGAAGACACTCATGTCTCCCATGACTAAATGGTGGCACAAGCTCAAGATGTTGATGCTCCACAACCTCCTCCTCAAGTGGTTGATAGAAGAAATTCGCCTCTACTTCAAGAACATCCACAAGATCTCATCATAGGGAGTCCTTCAAAGGGTGTAATGACTCGCTCTTAAAAACTTGCTTCATTTATTTAACAACACTCATTTGTTTCTTGCATTGAGCCTAAGAATGTAGAAGAAGCTCTTCAAGATCCGGATTGGATAAATGTCATGCATGAAGAATTGAACAACTTCACTCGCAATGAAGTTTAGACACTTGAAGAGCAACCACAAGATGCAAGATTCATTGGAACAAAGTGGGTGTTCCACAACAAGCAAGATGATCAAGGCATTGTTGTGAGGAACAAGGAAAGTCTAGTTGCAAAGGGGTTCTCTCAAGTTGAAGGTTTGGATTTTGGAGAGACCTTTGCACTTGTTGCAAGACTTGAAGCCATTTGTATCATCCTTGCATATGCATCGCATCATGAAATGAAATTATATCAAATGGATGTTAAAAGTGTTTTTTTAAATGGCTTCATAAATGAACTAGTCTATGTTGATCAACCTCCCGGGTTTGAAGACCCTCGATATCCTAATCATGTTTATAGGTTGTCCAAGGCGCTATATTGGCTAAAACAAGCCCCAAGAGCTTGGTATGAGCGCCTTTGAGATTTCCTCATTGAGAAGGGCTTCACCATTGGGAAGGGCGACACCACACTATTCACCAAGAAGCTTGATGGAGAAATCTTCATTTGTCAAGTATATGTTGATGATATCATATTTGGCTCAACAAATGAAGATTATTGCAAAGAGTTTGGTGAATTGATGTCGAAGGAGTTTGAGATGTCTGTGATTGGAGAGCTTATATTCTTTCTTTGTTTTCAAGTCAAGCAAATGAGAGAAGGAATTTTCATCTCTCAAGAAAAGTATACCAAGGATCTTCTCAAGAGGTTCAAAATGGATGAATGTAAGCCAATCAAGACACCAATGCCATCAAATGGACATCTCGACCTAGATGAGGGAGGTAAATCGGTTGATCAAACTATCTACCGTTCTATGATTGGTAGCTTGTTATACTTGACCGCATCTAGGCCTGACATCATGTTTAGCATGTGTATGTGTGCTAGATTCAAGCTAATCCTAAGGAGGCTCACTTGGTTGCCGTTAAAAGAATCCTTAGGTACGTTAAGCACACACCAAGCATTGGCCTTTGGTATCCCAAAGGAGCTAGATTCCAACTAGTTGGCTATTCTAATTCAGATTATGTCGGTTGCAAAATTGATAGAAAAAGCACATCCGAAGGGTGCCACTTGCTTGGTAGATCACTAGTGTCTTGGACCTCTAAGAAGCAAAATAGTGTGGCCTTGTCCACCGCCGAGGCGGAGTACATTGCCATGGATGCTTGTTGTGCACAAATCCTTTACATGAAGCAAACTCTTCTAGACTATGGTGTAGTTCTAGAAAAGGTATCTCTTTTGTGTGACAATGAGAGCACGGTAAAACTTACTAATAACCCGGTTCAACACTCTCACACCAAGCACATAGATATCTATCATCACTTTGTTAGAGATCATGTTGCTAAAAATGATATATTACTTGAAGGTGTAAGGACCGAGGATCAATTGGTAGATATCTTCACAAAACCGCTAGATGAGGCTACATTTTGTCGGCTGAGGAATGAGCTCAATGTGCTTGATCTAAGTAACTTCACTAAAAATTGAGCTTGTATTGTCCCTTGCATTGCATTGTAATATAAAACATGTTTATTTTTTAGTAATGCACTTAGGGCCTGTCTAACATGGTTAAGATAACCGCCGAAAAGCATGTGAAAGAGCTTAACCTTGGATCAAACTTGACAAGCAACTAGATTTACTTTCTTGTATTGCATTGCATATGCATGTGTGCTGCTTTGTCGTTTCTTTTTGGTTATCTTTTGAGCATCCGCTGTGTTCGTCCACAAATAGGGAGAGCATTCAAAGCTCCTAATGGTTGAAATCCCTATTATGTGGCCATATGTGCTCCTCGCCCCTTTTTATTGCTTATTTTCTAAAAAGAATTATAGCCGAAGGCAAATTATTTTGAAAATGTTGAGGGTTTGAGAGAGGTCTCTCATATCAGTCCCAATTGGTGTTTATTTGGCTCTTGTTGAAGTTGGGACTCGATTGGGAGAAAGCATCGTGATAAAAGGAGGACAATCTGCTGTTGAAGGGTGACAGGACATAGGATCGGACTCACAGTTGGTAGCGTCCAGTCAGTGCTCTAGTGACCTGACTCGTGAATAGTGTCCCCATGGCGTCAAGTGTGAGCTTCGCAGCAGCGTCCAGTCATCAAGCGAAAGCTACTTACATCGATCGGACTCAGTGCTGCATCTAGTCAGGCAACATCAGACTCGTCTGATCACATTTGGAGGCTCTCTGGTGCTCTCTGTACTACATCGGACACCACTGCCTCAGCATCAGGTCATCTCACCGGTGCATCCAGTCGCAACAGTGAAACATGCTTTTGATTCCGTATCCGACTGACGCGTGGGGCCCACATATCCCAATTCGGCATCACCTCCACTCGCTCTCTCTTGTCTGGTAGCTTAGGCCTGTATCCTCTTCTTCCCCATCCGGCTAACCCTAATTGCCATCGTGTCTACGCCTCCTCACGCCACCGAGCCTTCACAACAGTCATGCCTCGCCCCCGTGCTACCTCTCCATCGCCGCGCGTGCCCACACTCCCCGCGCTCGCGCCATCCTCTCCCCCACGCCTGGCCGCGCATAGGCTCGCCACGCCGTGGGCATCCACTACCATCACCACAGGGTTCTTCCTCCACCGGTGCGCCGCTTTCCTCATCAACTCAGGCAACTTCGCGTCTTCTGTCTTGACCTTCTGAGTCGCTTCTTCGGTGTTTCCTTGACCGACAGGTGCTCCTCCTATGGTGAGCCATGTTCTTGCCCACCAGGTGTTCGATGTTATGCCTCAACCAGTGCAGCACCTTGTTCTGACCCCTTTTTGATCCAACTTCCAGCAGCAACCTTGATTGATCGTGTGTGGTGCCCTGACGTGCTCAGCTCTTACCTTTTCATAGGGACTGTCACAATCTAAGGTAGCAAGCCTTCTCCTCTACATTCTTACCTATTGCTTGCTTCTGATAGGACATTTCTTGCCTATAGAATATATCATTGCTTATACATACATCCTCCCTATTCTTTCTTTTGCAGCGAGTCGTGGCATTTGGGATAGTTTGATTAGTGAGGTAGTTTGGCTTGATTGTCAGTGGTAGATAAACCTGGGGCCAAGCCCGTGGGTATGGATTGAGGCCAAGCCTCAGTAAGTGTCAGCGACAGTCGATTTTTTTAGGGCAGATGATGGGTGGTTGATCTTGTCAGTGATAGTCCTTCTGAGTGACAGGGGGAGTTGTTGACGGTTAATGTTAGTTGTTCTCTTGTAGTTTTAGTATGGCTCATTGTATGAACATCGGGGGTGGTCCCAGCGATGATGAGAGGCGTCCACCTCATCTGACAGCAAAAGAGAAGGACAAGGGGTCAAACAAAGTGATTGCAAAGAAGAAGCGGAAGAGAGATGACATAGAGGCAGAGAGGGCAGCAGCAGTGGCAGTAGCAGCTAAGCATGCTAAGAGAGGTGGCAGAGGCAGTGGCATTCGTATTGGCAATCAGTTGTCACCAACTCAGAGGGCCATAGTGGAGGAGTTTGAGGATTGGCGTTGTAGTCCACATGGTACTATCTTGCTTGGAGGTTAGCGTGTGTCTCTGGAGGATGCACCAGAGGGTACTCATGTGGAGGAGATTGAGCAATAGGAGGAGACTGAGCAGCCCTAGGAGGAGGCAGCAGCAGGAGTAGCCCCTATGATGCTCAGGTCGTGTCCATACATAGGTGACACCTAGGTCAGAGATCCAGGGGCATGGCTCTCGACCACCTCCCAGACCTCGAGGCCCGCCGCCAGTAGAGCACTTGGACTTGAGGGTAGCCATAGCTCGACAAGTTCAGCAGCTTTGCTTTGTGGAGGTTGAGCAGTGGTTCCCACCTCAGTAGGACAAGAGGGCTTCAGAGGGTTTCTACATAGTGTTGCACGAGGATTTCTATAATGCATATCAAAATAGTGGTGTAGCTTTTAGGTCTCAGAGAGTGTGTCCTTTAGAGGCCATAGTGGTAGCTGGAGGAGAGCAAGTTCATCCCCACCTCACTTTCTTGCCTGGCTTGGTAGACCTCTTGGGGCGGACTGGTAGGTACACTGCTTCTTAGGTCAGACAGTTCTATGCTTCCTTGTGGATTGACCCAGATCATAGGTACATTCACTTGGAGTGACCACAGGTTGTATAGAAATAGGGCTAGGGAGATACTAAGGATTCTAGAGTCAGCCACTAGGATTCACCAGCTTTGCTATGGATAGACACGGCCACCAAGGCGCCCTCATGGCAGAGCAGTGCCACCTATAGGGTTAGTCAGAGCTTGCTTTCGAGAGCTGTCCAGAGAGGGTTCTAGGCACACTCCAGGTGCCCTTACACCTACAGCTCACCTCCTGGACTCTGTCATGAGGAGAACCTTGCTCCCAAGGGGTGGCTATCGCAAGGGTTTGACTCGTATTCAGCTTTGGTTAGTCCACCACATGATCTCTCAGACACCATTTGATATTTGGGACTTGATACTTTCAGAGATGGAGGGCACTCTAGAAGAGGGCTTCAAGGGCCATCGTCAGTTGTCATATGCCCATCGGTTCTACTTTTTTATTCTATAGGCATGTTCACATATACCTCCTGAGGTCATGGCTGAGTTGACTGGCACTACTACTGAGTTCCACGAGTATGACATGTGCCAACTGATGGGTTCCAGTATTGGGAGTAGGACACCGAGGCAGAGACATCGCCAGAGGCCAGAGGTGCCTGAGATAGAGGCCGAGCAGGACGAGGCCATCAGGGCTCTTGTAGAGTCAGAGCTTGCAGATGTGGAGGCATAGCAGAACAACAAGGACGAGGACGACCTGTCTGACATCTCAAATGAGGACTACCAGCCTATTCCACGTATGCCCCCATGGGCTCATGATAGAGAGGCTAGTGGTTCTAGCTCAGCTCCACCTTTGCCATCGTAGACAGACCCTGCTATGATAGCGATACTTGACAGGATGCAGCAGGAGCAGACATGTCAGGCACAAGCCATAGCTACAGCTCTCACTAAGATGCAGGCATGTCAGGATAAGTTCCAGCAGTAGTAGTAGGCCATTCAGTAGCAGCATCTAGACACTCAGCATCATCTTCTTGGTTTTATGCAGCATGTCCTTACAGCTACAGGGATTGCTCCTTACCGGCCCATGTTGCAACTTGGTTCGACTATTACTAGTACCGCAGCGACTCCAGCTATACAGCCCAGTGGGCTTCAGAGTCAGGGACAGTCGGCTGCATAGTTTGCCTCACCCACTGAGCAGGTTTCGCAGTGGTTTGCTACACCAGGGACATAGACTTAGGGTTTCACTCCGATTGTCACCGGATTCACACCTACTCAGTTCAAGTCAGTTCTAGTGACAGACACACCGGTCTCTAGGAGCTTGGCTGCCACTTTCAGCGAGATCACAGGTCACCCCACACCTCCAGAGCTTTAGGTGCCTATTACTACTACAGCAGCTTCGGTCACAGAGACTACCGAGATGATCCCGTCTTCGGATGCTTCTTCTGAGCTGCCTCCATTAGTCACTTCTACCCTTGCGGCCTCAGCGACCGAGATAGCAATAGTCATGGCTACTATAGAGATAGCTTTAGAGCCATAGGGTCAGGACACTACCATAGCTTCAGAGTCTCAGTCAGCTGACCCAGCTACTGAGTCCACCGAGCAGACCCAGACCGCTTTACCTCCACTTCCAATTACTGTGGGTCAACATGAGTCCGCTCCAGAGGGTTCGATAGGTCAGAGTTTAGAGTCAGATGATGATGCTACCCGGTTTGAGCTTACTCCACGTGTCTCCGCACCCAACTCGTCTACCCCTATCCAGCCGACTGACCCTTAGGTTTTGGTGCTTGACACCAAAGGGGGAGAGGGAGCGAGTATGTCGAATTAGGGGGAGCATGTGAGATGGACTCGTTCTTTTGTGTGTGACACTTCATGCATTCACGTCTACCTTTATGCATTGTATGATATGTGTGTTTGCATGATGTGTTGAATTATGTGACATGTGTGCTCTCTACTTTGATATGTTTATATATCATGTCACTTGGTTATTCACATTTGCTTTGCTTCCACATTATACTCTGATTCAAATGAGCTATATGTTTCGTACTTGTGCTTACTTCATATCTATTGAGTACATGTTGGCTTGGTTTGTATAAGCATGACTAACTTATTTTATTCTTATTGTCTAAGTGCTTATATGAACCAAGCATGTTGAAAACCTCACCCATCTCTTATACACATACTCGAGGTGGTGTTGTCATCAATCACCAAAAAGAGGGAGATTAAAAGCATCTAGGCCCCTAGTTGGGTTTCGGTGATTAATGATGACACGAGATTACTGTGACTAACATGTGTTTTGCAGAGGCAATTTGAGTTAGGTCGTGGTAATGATGATTGATTGGGCAATTATGGTTTTCATGCCCTATCAATGGAAATTATTTTGGTTTTTAAATGATGGACGACAAGGTTAAGGATGGACTAGTTATAAGAGACATTTGGCGTTGGAGAGACACTTAGAGCAATTTAGGACTTTGTTTTCCCTTTGGCCGTACTATTAAGGGGGGTATGAACTAGTAGCTTGACCTAGGTGAGTCTAATAGTTTAGGTGTGGTGCACACTTGTCAAACTTAGCACTAGGTAGCTCAGGGACAGCCTATAGTTCAGTTGAAGTCATTACCGTTCACAAAGTTGGTTGAATTTGAGGTGAATGGAGACTTGGATGATGACCGGACATTGGACCGGACGCACAGGTGCCACATCCGGTCAATGTAAGCTCGCACAGCTAGTGTTTGCCCAATGACTGGACACTGGCAGCAGATCAAGATCGGACGCGCAGGTGGTGACCAACTATAGCAGCACTCAGGCAGGATCAGACGCTAGTCGGTTTTTGACCAGACTCTGAAGACTGCGCATCCGGTCAACATCAGAGAGGCACCAGAGAGGGAATTTGTGGACCGGACGTGTCAGGTCTAGGAGGATTGGACGTTGTAGTGCATCCGGTCTCTCTAACGGTGCTCTCTAACACGCTGATGCAAGGTAGTCGTTGGCTACTAACCAGACGCGTCCGGTCACATTGACTGGTGCGTCCGGTCACCCCAAAAATGCTGATTTGGACCCCAACGGGTATGTTTTAAAGTGGGGAGTATAAATACTTGTCCTACTCATCCAACTTAGCTCTTTTGCCCATTTGTTTAGCTGAGAAACACCTTTGCAGTGCAAGGGAGTGCAAGAGCCTAGTGGGGTGATTGAGATTTGATAATCCAATATTAAGGACCTCATTAGTGCATAGGGAGTAGCAAGTGTGCATCCACCTTTCTCATTAGGCTTGTCATGGTCAAGTGAGAGTTTGTCCTTGTTACTCTTGGTGATCGCCATCATCTAGACGGCTCGGTGGTGATTGGAAGCTTGGTGATTGTAACACCCCGGGTGTTAGTCACAAGTTAAGCAATGGGCTTGAGCTCCAACATGACAAGTTAAGTGGAAATCAAGAGCTCTAGTTCAAACTAGTAAGTGGTGATGAAGGTGTTGAGGTCCAATCTATGAAATTGAGTCCCAACCTAAACTTGGACAACACACCTTTGCTTACATGTGGACCCTAGTTAAGGTTAGGCATGAGTAATGTTAAACATGCTTGTTTCATGTATATTACATCGACATTCATCCATCTTGACTAGTGGAAAAGTTTCATGAAGTTTGGAATCAAGTCACATGAAACGATAAGTTATAACCTTGATTGAATTGCTTTATTAAGTAAATGGGAATATGAGATGTCGACCAAACCTTGCTACCTTACCCAAATGACTCTAATTGAACTCTACACAAAAGTTATGAAGGGTTCCTGTTGAGCAAATATCAAGAAAATGCTTTAATTGGTCGAAAACCCTAATTCCAGGGTTTAACAAGGTGCTGCTTTGACTAAGATGAAGAAATGGTTTTTGTACCAGATATGAAGTTTCACCTTTAATAAAAGTTGAAGTTTGAGTGGAGTACAACAAACTTTATTTTTGTACCAAGACCCAATTCAACTCCTAAGTGGCTCAAACAGAGGACTCAAGATGGAATCAGCTGTTGTTTCTAGGCTCTAAATAATTCAAAGTCTAGAATTCATCGTCACTGACATTGGCGTTTCACGTTCTTTGATTTTTGTTAAGCAACTCAACTTGAGCCAAATATAAAAGTTGGAATATATGTTTTGGAGAAGGACATGCAAAAAGTTAGAATCAATTTGACCACGTTTTGACCAAGTAATTCGAGCTCAAACAGAGAAAGGCTTAATCCTCGATTAGTCGCTAACACTGTCAACTTCGGGCTTAATTAGGAACTAATGGAGAGCTCTAATGGCCAAGCACCCTTAATGAGTTTTGTAGATCCTTAGGTGGGCTACAACTTTGCTTTTGGGCCCAATGTCCAAATCGGCCCGTATCTGGCCCAAAAATGGCGCCCACCTTACCCACGTCGCTGCCCGCCACGACCTCGGTAAAATGCCCCAATGGGCGACACGTGTCTGGGATGTGGCGTCCATGCCTAAGCATGAACGCACCTCCTTGCCGTGTGCCCCTGCTCTCTCCTCGCACGATGGGATGCCGAACCACTCTCAGACGCTTCACACTCCTCCCTCACTCGCTCGCCCTCGCCCTCTGCGCCGCACGCGTGCACCAGAACTCCGCCTCCATTGATGGCCAGGCCGAGCTCGCCGCTGCCATGGCCAGGCCACTCTGGGCCTTCTCTGCCCCAGCCGAGTGCCGCTACGCCTCTACCGCCACACGCTGCCCCTCCTGTGCCCCCATCCCCGCCACCGCGGCCGCCGTAGCACCGTCGCCGGAGCAGCTACCACTACAGCTACGGGCGCACATGGCCAAGCCACGTTGGGCCACCATGGGTCGAGCTGTGAGCTCCTCTCAGTGCGTGTGAGCACCCTGATGCTCCTCCCCGCTGCCGGCCACCGCCCGCCAAGGCCGACCAACCACGCAGCCGCTGCCACCGGAGTTGCGCCTCTACGCGCCGTGCATGTGCGTGGCCGAGCCACCTTGGGCCATCTTTGGCCAGGCTAAGCATCTCAGTGGATGCGCATGGACCCCCTGGTGCTCCGCCACCCAACCCCCACCACCGACGAGCCTCCTCCGGCAGGCACCGGTGATCCTCCTCTGCCTCCTCTGTTCTGACCGCGTGAAGGACCTCGCGCAGCAATTGAAGAAAATATAGGGTGTGAAATAATCATCTGTGACTCAGGGGAATAGTACAGAGAAGGACCTGTTCATTGGAATTTAATTTCGTGGAAGTTCATAATACATTGCCTCGATGCAATTGTGTTTTCCTTTATTGCATTTATTTGGCTGAAACTTTGGAAAATCATAATACATTGTCGAAAAATCGTAAAGTAGCAAATGAGGACTTTTTGGAATCCTTGTGAGTAGATCTACACAGTAGAGTCATAATATAATATGTGTTAGTAGAAAGTTTCTGCTATTTTTATTTATTTTTGCAAAGTGCTTTTAAAAATCCTTTTAAGTTGGAGGATGCATATCTTGAGTTATAGAAGTCCAAAAATGGTAATTCTAGTTGTGTTAATCTTGTGATGACATGATCTAGATAATAAAAAAATTAAACATGCTAGTTGTGTACTTTTTTTATAATGTTTTGATTTAATCTTGTTAAATAGGCAATTTTAGCTTGTTTTGCTTGTTATTCTCATATCTAAAGTTGTGATGCTCCAATTGTTGTGAAATTTTTATGGTAGGCTACTGATGCTATATTTGTGATGTGGTAACAATCTCATGTTCATTAGATGCAGTATGGTTGAGTTATTGATTTAACTTGATTAATGCTTGATAAATGGTTTTTTAATAAGCTATAATTTTTATGCAGGTGTAAAAATAGAAAATGTGGTTCCACTACCTTTGTATCATGTTGTGCTACCATAATAATATATAATATGGCTATGTGTTTATATAAAATGATGATCTTTAGATTTATCTTTCATTTACATGTTTTCTTGCAATAGCAATTTGTCTTTTTTATAGTAATTAATATATAAAACCTGAGCATGTGAAATTGGTGCAGTAGCCATGTTTTGATAACATCTACCACTAATAAAAATCTCAGCCCCAAACTATTTGTTCTCATATGGCACTAAAAATAGCATATATATTGCATTATATACATAGAGGATGAAAATTTGCTAATAGATCTATGTAGTTATTGTCCTATGATGCTTCTCATAGATATTACTATGCGCTATGATTGTTTGAATATGGTCACAAGAGGTTTAGAGTAGCATGTATGTCAAGAACATGTTAGTTTGTAGCAACTAAATAAGAGATGAATGTGGTATGCCTCGGCTGTTTAGACTACAGGTACAGTTTTGGTTGTGCAATTAGTTTCACAATGCAAATGATGTTTTATGTGAATATGGTGAATACCAAAGTTGTAGTTAACTTCATAATATAGCTTGTGTTAAATTTTCATGACCATAGGCCAGATAATTTAGAAGCTATAGATTTTATAATTTCCCTGTCAGGTTTTGCATGCTCTCTATATAGATCTGAATGATTATGTTGTTTGACTTAGCTAAGCTTTGAATCATGTCTTGGAGATAATATAAAAAGTGTATCACTTTTCATGAGCTTTCGAAATTGTTAAAGATCACCCCTTTTGGTAGTATAAATCTCCAGTTATGAGCTTGTAAAGTGGAGTGACATATTCTGTCCTAATTTGGATAGAGATGTCTTCTTTGTGATGTTTGACCTGGTTAACTTTGGAATTAGCTTGTGGTGTTTATAACAAAGTTGTGCATGGTTTGCTAAGATTTCTAAAAAGTCTAGAACCACCTTGTTGTGAAAGCTAGAACTCAACTTCTTGCTGTCTGAAGTTGCATGTCTGATTCTATCCATGTTTTGGATAGAATTGTTGCTTTGTGTGTTTAAGGTCAAATAACTATTGAATCACCTAAAGATGATAACAATAAAGTTGTAGATAACTTAATAAGATTTCTATAAAGTTAAGTATCATGCTTGTTGGATGATTAGAACTCCAGTTATATATTTCTAAAGTTAATGTTAGTTTTCTGTCCTTATCGGTACAGACCTGAGATATTGGCATAATTGATCATGTTAACTTGTGAATTAGCTTTTGGTATGAATAACAAAGTTATAGAAAATTTCCTAATATTTCCACAAAGTCCAAAGTCACCTTTATTGAATGTTTGTAACTCCGGTTATAGTTGAAACAAGTGACTGTTGTGCTGCTGTCCTGATTTATGTACATGTGCTAGGTGATTGCTTTATCTTGCTCTTGTTTTGGCTAAACATGTTTGGTTAGTTCTTGATCGATGCATGTGTACAATATTTGAACTTAAGTTCACTTGTGTGCCATGCCTAATATGCTTGCTATCCCTCTATAATAGGTTGTGTGATGTTAGTTAAATAACTCTAGGTGCCTATGTCTTGCATAATCTTGTGTTTGTCTTAAACACTCTCATGTGATGCATCTCTTATTATCATTTTTCATATTCATGCACTTGCATCTTACATCTCATCTAGGTGCGCTAAATGAACCAGGTGAAGGACGTGATGTTGGAGCCTAACCCGAAGATGGTGTTGGTGGACCTATCCCGAAGATGTAAGGACCCCTGGAGTACATGCCTGAACAGGAGATGCTCGCCAAGCGATTGTCATCTAACAAACAGTAACCTAGTGTTGGATCCCAGGCAAGCCCCGAAGCATTCTAAGCCTCCTATGTTTTTACAATTATCACTTGAGTTCTTTATGTTTGATGCATTAGGTTATAAGAGTTGATTACAACCACTTGATGCATAGAACTACCTTGTCTAGAAATATACCTTGAACCCTATGTAGATCCAGGATCGAATGTATGCTTAGCAATGCTTAGATCGGTAGAAGTCGGGCGATTTCCTATCACCCGTGAGATATAGGTGGATACCAAAGCATGGTTGGCTATATTTGCTATCGTGGAAATAACCATGTGTTCATAAATAAAAGGAGACTGGGCGGGATTGTGATAGAGAAGCAACAAGGCATGGAGGTCTTGGAGCCTATTTATCCCTGTCTGTGTCAGTTAAGGACCGATTCGTTGTATGTCCTCATGTCATGTTGAACACATGCCTAGCACATAGTTGGCCGGATAACTCATTCCGACCATGAAGCTGAATAGCTCAACTCAGGCTGGGACCCGATAAGTGAAAGTGCGCACACTGGAGACAGCAAGGATGTGTGGGGAGCCAGTGGCGTGAGTCCACGGGTAGGCCGGGCCTAAACTTCCTGGTAGACTAGTGGAATCTCTGAGGGTGCGGCGCTGATTGGACCTGCAAAGTTGGTTCCTAAGTTGTACCAAAGGTGACCTAAGACTACCTTGGTGTAGGTATGTCTGGGTTTGTGTTAGGAATAACTCCCCAACTGGGTTGGAATCGATTCGAGTCGTCGTCTCTCTCGGATAATGAGAACTTGACTGAGCAGCAGCAACGTAGCATTAATTGATGGAATTTGATAGTTATGATGAATATGGAAATGTTACACCGGCTATGGTTACTATTGCATGTTACTAAATGATATTCCACATGTTTGGCACAGGTTAGTTGCTAATCTAGAGATGGATAGATATAATTAACTTGGTTACCGAATTATAAAATGTATAGCTCAACTAGTGGCTTTTATGCAAAATTTTGTCAGGCTAGCTCCACCTATAAAGCCTTGCATACTCCTTGGAGTCACTTTATTTCTGGTTTATGACGTGTAAGTCTAGCCGAGTACATTTGAGTACTCAGGGTTTATCCTACCATGTTGCAGGTGAAGTTCTTGGCCTGCTGAAGATGGTGGCTAACCGCCGATGGGCTCGATGGCTCTATATTTATTTCTCATCTATATGCTTTTATCAGAGGATGTTACTTATGCTAGCAATGTATTTGGAACTTATATTATTTTTATCATTTGAAAGCTATGTTATTTTCATTAATCGGTTTTGAAACCCAAACTTGTATTATTATTTGTGAACCCATTTGTAATATTATTTCCACTGCAACTCTGTGTATGTGATATGTATTTGCTTAATCATACGATCTTGGTTGTGATGTTGATTTACCGAGGTCCTTCATGACACTCGGTGGACTACCGGGTTTATATAAGTGAAAGTATACGTGTGTTAATGTGTTAGCGGGGACAGCCGTACTTGATTTTGTATAAATTGGGCGGTTCTGTCATAGCTAGCATCAGAGCAAGATTAAGCATAATACTGTCATATACATAGTTTCAAAAGCCAAGTTTTGGTTTTAAAAAGCCTATTTTGACTAAAACTTTAGCTACAGGCAAATTTGTCAAAACTTATTTGCAAAACTATGCTAGCGACAACCTCCAGTTAAGCCAAATTAAGGACCTTTAGGTGGCAATAAGTAAACTAACACTAACTATGGGGGGTTTACTTTCTTGCAATTTTTATTTCATCGTCCATACGGCGTGCTATTGTATGGATGTCATTCGCTTGAGTGGTAATGTATGGATCAATATACCTCTACGCCTAGCTAAGATGGTGAGTGGCATGACTGCAAGATGTGAGCATGCGGTCAAAGGGGAGAGGTAGTTTTGATACTTAAGTATATATATCTCATATATATACGGAAGTATTTAATTGTGGGTTAGCTTCGGTACGGCTATATATGCATATTCTATATGTATGTATAGACATATTTACTTTCGGATAGCTTTGATACGGAAGTGTATATATATATATATGGAAGTATTTAGCTTGCAACCTAGAACATAGACTTTCATTTCTGCAGATATAATTGTGGGGTTGGGCTGAAATGAAATCCTTCTGCAGGTACGCTAACCACGAATGCGTAGATTGAATGTAGCTGATGACTAGCTATATATCGAGAGAGTACGTGTTATGCCAACGACATAGAATGTGATTGCCGCCTTAGGCTGGCAATTTTGTGAGGATGAATAGGACGGTCATGCATCATGATTGTGCTTGTGCATAAATATGCTTCCCTCACTTTGTTCTAATACTAAGTAACGTGTGATCAATGTGATGTTACTATCTTCCCTGTGTGAAGCTAGGCAAAATGCCTTGTTCCATGCCGCTTGAATAGTTGTGCTTGAAGATAGTGTGTGATTAGCTTTGCCTTGTATGTTTGCTTCCAAAGGAAATAGATGACAAATTAGTAGTTAGCAAAAACTTCACCCCTTTGAAAACTAAAACTAGTAGTGACACCTTGTTAGAAGCCTGCACATACTTTTCTTTTAAATATAATGTTAGGTTCTTCCTTTCAAGTTATCTTCACATTAGTTCTTTAGACGTGTGGATGCTCGTTATCTAGGTAGTACTGTAGCTGTCACCCCTTTTGTCCTTGTTGTCTCTTGACCTTGTGACTACCTTTGCTTGCTATCCCTCCTGCGCATAGTGCTTGTTCATACGACCCAATCTATGCAACTTGAAATTTCACATTGGGTGTGTGATCAGTAATGGTGTTACGAGTAGCAACTACGGTGCCAAGATAAAACCGAGAGCCTCCTGTGGGCGCGCACATAAGGTTGTGTTGCTCGACACGTGCTGGTATTGAGGTTCCTAGTCATGATCCATTGTAGAACTGCACCGATGTGTTATTTTCACGTGAGCTCTTCCTTGGTTATCTCTCCATATCTAATCGGAAGATCCTTATATCAGACCAAAAGTAGTAGAGCCTCTTTCTAAAGTTGCAAAGAGGATAACCTTTGAATAACAGGTCACCGACATGAACATTGGCAGACTGCAAGAGGTGGTAGACAAGTGACTCTACTTGACTGTCCCTGTAATGATGTCGGACATCTAGGGAGCAACTTATGTCATTCCTGTTGGATCAGAAAGGTACACAACATGTAACATTGGACAACTTATCAATCAAGTGACAATGGATGGAGATATTATGTGCGGTAATAGGTCACCTGGTACTCATGAGCTTCCTGTCCAAGTTCTCAATCTTTAGGTGCATAAGGATCATGTAGACAAAAACCAACCTCCTTCGGTGTCACCCATTTTCTACTGACTTCCATGGTGACTGTCTGTTTGCACATCAAATACAATTGTTGCCGTCAAAAAGGAAGTTTTGGAGCTTTTAAATGTTGAGAGACAACTAATTAGTTACCAATAGGAAAGTTAAGTTACAGCTAGGTAATAACTCATTGGTAGCTCTAAAGGCTATGTCTCATAGGACAATGCTAAGCAAAGAAACAGCAAAGCTGGTCAGCAATGCAAGTCCTGCTTTCTTCTCCAAACCCTGTACCATCAAGTCAATTTCCATCTTGAACAACCACACAGATAGTACAATATGTTGTATCAGCTAAGTAAAGAGCTAGAGAAAGCACGTCCCTAGTTTCGATCAGCATTGTTATATATATGGTGCTATCAAAGGATTTGTTCAGGACCCTATTGGATGAAGCATAGGAGGATATTAAGCAATGGTCCCTTATCTTGTAGGACTATCCCTCCACGTGAAGTATGCATTGTGCCCTGCAAAAACAGCCCACCAGTCCAATGCTTGTGCATCGTTTAGCTAGTGCCTAAATCAACGGTTGAAGTTATTTCCTAAGAGGCATGTAAGGACAAACCCTAGTCTCTCTCCTTAGTGAGAAAGCTACCGCTGTCATAAAAAGAGTTAAAGACTACGAACACACTTCCCAATGTGTAAATCAAAGGAAAAGAAGAGTGAGAAATCAGTCCAGATTTCATGGCACTAAACTGGTTATCCTTAAGCCGGTGTTAGAGGCTCAAACATGGTTGGATTGTCATAAAACTTAGCAAGCTCATTCCTCACTTAGGGTACTTCGATGTCTTAAGTCGGTTTAAGGATTGGTTGAGTAAAGCATCGGTTTTGAGGGATGTTTTGATAATTCGGTCACAAAATTTTAGAACAAAGCAATTTTGGTAAATGATTTGTTTGGATAGTCAAACGGTGTCAGTTTGAGCTGAATTTTGGTCAGTAGTTAAAGGACTCTTGGATCTAAATGCTTACCAAACTTTGTACACAATGGAGCAGTAGTTTGCAGGATATGAACTGATTACCGAGAAGTATAGAATCTATGATTTCTTTGCTGACTACTAGCATCCCTCATATTAGTAGGTTGTGTTGTAGTTCAGGTCATGTTGGCAATGTGATGATTGTTAATACTTTAGATGCCCTAGAGAAGACTCCTTGCACACCTTTGTAGCTTGCTTTTGCCCTCTCATATCAACAATGCTTGAGCAGTCAAGGTGTTCTGTAAGTCAATTTGTGCCATTACAAGTCGAAAACAATTTAAAAAGTGCCAAAGAATAGATTTTAGATTATGATTGTGAGTAGTTGATTAACATTAGAAAGAAGCCTCAATGTCAAAAGTAGTCCAACAAAGCTAGTTTTGCTACAGTGCCAGTCAACCCAACTTATTGTGCAATAGCACCATGAAGGAAAATTGTACTCGATCTTGGTAGTGTACTGTTTCTCCAGTTAGTGAATACTTGCAACCTTTGTTGTCCTCCAGACCACGTTGTCATCCTTCTTCATTAATGATTTCCAAGGCAGACTTGTCCTTGGTGCCTTCTATGTGTTTTTACCCAAGAGGTTGCCTCAGATTCAACCTAGATAACTGTTGCCGCTTGGATACAAGGATTCCCTCAAATAATGAGCGTCGAAAACGATGAGTCAACAGAGTCAGCTATCACATTCATCGCTCACTCAACGGACTTAGATAATAAAGTGTTATCATTATAGAAGGAGAACTGCACACATGGAACCTAGTATAGTTTTCCATCGGTTGGCATCTGAGTGATTGAACAGTTACTACTGGCACAGAAATTGTTTGTTGATTACTCGGTTTCTCACAACCTCAGAGGATGTTTACCCCATCTATGATCTCATCCCTTATGAAAGGTTGTACTCAAGCAACTTTGGTAGAGGACTGCTTTTTGAAGTTTGTGAATGAACATGGAACCATTGTATTGAGTAGCTTTCAGAAGCTTGTAGTCTAGTGCAAAGTTCACATGGTCCATGCTATATTCACTAGGGAAATAGATATTATGGGTAATTAGTTTATGCTCCATAGTACTCTCCGTATCCTGAGAACAAAGTGTTGTGATGTCTTGGATTCCTCCCAAAGTAACCATGCTTCATGGAAGTCAATGAAAGAAATTCTTCAGAAAATTTACTACGAAGAGCAAATATCAGAAAGTTATCTTGACCAAATTAGCCTCTCTAATACTCCTAAGTTAAGTAGCCTAATGCTATCACTGATGTTGGAAAATGGATGACATGCTTCTCTTCCCTTAAAAGTCTTTCGCACTGAATCTCGGGGCGAGATTCCCATAAGGGGGGAGGGCTGTAACACCCCGGGTGTTAGTCACAGGTTAAGCAGTGGGCTTGAGCTCCAACATGACAAGTTAAGTGGTAATCAAGAGCTCTAGTTCAAACTAGTAATTGGTGATGAAGGTGTTGAGGTCTAATCTATGAAATTGAGTCCCAACCTGAACTTGGACAACACACCTTTGCTTACATGTGAACCCTGGTTAAGGTTAGGCATGAGTAATGTTAAACATCCTTGTTTCATGTACATTACATCAACATGCATCCATCTTGACTAGTGGAAAAGTTTCATGAAGTTTGGAATCAAGAGGTCACATGAAATGATAAGTTATAACCTTGATTGAATTGCTTTATTAAGTAAATGGGAATATGAGATGTCGACCAAACCTTGCTACCTTGCCCAAATTACTCTAATTGAACTCTACAACAAAAGTCATGAAGGGTTCGTGTTGAGCAATGTGAAGAAAATGCTTTAATTGGTCGAAAACCCTAATTCCGTGGGTTTAACGAGGTCTTTGCTTTGACCAAGATGAAGAAATGGTTTCATGCTCGTATATGAAGTTTGACCTTTAATAAACATAGAAGTTTCTATGGATTACAACAAACTTTATTTTTGGACCAAGACTTGATTTAACTCCTAAGTGGCTCAAACAGAGGACTCAAGATGGAATCAGCTGCTGTTTCTAGGCTCTAAATAATTCTAAGTTCGAAATTCATCGTCATTGACATTGGCGTTTCACGTTCTCAGATTTCTGTTAAGAAACTCAAGTTAAGCCAAATATAAAAGTTGGAATATATGTTTTGGAGAAGGTCATACAAAAAGTTAGAATCAATTTGACCACATTTTGACCAAGTAATTCGAGCTCAAACAGAGAAAGCCTTAATCCTCGATTAGTCGCTGACACTGTCAACTTCGGGCTTAATTAGGCACTAATGGAGATATCTAATGGCTAGGCACCCTTAATGAGTTTTGTAGATACTTAGGTGGGATACAAATTTGCTTTTGGGCCCAAGGTCCCAATCAGCCCGTATCTGGCCCAAAAATGGCGCCCACCTTACCCACGTCGCTGCCCGCCACGTACTCGGTAAAATGCCCCAATGGGCGACGCATGTCTAGGACGTGGCATCCATGCTTGAGCACACCCACACTTCCTTGCTGCATGCCCCTACTCTCTCCTCACGTGATGGGATGTCGAACCGCTCTCAGACGCTTCCCACTCCTCCTTCACTCGCTCGCCCTCGCCCTCGCCCTCGCCCTCGCCCTCTGCGCTGCACGCGCGCACCAGAACTCCGCCACCACTGACGGCCAGGCCGACTTGCCGCTGTAATGGCTAGGCCACTCCGGGCCTTCTCCGCCCTAGCTGAGTGACGCTACGCCCCGGCCAGCTCCACGTCCACGTCGCTAGGCACCGCCGCCGCCCGCCCTTATGCCGCGACGCCCGCCCCCGCGTCTTGGGCCGCTCCGCGCCCACGTCGCCCCGATGCCGCACCTACGCCGCACGCTCCGCCACCTGCAACCGCGCCGCCTGCTCCCTCCCTCTCCGATGCGGTCGGGTGTGTCGGTGGAGTCGAGAAACAGCCAGAAAGGGATAAGAGGCAGTGTGGGCATTTAGAATTTTCTTTTTAGATTTGGAATTTTTTTAATTCATCTGTTCAATGGGCATCTGACGAACATCCAAAGCAGGGGCAGACGGACAGTTCAGTTCAAAATAACAAGAACAAAAACATAAAGTTAAAAAAATAGGGGCAAAATCACAATTAAACTACTGGACAAGGGCAAGAACACAATTTTCCCTATTTTCTTTTATGTTTTTATCTTAACAACAAAAAGAACAAGAAAACAAGTGCCACAAAATATTTCTAATAATAGAACTTTATTCAATGATAAATGTATAGGCGCATTACATGATTGGAAATCAAATATGATGAGAATGAAAACTTGAAATAATAAAGATGCTCCTAATTTATTCTTGCGGTGGGAGTGGCCTAGAGAGGTTCATCTAGAGCATCTACCACTCCTGCTACCTTAGCCACTTTAGCTACTGGTCGAGCTTAAAGTGCAAGCTGTTGATGTCATCGACCCAATCTCTAACCTTGAGGAGGTTCGTGGCTAAGCTATCATTAAGGTTCCAAAGGAGATCCCG
The DNA here is from genome assembly GCA_904845875.1 of Miscanthus lutarioriparius. Taxonomy (NCBI): domain Eukaryota; kingdom Viridiplantae; phylum Streptophyta; class Magnoliopsida; order Poales; family Poaceae; genus Miscanthus; species Miscanthus lutarioriparius. The sequence goes on along the minus strand of CAJGYO010000003.1, from coordinate 52,418,857 downwards.
TAGGCTAGCATTCTCGGAGCTAAGAGAGGCGATGGAAGGACCCCTAGAAGGTGTGTCCTCCTCGTCACTACTCTCATATTGCCCTCCTGGTCTTTTGATCGGCGGAAGCTTTCTCAACCTCTGGATCCTAAGGGGCGCGCCTAAAGATTCTGACTCCTTTCCTGACGAAGCCGGCTTGCTTACAGGCTTTTTAGCCAGTTTGCGCATGAGGACCTTGCCATACCCTCCTTCGGGTTTGTGCACGCCTACCACGGTGTAGGAGAGACTAGGCCTAGCGGTATGAAAGTTTTGCCTTCTCTTTTGATCATCCTACTTCTAAAAAGATTATATGGAGCTTTGGGTAGGGATGAAAATTGTGAGGCACACTTACCTTGCATATGTTGTAAAGTCAAATCCCAGACCGCACCGAATAGAAGCGTCATACCCCTTAGATCAAAACAGTGGAAGTGTGTGGAATTTTCGGTGGAATTATACTCCTCTATTTGGTATGATCTCTTTTTCTAGCTTTTTATTTTAAGACATGGCTAGCTTTATTTTTCCATGTGCCTTCATGTGCTCATCATTTTTTTGAATACTTTTGGGACCTTCATTGTGTCCCTATTTTTTTAGTATAGCCATCATATTTTAGAGCATGGAGTATTTATTTTGGTGATGGAAAACATGTTGTAGCGTATTCCCAGTGTAGGAATAGCTGTTTATTTGTGGCATGTACGTGAGTTTTGATCTTGGGAGCATGAAACATCTCTCAACGGGGGTCACAAAACATGACCAAACCCAACACAAAGTAAGAGGCATTTGTGGAAACTTTTGTTATGAATGATCATATATGGCCTTGGTAGGTATTTGAATGTCATTCAAGGAACATGCTATTTGAATATTTGATTTGTAAAATAAACCCCAAGTACTTTGCAATGAATGAGCAAGCGTCATGTCATCCTACTATCTCGCATTCGTCAATTACTTAGATAAAATGGGTTCCCAATTTATAAGTGTTCACAAGTCTTTAGGAATATTAGCAATGAATAAAAAGTATGCAAACTTTTTAATCATAGGAAGACATGAAGATGGAGCATATTCTTTTTGTTTTAAAATCTAATCAGTTTTTAAAGGCTTCTATTATGGAGTGAAAGAGTAAGAGTTGCACAAACCGAATTTGAATTTGACTGTCTTTTTGTGCAACCGAGTTGGAGGTGAGTGTGGTTCCTCCCCCACACTTGTTTTCTTTTCTGTTTTTATTTTAACAACAAAAAGAACAAGAAAACAAGTGCCACAAAATATTTCTAATAATAGAACTTTATTCAATGATAAATGTATAGGCGCATTACATGATTGGAAATCAAATATGATGAGAATGAAAACTTGAAATAATAAAGATGCGCCTAATTTATTCTTGCAGCTGGAGTGGTCTAGAGAGGTTCATCTAGAGCATCTACCACTCCTGCTGCCGTAGTCACTTTAGCTACTGGTCAAGCTTGGAGTGCAAGGTATTGATGTCATTGACCAGAGCTCTAATCTTGAGGAGGTTTGTTGCTAAGCTATCATCAAGGTTCCAACGGAGATCCCACAGGCTAGTGTTCTCGAAGCTAAGAGAGGCGATGGAAGGACCCCTAGAAGGTGCATCCTCCTCGTCACTACTCTCATATTGCCCAACGGGTCTTTTGATCGGCGGAAGGTTTCTAAACCTTTGGATCCTAAGGGGCGCACCTGAGGACTCTGACTCCTTTCTCGACGGAGCCGGCTTGCATACTGGCTTTTTAGCCGGTTTGCGCATGAGCGCCTTGCCATACCCTCCTTCGGGTTTGCACACGCCTACCACGCTATAGGAGAGACAAGGCCTAGTGGTATGAAAGTTTTTTCTTCTCTTTTGATCGCCCTACTTCTAAAAAGCTTATATGGAGCTTTGGATAGGGATGAAAATTGTGAGGCACACTTACCTTGCATATGTTGTAAAGTCAAATCCTGGACCGCACCGGAGAGAAGCGTCATACCCCTTAGATCAAAACAGTGCAAGTGTGTGGAATTTTTGGTGGAATTATACTCCTCTATTTGGTATGATCTCTTTTTCTAGCTTTTTATTTTGAGACATGGCAAGCTTTATTTTTTCTATGAGCCTTCATGTGCTCATCATTTTTTTGAATACTTTTGGGACCTTCATTGTGTCCCTATTTTTTTAGCATAGCCTTTTTGTCTCTTTCTAGATATATGCTAGAGACATCATATTTTAGAGCATGGAGTATTTATTTTGGTGATGGAAAACATGTTGTAGCGTATTCCCAGTGTAGGAATAGCTGTTTATTTGTGGCGTGTATGTGAGTTTTGATCTTGGGAGCATGAAACATCTCTGAATAGGGGTCACAAAACTTGACCAAACTCAACACAAAGTAAGAGGCATTTGTGGAAGGTTTTGTTATGAATGATCATGGCCTTGGTAGGTATTTGAATGTCATTCAAGGAACATGATATTTGAATATTTGATTTGTAAAATAAACCCCAAGTACTTTGCAAGGAATGAGCAAGCGTCATGTCATCCTACTATCTCTTATTCATAAATTACTTAGATAAAATGGGTTCCCAATTTATAAGTGTTCACAAGTCTTTAGGAATATTAGCAAGGAATAAAAAGTTTGCAAACTTTTTAATCTTAGGAAGACATGAAGATGGAGCATATTCTTTTTATTTTAAAATCTAATCAGTTTTTAAAGGCTTCTATTAAATATGGTGTAACACCTCGGGTGTTAGCCTTGCATAACTTGACTTGCATAACATGAGCATGATCATCACGCATTCATAAACAAGCATTTACAATTGAAACATTTGATTGAAACATCTGCAACATTGCTTGTTATCGCATGTTTTATTAACATATGCAACCTTCTCGTTATTTCATGTCTCCCTGTGTATATGCATATGATCATGAGTGGACACATGTACTTAGTTAATATGAGTCCCCAAAAATCTTTTGGCAATGCTTAGGTTCACAATTGGAACATGGTTCATGAATGTCATTTTCCATGATCAAGTCCTTAAGTCATGTTTCATGTAATTACTTTAAATGGCCCCATGAGAGACTACTACATGAAATGATTGAATGACCTTGCAAATTGCTTAAACATGTTTAGGATATCATCATGAACAACTTTGGTATTTAGGGCTAGGGCTAATTTGGTCATTAAGCCATGCTTTGATGTGTATCATCATTTAAAAGTGACATGTTTGACCAAATTTGAACTAGGTGTTAGAGACCTTGCATGGAGGAGATCACTAAAGCAAAGTTGTAGTGTTTGACATAAGGAACAACTTTTATTTCTAGGTCATTGACTGATTTAGCTTCTAACATGCTTGAATAGGTCCCACAAAAATCAGCAAAATCAAGATTTCAACACTTCACGAAATTTTTCTAAGTCTTGATCGCTGACAGTGCTGTCAGCCCGACTTTGGATTGATTTTACTCGATGTGGGTTGGGAATTAGAACACGATTATTGAACAACATTTGGAGATGGTACTTAGGACTACGACTTTGGTTCGTAAAGAAATCAACGAATCGCTTTGCTTAGGGAGTTAACTCGATTGCAAAACACGTCGTCGCTCTCACTTCGTTTCTTGTTTAACCGAACGAAACTGCTCAGCTGGCCGACCACCGGCAGAAGTCTCGCGCTGGCTGCAAGGTCATGGGCGACGGCCAGACGTCACCGGCGCTTCTCAAGCGTGGCTAAGGCAGACAGACGCGCTTCAACTCCTCCCGGCGCGCCGCTCCATTTCCACTCGCTCATGCCAGCCTCTCTCCTTCTTGCGCCCTCCCTTGCTCTCGCCATGAACTAGGCAACGCCGCCGAAAGCACAAAGACCGCCTCCGCCGTCGCCTTGCGTGCGCGCTTACGCCGCACCACCACCGCCTCCATCTCGCCCGTAGTAGCTACGCCACACCTCCCTCCACCCTCGTCTTGATTGCGTGGTACATCACGCTTCGGTGAGGGCGATTCGCCGCTTCCTTTCTCGCCAAAGTTCTCGGTCGCCATGGCGCCTCCCACGACAAGCCGGCCATGGCTCACCTCATCTGTGTTTTTCCTTCGATTTTGAGCGTTAGTGTTTGGTCAGGACGTGTATTAGCCGGTGCTAAGACGTTACCTTCGTTAGTGATCCCGCCGGCGTGGAACGCGACAACCCGCGCCACCGTGTTCTAACCCCCGCACCACCGCGCCGTGGTCAAGCGTCGTCGGAGCTTTGCGTGAAGCGTTTGTTGCTTAAATAAGTTCACTAGGACGCCGTGGTACTATTGCGCGCCTCTCCTAGCTTTCCCATGGCCGGATATGGCCGGCACAGAGTTGCGCAGCGCCGCCGTGCCGCCATGGCCGGCGACGATCATGCTCCGCCGCACTAGCGCTGTCACCACCTCAACCATCCGACGCGTCTTGAGTAGTAGATCATGATGGTGCCCGTGGTTTCACCGGAGAACTCACCGGCGACGAGCTCTCGGCAGCGCCAATACTGCAGCAACACCGTAGTTCTGCTTTCGAGTCACTGACTCGTGGGGTCCCCTGACCAGCGGGTCCCACCGGTCCGCGACAGTTAGAGTGTGTGATAGTTCATTTGATCTAATATTTGAATTCTTTTGTGAATTTTGTATCTTTAGTTTGGTAGCTTCAAAAATTGTGAAATAAATTTGGTAGTGTTCCTTAGGAAGTGTAGTATTTAGGAAAAATATGTTCTTAACATTTACAGTAGAAATTTTTGGAGATTTAAATAGGGATTTGAAATGTGTTTTTGAATGCATGCAAATTTGTTTATTTTATATCTAGAGTTCCTGTGCTCCAAAAATTATGAAATGTTTGTGGTAAGCTAGTCTTAACATATAGGAGCTCTGGTAAAAATTTGAAGATGAGTGCATGTGTAGATTTGTAGTTATAGATCTTTCTTTTATAATTAGGAGATCCTTGTGTAAATTTTTATAAATTATTTAGGAATCAAATACTCATGAACATTGTTGGAGGGTATACTAGTAGTATATGGATGCTAAGAAAAATAGGAAATCTGTTGCTTGACACTTTTCACAAAGGTTTTTTATTTATGCTATTTCAAGCCTTGCTGCCTTGTCATTTTTGTATAGGATGTTTTACTTGGCAAAATGGCAGGAAATTTTTACAGTAGTCTATTGATAGCACTAGTAAGCCACTGTAATTTTCTGAGAATTTATGATGCACATTTGGTATAGGTTTATTATTTAACCTAGGGGTTCAAATAAAATAATAAAGGCATTTAAATAAATAGTTTCGGCTTCACCATTATATTATCTTAAAGGGGTTTGGTATGCTTAAACTGTTCGTAGATTCTATGTTGTCAAATTTTGAATGATTACATGAAGTAGAAGTATTGTTACTTTGTATTGCATATTGAATAGTTTCCAGACAGATTCTGGAGTTTGATGAGTTGTATGTTGAAAATGATGTGTACTGTAAAAATGGTTAATAACAAAGTTGTAGAGAATTTGATAAGCTTTCTAGAAAGTCTAGGATCACTGTATTTGGATTAGTAGAACTCCAGTTATGAGCGAAACAAGTAGATGTTGTTTTGTGGTATAGTCGATGCATTGTGGAAGTAGTTAATTAAATAATCGAGAAGAGATATGCACCTACTCATTAAACATGATGCACTTGTTAACATATATGCATTCGTAATACTTATACCATATTCATGCATCTAGGATCGGAGGAAGAGATCACGTTGTTGGAATTCGAAGAAACAGAGGAAGGGAATCAGCAGGAGAATCCGCAAGCCGCAGCTCCCGAAGGCGTGGAGCAGAATCCTGAAGAGCTTCCGGAGTGTCCTGATCACCGCCCTACTTCCTTCCTGTGAGGCAAGCCCCGGAGCATTCTAAGTCTCCCAGTATTTTACAAATGATTACTTAAGTACTTATGATTGATGCATTAGGTTATAAGAGTTGAATGGAACCACTTGATGCATATACATTCCTTGTCTAGCTATTACACCTTTAACCGGTATAGGTCCAGGATCGAATATATGCTTAGCCATGCTTAGACCGGTAGAAGTCAGGTGATTTCCTATCACCTGCGAGATATAAGTGGATACCAGAGCACGGTTGGTTATAATTGCTATCGTGGAAAAGAACCATGGTTAATGTAAATGGAGACCGGGCGGGATGTCGATAGGGAAGCAAAAAGACATGGAGGTCTTGGGTGTGGATCTATCCCCGTCTGTGTCGATCAAGGATCGTACCGTTGTTGGAACTTCTGACAAGATTGAACGCATGCCTCTCACTTAGCTGGCCGGATAACTCGTTCCGACCGTGAAGCCGAGTAATTCAATTCAGGCCGGGACCCGTTCTGTTGTGCGCTCCTTCCGGGGAACGATCAGACTGAGCCCAAGGGCAGGCTGGGCCTGAGCATCCTGGCATCTGGTGTTCTAGATTGTGCGGCGTGGTATGGATCCGCGAAATGTGTACCTGAGTTGTACCAAAGGTGACCTAAGGCTATCGTGGTTGGTAGACCTGGGTTTGTGTTAGTAATAAATTCCCAGCTGGTTGAAATCGATTCGAATCGCCGTCTCTCCCGGATAGTGAGAAACTTGACTAGCTCCAATATCGTAGTAACTGTGTTATGAAACATGATGGTTCGGATGAATATGGAATTACAATACCTACTATGGTTACTATTGTATGCTTCTCAATTGATATACCACATGTTTGGCATAGGATAGTTGCTAATCTAGAGATGGATAGTTATAAATAATTGATAAAGGAATCCTAAGTGTACATTAAGTCATTTGCTTTCATGCAAAATGTTGTCAAGCTATCTCCACTTATACAGCCTTGCATAATCCTTGGAGTCATTTTATTTCTGGTTTATGGCGGGTAAGTCTAGCTGAGTACCTTCTCGTACTCAGGGTTTATTTTTTCCATATTGCAGATGGCACTGTATATCATGGTTATTGCAAGAGTTGCTTCTATCCCGCTGTGGATGAGGAGTAAGCCTTGGGCAGGCTTCTTATTAATCCTTCTACATGCTTTTGTGGACCGTGATCGTATCTTGGCACTGTATCAAACTATGTTGAAAACTTTATTTTTGAACTTATTTGCTTCCGCTTTATCTATCAAACTCGGTTTGTAATAACTTTTATTCGTACTCTGATGATGAAATGTATCTGTGAACTTTATGTAATATGTGGCATGTATGTTGAATCCTGTACGATCTTGGTTGTTGTAAATCGTTTATCGAGACCCGTCGTGGTACTCGACGGACTACCAGGTTTATATGGGTTCAAGTATGATAGTGCGACCGCTTGCGGGCTGCCATTGTACTTGTACTCTTATAAATTGGTCGGTTCTGCGACAACTGGCATCAGAGCAAGATTCAACGTTAATTGTCACAAGTGTATTTAAAACAAAAGTTTTTGTTTTCCAAAAAACCCTTCTCTAACAACTAATAGTTATATTAATAGGTATTTGAAATCTAAAGTGTGCCAATGATCACTTTCCTTATGCCCAAATTAAGGACTATTAGGTGGCTATTTAAGTACTAACATGGGGATTTTTACTTCGTCGTCCATACGGCGTGCTATTGTATGGATGCCATTCACTTGAGTGGTAATGTATGGATCAAATGCCTCTACGCCAAGGTAAGATGATGAGTGTATGACCGCAAGATGTGAGCGCAAGCGGTCGGGGAGAGTTAGCTTTGGTATCGCCTATGTATGCATGCTTGCATGTGTATATGGTGCGTATTTAATTATGGGTTTAAGTTATTGTCGGGCAGATTGATACTGAAGTATATGTATGGGTATACATATATGGAAGTATTTACAAATTACATTCTCGCATATTTCATTATGGGTTTAGGGCTGAAATGAAAATTCTTATGCAGTACACTAACAACGTAAACGTAGCTCGACTAGTTATGCTATATAAGAGAGAAACGAATGTATGCCACCGTGTTCACCGCTAGAAACAAATTTTTCTAAGTTTGTGAGGACGTGCGGAACGAGCGAGCATGCATCATGATAATTACCATTCACATAATTAAATTGTTCCTCCCCTTATAAAATTCTTACTCGGTTATGTAACTCTTATCTGTCATGGTCTTGTCTCACCAAGTGGTACATGTTAATGGTGCAGATGGCACTCACCAAGCAGACCGCTCGCAAGTCCACCGGAGGCAGAGCTCCCCGCCGTCAGCTTGCTCCACGTACCCGTCAACGTCACACGTTTCTTGGAGAGTTTGGGATGCCTACACTCTTGTGGAGAGTGCTCAGCTATGTCGGCTATCCTGATGGAATGGAGCCCCGCTACTTCTGGGCGAATGAGCAGTTGGGAGAAGGTCTCTTAGTTACTGTGGAGGCCGTTGTTCGTCCCCGAGATGATGATTCTGAGTGGACAGGTTGGTGTTATGAGTCAACTGGCAGGACTGCTGAAGAAGCAGCTGGCAGGGCAGCCTTTGGGATCCTGAGGGATATCATGGATCGTTTTCCTCAGGAGCTGGCAGCCGCTTTGGTTGGAGTCTTTCCGAGGGGTAACCCCTCCACTGACTCATGGCAGCAGGTAAGAGGAAGATCTTTGGAGATTGGTGCAGCAGAAGGGTAGAATAGCGATAACCCTTCCATGAGCGCCATGTTCGCAGTGATGAGAGTGTTAGATGGAGTAGAAGGTAGCCTCAGACGTGTGTCTGGTGCTCTTGGTCATGCCCGCGAGGACCAACGTCAGCTTCAGAGGGAGCACGATGCCAAGATTGAGAGGCTCACTGAAGAGATGACTCGGTTAACTCACCAAAGGAATGCGGCCTGGACTAGGGAAGATGTTTTGAGAGCTCGATAGTTCGAGCTGGGGCAGCAGCTAGCCAATGCGTAAGAATACAACGATCACCTACATGAAGAGGTTCATCTACTGAACAACCAGCTCCACCCTTATGTCCCACCTGGAGCCGCAGAGATGGATCTAGAAGGGGACGAGGATGAAGAAGAAGTAGAGCCTGAAGAAGAAGTGGAGCCTGAGGGAGGAGATGATCCTACGTCTGACCTCGATAGTGATCATGATGAAGATTAGATCGCTTAGCACTTAGTGGAAGGGCTAATGTATCACCTTTATTCATGTAATGGACCTGTAGTTCGAATTTAGTATGGGTAATCCGATTATCATGTAATATTGTGAATCGCACGACTATCGCACCTTTGGTTGAACATCAATGCAATTCCGTTCCTTGTTGGTGATCACAATTTAAATTTGCATGCGTTATGAGCGCAATAAGTGGTCAAATTGGGGATGCCATGTTGCGAGAATGAATTGTTATGCCTCTGTTTTTATTGTGAATTTGAGAATTTTCTCTAGTAATTTCAGTTTGGCATGATTATGATTCATCTGCAATCTCTTGACATCAACCAATAATCGCTTATTGTTGCAACTTCGCAGATGACGCGCACCCGTGCTGGAGCTGGTAGCAGTCACGATGGCAATGGTGATGACTTACCACCACCGCCGCCATTGCCGCTTCGTGGAGTTCTTTGCTCGATTCTTGGGGAGCCAAAGGACAATGGAAGAAGCTCATACGCCTCATCGCATAAAAAACACCGCCGTGGCCACCCACAACAACCAGGAGCCGAGCCAAATTAGCATAGTACATTCAAGGAGTTTCTGGACATGAAGCCTCCAATCTTCAAGGTGGCTGAGGAACCACTGCAGGCTGACGCGTGGCTAAATACCATTGAGCAGAAATTTCGTCTGCTAAGGGTCACAGAGCATCTAAAGGCTGAATATGCTTCTCATCAATTGCAAGGACCAGCAGGGATCTGGTGGACACATTTCCTGTCGTCCTTGCACCTTTAATGCGCGAGTTACCAGGAACAGCCTCAAAGCTGGCTTTTAGGGACATCATATTCCCCGGGCCGATGCACATGAAAGCGAATCAATTTATGAGGCTCACTCAAGGAACAAAGTCACTCACTGAATATATGCACGCATTCAACAACTTGTCCAGATATGCTCTAGGTTTTGTGGATACCGAGGAGAAAAAGATAGAGAGTTTCAAGCAAGGTTTGGGTACTAAACTGATGAAGACTATGGCAAATTCTAGGTGTGCCACGTACAATGAGTTTATTAGTGATGCCTTGACCCAAGAAAATCACAACAACATGCATGCAAATTGCTAAGGGTCGCAAGAGGACATATGAGGCCGGTGCATCCGGATCTTTCCATCAAAAAGCGCCTATCACAAATGAAGGCCACAATTCCGCCCACACCGCACTCCAAGTTTAGACCTCCACCACCTAAAGCTCGTAATAATAGGCCACGAAAACCGTTCCTGTATATGCGTTCACTATTGCCTTACCAAAAGGAAATGGCGGTCAGGGATAGCTCCACCGGATTCGAAGTAATCAACCATGTTTCAATCAAAACCAATCGGGTCATTGGTCCAAGGAATGCCCCACCCCAAGAAGAATAGCAACCGAATCGAACAATCGAGACAAAGAATGCCGTGGCACGTCGAGGACACGTGCATTATACCGCTGTGGAAGAAGTGCCCGCTGGAGAAGTTGTCACGGCTGGTATGTTTCTCGTCAATAAGCATCCCGCTGTTGTTTTATTTGATTCGGGAGCTTCTCATTCATTTATGAGTCAAGCATTTGCATCTAGACATGATCAAGAAATAATTGAAGTAAGTAAAGGGGGTTATAACATAAGTTCAGCAGGGGGTACTGTTACTACCAAAAAGATAGTCAAAAATGTACTCATCTCTATACAAGGGAGGGAGTACACCACGGATTTGATAATATTGCCCAGGTTATCGATAAGTGTAATCTTAGGCATGAATTGGATGAAGGATCATGGTGTTCTTATTGACACTAGCACCCGCACTATTATGTTGAGGGAACCCACGGGAGGGAATGCTTTTCTAGTACCACTCTCCCGCAATTTTGAACTCCAACATTTAGCTTGTGCTATCCAAGCCACCACACTTAGTGATATCCCCGTAGTTTGTGAGTTTCCGGATGTATTTCCAGAGGAATTACCAGGCTTACCACCTGATAGGGAGGTGGAATTCAAGATTGAGTTAGTGTCAGGTACAGCACCCATATCAAAAAGGCCCTATAGAATGCCACCCAATGAGTTAGCAGAACTTAAGGTTCAATTGCAAGATCTATTGGACAAAGGTCTTATTCAACCTAGCTCATCTCCATGGGGATGTCCAGCCTTGTTTGTGAAAAAGAAGGATAAGTCACTAAGAATGTGTGTAGATTATAGACCACTCAATGCTGTGACCATCAAGAACAAATATCCGTTGCCCCGCATCGACATCTTGTTCGATCAGCTAGTGAAGGCAAAGGTATTCTCCAAAATTGACTTGAGGTCAGGCTACCATCAAATAAAGATCCAGCCAGAGGATATACCTAAAACTGCTTTTTCTACCAGGTACGGCTTATACGAGTATTTAGTGATGTCTTTCGGACTAACAAATGCTCCAACCTACTTCATGTACCTGATAAACTCGGTATTCATGCCCGAACTCGACAAGTTCGTGGTCGTGTTTATCGATGATATATTGATTTATTCAGAAAATGAGTCAGATCATGAAGAGCATCTGAGGATTCTCCTATCCAGATTGAGGGAGCATAAGCTATATGCCAAGTTTAGCAAATGTGAATTTTGGTTGAGCAAAGTACCTTTCTTAGGTCACATCTTATCAAGAGATGGAATTTCTGTAGACCCATCAAAAGTACAAGAGGTCATGGATTGGAAAGCCCCAACTTCGGTTCATGAAGTTCGGAGTTTTCTAGGGTTAGCGGGGTATTATCGTCGCTTCATTCCAGATTTCTCAAAGATAGCTAAGCCCATGACCAGACTATTTCAGAAAGATGAGATGTACAAATGGACACTAGAATGTGAAGCGACTTTTCACAACCTCGAACTTTGTTGATCACCAAGACTGTGCTAGCACAACCGGACATTGAAAAGCCTTTCGATGTATTTTGTGATGCATCGAGAATAGGTTTGGGATGTGTGTTTATGCAAGAAGGAAGAGTAATTGCATATGCTTCTCGGCAATTGAGGAAACATGAAGTCAACTACCCTACACATGATTTGGAACTTGCGTACCGTTGTTCATGCGTTAAAGATATGGAGACATTACTTGTTGGGCAATGTATGTCATATCTATACTCGACCACAAAAGTCTCAAGTATATCTTTACCCATCCGAATCGAACATGAGACAACGAAGATGGTTAGAGCTAATTAAGGACTACAATTTAGAAGTGCACTACCATCCGGTAAGGCTAATGTAGTAGCAGATGCACTCGAGTCGTAAGTCTCATTGCAACACTATAGAAGCATTCTTTGGAAGATGGATTCAACTTGTTACATCCTCATTGTACTACACAATATCACGATCGATTGTTCACTTGAGAGCAAAATCATAGAGTTGCAGCAGACAGATGTAGGAATAAGTCACATCAAGAAAAATGCAAGAGCAAGAGACCAAGCATTTTAGAATGGACGAAAAGAGGTGTATTATGGTTTGAGGGCCACCTTGTGGTACCAAAAGACCATGAGCTAAGGAATCAAATTTTAGAGGAAGCTCACTCGTCCAAATTGTCCATCCATCCGGGTAGTAGTAAAATGTATCAAGATTTAAAAACCCATTTTTGGTGGACTAAGATGAAGAAAGAGATCGCACCCTATGTTGCTAGGTGTGATAACTGCGCAGAGAGTAAAAGTCGTCTATATGAAAACTCGCCGGATTACTTCACCATTGCCGATTCCAGGATGGAAATGGGAGGAAATCAAAGATGGATTTTATCATAGGCCTTCCAATGACGCCACAAGGTCATGATTCAATATGGGTAATTGTTGATCGTCTCACCAAGTCAGCACATTTTGTACCAGTTCACACAACATATCACGTGGGGAAATACTCTGAGTTATATGTTTCCCAGATCGTGAGACTGCATGGAGTACCCAGGACTATAATCTCAGATCGAGGACCACAGTTCATAGCTCGTTTCTAGGAGCACTTACACCAGGCTTTGGGAACCAAGCTAATCAGAAGTTTAGCTTATCATCCGCAAACTTCGTGATGATGAGAGCGCGAGTAAACCAAATCCTAGAAGATTTACTTAGAGCTTGTGTTATATCTTCAAAAGGTTCATGGGAGAAATGGTTACCTTTAGCTGAATTCTCCTATAACAACAGTTATCAAGCGAGTATCAAAATGGCTCCATTTGAAGCCTTATATGGCAGGAAGTGCAGAACTCCATTGAATTGGATTGAGCCCGGTGAAAGGAGATACTTTGGTATTGATTTTGTCAATGAAGCCAAAGAGCAAGTACGTATCATCCAACAACATATGAAGGCAGCTCAATCAAGGCAGAAGAGCTATGCCGACAGAAGAAGAAGACCACTAACTTTTGAAGTGGGTGATTATGTATACTTAAGAGTATCACCCATGAAAGGTGTGAAAAGATTTGGGATGAAAAAAAAGCTTTCACCAAGATATGTAGGGCCATACAAAATTTTGGAACGAAAAGGGAATGTTGCGTATAAGTTACAACTTCCACCAGAGATGAGTACAATATTCGATGTGTTCCATGTTTCTCAGTTGAAGAAATGTCTTCGAGTACCGGAAGAAGCTATTGCACCCACCAACGTGCAGCATCAATCGGATTTGACCTATGAGGAAAAGCCAATTCAAGTATTAGAGGAGATGGAGAGAGTAACGCGGAGTAAGATTATTAAGTTCTATAAGGTGGTGTGGAACAATCATAGTGAACAAGATGATACGTGGGAAAGAGAAGATTATCTACGAGAAGTTTATCCCGCCTTTTTCCAAGAATGGTAGGTCTTGCAAATCTCGGGACGAGATTTTTATAAGGGGGAGGGGCTGTAACACCTCGGGTGTTAGCCTTGCATAACTTGACTTGCATAACATGAGCATGATCATCACGCATTCATAAACAAGCATTTACAATTGAAACATTTGATTGAAACATCTGCAACATTGCTTGTTATCGCATGTTTTATTAACATATGCAACATTCTCGTTATTTCATGTCTCCCTGTGTATATGCATATGATCATGAGTGGACACATGTACTTAGTTAATATGAGTCCACAAAAATCTTTTGGCAATGCTTAGGTTCACAATTGGAACATGGTTCATGAATGTCATTTTCCATGATCAAGTCCTTAAGTCATGTTTCATGTAATTACTTTAAATGGCCCTATGAGAGACTACTACATGAAATGATTGAATGACCTTGCAAATTGCTTAAACATGTTTAGGATATCATCATGAACAACTTTGATATTTAGGGCTAGGGCTAATTTGGTCATTAAGCCATGCTTTGATGTGTATCATCATTTAAAAGTGACATGTTTGACCAAATTTGAACTAGGTGTTAGAGACCTTGCATGGAGGAGATCACTAAAGCAAAGTTGTAGTGTTTGACATAAGGAACAACTTTTATTTCTAGGTCATTGACTGATTTAGCTTCTAACATGCTTGAATGGGTCCCACAAAAATTAGCAAAATCAAGATTTCAACACTTCACGAAATTTTTCTAAGTCTTGATCACCGATGCAAAGGTTTGTCCACCGACTTTGGATTGATTTTACTCGATGTGGGTTGGAAATTAGAACACGATTATTGAACAACATTTGGAGATGGTACTTAGGACTACGACTTTGGTTGAGAAAGAAATCAACAATCGCTTTGCTTAGGGAGTTAACTCGATTGCAAAACATGTCGTCAGTTTCGGCACTTCATTCTTATCGATTTAATCAACGGTTGCTTCGAAGCTTGACCACCGGCAGAGTCTCTGCGCGCCACGCGTGTCCGTGGCGACGGCGCGCAGCCGGGCGCTCGCCTCGCGCGTGGGCAAAGGCAAAAGCGAGACGCCGCCTTCAACTCCCCAGCCAGGCGCCCTCTCCATTTCCACTCGCTCATGCCACTCTCTCCTCTCCAGCGCCCTCCTTGCTTCTCGCCAGGAAACCAGCAACGCCACGAAACACAAAGATCGCCTCATTGCTTTTTGCGTGCGCTACGTTGCACCACCACCGCTTCCATCTCGCCCGTAGCTACGCCACACCTCCCTCCACCCCTCGTCTTGATTGCTTTCCTTTCTCGCCGAAGTTCTCGGTCGCCATGGCCGCCTCCACGGCAAGCTGGACATGGCTCGGCTCATCTACGTTTTTCCTTAGATTTTGAGCGTTAGTGTTTGGTCAGGACGTGTATTAGCCGGTGCTAAGACGTTACCTTCGTTAGTGATCCCACCGGCGTGGAACGCGACAACCCGCGCCACCGCGTTCTAACCCCCGCACCACCGCGCCGTGGTCAAGCATCGTCGGAGCTTTGCGTGAAGCATTTGTTGCTTAAATAAGTTCACTAGGACGCTGTGGTACTGTTGCGCGCCTCTCCTAGCTTTCCCATGGCCAGATCCGGTCGGCACAGAGTTGCGCAGCGCCGCCGTGCCGCCATGGCCGGCGACGATCATGCTCCACCGCACCAGCGCTGTCACCACCTCAACCATCCGACGCGTCTTGAGTAGTAGATCACGATGGTGCCCGTGGTTTCGCCGGAGAACTCACCGGTGACGAGCTCTGGCCACGCCAGCGCTGTGCAGCGCCGCGGCCCTGTTTCGAGTCACTGACTCATGGGGTCCCCTGACCAGCGGGTCCCACCGGTCAGCGACAGTTAGAGTGTGTGATAGTTCATTTGATCCAGTTTTTGAATTCTTTTGTGAATTTTGTATCTTCAGTTTGGTAGCTTCAAAAATTGTGAAATAAATTTGGTAGTGTTCCTTAGGAAGTGTAGTATTTAGGAAAAATATGTTCTTAACATTTACAGTAGAAATTTTTGGAGATTTAAATAGGGATTTGAAATGTGTTTTTGAATACATGTAAATTTGTTTATTTTATATCTAGAGTTCCTGTGCTCCAAAAATTATGAAATTTTTGTGGTAAGCTAGTCTTAACATATAGGAGCTCTGGTAAAAATTTGAAGATGAGTGCATGTGTAGATTTGTAGTTATAGATTTTTCTTTTATAATTAGGAGATCCTTGTGTAAATTTTTATAAATTATTTAGGAATCAAATACTCATGAAAATTGTTGGAGGGTATACTAGTAGTATATGGATGCTAAGAAAAATAGGAAATCTGTTGCTTGACACTTTTCACTAAGGTTTTCTATTTATGTTATTTCAAGCCTTGCTGCCTTGTCATTTTTGTATTGGATGTTGTACTTGGCAAAATGGCAGGAAATTTTTATAGTAGTCTATTGGTAGCACTAGTAAGCCACTGTAATTTTCTGAGAATTTATGATGCACATTTGGTATAGGTTTATTATTTAACCTAGGGGTTCAAATAAAATAATAAAGGCATTTAAATAAATAGTTTCGGCTTCACCATTATATTATCTTAAAGGGGTTTGGTATGCTTAAACTGTTGGTAGATTCTATGTTGTCAAATTTTGAATGATTACATGAAGTAGAAGTATTGTTACTTTGTATTGCATATTGAATAGTTTCCGGAAAGATTCTGGAGTTTGATGAGTTGCGTGTTGAAAATGATGTGTACTATAAAAATGGTTAATAACAAAGTTGTAGAGAATTTGATAAGCTTTCCAGAATGTCCAGGATCACTGTATTTGGATTAGTAGAACTCCAGTTATGAGCGAAACAAGTAGCTGTTGTTTTGTGGTATAGTCGATGCATTGTGGAAGTAGTTAATTAAATAATCGAGAAGAGATATGCACCTACTCATTAAACATGATGCACTTGTTAACATATATGCATTCGTAATACTTATACCATATTCATGCATCTAGGATCGGAGGAAGAGATCACGTTGCTAGAATTTGAAGAAACAGAGGAAGGGAATCAGCAGGAGAATCCGCAAGCCGCAGCCTCCCGGCGTGAGCGAGAATCCTCAAGAGCTTCCTGAGTGTCCTGATCACCGCCTCTACTTCCTTCCTCATGAGGCAAGCCCCGGAGCATTCTAAGTCTCCCAAAGATTTTACAAATGATTACTTAAGTACTTATGATTGATGCATTAGGTTATAAGAGTTGAATGGAACCACTTGATGCGTATACATTCCTTGTCCAAATTATTACACCTTTAACCGGTATAGGTCCGAGGATCGAATATATGCTTAGCCATGCTTAGACCGGTAGAAGTCGGTGATTTCTGTCACCGCGAGATATAGGTGGACACCGAGTATGCGGTTGGTTATAATTGCTATCGTGGAAAAGAACCATGGTTAATGTAAATGGAGACCCAAGGGATGTCGATAGGGAAGCAACAAGACATGGAGGTCTTGGGTGTGGATCTATCCCGTCTGTGTCGATCAAGGACCGTACTATTGTTGGAACTTCCGACAAGATTGAACGCATGCCTCTCACTTAGTCGGCTGGATAACTCATTCCGACCGCGGCCGAGTAATTCAATTCAATTCAGGCGACCCGCTTACATTGTGCGCTCCTTCCGGGAACGATCGACTAAGCCCAAGGCGCGGCGGCGGGGCTGAAAGCATCCTGGCATCTGGTGTTCTAGATTGTGCTTGCGCTATGACGGACCCATGAAATGTGTACCTGAGTTGTACCAAAGGTGACCTAAGGCTATCGTGGCTGGTAGACCTAGGTTTGTGTTAGGAATAAATTCCCAGCTGGTTGAAATCGATTCAAATCGCCGTCTCTCCCGGATAGTGAGAAACTTGACTAGCTCCAACATCGTAGTAACTGTGTTATGAAACATGATGGTTCGGATGAATATGGAATTACAATACCTGCTATGGTTACTATTGTATGCTTCTCAATTGATATACCACATGTTTGGCACAGGATAGTTGCTAATCTAGAGATGGATAGTTATAAATAATTGATAAAGGAATCCTAAGTGTACATTAAGTCATTTGCTTTCATGCAAAATGTTGTCAAGCTATCTCCACTTATACAGCCTTGCATAATCCTTGGAGTCATTTTATTTCTGGTTTATGGCGGGTAAGTCTAGCTGAGTACCTTCTCGTACTCAGGGTTTATTTTTCCCATGTTGCAGATGGCATTGTATATCATGGTTATTGCAAGAGTTGCTTCTATCCCGCTGTGGATGAGGAGTAAGCCTTGGGCAGGCTTCTTATTAATCCTTCTACATGCTTTTGTGGACCGTGATCGTATCTTGGCACTGTATCAAACTATGTTGGAAACTTTATTTTCAAACTTATTTGCTTCCGCTTTATCTATCAAACTCGGTTTGTAATAACTTTTATTCGTACTCTGATGATGAAATGTATCTGTGAACTTTATGTAATATGTGGCATGTATGTTGAATCCTGTACGATCTTGGTTGTTGTAAATCGTTTATCGAGACCCGTCGTGGTACTCGACAGACTACCGGGTTTATATGGGTTCAAGTATGACAGTGCGACCGCTTGCGGGCTGCCATTGTACTTGTACTCTTATAAATTGGTCGGTTCTGCGACATATGGAGTGAGAGAGTGAGAGTTGCACAAACCGAATTTCAATTTGACCGTCTTTTTGTGCAACTAAGTCTGAGGTTAGTGTGGTTCCTCCCCCACACTTGTTTTCTTTTCTGTTTTTATTTTAACAACGAAAAGAACAAGAAAACAAGTGCCACAAAATATTTCTAATAATAGAACTTTATTCAATGATAAATGTATAGGCGCATTACATGATTGGAAATCAAATATGATGAGAATGAAAACTTGAAATAATAAAGATGCACCTAATTTATTCTTGCAGCGGGAGTGGTCTAGAGAGGTTCATCTAGAGCATCTACCACTCCTGCTGCCTTAGCCACTTTAGCTACTGGTCGAGCTTGAAGTGCAAGCTGTTGATGTCATCGACCAAATCTCTAATCTTGAGGAGGTTCCAGGCTAAGATATCATCAAGGTTCCAAAGAAGATCCCATTGGCTACCGTTCTCGAAGCTAAGACAGGCGATGGAAGGACCCCTAGATGGTGCGTCCTCCTCGACACTACTCTCATATTGCCCTGTGGGTCTTTTGATCGGCGGAAGCTTTCTAAACCTATGGATCCTAAGGGGCAAGCTTGAGGATTCTGACTCCTTTCCTGACGGAGCCGGCTTGTTTACTGGCTTTTTAGCCGGTTTGCGCATGAGCGCCTTGCCATACCCTCCTTCGGGTTTGCGCACGCCTACCACGGTGTGGGAGAGACTAGGCCTAGCGGTATGAAAGTTTTGCCTTCTCTTTTGATCATCCTACTTCTAAAAAACTTATATGGAGCTTTGGGTAGGGGTGAAAATCGTGAGGCACACTTACCTTGCATATGTTGTAAAGTCAAATCCCAGACCGCATCGGAGAGAAGCATCATACCCCTTAGATCAAAACAGTGCAAGTGTGTGGAATTTTCGGTGGAATTATACTCCTCTATTTGGTATGATCTCTTTTTCTAGCTTTTTATTTTGAGACATGGCTAGCTTTATTTTTTTCTATGAGCCTTCATGTGCTCATCATTTTTTTGAATACTTTTGGGACCTTCATTGTGTCCCTATTTTTTTGCATAGCCTTTTTGTCTCTTTCTAGATATATGCTAGAGAGATCATATTTTAGAGCATGGAGTATTTATTTTGGTGATGGAAAACATGTTGTAGCGTAATCCCAATGTAGGAATAGTTGTTTATTTGTGGCATGTACGTGAGTTTTAATCTTGGGAGGATGAAACATCTCTCAACAGGGGTCACAAAACTTGACCAAACTCAACACAAAGTAAGAGGCATTTGTGGAAGGTTTTGTTATGAATGATCATATATGGCCTTGGTTGGTATTTGAATGTCATTCAAGGAACATGCTATTTGAATATTTGATTTGTAAAATAAACCCCAAGTACTTTGCAAGGAATGAGCTAGCATCATGTCATCCTACTATCTCTCATTTGTCAATTACTAAGATAAATGGGTTCCCAATTTATAAGTGTTCACAAGTCTTTAGGAATATTAGCAAGGAATAAAAAGTATGCAAACTTTTTAATCATAGGAAGACATGAAGATGGAGCATATTCTTTTTATTTTAAAATCTAATCAATTTTTAAAGGCTTCTATTAAATATGGAGTGAGAGAGTGAGAGTTGCACAAATCGAATTTGATTTTGACCGTCTTTTTGTGCAACCGAGTTGGAGATGAGTGTGGTTCCTCCCACACACTTGTTTTCTTTTCTGTTTTTATTTTAACAACAAAAAGAACAAGAAAACAAGTGCCACAAAATATTTCTAATAATAGAACTTTATTCAATGATAAATGTATAGGCGCATTACATGATTGGAAATCAAATATGATGAGAATGAAAACTTGAAATAATAAAGATGCACCTAATTTATTCTTGCAGCGGGAGTGGTCTAGAGAGGTTCATCTAGAGCATCTACCACTCCTGCTGCCTTAGCCACTTTAGCTACTGGTCGAGCTTGAAGTGCAAGCTGTTGATGTCATTGACTAGATCTCTAATCTTGAGGAGGTTCGTTGCTAAGCTATCATCAAGGTTCCAAAGGAGATCCCGCAGGCTAGCGTTCTCGGAGCTAAGAGAGGCGATGGAAGGACCCCTAGAAGGTGTGTCCTCCTCATCACTACTCTCATATTGCCCTACGGGTCTTTTGATCGGTGGAAGCTTTCTAAACCTTTGGATCCTAACTGAGGATTCTGACACCTTTCCTGACAGAGCTAGCTTGCTTACTAGCTTTTTAGCTGGTTTGCGCATGCCTACCACAGTGTAGGAGAGACTAGGCCTAGCGATATAAAAGGACGAACTAGTGTGAGAGACCGTATTGCCCGAAGGCGTTACAACAGAGCGCTTGCTAGTTCCGCTAACATCGGGTGCCTTCTGCTTGAGGCTGATGGCATCAGTGGTAGGTCGTGTTGGTGCCGCCTTCTTCTCCTTGGTGCCACCTTGGGGTGCCTTGGAACGCATCTTGGTATTGAGGCTAGAACCGCCACTCATGGCATAGCTAGGTGGTACCATGATAGCGAGTGGCGCTTCAGTGATGATCCTTGCTTCCTCCCTCACATAGGAGCTCTCGGGCACTAGGTCAATGGACATCGACACTCCATCAAGGTTGTAGGTAGAGCTGGAGGCCATGTACAAAGTGAGGGTGTGGCTGGCCATTGCTAAGCTTTGGAATTTGAGTGCTAAGTGGAGGGAGAGAAGAAAGCTTGTAGCTTGGTGTGAGGAGAGGAGAGGCTATGGGGTGGTTCTTATAGGTGCTCGGGCCTCTACCGTGAAGGAAACAAACCGAGCACCGCCATGGCTATGATACACAGGAGATCAAAGAGATGCATGTAAAGATTATGGGCCAAATGAGCAGAGGGTGGTACTTGTCGCACACCATGGTGCGCCTGCACCCCAGCCTCCTCCCTTGGCCTGATTTTTCATCTAGGTGCACTTGCATATGTAGTGATCTTAGGGATGCTAGTGCTCGGATTTGATTCAACAGGATCAGCGAGTGATAGAGTGAGATGCACATGATCATGATGAATCAAGAGAATATTCATGTTGCAAAACTCACATGATCTTGTAATTATGAATGGATATTCATGTGATCAGCATGTATCAAGCAAGATTGAGCAAGAATCATGGTTTGTCTTATGAGGGCATAAAGGTCATTTAGCCATGATTGCTTGCTTAGAAAGATAAAGCAATATTTTTGTATTTTAAGTGAATGAAAGAATATGTTAGTATAAGTTATTTTTAAATTTTCATAAGTTTCTATCAAAAGCAATTAAGTCTATTCTATCTAATTCTTGGTTAAAGTCAATATTATGAGAAGGCTCAAGGAAAACTTTCAAACGTTGATCGTTGACTTTGAAAATGTTATCGTCATCATCCTGGATGGTGATCGCGCCATGTGGCGATGTGTTGATGATGGTGTACGGTCCTTTCCATTTGCTCCTCAATTTTCCCTCACCAAATAGCTTGACTTTTGAATTGAAAAGCAGGACCTTGTCTCCTTGCTTGAATTCTTTAAGCTTGATTCGGTGATCGTGCCATCTTTTAGTTCTTTCCTTATAAAGCTTGTCACTGTGGTATGCCTTCCCTTGCCATTCTTCTAGCTTGGCTATTTGTTTTTGTCTGTTTCTATCGGCTAGGTTGAAATCCATATTCTAGCTCTTGATTGCCCAGTGAGCTTGATGCTCAAGCTCAATAGGCAAGTGGCAACTCTTTCCATAGACTAGCTTGAATGGTGACATGCCGATAGGGGTTTTGTAAGCTGTCCTGTATGCCCAGAGTGCATCAGGAAGCTTGTTCTTCCAACCCTTCCCCATCTCATTGACCATTTTATGTAAGATGTTTTTGATCTGTTTGTTTGAGGTCTTGGCTTGGCCACTGGTCTGAGGATGGTATGGAGTGGCAATATTGTGCTTAGCTCCTAGCTCTTTTAGGAGTGCTCTGAATGTCTTGTCTATGAAGTGAGATCCCCCATCGCTTATCACCATCCTTGGTGTTCCAAAGCGAGGAAAGATTACTTCATGGAACATCTTCCTTGCATGTCTGGCATCAGCAGCTCGGCAAGGTAGTCCTTCCACCCATTTTGATACGTAGTCAACAGTGACGAGGATGTACTCACAATCTTGGGACTTTTGAAACGGCATCATGAAATCAATGCCCCATACATCAAATATTTCTATTTGAAGGTTGTAGTGTAGGGGCATTGCGTTGCGAGCGTTGATGCTTCCTTGGAATTGGCACTTCCAACACCTTCGGATGAATTCCTTGGTGTCATCATACATTGTTAGTCAGAAGAACCCGCACTGCCAGATTTTGGCTTGTGTGCGGAATACTCTGTAATGACCTCCATACGGTGCTGCATGGCATCTTTCAATGATTTGTAGACCCTCCGCTATTGGCACGCACCTCCTTAGTAGGCCACCTGAACATACACGGTATAGATATGGGTCATCCCATAGGTGACGTCGGCTCTCAACTTGCAATTTTCTCCTGTTTTCACTTGGTGGTACATAGCTTGTAACCATGTAATTCACGATGTTTGCATACCATGGGTTGGAGTCCATCACCTTGAGTAGCATGTCGTCGCATAGGAACTCGTTAATTGGTAGTTCCTGCATGTTAGTGACTTGCATACGCGACAAATGATCTGCAACGGTATTCTCTACTCCCTTTTTATCTTTTATTTCAAGGTCAAATTCTTGGAGTAAGAGAACCCATCTTATTAATCTAGGTTTTGTGTCTTTCTTAGTGAGCAAATATTTAAGTGCGGCATGATCAGTATAAACGATAACTTTTGCACCTACTAAGTAAGACCTAAACTTGTCGATAGCAAAGATGACTGCTAGGAGCTCTTTTTCTGTGGTAGCGTAGTTAAGTTGTGCTCATGTCAGCGTTTTGCTAGCGTACGCGATTGTGTGATGCTTCTTATCTTTGGTTTGGCCAAGGACCACGCCAACAGCATAGTCACTAGCATCACACATGATCTCGAACGACAGCGACCAATTGGGTGGTTGGATGATTGGCGCTAAGATGAGTGCTTTCTTAAGAGTGTGAAAAGAAGTTAAGCACTCATCTGTGAACTCAAAAGGTGCATCCTTAGCTAGCAGGTTCATGAGGGGTCTAGCGATTTGTGAAAAATCTTTGATAAACCGCCTATAGATCCCTGCATGACCTTGGAAGCTGCGGATTCCTTTTATGTTCACGGGGGGTGGTAGTTGCTCAATGACTTCTATCATGGCCTTGTCTACCACAATCTCCCTCTCAGACACAAGGTGCCCAAGAACGATGCCTTCACGGACCATGAAGTGGCACTTTTCCCAATTAAGTACCAGGTCCTTCTCTTGGCATCTCTGCAAGACTTTGTCTAGATTCTTTAGACAGTGGTCAAAGGTTTTGCCATATACTGAGAAATCGTCCACGAAAACCTCCATGATTTCTTCTATCATGTCTGAGAAAATAGACATCATGCACCGTTGAAATGACACGGGCGCATTACACAACCCGAACGACATCCTGCGATAAGCGTATGTTCCATACGGGCATGTAAAAGTTGTCTTGCTCTGGTCATCGAGGTGGATGGGAATCTGATGATACCCTGAATACCCATCGAGGAAATAGAAGAAAGAATGCTTCGCCAACCGCTCTAACATTTCATCAATGAAAGGCAGTGGGAAGTGGTCTTTCTTTGTTGCCACATTGAGTTTTCGGTAATCAATGCACATTCTCCACCCCGTGATGGTTCGTTGTGGGATTAGCTCGTTTTTACAATTTTCAACGATCGGCGTTCCTCCTTTCTTTGGAACCACTTGGATGGGACTAACCCAGTCGCTATGTGGTACGGGATAAAATATCCCAGCGTGAAGAAGTTTGAGGACTTCCTTCTTCATGACTTCCCGTATCGTATTATTGAGCCTACGCTGAGACTCTCGAGACTCTCAAGAAGGTGTACTTGAAGGGTTAATCAAAATGCGATGGGTATAGAGAGTTGGACTAATCCCATTGAGATCTTATAAAGAATATCCGAAAATCGACCTATGTTTCTCTAAAATAGCGATGAGTTTGGATGTCTCCTCATCAGAAAGCTTATCACTAATGATTATAGGAGTGTTCTTGTCGCCATTTAGGAAAGCATAGCGTAGACCAGTGGGTAGGGGTTTTAGCTCAACAGAAGGTTGTGTCGGTACTTCCTCTGTGGGAAGATCTATGGTTTCTCCTATGTCATCCTCTTCTTCTACGAAGAGTTTTGTATCTTTTTCTAAGGACAACTCGGGGGGATCAAAGGGCAAAACTGACATAACTTCCTTAGGCAGGTCAAGATGGGGGAAGAGATTATGTCACTGAGTTTTTGGCTCGAGTGATAGGAATGGTGAAGGTATCTCTCCCCAACTTTACATCTAGTGCCCCTGATGGTGGAGGCTCCACAATGAGTTTTTCTAAGGGATGCCCTATCATTATGTTGAAATCTTGGATTTCAAACACATGGAAATCTAGGACCATCCCACATTGTTATGATGAATTGCTATGTTGTGGAGAATCCCAAGCCCTTTTAGGCTTAAACGTGGGGCAACTCTAAATTGTTTAGATGTCGGAGCAAGTGCTTCATCACCTAAGTAGGTGAGTGCGAAAGAGGCGGACATAAGATTTGCTCCAACAGTGGGATTATAAAGAAGGTCCACCATGGTTCTTGCAACCTTGCATTGAATGGGTAGAGAAGGAGTCCGAATCTGAATTTCTTTAGAAGAGTGTTCCACTTCATCTACCCACTCACTGCTCATTAAAGCAGTCAACTCCTTGACGGATTCTTTAAGAAATGTGTCGTCTAAAGGCTCATGTGGAGTGATAGGGATAGGTGGCCTCTTTTGGCATGAGTATTTCGAGGTATTTTTGAAATCTTCAAAAAGTTCGTCCTCAAAATACGGAGATCCAAAGGTTGGAAACCTTCATGTGGATCTTCTGGTTCGGGCGAGGGTCTCTCTAAGGATGTTATGGGTTTGGCCTCAGCTAAAGAGACTTTCTCGTGGTTCGGCTCGGGTTCTACATGAAGGGGTTCTAGTGGAGGAGTGTTCTCTAGAATGCGGTCTAGGAGAGCTTCTCCTTCCGCTATGGTTTTATGGGTAAATGAACCTCCGGCAGCTATATCGAGCTGTAGGGTAGATTCCTTGCTAAGCCCTATCCAAAAATATTGTAAAAGCACATGGTTGGGAATAGACAAGTTTGAGCCAGATCTCACTAAAATTGAGAATCTGTCCCAAGCTGCTCCTATGGTTTTCTTCTCTTTTTGTTGGAAGTTGAGTATCTCTTGTCGTAGGGCAGCGATTCAGGATATAGGGAAGAACGCAAGACAGAATCTATTCCTTAGTTCTTCCCAATCGCCAGCTACCTTCCCTATGTTGTGGGCGTACCATTGCTTCGCCCTCTCATCAAGTGAGAAAGGAAACAACTTCCACCGAAGTGTTTCTTGTGACATGCCTGAAATGGTTAGGCAAGCACATAGCTGCTCAAACTCCCTTACGTGATGATAAGGGTTTTCATAATCCATCCCCAAGAAGGCTTGTTCCCGAACCATGGCTATAAAGCCAGGGCGGAGTTCATAACTTGAAGCTGTGATTGGCTTCGAGGATTGTGGTGGTTCAACGAACTCGCCCTTGGGAGTAGAAAGGTTTTGAATGGTAGGTTGCTCCATTGGAGAAGAGTAAAAAGAAAAGAAAGATAAAAACAAAGGATACACGGGCAAACTAGGTTTGGACACTAAAATGACAATCGTTCCCCGGCAACGGCGTCAGAAATGCTTGTTGGTGGTTCTTAGCGTAAGCAAAAAAGTCCGCAAAGCGCACGGAAGTACCATTGTAGCACTTCACCCGGTGGTATTCAGGGTATCATATTTCCATGAGGAACAGAGGTGTAAGTAGTCTCTTAGCTAGTTTACCCAGGAGAACAAGATGAAGGGTAACTTGGGTAGTGAGGTTCTTCTAATGGTAGAAACCTTAAGCGAAGATAACTTTGCTACTACAGACTCACTTCGGGCATCGGATCACACCTAGTCTGCCAGGCAAGGCTGGCCTGTAGCTCTACGCCATATCTGAACGTGGGGGATTACGAAGGACGGACAGGGCTGTCACCACCTACCGCTTACCCCTCAACCGGGGGATACAAGGCAAACAAAGGTGATGTGTAGCTTAGACACCACATCTACGCTAACCGTTACTACTCTAGCGTTGGCCAGGAACTTCTATCTTTATCAGGAGTCCTCTACTACAGCACCCGCCATGAGGACGGACGATGAATCCGCAAGTAAGTAATAATAATGATAACTTAACTTAAGAGATCAAAATCGAAAGATGAACACGAACTTCTTACTCCAAGTAGTAAGACGAACGTAGAGGTACAAGTGTAGAGGGGGCCGACAAGTTCGGCACTCCGTCCACCCGATGTACAAGGCTCGCCGAGTACAAGAAGTAGAGGGTACCGCTACTCCACTATTCCTCTCACTCTTTCCCTCTCTCACTCCCTACTCTAGTCTAGCTAGAAGCTAATGGAATGTATGTAGCCCTTCTTCTTCTTCTTCAATGTGTATGATGATCTTGAATGTGAGGAGGGGGCCTCCTTTTATAGCTTGAAGATGGTCGGTTCGCGTAGGTATTTTAGGAAACACCGCATGCAACCGCCTCCTAGAGCATTAATTGTACCGCCAGAGAAGTGTGGGGCCAGGCAGTGCCGCCTCACCCAGGGTGCGCCCACACCCTGGGCTGCGCGCCTAGCCACCGCCTTCGGCGTGTGGGCTCCTGGCTAGGCCTAGGCCTCTGCTGTGATGGTGTTCTACCCCGGTGTGGAGTATGAATGGGCTTTTGCATATGTTTTGCTTGAATGCGTCTTCTTGATTGCGCATTTTGGTGTATTTTCATATTTGTGCCTGTAAAACATGTATACACAAAAACTTGTGGAGAATGTTAGTTAAAAACCCTATTTCTAAGTTTTGGTTCTCATATTTATTTATTTTGTTTTAAAATATTGGCGGTAAAAATATGAGTTAAGCATCGCCAACAACGTCTCTTGCTTTTCACCGTTGCCTTCGTCCATCGGCGCCAAGTCTTGCTTAAGCTTCACCGCCACGCGGTCCATCGCTCCAAAGCCTCCAACTTGCCCTTCACGCTTGCAACCGGTCCATCAAGCCAAGTCTTGTCTTAATCTTCTCCACTTTAGTCACATGACTCAATATCATGTCTCATATGCAATGAGCTCCTTCGACACATGTATGAGCTTTACAACATATCCAAGCCATTTCACCTCTATGGCATGAGTTTCTCACTCAAGTGTACCTGTGGACTAATCACCTATGTATCTCACATTTAAACACATTAGTCCATCTAGGTTGTCACACAATTACCAAAAGCAAACAATGACCTTTCATCTGCCTGGACAGCGGATTCATTTTCCACGTCGCTGACGGCCGACTCTCCTCGCGCGCCGCCGTGGGCTCATCCTCCACACGGCGAGCTCGTCCTCCTGCGCTTGACCTCCGTGCCGGTGGCGGGTATGCTGCACTCGACCTTTGTGCTGCCAGCGGGCTCCCCGCGCTTGACCTCCCGCGCCGCCGTGGGCTCATCCTCCACACGGGTGAGCTCGTCCTCCCCGTGCTCAATCTCCGCGCCGCCGGCGGTCTCATCTCATCTAATCATCCTCCTCGGACCCCGGCCTCATCATACCAGGCTCGTCCCCACGGTCGTCCTCGAGGAGCCTGTCGTCCATGGCGGAGAAGATGGAATTAATCCAGCCGCAGAGTCCCCCCAAACGGCTTCGTTATTTTTTTTCTCGCTTAGCTGCGGGTGTTTGATTCGGTGATAAATTTGATTGCTTGGTGGGATGTTTTTTTTCCTCGGGTTTGTTTTGGACTTGGATTGGCTGGATTGGATTTCAACGGTTGTAAGAGTCCGATTTGGAGAAGCAATGAAAACACAGTACAAGCTCTAAACGTGCCCCAACTGTGAACAAAAATTTTCTCCCACGGGGATGGAGCGGAGTTTCTTTTCTTCTCGTTTCTCTTCGAGCCGTGATAGTTGCAAGCCATGGAGCTTGGCCTCAGAGAGTTTGCCGTTGCTGGCTCGGCTTTGACTTCCTCTCCTTCTTTTTGCCTGTCTATCTAATGTTTATTCCTTGGTTATCTCGGTGGATTATATGGTGGTATATATTTGTGCTATATAAAAGATATAGAGCTATGTTCTGATCCAATCCATGCTCGCTATCCTTGCACTGTTGGGTTTTTGTAGTTGGATATAAGATTCAATTTGATTCAATTTTTATCTTGATCTTGATTTCTGATTTTGATTCCCGATGGAACACGGAAGAAACCAGCGTCCACATCTTTAAAATAAACGGAGCAGCCGAGCAAATCTCAACGGATGAAAAAGTAGTCAGATGGGCTTTTCCAATGAGTGGGCCGAGCGAGTGAGACAGTTGGGCCAAATTGAATGGGCTGGACGAAAAAATGACTGAAATTTTTACTTTTTTATTATTAGGGATAGATATGTCTCAAACAACGATGATCTATAGCGTGCGTAATAGGTCTGTGTGACAATGAAGTGTTTGTAATAGGTGTTTAGAGATGCACCATCTGTGATAAACCCATTGTCATCACAGGAGTATAATTGATTTTGCATATATACGTACTGTGATAAAAAAAAAGTCCCACTTTGTAACAAATTGTGAATGTTACAAAAGGTCATATCTCTTAGCGAGGATAGCCTTTTGCTTTCCTAAGTATGACAAGTTTTTGTTGTTGTGGTGGTGGTTCCTCCGGGCCTCCTTTACTCGTTGCCTTCAAGCAACAACTAGTATACTTTGGTTCCTTTACGTACACTTTCCTACTTCGAATTAGCAGTTCCTTGTTTGTGCAATGACGAGAGGGAGAATTGGTTCTCTTTCAACGATAACCTGATCATGACAATGAGGCGTCATTTCTAGCGGCAATATATAGCACGAAGACAATGCTACACTCGATCCCAAAGAGGCGGAATAGAAGGCGTCAGTTTAGCTGCCATAGCTCCTTTATGCTGATGAGGAACCTGATCTGCACAAGAGTCGCTTGATCCAGTATTTGGAAAAGTGTTGATTATAGTGGAGACCGGAGAAGCAAAGATTTGACGAGTTAGTTCCTTTTGCGGCTTATTCCGACGAGGATAAGGAAGCGCTTCACTTAGTGGCCATGTTGGTTTAGCTGAATTTTGACTTATGCCGATGCTTATGTTAATTTATTGTGAGAGAAAAATATTGTTTGTTCACTGAAAAGTACCGTTAAAGTAGTGCTGCAGAACAAAACCACTATTACTGAGACGATTTAACTTGCCTACCCGGGACAGGAAATCTTTGCCCAGTGGAGCAGGCTCTCGCTCTCCCCTGCAAAAACAAACGTTTTTCCTCCCTGCCATCCTGCCAAACGAGTTTTTGCTAAACAGCAAATGGGCAACGGGTGTCTGGTTCTTTAGTCGCTCCTAAAATTCATGTCACATCGAATGTTTAGATACTAATAAGGAGCACTAAATATAAATTAATTACAAAACCAATTACATAGACGGAGGCTAATTTGCGAAACGATTTTTTAAGCCTAATTAATTCGTCATTAGCATATGTTTACTGTAGCACCACGTTGTCAAATCATGGACTAATAAGACTTAAAAGATTCGTCTCCCAAATTAGTCGTAAGTTGTGTAATTAGTTTCGTAATTAATCTGTATTTAATACTCCATATATATATCAAATATTCGGTGTGACATAAATTTTAGTAACTCCTATATAAACCAAACATGCCCTTACAAGCACACGCCCCCAACACCCAGCAGGTCCATGAAAATCGGCAACACGCACAGCGCCGACGCCGAGGGCCTCGAACCACCCACCCGCGCACGCTGGCTCACGCTAGATGCTGCAAACGCACAAAAAGAACCGCGATTCCCAGGAGCAATCACGAGCTCACGCTGGTTTTCACAGATCACCAGGACGCGCGCTGCAGGATCCAGCGCGCCCAGCTGCGGGCCTGCGGCAGTGTCACATGGCGAGCCCAACGGTTCAGGGGCAGCGCGCATGTGGCCTCGGTCCTCGGCCATCGCCCACAGGCCGCAGCCCACAGGCCGCGCACTGCGCACATGGCTTGCGACGCGGAGCTGCTCAAAGTCTCCGGCGTCGAGATGGGTGCAACTGCAAATACGGCCGGCACGGGGGACCCCAACTGACGAGGCAGGCAGCCCGCAGCCCCAGCGCCGGGCAACTGCCACCAGCTCATTGAAGGCGGACGCAGCTTTGCTGCTGCTCGCCCCCAACCTTAACCCTCTAGACCTATCGGTGCACGACTGCAGCCATAGCATCAATTCTCTTTCCATCACATCAAATCTTTGACACATATATGAAGTATTAAATGTAGATAAAAAAATAATTAATTACACAGTTTGATTGTAAATTACGAGACGAATCTTTTAAGCCTAGTTAAGCCATGATTGAACAATAATTATCAAATACAAACGAAAGTACTACAGTGTCAAATACTAATTCCAACCATCATCTAAACAAGGCCCATGTGGGCTATAGCATAATTCAACTACCATTACCGGTGTTGTTCTTCTGCTTGCTCGAGTTATTTCCCTAAAACACCAAGCGTGCTTAACTCGTGATGGTTGGATCTACATTTGATTTTATCACTTCCAGATGGTAGATTGCACATGTTCCAGCTTCTTTTCCGGGGGTCAGGTGCGTTGCTGTTGCTCGTCGCGGATCTAGACGCATTCGGTCAACACCCTTGCATTCTGTGACATACAAGTACGCATTTTGTTACCGAAGGGAGTAGTAGATGCTAATACATTTTCTATAAAAATAATAAAAAAAACTCGACCAGTGGGATAGGACACTCTGCCTATCTATACACAACGGCACCGTAGCTACCGTAAAACTAGGCTAGCCTTAGACGTATGCTTTGTCGTGGGACAGACGATGGTATTTTTTTTCAACGCGCCGATAAACTGCACCTCCTCCGCCCAATAAATCTGTCCCCGAGGGGATTCGAACTCAGACCAACAGGGTGCAAAGCACACAGCTAGACCAACTGACTGATCAAAATCCGAAATATTTAACTTGAGATAAATTTAAAGTGATCTGCAACACTAAATGGAGGGAGTAGAACTAATCTGAATCTAAATCTATTCCCAGCTAAGGCGCCGATTCTCCCAAGAGCCCAAGCTGATGCTCGTTGTAGATATAGAGGTTTGGTCAATCCCCCCCTGCATTTTCGGAGGTAGCAAAGCAGAATTGCACATGGCAGAAAAGTTTTATTTACAACTCAGGTCCTGTTCGATTCGCTGAAAAAACAAGTCGAAATATTATTTCGGCTAATTTATTGTGAGAGAGAAAATACTGTTGTAATCTAAAAAGTATGAATTATAAGAGAACGAGTGGAGCCTCGATCCTTGCTTGGATTCCCAGCTTGATCGTCGACCTTGCCTGCCTGCGTGCTTCAACAACTACCAAAAAGGTCAAGACATTGTCACCTTGAAATCGACTGTACCATTTGGTATCCACTACTCTCCACCAAAAGAGCCATGCCGCTGGGAAAAAGTAGTTGGCTTAACGGTCTCCGTTGCTTCGTTGAAAAATAAGCTAAAGGGCCTGTTCGCTGGTTGGTGTTGGTGCTGGTTTGGGCTGGTTGGTGCTGGTTTTCTGTGAGAGAAAAACACTGTTGGCTGGCTGGTTTGGGCTGGCTGAAACCAACAAGCGAACAGGCTGAAAACATGGTTACGGCAAAGGTCTGGTTTAGTTCCTAAAAATTTTCACCCTAAACTATCACATCGAATCTTGCGACACATGCATGGAGTATTAAATATAGACAAAAAAAAAATTAATTACACAGTTTGGTTGAAAATCGCGAGACGAATGTTTTAAGACTAATTAGTCCATGATTAGCCATAAGTGCTACAGTAACTAACATGCGTTAATTATGGATTAATTAGGCTTAATAAATTCGTCTCGCAGTTTCTAGGCGAGCTATGTAATTAGTTTTTTTTATTAGTATCCGAAAACCCCTTTCGACATTCCCGAAACATCCGATGTGACATCCAAAAAATTTCATTTCGCGGACTAAACACAGCCTAATTTGTTGTGAGAGAAAAATACTATTTTCATTAAAAAAATAAGCTGAAAAAGACAGACCATTGTAAATTTCCTTCATAAAAAAGGTACTATGTGACAATCGATCTCACGAGCTAGCACACGGGCACACATGTGCACGCACAATTTGTGAACCCATGCACGGGCGCGTGACGCTGCAAAAGGCGATGCATGGGAACGCGCAGCAGCGGGCGTGACTGTACGCACTGCAACAGCCAGCGCGGTAATGGCGTCATGTAGGGGCAACGGCGACTGCGGCATACGGCACGTCGGCACGAGAAGGGTGCGTGGTGAGAGCGACGCCAAACGACGAAGTGGCCATGATGCCGGCATGTGCCTATCCAACGACGCAAACACGCACAATACATGTGACGCTCTGGATCGGAGCGTTTTCCAGACACGCATGGTTCTCTTCTCTAGATGTATCACAAGTTTGCAGGCAAGTAGCCCCGTTGCGGCTCGATGAGATAACCAGCACCCAAGAATAAAGACTGTTTGGTTCATTGCGACTGTTTGGTTCAACGCCTAGTAATCGGCCTCACAAGTTGATGATGAGTCCAGTTCGAGGCGGAGGAAAAAAAAATGATGCTCTGGCACATTCGATAGCACAGCTCCTCGGCTGCCTGCCGCGAGCACCAAACACCGGCGCAACAAACAAGAATCCGCCACGTGTCCCACCACGACACCAAGCGGTGGAGCCGGACCATACGTGCCAGTGGCCACCAGTACGTGGCGCTCTGCTAGTGGCTAAATGCTCTGTGGCAGCAGCACCCCCGTCGCAGCTCCACCGCATCCGATCGCATCCGACGGAACGGAACGCCGGTGCAATTATGCCACCGCGTGGCGCCCGCGGGCCCCTGGGCCACTGGTCAGTGACTCACTCTCTCGTTGCTCTTGCCACCATCATCGCTGACACGACACGCCGCCGTGAAGAAAAGGGCGTCTCGGAGGAGGAGTAGGTGCGAAGTAATCCCTAATCAGGAATCACCGCGGCAAAAATTAAGGCGCCACGGCGATGACACTGAGGATTAGTATATAGGGCGATAATCAAATGCGGTGACGCCGCGTCGCTATAAAAGAGCTCCTTGCGCCCCCTTTTCTCCTCCCCGCCCCACCAACACTCCCACACACACCCCAGCCATCCCGTCACCCACCCACACCACAGCCAAATCCGCCCCCGATCCAGCGCCCACCCACCACGGTTCCGGTGAGTTTGAGCGAGGTAAGCTTAGATTTGAGCGAGGTAAGCTTAGATCTGAGCGAGTTCTCGCGCGTCGCAGGTAAAGTTCACTCGACCCTCTCATCCTCTCCTGCTAATCTCATCACCTCCTTGCTTTGGTTTCGTCTTCCTCGAGCAGACAGCGAGAGACCCGGGGCCTTTTAGATCCTTGGCTTCAGATCTGATGTTTCTTCTTCGGTTTGGTTTTAGCAGTCTAGGTTGTTAGTTGGTTGGTAGCCAAGAGGGGTTCTTTTTCCACACCTCCCTTGTGCAAGTACTCCTTCCTGCTGAGCAGATCTACCCACCAGTGCCATCTGTTTTTACTGTGGCTGCTGGGTTCTGCCAGTTTCTTCATTTGTTCTTGGTTTGCTATTTGCTTGGAAAAAAAACAAAAAAAAACAGTCTAGATGGCCGCCGCTATAGATCTGTCAGGGGAGGAGCTGATGAGAGCACTCGAGCCTTTTATCCGGGATGCCTCCTCTGCTCCTCACGGATCCAGTCCGCTCATCCACCCCCACCAGCCTCCACTCAGTCCCTCGTCGCCGTTCTCCTTCCACCAAGCCGCCGCCGCCGCCTACGGCGGGTACCCGTTCGCCGCCGCGGCCGAGGGGGCGGGCCAGCTGAGCCCAGCCCAGATGCAGTACATCCAGGCCCGCCTCCACCTGCAGCGCCCGGCGGCGCAGTCCTCCGTGCTGGGCCCGCGGGCCCAGCCCATGAAGGCGTCCGCGGCAGCGGCGTCCCCGACCCCGCCGCGGCCGCAGAAGCTGTACCGCGGCGTGCGGCAGCGGCACTGGGGCAAGTGGGTGGCGGAGATCCGCCTCCCGCGGAACCGCACCCGCCTCTGGCTCGGCACCTTCGACACCGCCGAGGAGGCGGCGCTCGCCTACGACCAGGCCGCCTACCGCCTCCGCGGCGACGCGGCGCGCCTCAACTTCCCCGACAACGCCGCCTCCCGCGGCCCGCTCCACGCCTCCGTCGACGCCAAGCTCCAGACGCTCTGCCAGAACATCGCCGCGTCCAAGAAGGGCGCCAAGAAGCCCGCCTCCGCCGCAGCAGCAGCTGCAACGTCGTCGTCCGCCCCCACCAGCAACTGCTCCTCCTCGCCGTCCTCCGACGACGCCTCCTCGTCCTGCCTCGAGTCCGCCGCCGAGTCCTCGTGCCCATCCCCGTCGCCGTCCGCCTCGCCCGAGTCGACGGTGCCGGAGATGGAGCAGCTGGACTTCAGCGAGGTGCCGTGGGACGAGGCCGCCGGCTTCGCGCTCACCAAGTACCCGTCGTACGAGATCGACTGGGACTCCCTGCTCGCCGCCATTTAACCACCGACCGACATTGCTCTTCTTGGCTCCTTCCTACTACTGCAGGCTGCAGCAGAGGGTTAAGGTTAACGGCCGTCGCGCAGATGGGATTTTAGACATCCTGCGCGGGCACTAGTGGATTATTAGTGCTAATCCCGTTCGTTCGTTTTGTCTAGATGTTCCATTCGTTTTTGTTGCTGTCACTGGTCAGTCAGTTGTAGATCTCTTATTGTTATTTAGGGTTTGGTTTCCGGAGGAGACAACCACAACCAAACCGATGGGAATCCGGCGTTTTTGTGTCCGGTGGTCGGTCGGTCGGTCGGTCGGTCACTGGTCAGTGACCCCGGCCGTTCAGGTGTTCTGGTAGCTGTTTCTTGCTAGAAGATGGTGCTGCTCTACAGGTTGTAAGAACAGCACGGTGTGATGTGATATTATTAAGTAGTACTCCGTATGTTGTAAAATCAGCTAGCTGTGTCCGAGGACTTGTAATCTGATGAACTGCTATTGTTAGTGCTACTATTATATACTCTGTAGTATTATTGTTGTATAAACAATCTGTGTGCCCGATCTATGAGCAATGTCTGAATCTCAAGATTAACCGATCTCTGATAGACAAGATGATCGTAGCTTTGCACTTTGTGCCTGCGTCGTTTTTTAGATTTAGCGCGCGTTTAGTTCGCGAAAAGTTTGAAATTTGGCTACTGTAGCAATTTCGTTTTTATTTGGTAATTAGTGTTCAATCATGGACTAATTAGACTCAAAACGTTCGTCTCGCAATTTCCAATAAAACTGTGCAATTAGTTTTTATTTTCGTCTATATTTAATGCTTCATGCACGTACCGCAAGATTCGATGTGACGAGTACTGTAGCACTTTTTGGGAAAACTTTTTGCAAACTAAATAAGGGCTTAGTAGTATCCTGAGCAATCTTATTCTTCAGCTCAAAAGCTACTTTGTCTAGTTTTATCACGCGGCGACCATGTCGCGGTGGTTGCGGTATCATCGATTGAACATGGGTGTGTACCCAACCCAAGCCAGGCGTTGGTTGCGTGTACTATCATATCGTTCCCTGGTCTGAAACTCGGCTGAATTGTTGTGAGAGGTAAGCTGAACAGATGTTACCCAAGCGAAGCATGATTCAAGTGACCTGAACATTACGGAGCATGCATGGTTCGTGAACTGGCCCATCACGTAGCACCAAGTTTCAGTATTATTTGACTTATAAGCTATGACTTATCAGCTAACGAATATTATTTTTTTCTCACACTAAACCAGTCAACAGTACTTACCGTATATTATAAGCCACCGGACCTAACGAACAGGGCGACTAGGATCCGTATATTCTCGGCCGGCCAGTTGCGCCTTGATTCAGCTCAGCTCACTTTGAAAATGGGAACAAACACAAACCACACCTCACATCGCTATTAACGTGTTGGTGCACCGTGCACGTACATACCTCGTGTGACTGCAGACTTGTCGGCAAGCTATCCCCCAGCAAGACGCGAAGCTTCGTGGTTGCACGATTCTTTGGTTATGGTTATCATCCGGGACGAGAGTGAAAGACAGAGCGTTGCTGGTCACTGGTCAGGTCAGCCCGTGAATTCCTCTCTTCGGCACCGTGCGGTGCGCAAAGTCCCCAATACTGCGGGTGATGTCGTACATGGCGCGTCCTTTTTACGGCGGATCCGGTTCACATGGGACTGGGAAGGATCTCACGGCGTGCATCCCGTCCGTCCAGAGCGTGATCTGAAGGCGTGCCAGAACTGTCAACTGTGGAGTGTGCGGAGAAAAAGCGGCGTCGCTCCCGTCCCGCTCCCGCTCCGAGACTCCAGAGTTGCGACGGCGCTGCCTCGTCGTCTCATCTCCTTCAATCGTCGGCCGAATCGTAGTTGGGCAATCAAAAGTTATTTAGACTGTCTCTAACAGTCGAACCCAAATACGGGACGCATTCGTTCGTATAGATCACGCACAGAGAAAAGCTCGCGCATCCAAAACTTCACGTTTCCAACAACGGACGCAAAAGCCCAACGCAAAAGGCCAAGCGCCGCCCGCTCCTCGCCGCGCTGGCTGCTCCTCGCTGTGCCGGCGGCTCCCCGCCGCGGTCCCGCCTGGCCGCGCCCCGTCGCGGGCCCGCCTCGCCATCATTCGAGGAGGAGCTTGAGGAAGAAGGGAGTGGCTGCCGACGTTGAGGAAGAAGACGAGCGGGGTCCGGGGCGGCCGTCGCCGTGCGAGCTAGCTTCACAGCGTGAGCTCTGGATCCGGCACCACCGTGCGGGCGAGCTTCGGCCCTAGTGTCGCTGTGCCCGGCGAGATCTGGACCCGCCCACACTGCGGCGGGCGAAGGCTCGCCCCACCTCACCGTGTTCAAGGCTGACGGCGCTCTTCTCTCGGCGGCGAAGCGCCCTTGCCGGATCTTGCTGCTTCTTCACCATCCGACGGGACCGCAACCTCTCTCCTCGCTCCCTCCGATGGCCGCCGCCTCCTCCCCCTGCCGATGCCGCTACCCTGCTTCCCTCCGATGGCGGCGGGCAGATCCGGACTCCATGACGGCAACAACTGCTCCACCGACCCCATCGGCCCCGCGCCGCGCCGAGGCCCGCCGTCGGTCGCTCCTCCTCTCTCTCTCAGAGGTGTTTTGCGTCATCGAGAACGACGACGCGTTTTTGCCTTCCCACTCGGTTGCTACGTAAAATGGCTGCCTTCTTTGCGTCCTCCGTTGAGCGCGTGATTTTGACCCTGTTCGCTTCTCTTATAATTCATCTTTTTCAGCTTGTTTTTTTAGCCAGAATAGTGTTTTTCTCTCACAACAAATCGGGTCGGATAACGAGATTTTTTTTTTTTTTTCCCGTGAATCTAAGGGGCCTTTGGGACATAAAACACTGTGCATGATGTATTACGCGTCTGGTCGCCGTTTGCCTGCGCTGATGGAGACTTATGGGTCTGGTTATCCGTCGTCTTTACCCGCTGGGCAGTTCGACTTTTCAAGTTTGAGCCAAGCCGGAGGAGTGAGCACGCAAGGCGCGGGAGCGGATTTCCCGCCATAGAGCGTTAAACCCCAGGGGGGGATGGTTTGCTACCGGCTGGCCTACCGCCATGGGGATAATAAATGGAACAGATAGCGGTGGCCCTCTTCTGGGTTCCGACGTGACACGAGAGGAGAGCTTCACGGCACGGGCCCCTTCTGGACCGCCGGGCCCGCGCGTGCCGTGCCGTGCATGTGCATCCTCCCCGTCGTCCGATCTCCGATCGCCGCTCGCCGGCGTGTACGACACGACTAAACGAGCACTCTGAACAGCGCAATTTGGGCGAGCGCAAATGAGCAATTCTCACAATCGGCGTGTGAACTGCGATTTTCTCTTCCATCTAGGAGAAGGAATGGGTCAAGACTCAAAAAGGTTGCGGATGGAAAAAGCCGGAACAACAGAGCACCGGTGTCGCCTTTCGCGCTCTTTGCTTTGGCATGTGGCAAATGGCAGTAGCAGTGCTGCCAACGGCGAGCGCACACAGGCGCGCGCTGTCCTTGCGCCTCTTGCGCCACTGGACAGGTCTAGTCCGTCCGTAGCAACTTGGGCCGCGGCGGTGCCTGTGGCCTGTGCCTGTTGTCTGCGCCTTTAATTGCGAAAGGAAGGCAGGCACACCAACCCACTGCACGAGGCCTACTGATGCCGCTACCGGTGCTACTACCATGTGGGTCCTAGTGCTGGTCCCACTTACCTACCTCTACCTGTCAATGGTGGTCTCTCCTTTTGAGCAGCGAGCACGCGTTTTGCCGTGCCGCTGTGACACACGAGCTGCTGGCCTGCTCCAAGGCACAGGGTGTTTTGGTTTATTCCTCTAAATTTTAGTTGTAGTTCTATTAGATGTTTTTGACATATATATATATATATATATATATATAGTATTAAATATAGATTAATTATAGATTAATGGTACAGTTTACGACTAATTTACGAGACGATCTTTTAAGCCTAATTAGTCCATGATTTGGCAATGTGGAGCTACAGTAAATATTTATTAATGACGGATTAATTAGGCTTAATAAATTCGTCCAGTGGATTACCGACGGATTCTGTAATTTGTTTTTTTCTTAGTATTTGAAAACCCCATGCGACACCCTTATGTGACACCTCTTAAATTTTAGTCACCGGATCCAAACATCCTCTAACATAGCCGATTAACAGGTTGATGAGGCTAATTTAACCCAAGTTGTTTTCTGATAAACTCATGCACGTTTCTAGGAAAGACCCATTGAAGAAAGGTACGACAGAGTTGTCATTGGATTAGCGAGATCACCTACAATATCAATAAATCTCATCGAGAGATGTGGGCAGTAAAAAGGTAGGAAGAGCTAGAGTTAGGAGAAAAAAAATTAAAGTAGACATGTCTTTTGACGATCGATTACATGGATCTCTTAATCAGTCGTGATCCTCTCGTATAAATAAGAGGGTGGTCTTATATCAATAGAAAACTTATTACACATGTAATTTGCAAGTTCCCCATAACATCATAGATGTGTTTCCAACAACAAAATCACGATTTGGGTTCAAACTCAGAAACAACTAAGCTGGTTTTTGCGAGTCCGAGGCAAAAACTTTCAGAAACCTTAATTTCTTTATCTGAACTCCTAATTGGACGATCTATATATTTTTCGATCATCTCAACGACATGAATGCAATGGTGAGGTCCATTCTTCGATCTAGAGAAGTAAAAAAATCTGGTTTAGCTGGTTTTAGAAACCGGCTGTCATTTTCTATTGAATAGTCCCCTAAAATCTAGCTCGGAAAGCTTTGTCGACCAGGTTCCTGGATGCGGCATGGTTGCCACATGAACCGACATGAATCTCGAGCAGTAATTTTTCTCCCTCCTCTTGGGTAATGCACTTCTGCAATAGTTCTTCTCTGGCATTCTTCCACATTAATTTGCCATCAACTAGCACATAGTGCTTACTACGACAAATGAATCGTTCCATCTCTGTCTTGCCGCTTGGGACCTTAGCCGAGGTGTGATATTTGATGAAAGGCTCTCTCCAGTCAGAGGTAGGAGTAGGTATGGCCATAACTAATTGCTCGGCGGGCGGTGTCTCAGCGACTGATTGCTCTTCTTGGATGGATGGGGTCATGAGGTCTTGAACAAATACTCCTGCTGGGACTTTGGCCCTAGATGACCCCAGCTTAGATAGGCGATTAACTTCTTGATTGGCGTCGTGGGGAACATGATGGTAATCGATACCATAGAACTTTCCTTCAAGTTTTCTGATTTGTGCACAGTAACTATCCATCTTCTAGCTGGTGCAGGACCAGTCCTTGTTGAGCTGGTTGATGACCAGGGTGGAATCGCTGTATACCATGAGGCGCTTGGTGCCGAGCTCAACGGCTATGCGGAGGCCATGGAGACATGCCTCATATTCGACTGCATTGTTGGAGGCCAGAAAATGAATTCGAAGTACATATCAGAGCTCGTCCTTGGAGGGAGTAATGAACAGTACACCTGCCCCAGCACCTTCAATGTTGAGAGCACCATCGAAGTACATCTTCCAACGCTCTGTCCATTCGGCGATGAAATCAGCCAGAACCTGCGACTTGACGATCGGTTGGCTCCTAAACTCAATGGAGTACGTGCCGAGCTCAACCGCCCACTGGATGATGTGGCCATTGGCTTCTTTGTTATAGAGGATACCACCGAGTGGGGATTTAGAGGACTCAACGATCTTGTAGAACTCGACGTAATGGCGGAGCTTGCGGGATGTAATCAAGACTGCGTATAGTAGCTTCTGAACATGAGGATACCGAGTCTTAGACTCATTTAGGACCTCGCTGATGAAGTAGACTGGTCGTTGGACCTTGTACACGTGCCCAGCCTCCTTGCGCTCAACGACAATAGCCGTATTAACAACCCGGGGAGTCACGACGATGTAGATCAATAAAGTCTCACCGGATTGCGGCGCAGTCATAATTGGAGGCAAAGTCAAGAACTGTTTGAGCTTGGCGAAAGCTTCATCAACTGCTTCCATCCACTCAAAACATTCGCTAGCCTTAAGCAGCTTGAAGAAGGGGAGACCTTTCTCTCTAAAACATGATATGAAGCGACTGAGAGCCGCCATGCATCCCGTAAGCTTCTGGACGTCTTTTACATAGGTCGCCTGCTTCATACGAGTGACGACCAAGACTTTTTCGGGGTTTGCCTCAATGCCTCTAGTGCTGACGATGTAGCCCAGGAGGATGACGGATGGAACACCGAATATACACTTGGTGGGATTCAATTTCCACCAGAATTCCTCGAGGGCCTTGAATATTTGCTCGAGGTCGACAATAAGCTTATCGGTGGTCTTGGACTTAACAACTACATCGTCGATGTAGGCCTCAACATTGTGCCCTATTTGATCTTTAAGGCAACGCTAAATAGCTCTTTGATATGTTGCACCAGCATTTTTAAGTCCAAAGGACATAGTGGTGTAACAGTAGGCTCCGAAGGGTGTGATGAAGGACGTTTTAATTTGATCCTCCTCCTTCAAAGAGATCTGGTGATAACCAAAGTAACAATCTAAAAAGGAAAGTAATTCACAACCGACGGTGGAATCAACGAGCTCATTGATGCGAGGAAGACCAAAGGGATCTTTAGGGCAGTGTTTGTTGAGATCAGTGTAATCAACGCACATTCTCCATTCTTTATTCTTCTTTTGAACGAGCACTGGGTTAGCTAGCCACTCAGGATGATACACTTCTTTAATAAAACCAGCTGCTAAAAGCCGATTTAATTCTACCCTAATAGCTTCCTTCTTGTCTAGCGCGAATCGTCAGAGCTTCTGCTTGATCGGCTTGGTAGTCGGCGAGACATGTAAGGAGTGCTCAATCAACTCCCTTGGTACCCCAGGCATGTCTGTAGGTTTCCAAGCAAACACATCTGTGTTAGTACGCAGGAAGCTGACGAGCGTGTCTTTCTATTTGGGGTCCAGGTGGGCCCTGATCTTCACGGTCTTGGACGGATCAGTGAGGCAAAGGCTCACCTCCTTAGTCTCCTTGGCCTTGGTAGCTTCACAGGGTGCCACCATCATCGGGATCTCCTGTTCTTTTGGGGGCACCTTCTTCGACTCGGCGAGGTAGGCGTCCATGCGAAGGGAGAGGTCGACTGCCTCAGCGAGTGCAAGAATCCTTCTCACAGGCGTAGGCAACGACGAGGTTAGCCTGCAAGGTAAGGACTCCTCCGAGGGCTAGCATCTTGAGCACCATGTAAGGATAGTGCGGTATGGCCATGAACTTGGTCAATGCCGGGCGACCGAGGATGGCGTGGTAGGCAGTGTCGAAATCAGGCACCAGGAAGATGATGTACTCGATGCAGAACATCTCGATGGTGTCGTACTGCACCGGCAGGGTGATCTTGCCCAAGGGCTGGCAAGCCTTTCTCGGGACAACCCCCCAGAAAGGAGAGTTAACGGGGGTGAGATCTTCCTTGGAGAGGCCTAGTTCAAACAAGGTGCTGGCGAAGAGGATGTTGAGGGCACTACCACCATCGATGAGGACCTTCATGAAATGCACCTTGCAGATGATGGTGTCCAGCACGAGGGGGAAGCGTCCTGTGTATGGAATCTCTGCCCACTGGTCGGCCCTGCTGAAGGTGATGGGCTGCTCTAACTAGGGGAGGTATCTAGGGTCAGCGATGGTGTTGATGCCCCTAACGGAGAAGACTCATTGGGAGGTGAGCTTCTTGTCGTGCTTGTTCTCAAAGGTGGCCAGACCTTCGAAGATCGTATGGACAGTCTTGTTAGGATCTTGAAAGGCGCCGCCCGCGTTGGGGGTTCGCGATCCTTGCCACCGTTGTTGTCTTCTGTACATTTCTTATCTGCCTGTTCTTGGAGATATTAGCCAGACCCATGCACTCCCTCATGGTATGCTTTAAGCCCTTATGAATTGGGCACGGGCCATCGAGGAGCTTGTCGAACTGTGTGTTGTAGTTGCGCTTAGCACGAGGCTGCTCGACGGAGGCGACGAAGTTCTCTAGTCGGTGGTGTCGGAGATGTCCTGGCCTTAAGGTTTCCTATCTGTCACGATGGTCACAGCTATTGAGGCAATGCTCGCGGTCGTCGTAGCTGTGGTCTCGATCATCGTTGCGCCATTCATCGCGACGTTTGTCGTTGCGACGTGGTGGATGATCAGGCTAGGGAACCCAGGCGATATGTTCACGGTGACGCAGGTTAGCTTCCTATTGAACTTTCTGCGGAGCTCATCATGATGGTAGAGTCCTTGGATAAAGGCGGTGATGACCTCGGACTCTAGGATGTTTGGAATACGATTCCTGACCTCGGAGAAATGCTAGATGT
The DNA here is from genome assembly GCA_904845875.1 of Miscanthus lutarioriparius. Classification (NCBI taxonomy): domain Eukaryota; kingdom Viridiplantae; phylum Streptophyta; class Magnoliopsida; order Poales; family Poaceae; genus Miscanthus; species Miscanthus lutarioriparius. The sequence continues at coordinate 52,375,425 of CAJGYO010000003.1, read as the reverse complement.
AACTCCAAAGGAGCTCGCTAGGCTTCTGATAGACTCTGGCCAGGTCATGCTTTGTCCCCGGCTGCTCACATGTAGCCTTGTAATTCTCAATGAACAACCTCTTGAGGTCATCCCATGAGTCGATAATGTCGAATTGGAGGCTTGTGAGCCAATTCATCGCGATAGGCTTTAGCATGATGGGCAAATAGTTTGCCATAACATCGGTGTTGTCGCCACCGGCCCACATGGCAGTGGCGTAGCTCATTAGCCATTGCTCAGGATTGGCGTGACCATCATACTGCTCAACACCGAAGATCTTGAAGTTAGGGGGCCACTACATAGCCCGTAACTTTGCGGTGAATGCTCGTAGACCATCAACATCATCGGTGACAACAGCATCACTAGTGGCTGGTGGAACAGTAGCATCGACAGCTGGTAGGGCGACGTTGCCCGCAGTAGGCCAAGCGGTGTTTCTAGTGGGCTAGGCGACGTTGATGGAGTGAGCCAACTAGATCGGCTCGAACATGGCATCGGGGTTGCCCCATGCTTCATCGTATTGCTGGCGGCGAACGATCTCCTCCGCATGGCGCGAGTTGTGATGATTATCGATATGGCGACGAACATCATGACGATTATTAAGATGCTGACGTAAGTCACCAACAGGTTGTTTAACCTCCTAGTTGGCATTGGGGTTGGCATACTACGACCGTTCCCCAGGATTGACAATGTAATTGCCTCTCAATCCCCCTTGGAGATAAGGGCCGCTTGCCTAGAGGTGACTTCCACCAGGTCGCTGGGATCAGGCCCTGTGTGGCCCAGCAGATCCGTTCGAGGAGGTGGAATGGGATGGCGCCTAATTCTGGTGATTTCGTTAACATGAACTGCAGTCGCTTTGAGCATGGCAGTGGCTTTGGCGAGTACTGGTGACGGCGCGAGCCTACCCAACTCGTTCATGGTGACGGCGAGGTTGGCGCTCGGTGTCGGTAGGACCTCATGGCCATCACCTTGGATGAATTCCTCATTGAGGTTGCGGACGACACGGTGCCCTCCCTGGTTATGGGCGGTGCCACCACCGTCGGCCGCGTTAGGATTGGCGTTTGCTGCGGTTGCAGTGGAGTCTGCTTCAGCATGGTGCCTGGCGCAATCGGCTTTTGTTCCTTCTTGTGCATCACATTGAGCATCAGTCTCTCCGTCACGAGCAGCACTGTCGGCGCTGATCATGAAAATTTCCCCAGGAAAGCATCTAGTCGAGGATGAGGAGCTAGCGATGAGGTCGGTGATGGTCTCAGTGATGGTTTTGGTGGAACCTTCCTATTCTGCCCTCGGATCTGCCTCCAAGATCAGGAGCAAAGAGTCATCATCGAGCTAATGGATCTGCACCATATTGATGTCTGGTGCAAACTGATCGGCGCTCGGCAAGACGAGCTCGGCAAGCGGATGAATGTTGCCGATCTGGTCGGCATAGAGATCGTGCAGGGCCTCTTGATATGAAGTGGCCACGTTGGCCAGCCTGTAGGGGTGAGCCATCATGGGACCCCACGTTGGAGCTTGTCGGGCAACCCTAGGCTGGTCAGATCTAGAGAACGGTCGATGCTGCACTATGCACCCTTGTAGAGTTGCTGTGATGGTCAGATCTACTTCTTGCCACCTTGGATAGCATGATCGAGTGGAACGCTTATTTCAAACCACCTGGAACAGAGGGAACTCGTCGTCGTGAGGAGACCGATCTAGGACCAACTCTATGAGTGACAAGCATTCGACAAGCTTCTTGTCAACCTGATCTATAGATGAGATCAGGTCATCCTATTGGACGTGCTTCCTTAGTCGGCGTGATGCTGAAGGGCGAGCTATCGGAGAGGAAGATAGTTCCAAGAGAGATCTCGAGATTAGATCTGCAGGCATAGATGTCGGAGCTGCTGGCGCAGAGCTGTCCTACACCGGGTGGATGACCTCCCCGTCGCTGTTGACGTTGATGACCCAGGTGATGGAACCGACCGTGAAGGTTTGGCCGGCCCTAGGAGTGAATGAAGAGCTTGGAAAATGTACCATCTGGCCTGCCATGGGATCAAGTGCACACCCCTTCCTAGCATGCCAACTATCGACTAAATGTGATCGATAGTCCACCGAGGGGTATACCCACATGGTAGATTTGTCGTAGAGGTGAGCGAGATCAGGAGCGAGATGGTGACAAGATATAAGATTTAGATAGGTTTAGGCTGTCAGCTTGACGTAATACCCTAATCCTATGTCTTGTCGGTTTGTATTGGCTATCGTATATGATTGCGTGTGTTTTGAAGGGGTCCCTTACCCGTCTTATATAGCCCAAGGGGTAGGGTTACATGCCGATCAGGTCTACAACTAATCAGGTAACAAATACGATTTACATGGAATATTATATTTGGCATATCCTAACAGATTCTATGCTATCTCCAAGGTGTCTTGCGGCGTGCGCTGAGCTATGCCGTGAGCCACAAGTCATCATCTTGTGGGCTGGACCATCCCTTACGGTGCGGTCCATGTAGTCTGCCGTGGGTACCTGGGGCCAGAGCCCCCAGAATCATCCATATATGTTTTTCGATATTCTTAATGAGAGGAACATGTGGGGTATGGCCCCCGGTATCCACAAGACAAGATATGGGCCGCATCATCAGAGGTGGCCCAGCCCACAAGATTAGGGCGTGCACGGCGCTACTCGGCATGCACCGCAAGCTATTGTATAGTACCAAATATGATACTTTCCTTGTAACCCTACCCCTCCAGAGCATATAAGGAGAGACAGGGGTCCCCTAGTGGATACGATCCATACATCTCATATTCAATATAATACAACAAAGACACAGGACGTAGGGTATTATGTCGATCAGACGGCCCGAACCTATCTAAATCGCTGTCTCTGCACCTTGTGTCACCATCCGGTTCCTGATTATGCGCACCCCCACCGACAAATCTACCATCATGGGATACCCCTCGGTGGACTGCCGTGCATCTTTTTTTGACAGAACGTAATGGTGGAGACGTTATGTATTTTAACAAGGTGTCAAAACTAGTGTGAGAAACCGGCTAAGCCTGTTTTTGTAGGAAATTCTGAGATCAGCCCCTTTGATCTTTGTATGTGATTTTCTTGTTTCATCTTCAACTTCCTGGTCATGTTTTGGATGTCAACATATGCTCCCTTGTTTTTAAGTTAAGCATATGCGAGTTAAAAAACACAAGACATCCATAGCAACGATGTCAAGTTCATCGACTATTTTTGGTCTAAGGGTGATACGTGTATTGGTCATGCTGTTCTAAGGATGATATGTGTTAAAACTTACGTCCTTGTGTCCTAGTCAAGCCTGAAGGACGCATTGGAAGTATTTGGACTCTAACTTGCAACTTTTGGCTTTATCTTTACTTATAACAACAATTTGCTCCACTTTTAGTATAGTGGATTGAGACCAATTCCCAATGACAATCGGCTCTTTAATCTCATTGATCGACACTTCCATGGAGCCAATCATAGTAGAAGCTTGCTTAATGGCCTCCAAAGGTGCATCAAGAACTTCTTTCTTCTTAGGCACATAAATTTGCTTTGGAGGTGATCGGATGTGTTAGAACCGCCCAAGTAAACCTAATCCCAAGCATACTTGTCTTGTTTTAGACACTAAGTACCTGAGAGACCAAGTTAAGTTTAATAGTCATCAAGTGCACCACATGGGAGAACTCGAAGCGATCCACTTTTTTGCTAGAGTCCACAATAAGCAGTAAGCTTACAATATTCATTAAATATCTCAAACATCATAGAGTTTTCCAAATAGTTCATACATCACAATTTAAGAGTTTACAACGAAAGCAAATGAATTCAACAACTAGCATGAAGAGGACAAATTGGCAAAATAAGAGCTCTACCACTACAAGTATCATAGGTGTGAAGTAACATGATTACATATGATACCAAGTAAAATGGAGGACATTAGTATTACCTTCTCGCCGAAGAGGTCTAGTGCAACTGTAGGTTTAAGAACATACATGGAGGTTATAAATAGTTACATCTTTCCCCAAGCAATGGTTGGCAATATTCTGTCCCTGTATAGCCACAATAATTCAGCTTGTGTTTTTCGTCCAATGGAACATTGGTTTTGTCATGTCCCATTTTGCAATAGATGACAAGTCATCTAGAACAATCAAACAACTCTTCAATGCCGATAGATGCTATTGAGTTCTTACTGATGACTCTATTTTTTGTTAGTTCTTCCATCTTATAAGTGGCAAAAGAAAAAAAATTACCCTACTCGTTGGAGCTCTTTGGGCTTAGTGGCACTAGGGGGGCTCAAGCCCCCCTCCCCTGGCACCTCATCATTAGATTTGACCCTACTCGTTGGAGCTCTAGCTCTTTTACGTGTTTCAAGTCATTGCTTCTGCTTTTTCCACTCTCTATTCCATCTTTCCCTAAGCAATGGTTGGCAATATTTTGTTCCTGTGTAGCCACAATAATTTGGCTTGTGTTTTTCATCCAATGGAACATTGGTTTTATCATGGCCCATTCTGTAATAGATGACAAGTCATCTAGAACAATCAAACAACTCTTCAATGCCGATAGATGCTATTGAGTTCTTAATGATGACTCTGTTTTTCGTCAGTTCTTCCATCTTATAAGTAGCAAATGAAGAAAATTGACCCTACTTGTTGGAGCTCTATGGGCTCAGTGGCACTAGGGGGCTAAAGCCCCCCTCCCTAGGCACCTCACCATTGATTTGACCCTACTCATTGGAGCTCTAGCTCTTTTACATGTTTCAAGTCATTGCTTTTGCCTTTTCCACTCTCTAGTTGTCTTGCTTTGCCACATGTGTTGCATCATCAATACTAAGATCTTGGAGCCAGATCCCACATAAGGTGATATCAAACAACTCTTCCTGTAAGGAGCTCTACAAGATTGATAATGTGTGATTGTGGCAAAGACACACTTCTCAAACCTTTCACTTAGCTCTAGGCTTTCATAAACACCACCAACTAATGTGGTTTTTTCAAGACCACCCATTCCCCACACAGAGATCACCTAACATTGTTGGCTATCTTTGTTTAATATTAACTTTATAGTGTCATCGTGTCAGCCATTTGTTTCTTCCACCTAATAAGCACCAACACTCATCATGGTGTGAGTAAGACTCCTGACCACCTTCTTTCCATCAGCATCCGTAGGCTGAACCTCTGTTACTTCATCATTTAAGCTGCACACTGGCCGACTTTAATAAATCATGTACATTTTGGAAACCTAAAAGAAAGAGAGCAACAATTAGCAATAGCATTGAGCCTTCAATTTTCCTAGAGAGTGTCTAGAAATGTTTTCAGTGTTCATATTTCTTTCTTTAGTTTCCACTCTAGTTTAACCTATAATTTGGTGAACCTGAACCCCCAATTTTCAAACATTAGATTTGATTGTTAAATTAGAGATTAGAGAAGTACATATTTTAAGAAGGGTGTAAGTTTAACTACACTTAATCCAAATTAAGGATAACTGAGGGTATATTTGCTGGATTAGCCCCACCTTCCAAGTGCCAATCATCTTGGTTAGAGAGAGGGAAATAAATCTACAAATAACTTTGCTAATTAAATATAAAATGAAATATTCCATAACTAAATTGTTTGTAAAAAGAAGGTTCGAATCATAAATTGTGCAAAGAAGTCTTGCATTCTACTACATTACATGTAGAATTTTGTGGGCCTAATCAGTAGATAACTATTTTAGCTCTAACACTTGGCTTTGCTTCCCAACACATAAGCTTGCAACTTTAACTTATGCTATTGATACTAATATACAACTTCCTCTCTTGTTGTTTTGAAGCATTTTTAATCTGATCCTACTCCTTAATGGTCGATAGGTCAAAAAGCACAACTAGACACCTATTCTCCTCCACATAGCCATTGAATCCTAAACTAAACCTTATTCGGACTTGTCTGCCTGCAACAGGGATTCAATCCTTCAATTGCATGAAATTGTTTCACCAAACTCTAGATAAAGCTTTTGGATCGAAACAATGCATAACCCTCGCCCTACTCGCACTGGGAGCATTTTTTGGGTGCCCAGGTTCTCATAAGCCACCCCAATGATGGATGTTTAGCCAATATTGTTGAAACATTTCTTAGCATAAACATGTAATTCGACATGTACATTATCTTTAGTTAGCCTAAAACATGACGACTAATTAGGCATTGTCAATGTTTTGAGGAAGGGGCTCAATTTCCTCCTAATCTTGGGGACATGGACTTCATGGAATCACCATAACAAGTGTCTCTTTGATGGTGGTTCTCCTAGTGTTGCTCTGTCTCAATGCTAGCTATAGAAGAGTTGCACATTTAGGATCTGGCTGGGGCACGAGGTATTACTCACTTCCTCGCACTAGCGCCTCCCAAAGGTTAATTGATCGGTGTTAGAGGTTGTGGCTAGTCTTTGTGAAAGTGCATCAAGCCCTTTAGTGGATTTTGGATGATTGAATGACAACATGATTAAAGGTCTAACCCATTTGCTAAGTGTTGGACAGGAAATGGGTTATCTCATAGGTATTCGATGAAAGCCAAAATGATGTGTTGTTGTATAAACAATCTAGTTCAAACACAAGACAATAGTGCAAAATGTAACTCATGCAAGGTTTATTCATTGTGGGATTTTGATGACTCATATGAAGGCAAGCACATTGAAAAATAATTAATGAGATATGAGTGATTGCATATGGAATGGTCTCACTTTTTAGAGCTTGCTGATGAATGATTCAACACCAAGTATGACTTGATGGCTTGAGATGGTGAAGATAGCAAAGAAAGGTTTCAAGGTCAAAGCAAGGGTGAAGGGCAAGCGATGGCTTGGAAACTGAGGAACCTAGCTAGGGTGAAGAAGGGAGTACTTGCATTTAGTTGAGGTACCATTCAAACTATGATGGTCACAATGAAATGGAGGATCAGACACATTGGATGATTTGTGAAAGTGACTTGATACATTTGGAGTTAACTCACATTGGTTGAATGGAATCAAGTCACATGCTCAAGATGGCTATGCTCAAGGAGAAAATCAAAATTGACATGTTGACACCCTCACTTGATTAAGTTTGAGAACTATGGCTTTTGGTTCCAAGTATTTCAACTCAAGCGGTTCAAATTCTGTTTTCATTTAATCTTGAGTTTATAGGTATGCCATACTATTAAGAGCGATGCATCATGTTGATAGATATTTATTCATAAGCGGTCAAGCCAACCCATGTGAGAATTGAGTGAAAAAGAGAGCCAAGTGCTAACTCAATGTGCTGCAGACCTAGATACTGGACATGTCCGGTATGGCCTGGCCACAGCCTCTTTGCTGGTCTTCTCGATTTTGTTTGTCGGGAGTTTCGACAAATGTCGAATCGGGTTTTAAGAACAAAATCAGATACACACCATACGTGAGCCCATGAAGTCAAATCTCACATGCTACAAATAAGGGTAATATCAATAGACAATGCTCAATATATAATATACTTAGTATAAAGGACATAACCTTAGATAGTAAACAACAGAAAGACAACTCCAATCTTCGGGTGAAGACTCCAATTCCATAGGGACAACTGACTGGTTGATCACAAGCTTAATTCCTCCAAACTCTAGCAATCTGGTACCCATCTGGAATTTTTATCCAAATAATTGAAAAGTAAAGTAAGCGTAAGTACATGTCATACTCAACAAATATATCATGGGGTTCATGAGGCTCAAAAGGCTAACACTGGTTTAACTGCGATTAGCTTTTAATGAGTCTTCTTTTAGCAATTGGGTGGCAACAAGTTCATCACAAGCCCATGTAAACACATGATCAGGTAAACATGAATAATGAATAGCATAAACAGTAATCATTAGTGAGCATCTTTATCATCAGTATCATCAGTGTTCATCATCTATTCCGTAAGGGTCCAAGGCCGCTCGTGACCGTGAGCACGGCTGATATACCAGTTTTACACTCTGTAGAGGTTGTACACTTTTACTGTGAGTCATGATTTACCCTTTTGCCCGAGGTGATCAGCCTCTTGACCCACTACCAAGGAAGGTTAGCAGGGTTCACTATGAAGCCTTTCAAAGGTTCGTCTAACAAGTTAGGGCTGCTTGGTTTTCTGTGGCCTGCGAATGTAGGGCTCCCCTTCTGACAGGCACAATAACACGTAGCCTATACACTGACGGATAGAGGCTGCACTATATCCAACCCGAAACACACCGCTCTTGCACCATAAAGGTAACCTCTAACAAACTAGAAAAAGTCCTCGTACTTAGCTAAAGCCAGAGCCATGTAGCCCTCATAGTTGTACTGTAAGTCACGGATGTTCGCTTACAGATAAGTCCTTAGGGAGAGGAATCTAGAGCACCATAAAATAGCCCAATGCTCTAGCCCCCTTGTTCCATGTTGCTAAAAAGCATCTTTTAGTGTTTATTGCATATATCATTAGTCAAGTTACAAGATCATGGTCTTTAATTGAGCATTAGCATCATATTACCCAATGCATAATCACCCATGCTGTCAAGGTACAAGATATCAAATATCTAGGATATCCTTATTGGCAACAAGGTAGACACATGCAATATAAATTAAGTGATTAAAGATGAATAAGTAACAAGGATGGTCCTTTGCTATACTTGCCTTAAACTTAGATCCTTCTTCTAGTCCAAACCTTCAAAGATCTGCTTCTTGATTCACCACGTATAGCTCACCGACTGGACATGATCATAGAGCACCACACAAGCATCCATGCAATCATACATGAAGCAAATAATAGATCTAAATTAGAATAGTACACCAAACATAAAATCAAGATAAAAAGTTTGTAAAATGAATCTACGTCTCGCTATGAACACGCAGACGCGAAAAGCACTCTAATCAGAGCTATAACGAAAAAGTTACGAATTAAACAAGATTTCCTTTAATAAAATAATAGATTAAATCTAATCTCGAATTTCAAAAGTTAAAATATATTTAATAGTAGGAGGAACATACAGATTACTCAATTACGAATCTAACGTATCTTGAACGGGTCAAATCAGAGTTAAAACGGAGAAGATATGAGCAAAACAAAATCAGTGGCAATTTTGTAATTATTTTGAACTCATTTTTAGTTTGAAAATAAAAGAAAATGAATTAAAACTTCTCTATGGACTTGGCGTCGTTTTTAAGAAAACACAGGGGTCAAAACATAAAAACTAGGGGCATATTTTTAATTACTTTTGAACTACCTAGGACGGTGGGTTGATTTCGGTAAAATCTGGGGTCTCTTTAGCAAAATGTCTGCGTAGTCAGCGCGGTCGCTGGCGTGGCGCACACATGGTGACAAGTGGTGGTCTCTGAGTGGCTAGTCTATGATGAACCGCTGACGTGGTCTGCTGACTTGGATGGTGTGCTTGGACCAAACTGTGGTGTGCAACGAAGACGAACCGGTACGCAACGATCTAATCCTAGCCGTTGGTGGAGAGATCGACGACTGTGGGCTTATAGGGAGAGATGGTCGTTGGGGCAGCACTCTGTCATGGTGGCGCGCCATGGCCGACTGTGGATAGGTTGCCGGCGACGCTCGAGTTCCTAACCTTGACGTCCATAGGCTACGGGAAAGGGTCGGGATGGCAGTGGAGGCTACGGCGGACTCATTTATGAAGTCGTCAAGGTGTCTAGGGCGCCGGAGAGGGCTATGACGATGGTGAGGCGACACGGGAGTGGCAGCGCATCTCTGACAAGCACTAAGATGTGATGGAGGATAGTAGAAACCCCAATGAAAGTTCGTAGAGGTATCTTACCCTTCTACGAAGCTCAGAAGGCATCCAATTGACGACGGCAAGCTTTGGAACGATGACGCGGTGGTGGCAGAAAGCGGCGCTAGGGTTGTGGCACGTGATGAAGCTTGAGCGAGGCAGCGGCCACGGTGATTAGGGTTGATGGAGGGCGGTGCGAGCTCGGGCTACTATTTATGGGCAGCACGGCGTAGGGCGCACGTCAATCGGGTGGGAAGCAGGGCGGCAGCGGACTCCTGGCTGGAGAGAGTCCGAGAAGACGATGATTTGAGGTAGGGGAAGGTGCTGACATGTGGACCCAGCTTGTCAGTGATAGAAGAAGAGGGGAGCGACGCCCGCGGCTTGCTGCTGGAACGGCCTACGAGTGGAGGCGCGGGCCTTCGGGGAAACGGCCAGCTGGGCCGAGCGAGAGGAAAGGAAGGCCGAGCGGCCTTCGGGCTGCGGAGGGGAGGTAGGCCAAGAGGAAGTAGGCCGCGGGCCAGATTGAGTGGGGGAAAAGATTTTCCATTTTTTAAATCCTTTTCTATTTTGTTTTCAGAACCAAATCAAATTCAAATAGAGTTTCAAATATACTTTTCACTCAAATAAAAATGAGAAATTTTGGTAAGTTTTCTAAAAATAATTTTTACAACTTTTAAATTGTTTTATTTTGTAATTTTCTTTTCTTTTACTTCAAAGCCATTTTCAAATTCATTGTCAAAAGCATTTTAAATTCATTTTGAATTTTGGATTCAACCACTCATTGCAATAAATCAAATGCACCAACATGTATGCACATCCATGTTGCTACTCCTTATGATGAATTTTAATATAATGAAAAATATTTTTTCCTATATTTCATGTGCACAAAAATTCATAAATAAATTATTTTAATCATATCTTCAAAAGTACAGATTTTAGGGTGTTACAACAAATGTCGGGAGTTCAGGGGGTTGGAAGTTCTGGCAATCATTGAGAATTACGACGCCTCACATGCGCCACTGATTTAGTGACCGTTGGCGCTATGCAGGAGGGATTGATGCCGGACGTGTCCGGTATTCCCCAACGGCTAGTTAACGGCTAGTTTTTTAAAGGGGCTATAAATACCCCTTAGCCTTCACCTTTGGAGGCTACTGATTCTGCTAACATTCTCACTCATTTTTAGCCTTGAGAACACTCTCCAACCCTCTTTTAGTGAGTGATTGATTCAAACTTGCAAATCCATCTTGTGGGTTGAGTGAGATTCAAAATTAAGAGCAAGCCACCCTTGAGCACTTGTGCATATTTGTCGATCTCGTGATTTGTTTTTATTACTCTTGGACTCTTCGGTCCTAGATGGCTAGGCGTCGCCGGAGAGCACCCAAGAGCTTGTGGTGTGCCTCGAAAAGTTTATAACGGTTCGATTCCACCATCACAAGGGAAGGAATCAACTAGTGGAAGGAGGAAAAGAAGCTAGAAAAGACTCCGGCTAGAGTGGCCTTCATGGTCCTCTAGATTTGACCTTTGTTGGGTCACTCGCAGCCCCCACAATGGAGAGTAGGTCTTGATGGAGGCCTAACTTCGATAAAGCAATTCTTGTGTCTCGATCTCTCTTTTACTTGGCATTTGTGATCTACTTGTGTTGCTTGAGCCTGTTGATAGGTGTCGCGGAGTCAAAATCGCGGCATGCATAGTTGTTCGAGTCGGTGTTAGAGTACAGGCCTCTGGTGGCTCGGGTGGACTCAGGAACATAAGAATCACACAGAGAAGACGCAACAGTTTATCCTTGTTCGAGCCAATTCGGTCCCTACGGCCAGCAGCTGATGATCCTTATACTCAAGAGCACCCAAAATCGGAGGGTTACAACAGAGTATAGAGAGGGATTTGGTAGGGGGTTAGCTCGGTGCTAATCCTAAGGTTGCCTCACCATCAGTGGAACCTTTACCCTCGTTAGAGAGGAGGAAGACGACGGGATGCCGAGGAGGAGCTCTCGGTGCCCCTCTCTAGGTTGCCTTGCTCCCAGTGTAGAGCGGAGGCGGATGGAATGGAATGGTGTGTCTAGTGATCAATCTGGGATCCTCTCTCCTCCTAGGTATGACCATATCCATTATATAACGAGATAGGTCAGGTACATGGCAGTTTGGGGGAACTAGTCTACAGTCTACGTGCACCAAAGTCCAGGAGGGTCTTGCAGCGGTGAGCCATGGACCGTGGCGGTGTCTTGGTGCCAAAGAAGCCTTGGGCGTTGTCCGACTGCTCTGTTCTGATAGTCTGTGTGTAAGGCTATGTCGGCCTGGACCGGCCTCCCTCGGGTGGACCTTCTAGAGTCTTCTTGGTGGCGAAGGAGGTCGGCTCCAGGGGCTGACATGAGGGCCCAGAGCCCCCGTACCCCTAGGAGGCCAAGGGAAAGCTTTGTCTTCTTGTGTCACACCTCGTACATGACCTTGTTTGGGGAACAGTTGGCAGGGTCGTGCCTAGGGAGCGACGCCAGGGAGCACCTGAGGATCGGTTGCTCAAAGCTTGTCTTCTTGTGCTCGGGCCTTGGCTGGCATCGTTAGCCAAGCAGGAGCCAAGTACCAGGCCTGGATGTACCGTAGATCAGGTGCCTGGGGCTCGAGCGAGCCCCCAAGCCCCAAGTGGCAGCCGTGGCCAAGTTAGGCTTGGTTGGGTCTCTTTGCCAGAGGGTGCGCGTGAGCGTGCCCGATGGACATAGCCTCCGAGCCCCAGTGCAATCCTAAAGGGGACGGTCGGGGGTCTTCTTTGGTTAGGAACCATTAGACCTGAGGCTTAACATACCCTTATGTTAGGATCTTGTCCGGAGCCCTTGAGCCCTTCGTGGCCTCAGCTAGCATGATGGCAATGAAGGGTAGAATTTGATCTTGTAGTGGCCGAACCCTCCATGGCGGGGACAGCTTCCGTTGACAAGAGTGCTGCACCCTGCTTGGGGCCTTCCTCTTCATCATGATGGGTGTTCCTCGGCTATCAGGGTCAAGCAGAGATGGTGTCGATCCCTTCATGAGTCTATGTCGCATGGGTCTTTGACTCGAGCGAGGGATTGGCGAACTCATTTGGGAGTTGCCGACTTCAGGCCCAGGGGTGCCCTCCTTTTTGATTGGAGCCTGCCGTGGGCCAGGAGATCAAGAGCGCTGGGCTCTGGCTTGGGGCCATCTGATCATCTAAAGCACCATGCCCTTCTGAGGGTTGCGGTAGCAGGCCTGGATCCTCTCGAGCCACCCTTCTAGGGCCGACCTCCTGTGGCCATAGATTAGGGAACGGGGAGCATGCCGAGCCTTGGATGGGGACCCTCGTTGGGCCTACTGCTCAGCGGCTCCTGACCCAACTTCAGGGAGTTGGTTGGTTTTGGGGGATGCACCACCCGAGCGCCCGTTGATCGGGTGGTCCGGCTGCTCTATCAGAGGAGTCGGCGTAGCCCCCGAGGCCACTTGGGCCCCCCTTGCTAGTGGAAGGTGCGGCTTCTAGGCAAGTCCCATCCGCTGACACCTTGTGTAGGCGGTCGATGGCATCTGGGCCATCGTGCCTAGTGGAGGAGTTATGGCGTGCACCCCCGCGCCATCCCGTCTTGTCTGGGAAATGGGATGTCGGAGCCATGTGGAGCAGATCTGGTGGAGGATGAGCCACTGCAGTCGGTGTGGTAGATCCTTGCCATCGATGGTAGTCAATGGGCCCTGGGGGAGCCAGATCCCCCCAAGTCCTACGAGGAGGCGTGCGTGGAGTGGGCAGCACGCGTGGTGGAAAGTGGAGCGGGAACTTGACTTGTTGTCAGTGGTTCCCTGACTGCACCTTTACTACGACCGTCATCACACAACCACCTAGAGGCACGCTACGGGGATTGAAGGGGCGCCTAGCCGGTTCCCCAGGGCCCCTTCTAGCCACTGATGGCTGATCGGAGGGCCTAGAGCCGCTCATGGAAATTGTCTAGGCTATAAAGGGGGAGCCCTAGGGGATGTGGTGCCCTCAATCCCTCCCTCTGGCCCCTTCTCTTCTTCTTCTTCTTCTTCTTCAAATCTATCTTCTCAGCGATGATGGCGGTGATGGAGTACGACGCTTCCCTCCGGGTGAGCTTGGTCTTATCCGTCGAGCGACTGTTTCTTTGAGGATGGAAGGACTCCAGCGAGGCGGCCACCACAACTACATGAGGTGGCAGGAGATACTCCGTGGTGCTACGTGGATCCCGCTTAATGTAGTGTGGGTGGCCGACGATCTTCTTCGGCCTTTGTGGGCTTCCCTATGCTCGCACCTGAAGTAGATCTAGGAAGGTCAGCCCACCCCTGCCTAGTTAGCCGACCTCCGCTAGAGGGGATCTCTTCCTCTAAGGAGGAGGAGAGGAGATCATCGCGGGGTTAGGGTGCCGACCCCGTGCTAGACTGAAGCGGGTTTTGCCGCCGTATATTGTAATCGGGTCGTTCCCAATTAATGAAATGAAATTACTTTTGTTTGTAATCCCATTTGTTCTTGAGTCGTGCTCAGAGACTTAGTCCCTCATTAGGATGGGCTGTTACGATGATGGCCTCGTTGGCCAAGATCACCACGCCCGTGCTGCTAATGAGTAAGTCTGTGAGAATCCCAGGTTTACGGTCGTTCCGTACCTCGGTCATGTCCCCCAGAGGGGAAATCCTTGGCTTCCTGACCGAACCACTCGTATAGTTCTCAAGCCAATCTATCGATACTCGGGGGCTCGCTGCCTCCCTCATTGGGTCACCATGAGTGACTCTAAGTCAGTACTCGAACATCGTTTATTCAGATGGTCGGGATGCATCTGGGCACCCCGGCTACAGCCACGTGGGCTCGTCTCCCGAACGTCCCTCGCACTTTTAGTTGCTTTGGGTGGCCTTGAAGCCTAGTGGGCCAGACTTAGAACCCTCGGTGATGCCCCTTCTGGGGGTTAGCTCGGGGGGTTACAACAGAGTGTAGAGAGAGATTTATTAGGGGGTTAGCTCAGTGCTAATCCTAAGGTTGCCTCGCCGCCGGTGGAGCCTTCCCCCTCGTCGGAGAGGAGGAAGACGATAGGATGTCGAGGAGGAGCTCTCGGTGCCCCTCTTCGAGTTGCCTTGCTTCCTGTGCGAACCGAAGGTGGATGGAATGGAATGTAGTGTTTAGTGATCGATCTGGAATTCTCTCTCCTCCTAGATCCGGCCTTATCCCTTATATAATGAGATAGGTCGGGTACATGGTGATTTGGGGGAACTAGTCTATGATCTACATGCGCTGGAGTCCAGAAGGGTCTTGCAGCGGTGCGCCGTGGACCGTGGAGGTGTCTTGGTGCCGAAGAAGCCTTAGACATCATCTGACTGCTCTATTCTAACACTTTACGTGTCAGGCTATGTTGGCCTGGATCGGCCTTCCTGGGTGGACCTTCTAGAGTCTTCTTTGTGGCGAAGGAGGTCGGCTAAAGGGGCTGATATGCGGGCCCGGAGCCCTCGTGCCCCCGAGAGGCCGAGTGAAAGCTTTGTCTTCTTGTGTCTTGCCTTGGACGTGACCCTATCGGGGGAGCAGTTGGCTAGGCCACGCCTAGGGAGCGGCGTCAGGGATCCCCCGAGCATCAGTAGCCCAGAGCTTGTCTTGTTGTGCTCGGGCCTTGGCTGGCGTCGTTAGCCGAGCAAGAGCCAAGGGCCGGGCCTAGATGTGCCATAGATCGGGTGCCTGGGGCTCGGGCGAGCCCTCAAGCCCCAAGCGACAGTCGGGCTGTTTGCCAGAGGGTGCGCGTGAGCATGCCCGATGGGCATAGCCCCCGAGCCCCCGCTTGATCCTGAAGGGGTCGATCGGGGGTCTTCTTTGGTCAGGAACCATTGGGCCTAAGGCTTAACATACCCGTTTATTAGGATCTCATCAACATATCACTAAGAAGTGCCATTAACTTGGTTTGAAAAGAGAAGTCAATCGAAGCAAATCGGGAGCTGATCCAGCAAACCCGTGAATACCGGACATGTTCGGTATTTGGAGCCTACGCTGAATTTGTTTATTCACTACTCTAAATTTGTGTTGCAGGATTGTAGCTCCTAGATATATTCTATATACTTTGTTTCCTCAGTTGGTTAACTCGTGAGGGGTTTATTTCTTTGATTTATCGTTTCCACATTTTGAAGGATTGAATTTTAGAAACGCCTATTCACCCCCTCTAGGCGACATCCTGGGTCCTTTCACTCTGTGTTATTTTGGTGCATATGTTTTAGGAACCTAAGTGTGTTGGAGTTGTGTGGTGTTGTAAGAGTTCTTACCCCCTTTTTTCTTATTAATATAACGATACACAACTCCCCTTCATGTTTGAGAGAAAAACTAATTGAACATAACGTGGAATTAGTGTTTGGATCTAGGGACTAAAGTTTAGTAGATGTCACATCGGGTATTTGAATACTAATTAGAAAGACTAAACATGAGCCTAATTAGGCTTAATAGATTCATCTCATAAATTAGTCTCAATCTGTGCAATTAGTTTTGTAATTAGCCTATCTTTAATACTTTAAATTAGTGTCAAACATCCGATGTGTCGGGAACTAAATTTTAGTAACCAAACACCAAGCCTCCTGACACCATGTAGGCCTCTGTATTCATGCTAGCGCAAATGTAGACGTAGTAGATGAGCTCAGTCCACCAACAGAAAACATAGATTCCCTCTGATGGAGAACATATGGGTTTGCCATGTAGCAAGTACCTTTCGAACGCTACGACGATGGCTTGAACAAGGAACTGTGCTTCCCAATTCATCGAAAGCCCTAACAGATCAGTTCTAATGTAGTTGTACATGGCTTAACTTGTTTGCTGTGAGTTCCCTCTTATTTATAGGTTCTATGGGATCGGGGCAAGTTCCAATATCTGTTTTGTATTCAATTCAAAAAAAGAAATATGACTTTATAAAATTTTGACATTTAACGAAAGTGTATTGTTGCATTCAAGCCTTTGCATTAGTTTTATTATTATATGGAAAATTAATTTCTAAAATTTGTTTAAGCCACGAATAGGATTTCGTTTTATTTTTGAAAATAAAAATTTAAAATTTGTCTGAGAAAAACTATTTCTCAAAATAAGTTAATTTTGAGCAAATATATTTTAGAATTTGTTGAAAATGGTTTAATTTCTTAAAATATTTTACAACATTTTCACAAATATGTCCCAAATTTATTATTTTAAAAAAGGTTTCAAAAATATTTGTTTTGACTTTCAATATTTGACTGGAAATATTTTGAAAAAAATGATCAATTAGAAAATGGAGTCTAAAAAGAGTTTCAAAAATTAAGGAGAAATATTTTGAATTTATTAGATGTTTATTTTGAAAATTAGTTTATAAAGGTTTGAGAGTTTTAATTTTGCTTGTATAAGAAAAGTGTATATTCTACTATTCTGCAGCGAACTCCAATTCCTGTCCATTCTCTCTTTCTCTTGGGCTCCGGCCTTACTCTGTTGCCGCCAGTGCCCTTCTAGTTGGGCCGGCTTAGCTTCTCTGGCCCGTAGGCACCAGTAGGAGCCCAGTTCCGCCCCCTCTCCTTCTGTGTCTCTGCCGCGGGACCGCAGGAAGAGGAGGAAGCAGCGACCTGCGACCGGGACCTGGGCGCTCGTACGCCGTGGCCGCCGCCTTCGGTTCGGTCCGAGTCCGAGTCCGTTTGGCCAATGTCTCGCCCTGGCCCCGAGCCCCATATGCAACGATTTGGATCCGCATCGCCCTTCTTTCTCTCGCACAAATCGTGCGTCACGAGGCACCACCTCTGCTTCTCCCTTCCGCCCACGTAGCCGCCAGTGAGCTCTCTAGCCGCCGCCATCATTCTCCGATTGGAACTCGAGCG
Organism: Miscanthus lutarioriparius; assembly: GCA_904845875.1. Lineage (NCBI taxonomy): Eukaryota > Viridiplantae > Streptophyta > Magnoliopsida > Poales > Poaceae > Miscanthus > Miscanthus lutarioriparius. The sequence goes on along the minus strand of CAJGYO010000003.1, from coordinate 52,357,924 downwards.
CGCACGCCAAGCGGCCAAGGGGAGATCGGAGCCCGACGTCTCTTCCTCGAATCGCGCCCGGACCCGCTGCTCCTCTTCCTCTGCGAGAAAACCGCACGGGGTCGGGCACCTGTGCCTTGGCGACATTAGCGCTGCCAGTGCCACGGTGCCACCCCTATTCTTCGGCGTCGCATGGAGGTAGGAAGGACGCCTGTCCCGCTAGATCCAAGAACCGCCCAAGTCCTCTGATCCACGCCGCCCATCAGCTAGCCGCACACCGCCGCATCCCAGCCACCGCCGAGCCCGCCCCACCCGCAGCGTGCTGCCGCAGCCGCCGACCGGTCGAGCCTCTCCTCTTAATTAGCCGCCGGCCATGGAGGCTAAGACCCACCAGGTACGGTTGTTTTAGGGAAAAAGACGTCACCGACGTCTCTGAGGGCTGTTTGGATCGAAGGATTTTCACGGGAATTTCGATGGAACACAATCCATGAAATGAATTGAATAGGAGTGTTCGGATCGAAGGAATACAGAGTTCCATTCCACAGGAAAGGGAATAATCAATGCACAAAACGTAGGAAATAAAACATTCACTGAAATCCAGGGAAAGAATCTTCGCAGCTTATCTACTCTCCCACCAACCTTTCATCTCAGCCATGGGTCTACTCATCCTGTAACTTCCGATTTGGACAACAAGGCTATTATTAATTCCTATATTATAAATTTGTGTGTTTCAAATAACCTAAATTTTCTGTTCCTGTATTTTAAAATCTCGTAGTTTTTTACTTTTCATCATACCTTACTTCTGCGTTTTTTTCTATTCCTGAGTTTTGGATTCCTTCGTTCTAAACAGGCCTTGATGAAGGAGAAGCGGCCCCAGATGCTGGATCTTCTACGGACGAGCACGATCGAGGGTGACCTTAGTCAACGCGTGGTCAATAGAGGAGGACCCTGCCAGCTCTGAATACTTTGCAAAAAAAAACCCAGATTCTTTCTGATTTTAAACATGAAAATTTTTGTTTCGGCTAATTTTCTAAAACTTCCTAAGGGCCTGTTTGGATTGGAGGTTTTTTAAAGGAATTTCAAAGGATTGGCAATCGTGTATTTTATTGACATCATGTACCGTTTGGAACAAAGGATTGGAGCTCGTCATTCCTTTGGAAAGATTTCCCTTTGCTCAACAAAACACAAAGAATTTTTACATCCACTCAGATCCAAAGTTTGTGTGGAAGCCCGAGGCGCTCTCTCTCGTGCGCTGCCGGCTCCGCTAAGCGTGAAAGCATGCTTCCGGAGAGGATTAGGTAGGAGAGAGAAGAATATGAGGAGAGAACGAGTGGACAAAAGGCTAGCTAGGCTCCACTCAAAAATATATATATGCATGCAACGGTGGGCGATGTGTCCATTCTATGGGCCAATGGTCCCACTTGTAAGAGGGTCATGGACAAAATGTGCATCTTACAAATTTATCATTAACCATTAATAATGACTCTTTATTAATCTTCATATAACCATGTCTTGTATTTTCCGCGTTATGGATTTCTATGTTCCAAACACCTTTTTCTAGCTATTTCCTGTGTTTTTTCTTTCCTTTGTTTTACTACTACACACCCATTCTATTCCTGTATTTTTTTCCTTTCCTCTGTTTTGCGTTCCTTTGTTCCAAATAGGCCATAAAAAGTAAAAACTATGTTTCTTCACAAAACGACGCTAGAACTTGTATATTACATATCTTTCTCCTTTTAATTCATTCTTCATAAAACTTGCGCTCGTGAGTTCATAGCAACATGTAGAATAGTTAAATATGTTTTAGTGTTTGTTGTTGTTTGTAACACCAAGTTTTGTAAATAAAACTGAGTATCAAGTATATGTGGGCCTAGGAATTCCCAAACCACATGTAAATACAAATTGTAGCAGTATCATAGCACGAATAACGTTTACAACCATATTACATCACTTAGACATATTCATCACATCATTGCCAGCGGCATTATTACAGCGGATATGTAGAACTACGGAAGCTCCATCCAATGGGGACGCGAACTGGTGGTACGCTCGTCTCAGAAGTTCTGGACATCCTTTGGAAACTCCTTATAGTCTTCACCATCTGGTACCCATCTGGAATTTTTTTGTTGAACAACGACAAGCGTGAGCTCACCATACTCAGGAAGTATAACTATGGGGGATACAAGGCTTAGAGGCTTGACACAGGATATTGTGGCTAGCATTTTGATCATATTTTATATTTATACCTTAGTTCCTATCTTCGTGAGAAAACCCATTCACATATCTGAATATATATAAAGGATCTAGGCCGCTCGTGTCCGTGAGCACGGCTGATATATCATATTAGAGAACTCTAAAGCTTGTACAACTTTACCCCCAGGTCGTGATTTCCATATACTGAGGTTTGCAAGATAAGTTTTCAAATTGAGTTTACAAAATTTGAAAAGCATAAAACGATCATAAGCTGTGTGATGAATTTTAGCACATTTTGCATATTTCATCGGTTGTCATCAACACATTTTAGCAAATTTCAACAACATTTTAGCAACACGCATATATGTAATTTCTAGCCGCATACATATAGTTCATAGCATGCATATGGTTCACAAGATTCTAGCAACTTGTTCAAAGGGCCCTGCTAGGTTTATGTTCAAGTTAAAAGGCACTGCCTTACAAGTTTACAGTGACCAGCATACAAATATCTCCAATTCTCCATACATTCTGAAGCAGGCATATGCACAGAAAGCCATGAGAGATTGAGACAATATATCATTTGATTGGAGAATTCAACCTTTGATGGTCATATCACATACCACTGCAAGACTATTTAGCCAAAAAATAGGAGCCACCTGATGAGTCTTAACACTTACAAGGGTGGATAGGGTTACCTCAGTTCACGCACTAAAAGTGGCCTTTGTAACATAGGTACTCCCACATTTTCTAGTTTTCATAAGAAAGATTCCAAACTGAATTAACGACGATACAAAATAGGCCATACAACATTAAGGAGGGTCTGATGCCATGAAGAGGTATGCTCACTGGGACGTGATCGATTCACAACATAGGCTCAATTGATCAGCCATACACACAAGCGGTTCGTAAAGTCCATCAGTAGCGCTTTTCGGTCTTGGCAATAAGCTATCGGTGGTGATGACATTTTTATCACAGGCGGTTTGCAACCGGAGGTGATAATAGCTTATCACAGTCAGTTCGTATTACCAGCCGACGGTGATTTGAAATTTCAAAATTCCAAAAAACAGGCCAAAAAAATAGCAAAAAAATTTGTTTCAATCCTGGGAAGCCCCCCACTAACTCCAACTTCATCGTACTGGGAAGCTGCTCCAGCTCCAACTCCACGCTAATTTTCAACACTTTTCAGGATTTAAAATGAATATTTAGAATGAAAAAGTCATAAATAACTCACTTTTTAGGATTTAAAATGAATATTTAGAACCCTAAATGGCTTCCGATGAAAAAGTCATAAGTTATAAATTTGTTGTTCTAATGGAGATCTACAACTTTGATTTTGATTGTTTCGTCATCCGAGGTTGTTTAACAAATTTGAATTTCAAAACGTCAAAACTTCAGCCAGACTTTTGGGACCTCAAATGATTTCAAATGAAAAACTCATCGACTATAAAGTTGTTGTTCTCATCGAGATCTACTTTGGTTTTGGTTGATTTTCCATTCAAGGTTGTTTGAAAAATTTGGTTTTTAAAATTTTAAAACTTCAGATACAAATTTGTTCTAATGAAATAGTTGTCAACTACAAAGTTGTAGATAAGGTCGTTTGTACAATTCAAAAAAAATTAATTTCAAAGTTGAAGCGCTTCAAATAGAATTATGGGGCCGTAAATGGTTCCAAATGAAAAAGTCGTCAACTATAAAGCTGTCGATCTCGTTGAGATCTACAACTTTGATATAAAGTTTATTTTCATCCGACTTTATCTGAAGAAGTTATGAATTTTATTATGTTGCAGCATGATTGTCACCACCGTATCATACAAAAAACTGGCGGTGAAAAACGTCTTCACCGCCGGTTCATATGGCAAGACGACAGTGATGAGGAGCACATCATCACCACCAGTTGGTGGTGCAAACCGGCTGTGATGATGGACTATCACCGTCGGTTGGTAAGATGAAACGACGGTGATAGTTATCAACCAGGACGTTCTTACGAACCGGCGGTGATACTCCCATCACCAATGGTTCGTATTATGAACCGTTGGTGATAAGCATCAGCAACGGTTTTTATAATACCGGTGATAATAGAGGCATTGGTGATATGTCAATCTATAGTAGTGAGGGGATATGGTAGTTTGTTATGACTTTTCAAGGACACTGTAGGTGGTGGATCATACAAATTCGGTTCAAACGGTTGAAAAGTATATGCCATCAAACCATAACACTACAAATATTGTTCGACAAAGGACAATACTATTTGATGTGGCATGTATAAGTAGAAACAAATCATACCTCACTTGTGGTGTATGAAGAAAATTCCACCAAAAGGCACTTCTACGAAGTATACCACATTATCTTTCCAACACAGAGCACATAGTTCCAATGAAATGAATCATCAAAGACTATAACTGAAATGATGCCATGTCATCAAGGCTTGTCTACATCATAGTTTGTTTACCCAATGCAAAGACCTTACTTGTGCTACATGATCTTTTGTGTGTATATATAGGACCCAATTCAGGCTTTAGTCCATCATCGAGACCCTGTAGCATATTTCAGAGCAAAACCACATTAAGACCTCTCAGTAACAATGGCTACCAAGATCTTTGTCCTATTTGCTCTCCTTGCTCTCTCGATAAACACTGCTACTGCATTTGGTTTCCCATAGTGCTTCCCACAATCAAGCCCTCTAGGAGCCGCAAACCCATGCGCACAGTACTATACACAACAGGTACTCATTGCGAGAATATTAGCCTCCTCGGCTGCAATTGTTCAACAACCATTGGCCCTCTTGTGTCAGCAATGCCAGGCACACCTAGCAATAGAGGCTATCATGCATTTCAGCCACAACAATAGCAGCAACAACTACTCTTTCAATACTGTCACATTCAACCTAGTTTGGAATTAGGTCCATAGTGGCACATGTGCATGTTAATGAGATATTATAGGGGTTTAGTCCCACCTTGTTTGTTTAGAGTGGGTTATACCAACATATAAGGCTTCTAGAGTTCATCCCATCATCCCCGAGTTAATCCTTTTATACGAAGTGAGGACGAAAGCATAAGTGGAATGGTGGTAGGTGTGGCTCGCTCAGCGTGAAGAGTGGATCTGAGCCGTTTGGACACTGGGGCGTTACAAATGGTATCAGAGCCTACCTTTGCGACCACAGGCGCGTGCGGGTCAGGGGCACGGACATGGGGTTTATTGCGCGTGTAGGCCCTGTGGGATGCATGTCATAGCACATGTGCCGGCACTGGACGCACGGTCGTGTGTGCTAAAAGGGAATGTTCCTGGTCATCGTTTGTCCGGTTGTGGGTGTGTTGGGCCGACGAGGATGTCGGGCCCTTTGAGGGCGGGTGTATATCACATTCGGCCCAGTTTGGAATTAGGCCCATAGTGGCACATGTGCATGTTAATGAGATATTATAGGGTTTTAATCCCACCTTGGTTGTTTAGAGTGGGTTATACCAACATATAAGGCTTCTAGAGTCCATCCCATTATTCTCGGGTTGATCCTTTTACGCGAAGCGAAAACAAAAGCGTAAGTGGGATGGTGGTAGGTGTGGTTCGCTCAACGTGATGAGTGGATCTGAGTTGTTTAGACTCTAGGACGTTACACGTACCTACCAAATGTGGTCTCACAGCAGCAACAACTACTCTTTCCTTACTTGCCATATGTGGCCCCGCAGCAGGAACAACTATTCTTTCCTTATCTGCCATATGTGGTCACCTACTTGCAGCAACAATAATTCCTACCAAACTCGTTGAACCAACTAGCAGTGACGAACCTGATCTCCTACTTACAACAACAACTTCTCCCAAGTGTGTGGAACCAACAAGCTCTAGCAAACCCAACAGCCTACTATCAACAACCATTTGTTAGCAGAGCCTTCTTCTAAATAGTATATGAGTTGTACTCCAATAATAAAAAGGAAATGTGAGTGTTTGTAAGTCTCTAGAAGTTACCAAAGCATTGAATAATATTATTCTATGTTCATGTGAGTTACAAAGTTTTTTGTATTAAATTTAATACACAAGGGTCCTTGCTAAGCACGTTGAGGTGTCAAAAGTGCAGAAGGCAGGAGGACCACACACTCGAGCAATAAACATGTAATGGAATTTGCTTCCCAAACCAATAGACAGGAAGCCACATTGACACCTCTCCCAAATATGATAATAGTGCTACACCGGCCAAGCTACCGGAGGGTTTAGACAACTAGTTTAAACTAATCGTTATATAGTCGATGGAGGAAGCTTTGGTAACTCCACCGGAGAATTCCCGTGGTCACGCAGAGTGCCCATTTTGTGGGCAACGACTAGTTCTTGAGATGGCTCTATAAATAGAGGGTGTGGCCGGCGTATTTTGCTCTCTTGGCTCTCCTATCTGATATCCACACCAATAGGAGCTCAAGAACAAACTCCACTCACATAAGCATACTTGATATTGTGTTTTAGTGAGATTAGGAGTGTTCTAGTGCATTTGCATTGAGATCGCTGAAGCTGTGGCAATTATTTTTCTCTTGGTGGTTGCCACTATCTAGATGTCTTGGAGCAGCGAGAATTCATCGAACACTGCATGGATATTGTGCAGGGGTTTTGGAAGAGGATTTGTGAGGGCCTCTTGTGCTCATCCCTATCAGCAAAGGTGAAGATAACTCTAGAGGAGTCAAGGTTGTAGGAGTGCCTTGTTGATCAGCCATTTCATAGGCGAGTGCTCACGTTGGAGCCTACCTTGTGGGGCAGTTAAGCTTGTGGAGGAGGGGTGATCTTTGGACTCGCCTCAATGGGGAGTAGGCAGCTAGCAAGCTACCGAACCTCAGGGAAATATCTTCTTTGATCTCATTCTTAGGGGTTGTGTAGAACCTCAGGGAAATATCTTCTTTGATCTCATTCTTAGGGGTTGTGCATTCTACACTTGCTCTTTACTTTGTGCAATTGTGCGCTTGTGTTGTTGAGTAGCACTAATTTGTTTGCTGAGTTGTTTTTCTTTCTAGTGTAATTGAGTAGCTATAGTGCCGAGCGTGAGTAGTTACCAGTTCTAGTGCGTAGCTTGTTGTTTATCTTTCTCTTTAGACTTGTGTAGTAGCTTGCTTGCTTGTAGTACTAGTTGTTAGCTTTGCCTACTATAATTGTGTAGGGTGCTCTTGTTATACTAAGCTTGAGTTGTCCTTGTTAGGGTCATATTATTATTGTCTAACGAGTTTTGTTAGTGTTGTGCCTTGTAGCATTTTAATAGGTTATTTACACTATCTAGCCATCAACCGGTTCTTTTGTGGGGAAGGTGTGCTGAGGGGAAAGGACTTAGGGAGAAGGTTCCTTTTATTCTTTAATAAGATATAATTATAGTAATACACACAATTTGAATTGTCATACATATGCACTGCAAACAAGACTCTATGTTATCCCTTGCTATCTAGGATGAAGCATAACTGTGCTCCTTCACTCATTGGGTACATGAGGAACGACCAAACCATGCACAAAGCATCTTTGAAGGAGATGTGGAGGTAAGTTCAGAAGCACATGAGGGCTCGGGATAGAGCTGTATAGGGCCATGACAATGCAATCATGCAGCAGCACAAAGTGCTATTCCCTCTGTCCCAAATTATAAGTTGCTTTGTCTTTTTTGGTATATCTATTTTGCTATGCATCTAGGTATAATATTATGTCTAGATACATAACAAAATGGATGAACCAAAAAAGTCAAAGCGACTTATAATTTGAAATGGAGGGAGTACTAGAAAAGGAGGTACTGGTAAAGAAGTTGAGGGGCACTAAAAAGGCCACCAAGAAGAAGTGAGAGATGTGGGATGCAACCTATGTTTTAATTTATATGTTGATCCCTATAAACTTGTAAGGCAGTGCCTTTGAACTCGTACATAAACCTAGCTGGGCCCTTTGAACCTGCTGCTAGAATCTTGTGAACTATATGCATGCTATGAACTATATGCATGCTGCTAGAAATTACATATACGCGTGTTGCTAAAATGTTGTTGAGATTTGCTAAAATGTGCTGATGACAACCAGTGAAATATGCAAAATGTGCTAAAATTCATCCCACACCATGGTATGGAAGACTGGCTTTTGATCCAAAACTTCTACCATGGTTAGTCCTGCTGGATAGGAGCCATTTAGATGCTGCCGTAGGAGGAGCATTCTTTTCTCTAAATGTCACATATGCAAAGGCATTGATCGAGAAGATGGTTTCCAACCAAGGATGGAGCGACGAATGACTCCAACCCCGCAAGAGAGGTATGCATTATCTTAAAGAAGCTGACATGCTTGCAACTAGGATGGATCTACTCGCAAAAAGACTAGAGAATTGCGAGAAGATGAGTGCCCAAGAGACACTCCAAGCCATGGATGCCCACATGACTTGTGAAGTTTGTGGAGACACTGGACATTCGGGTAATTTCTATCCCGAGACCCATGAGAATATCAACTTTGTTAACAATGACAATGGGTTTCGTCCACAACAAAATCAAGGATGGAATCAGCGCTCCAACACCCAAGGAGGTAATGGTTACAACAACTTGTCATCTCAACGTCCGAGTAATCAAGGTAACAGTTACCCTTTCCTCAAAGATCTAGTTTATAGCCAAGGTAGAATGATCGATAGTATCAATAAGAAGCTTCATGCTAATGACAAGATGTTGGAAAATATAAATGCTAAATTGGATGATTTCTTTGCTGCTATAAAGAATCAACTTAGCTTCAATAAGATGTCAGAAACTCAATTAGCACAATTAGCAGCTGCTATCTCGTCTTTTGAGAAAGGAAGAATTCCTAGCAAGCCTGAAGAATCCATGGAGACCACCAACCTCATCATAGCAAGGTATGATTTTACTTTCGATGGTTGGGGAGTTCTCATTAAGAAGGGTGATCCGGGAAGTCCGGTCATCACCTGCTCCTTTGGACCTCACACTTTCCATAATGCCATTTGTGATCTTGGAGCAAGTGTTAACATCATGTCTAAGGAAACTTATGACAACTTGTTTTACACAACCTTAGCCCCAACCTCAGTTTACCTACAGCTAGCCAACCAGTCTACCTGCTACCTAGAAGGAGTAGCCATATACATCATGGTAAAAGTGAAAGAAGCCTATGTACCCGTAGACTTCATGATCTTAGACATGGGCATATACAAGGATACGCCCCTTATCCTTGGCCGTCCTTTTCTTAACACCGCTAACGCATGCATATATGTGGCTTCCGGACAAATTCAATTCTATTTTACTAGAAAGAAAGAAATGTTTACTTTTGCCTCTAGAAAACCAATCTTTGATGAGAAACAAGGAGGACCAAGCTAAGGCAAGGAAGCCAAAACCAACTGAAGTAACGGAGAAGCCCGTCAAAGAGCAAACAAAGCCAAGAAGGGGATGGCGCAAGAAGAAAGAACGTTCACCTGCATCATCATCGCCTGATCATGCAAGGACCTCCGAGGTGGACAAGGAAATAGAACCCCCACTTGAGGAAGAAAAGCCTTGAGACAGTCCAAAGGTAAGTTCTAATTCGTTGCATCTTTATTGCATTAATATCAATTGCATTTCATGTTTAGTTTTTCAATAATAAGAGCACTAGCATGCTTACAAATATAATGAATGATAGGATAGAAAAAGGAACAAAAATAAATAAATAAATAAATAATAATAATAATAATAATAATAATAATAATAATAATAATAATAATAATAATAATAATAATAATAATAATAATAATAATGAATCATCATAGTAGTAGCAAATAAACAAAAAAGGAAGAATCAGGAGCCGCCCATGAAGATGAGTCCGACCTCCGCAAAAGGCAAGTTTGGGGGAGAACTTCCCCCGCTCAGGTATGAAAATCTTGAAATCCATTAGTGTTTGGTTGTCCTGTTCACCTGCTGATTGTCCAAATAGAAAGCCATCACCAGTTATTTGGTTGTCAAGCCATGCAGGAATATCTTCCTCTGTAATTATAAAACCATCAAAGAGTACCGATTCAATTTAACTATGAAGGTCATGTATTAGGCACATGTTCGCTTCGCTAAAAAGACAAGCTGAAAAGTATTATTCGCTGATTTGTTGTGAGACAAAAACACTATTCCTTCGGTGAAAAAGTATGGCTCATAAGACAAGCGAACAGACGTCGACAACAAAGTTGGCCGGCAACCTACCTTGATCCTCTCAGCCTCTCAGGCATATCATTTTCTTTTGTTTGCCCCGTCTTTCATTGTACATACCTCTCTATCTGCATAAATGGCCCAAACTTGACGTCAAGCCTCTTCTTTCTCGTCTCACCAAACTTGATAGCGTCCCCTAATAGGTTCTCGTAATCAATCAGACTGAATAATAAACAAGCAATTTCGTTAACCCCCCAATTCTATCTAAAGAGTAAAAGTGTGATAAAAAATTACCAGAGTAATAATACTATAATATCCTTAATGAATTTTTGGTTGATCAACGGATAGCAATAATTCTTTTGGGAATGAAGCACAGTAACAAATCTCTTCTTGAATTGGGGGAAAAGATTTTCACTTAGGCGCAATATAGCCAAACTGAAAATATACTGCCGAGCCAACGAGCGTGTCTCATACTATGGATGGATGGACTCTAATATATATTTGGGACTAATTTTAGACTCTATCTTTATTTGGGACTGCATCTCTGTAATATTTGAGACTGCAAGTGGTGAAAGGGGGCTGCTCGTACTCATATCATTGAATCAGCAGTTTTATGATTTTGCTTTGTTTTTATATCCAGAATGGTCTAGAAATGATATACATGGTTTCCTGAACAGAAAGAACCAATTTTTTTAAATTTTGTCTGAAAGTTTTTTTTATCGCCAATAAATTTCCATTATGTAAGATATTCGCATTTACCGGTGACCACCGAGATTTTTAAAATACCGGTAGAGAAAAGTCGAGCCAACGACCGTGTCTTATTCTACTCGCTCGTGCTCCATACTGGTCAAGTGCAAAGTCGAGCCAACGACCGTGTCTTATTCTACTCGCTCCTGCTCCATACTGGTCAAGTGCAACAGTTGTTATGTCATATCAGTAGTGCGTTTGTGGAAAAACTGTAGTTAGTCTGCCCATTTCGAATCGCTTTGACCAGCAGAAGCCATTAGCCGCCCCCACTCCACTTGTGAGTTGCGGCTTCCACAGGTTTATACTCCTACATATACATTCTCGATCCAAAGAAGGTAGCTTGCACTTGTACACGTAAATATGCGTGTGGGAACAGGCAACTTGTTTCTTGTTGTAGTCCTGCTGAGCTTGTCGTCCCAAGCTGCACTCAGCCAAATCCTGCTGCAGGTAAAAGATTATCAATGTTACTTACTTATTTTGTAATTCTTCTGTATTTATCAATTTGCAATTAATCACAAAAGATCCAGTTTGCTGCTAGTACTTGAATTGACTCCGATCGATCGATCCATGCGTTGGTAGGCCTTCAATTGGGAGTCATGGAACAAGGGAGGACCCGGATGGTACGACTACCTGCAGAGCCAGGTCGACGACATCGCCGCCGCCGGGATCACCCATGTGTGGCTGCCACCGCCGTCGCACTCCGTGGACGCGCAAGGTTATCTTCCGGGGCGGCTGTACGACCTGAACGTGTCCCAGTACGGGAACGAGACGCAGCTGAGGGCCCTCATCGCGGCGTTCCACGGTAAGGGCGTCAAGTGCATCGCCGACATCGTCATCAACCACCGCACGGCGGAGAGCAAGGACGGCCGCGGCGTCTACTGCATCTTCGAGGGCGGCACGCCGGACGGCCGCCTCGACTGGGGCCCCCACATGATCTGCCGCAACGACAGCTACTCCGACGGCACGGGCAACGCCGACACCGGCCTGGACTACAAGCCGGCGCCGGACCTGGACCACCTGAACGACGTCGTCCGGAGCGACCTCGCGGGGTGGCTCCAGTGGATGAAGAGCGACGCCGTCGGCTTCGACGGCTGGCGCCTCGACTTCGCCAACGGCTACTCCCCGGCCGTCGCCGGCAGGTACATCAGCAGCACGACGCCCGACCTCGCGGTGGCGGAGATATGGACGGACCTGGCGTACGAGCAGGACGGGAGGCCGCGCGCCGACCAGGACGCGCACCGGCAGGTCCTCGCGGACTGGGTGGACGCCGTCGGCGGCCCCGCGGCGGCGTTCGATTACACGACCAAGGGCATCCTCCAGGCCGCGCTCAACTTCAGCCAGCTGTCGTGGATGAAGGACGCCCAGGGGAGGGCGCCCGGTCTGGTTGGCCTGCGCCCACATCAGGCCGTCACGTTCATTGACAACCACGACACCGGTTCAAAGACGCATCAGCTCTGGCCGTTCCCGCCGGCGATGATCTTGCAGGGCTACGACTACATCCTCACGCATCCAGGCATCCCTTGCATCGTACGTGCTTATGTATAGGAGCATGAAAGACCAGATATAGGAGCATATATATATTTAATCTCTTCCATTATATTGCAGTTTTACGACCATTTCTTCGATCCGGACATGAAAGACCAGATCACTACGATGATGAAGATAAGGACGCGGAACAAGATTGGGCCGGCCAGCAAGTTGCGGATTCTCCTCGCTGAAAACGACGCATACGTCGCAGAGATCGACGGCAGTGTGCTAGCCAAGGTTGGACCTAGGTACGATGTCAGCAAGTACGTTCCTGACGGCTTCCAGGTGACCACCAGTGGAAGCGATTTCGCAATATGGGAGAAAAGGTACGTGCCTGCCTGCCTGCTCACGATTATATTGCCAGATTGTATGATCGATGTTATTGGTAGTTGAATTATTGCCAGCCAGATCGACATGTTGTCTGTTCATCATCTTCATTTCAGCTCCGTTGTGCAAACGAACACACCGCCACCGTCAACAACAACAACAAGGTCGCGGAGGTGGGTAACGCCAGTCGTTGCCACGGTTGCGCCGCTCTCGGCCTTGCTCGCCTGCAGTGCGGCAGTGATGCTCCTGTTCCGGCGACAAAAGAGGAGGAGCAGGCGGCGGCGGATGCAGGGGATCGCCAACGCAATTGATCACTCCGATGACGAGGATGACGACGACCCTGACCAAGCAGATTTCGAAAAAGGGGTGGTCGGGCCTAGGAGGTACCACTACCGCGAGCTGGCGGCAGCGACCGGCAACTTCGACGAGGAGAACAAGCTCGGGAGTGGCGGCTTCGGCCCTGTCTACCGTGGCTACCTCGCGGAGCAGGACCGCCACGTCGCCGTCAAGGTGCTCTCGCCGGAGACCTCCACACAGGGCCGCAGGCAGTTCGAGGCCGAGGTCCGGATCATCAGCCAGCTGCGGCACCGCAACCTGGTCCAGCTCGTCGGCTGGTGCGAGAGCCGCAAGGGCGGCCTCCTGCTCGTCTACGAGCTCGTCCCGGAGGGCAGCCTTGACCAGCACCTCTACGGCGCGGCGGAGCGCCTCCTGGCGTGGCCGGAGAGGTACAGGATCGCGGTGGGGCTCGGCGCCGCGCTGGTGTACCTGCACGAGGAGTGGGAGCAGTACGTGGTGCACGGCGACATCAAGCCCAGCAACATCATGCTGGACTCCTCGCACAACGCCAAGCTAGGCGACTTCGGCCTGGCGCGGCTCCTCGACCATGGCGTCGGGCCGCGCACCACCAGGGTCGTGATGGGTACCATGGGCTACATGGACCGGACCTGGTGAACACGCACAAGCCCAGCAGGGCCTCCGACGTGTACAGCTTCGGCGTCGTGCTGCTGGAAGTCGCCTGCGGCAGGCAGGCCACGGACGAGCTGCCCGACGGGGAGACGCTGGCACTGCCGGAGTGGGTGTGGGAGCTCTACGACCGCGGTGCCGTGCTGGAGGCCGCCGACGGCAGGCTGGACGGTCAGTTCGACGTGTGGGAGATGGAGCGCATGCTGGTCGTAGGGCTCTGGTGCTCGCACCCGGTGTCCAGGGAGCGCCCGTCCATCGTGCACGCTCTCAACGTGCTGCAGTCCCGGGAGGCCACCCTGCCGGCCCTCCCGACGAATGTGCATCGTGGCGCCGCGGCGCCAACTGCCGGGTTCAGTGCGTACGTTCACTCTATGTCGTCCGTATCTGATCTGATCTGATACCAGTGCCACCCAGGATCTAAAAGCGTATACTAAGAGAAGAGACTCGTTCTCTTTATTTTCTACAGCATTTTACTATTTTTTTAAACTTCAATGACTATAAACTTGTATCGAGGGTTTAGCAGTGGCCCTATATTTTCAACGCTGCGGCTTGAGCCCTGGCCGTCCTGGTTCTAGAACCGCCTTTATCTATGTGTGATGTTTTGTAAATCAGACTAATAAACTTATACGATTACCGCGCTGCTATAGGAAGACGATGGTAGCATCCAATAGACACGCTGGTTTAGGCCGGAGCCATACGTCCAGTCTCAAAGATGATCGAGTGCGTGTTCCTTGCTCGAATGCTCTGAAGTTCTTACAATGGGGGCTGCAAGAAAGGTGTAAGAGATGGAAGAACCTATGCTAGACGAAGGGCTGTCCGAAGAGAATGTTGGCACTGGTATCAGATCAGATCAGACCCAGGGCATTCTACAGCATTTTACTATCATGGTGAATGAATGTAATGGTAGAGGATTCAGAATGTCGGGAGAGAGTGCCATGGCTGCCCTGATATAGAGTTCGAAGACAGGGCGCATACAAAGCAGGAGGTTCTCTCGACCGAAGGGTCGATAGCCTGATGATGATTCTAGCTAACTTGGCTTGCAAGCTATGCCCGTCTTCTGGTGCACGTCCAGGGGAGAACATACAAAATTTCCAAACTTAGGAGAATGTGTCCTGAAAGACTTTTCAATAACATTGTTGTTGAGGTTAATAGCATGTCTTTCAATATATCATGAGCAAAAGATGCAGACATGATATTAACACCCACAACTGGATTATAAAGAGCATCAAAAGGAGCTTTTTTAATTTGGCAACGAATGAAAATAGAAGGTGAGTCTAGACGAATCACATCAGAGGAAAGCTCTGATTCTTCTAATCATTCATTGCTTATAATAGACACTAGCTCTTTCGTAGTCTTTTTAAAAGAAAGCTTCCTCAGAAGGGTCTAAGATTTCTTCATGAGATGATGATTTCCTAGGCTTCTGAGGTCTCCTCGTGGTATGATAATTCGAGGTATCTCCGTATTCATCAAAAAGTTCATCCTCGAATTCAAGCATGAAATCTGAAATTGGAGTTTCTTCCTTTTCTGGTGGTTCAGGATTTGGGATAGCTGAAGTTGGTGATGGGTTAGGCAATGATTCTGGTTCAGTTATCTGGGATTCCTCCTCTAACGGTTTCTTTTCTACTTCTTCAGGGGTGCTCTCTAGGATTTTAGTGAGAATGCTTCTCCCTGAATTAGCGGAGACATGCAAGAACGAACCTCCTAAGGCTGTATCAAGATGCTTCGAGGTTTTCCTATCAAGACCCATAAAAAAATGTTGAAGAAGAATGGGGCCTTGAATAGCAAGGTCAGGGCCAGTATTAATCAGAGCATTAAAACGTTCCCATGCCATGCCTAGAGATTTTTTTCTTCTTGTTTAAAAGTTAGAACCTCTGAACGAAGGCTGACTACTCTAGAAATGGGAAAGAAGTGCAAGCAAAAGCTAGAACACAAAGCTTCCCAATCTCCTTATACCAACGTTTAGCTTTTTCCGTCAAAAAGAAAGAAAAAAGCTTCTATCGTAATGTTTCGTCTGACATGCCTGCTATGTGTAGGCATGCATGTGAGTGTATAACCCCATATACCCACGGCAATGGACATGGGCCGCAGCACCAAGGGTGGTCCAGCCCATAAGAAGGCATGTTGATGATCCCAAATATCTGGACTGGTCGGAGCATCCTATCACGTTCAGTAGGGCCGACCAGTGGGCAGATATCCCATACCCTGGGCGTTTCCCACTCATGCTGGATCCAACCATCCGCAACGTGTGGTTCAAGAAGGTCCTCATCGACGGTGGGAGTGCCCTCAATATCCTCTTCATCGAAGCCCTAACTGAGTTATGACAGCACCACAGCCTGGTGAAACCTTATTGGTCTACATGGCCACAACCAACCATGATATGCGTTCTAGTTCAACTGGTCGGCTTTGATTTTCACCGCTTAGTTCACCAGTTAAACTGGTTGGCTTCAATTTTCACCGCTCGGATCACCAGTTAAACCGATCGGCTTCATGTCAAACTGCTCGGACTTGCTCAAGACGGCGTTGCTCAGCGGATACAAGGCGCTCGGGGACTAGCTGTGGGGGGTATAACCCTAGATACCCACAGCAATGGATATGGGCCGCAGCACCAGGGGTGGTCCAGCCCATAAGAAGAAGGCGTGTGATGCAAGACAGTGATCGACATGCATCACACGGTTTTAGGAAGGAATCTTGAAGATAGAGAAGGATCTGTTCGGATATGATATATATCGTATTCCTTGTAAATACTTACCATATACCCAAATAGATCTAGATCTAACCGACTTGTAACCCTACCCCCAGACTATATAAGGCGGGCAGGGACCCCCCTCGAAATCTCTCATATTCAATACAACCCAACAAAGACATAGGATGTAGGGTATTACGTCGATCAGACGGTCCGAACCTGTCTAAATCATTATCTCTGCGCCTTGTGTCACCATCCAGTTCCTATTATGCGCACCTCCACCGATCATCTACTACCGTGGGTATACCCCTCGGTAGACTGCCAACCAGATTTCATCAACAGTGGCACGCCAGGTAGGGTGTGTGTGTGTTGATTCCATGGTCAACCAGATGGTCACTTTCCTGAGCTCCATGGTCTTTCCTGAGCCAGGCCAGATCTTCACGGTCAGATCCATGACTTGGATCATCGACCCCGATGGCAACAGGGAGATCGTGGAAGCGGTGTAGGATCACCTTGCGCCAATTGTGCTAATACTTGCAACGACATCTTCGATCCCGACGCCCTGCCGCTGGGTTAGGAGATCCATCAACAATGATGATCTGATCGCATCCATCGATTGGGTCACAGACCGCTTAGCAGAATGTCAGATCCTCATGGGTTCGGTCTTAGATCAATCCAGAGCGAGCAACGAATTTCCTGTACTCCAAGATCACCAAGCCGCTACAACCGAGCAACCTGCTCGGCCACTTTGTTCAAGGTGGCCAGATTCCGATCTGGTGATCACGGCAACTCTGGAAGGGCGTACCGTTCAACTCTGACCACTCCCCGCCCCGACGGAGAGCATGCCGAAGCCCTATTCTTTTTGGCTAATGGGTGCGGGTCCGATCTGTCAGGACGCCGTGCACCATCTTTTTGCCGACCACGCTGAGCGCAGGCGCGTTAACGACCTCTATCAGATCGACTTCCTTGAGGCCGACCAGCCTACGCCAATGGTAAACATGGTGCAAATCTAAACAGACACTCTAGACGAAATGCTCCACACCATCCTGGAGGAAAGTCATGTGTCGTACTCTAAGGCCTCTTCCAATAGTTGCCCATCTTTTCCTCTAGGTTTGCGGGGAGAGTTTTTCAAGGTTGGCCACGACAGCGTTGCTGTCGATGGAGAGACTAGTGTCCAGCACCGTGAGCGTGAAGCCAAGAACACTGATCATCAATGACATCACAATGAAAAAAGCAAAAAACGCCGCCCAAGCCGCCAGAGGTGGCCCGCCGCTTCTCGCCCATAATCTCCAACAAGAGTTTCTCATGGTGGACAATCAATGAGTGGAGCAGACGCCGAGCGCCAATCTGGCTATGGCCACCCATGAGTTGGCTAGACTCCCTCAAACTTCAGAGATACTCAAGATTCAAGCGCTGCTCAAAGCAGCTCAGGCCCAAGTCAACGATATCTTGAATTGGATGTGGCCACCCGTGAATTGGCTAGACAGTGAGGCCATCTCCGCTCTCACCAGAGGACTCCATCACCGTCAGGAGCTGTGCTCTAAAATTTACCGCAAGAGGTCCCAGAGCATCGGCGAACTCCTCAAGGTTGCAAACTCATACGTAGACTCCGAAGAAGCTAATCGGCCAGAGGGATCAAGGGCTGCACAGCCACGTTGCCGCCAACCGAGAAACTCCATCGACAACATAGAGCAGCCACGCGCTAAGAGAAATTTCAATGCTGCCTACAAAGAACTCCTTGATGGTCCATGCCTAATTCACAAGAACAGCAAGCACACCATGCGGTAATGCTATGGCCTGGCCAAAGCTTTTCGCAATGAGGAGCAGAAATGGCGAACACGCAAGGACAACAAGTCAGACAACAACAAGGGGGAGGAGTGTCCTAAGGGTGCATGACCTACTGCCCAAGATGCAAACAAGTCCATCGCCACAATTCTCGGAGGATGCGCCACCGCCGAGAGCAAACGCCAGCAAAAGCTCACTGCTCGGTAGGTTATGTTGATCACCAAGTATGACACGGTCGCTCTGACCAGTCCCAAATATCTGGACTGGTCAGAGCATCATATCATGTTCAGTAGGGCCGACCAGTGGGCAGATATCCCATACCCTGGGTGTTTCCCACTCGTGCTGTATCCAACCATCCACAACGTGTGGTTCAAGAAGGTCCTCATCGATAGTGGGAGTGCCCTCAATATCCTCTTCGCCAAAGCCCTAACTGAGTTAGGCCTCACAAAGGACGATCTCGTCCCTGTTGATTCTCCATTTTGGGGTATTATACCTGGCAGAGCATCCCAACCTTTGGGGCAGATCACCTTGCCAGTCCAGTTTGGCACCGCCGACCACTTCCGTACTGAGTATGTGAACTTCTTCGTGGCAGACTTCGACACCGCCTACCACGCCATCCTTGGCCATCTAGCTCTCGCCAAGTTCATGGTTGTCCCTATTATGTCTACATGGTGTTGAAGATCCCGATGGAGCAAGGCATTATCACCCTACATGCCAACGTCTCCACTGCCTACGACTGCAAATGAGAAGGAATCACCATCACCGAAGCAATGGACCTTAAAAGCATCTAGGCCCCTAGTTGGGTTTCGGTGATTAATGATGACACGAGATTACTATGACTAACGTGTGTTTTGTAGAGGCAATTTGAGTGAGGTCATGGTAATGGAAATTGATTGGGCAATCATGGCTATCATGCCCCTATCGATGGAAATCGTTTCGGTTTTCAAAGGATGGACGACAAGGTAAAGGACGGACTAGTTCTAAGTGTCGTTTGGTGTTGGAGAGACGCTTAGAGTAGTTTAGGACTTTATTTTCCTTTGGTCTCTTGCCCATTTGTTTAGCTAAGAAACACCTTTAGAGTGCAAGGGAGAGCAAGAGCCTAGTGGGGTGATTGAGATTTGATAATCCAAGATTAAGAATCTCATTAATGCATAGGGAGTAGCAAGTGTGCATCCACCTTTCTCATTAGGCTTGTCTTGGTCAAGTGAGAGTTTGTGCTTGTTACTCTTGGTGATCGCCATCACCTAGACAACTCAGTGGTGATTAGGAGCTTGGTGATCATCCGGTGGAGCTTGTGGATGACCCAAGTCAAGTTGTGAGCGGTTGTGGATGATTCATCGCGACAGAGTGTCAAAGAATCAGCCTGTAGAGAGCACTTGATCCTTGCATGGATCAAGGGGGAGCTACACCCTTGCGCGGGTGCTCTAACGAGGACTAGTGGGGAGTGGTGACTCTCCGAACCTCGGGAAAATATCACCGTGTTCCTTTCTCTCTCTTTACATTGAGCATTTACATTTGAGAAATTCATTTCATGTCTTTACATTTCGAGAATTGCCATGCTAGAGTAGGATTTAAACCTAGGGTGCAAAATTTTTGTATGGGAGAACAATAGAAACATATTCTAGACATAAGGGGTGAAATGGGCTAAGTGTAGGGCTTAATTATTACAAAAATTTAGAATTAGCCCAATTCACCCCCTCTTGGGTATCTTGATCCTTTCAATTGGTATCAGAGCCTCGTGCTCCCTAAATTAGGCTTAACCGCCTAGAGCAAGATGTCCCACGGGGATGGACCCTCTCCTATCTTTGCGGGAGATGATTTTTCTTATTGGAAAATTCACATGGAGGCATAACTAGAGGCTTTAGATGTTGGAGTTCTTAGAGCCACCACAAGGCTTCCCAAAACCTAAGGATCCTGCCAACCTTCAAGGAGATGAGGTTAACTACGAGAAGTGGAATGCAAAGGCTAGAAACACCCTCTTTAGAGGCCTTTGCAAGGATGTTTTTAACCGTATGCAAAACCACAAAGACGCCCATGCACTATGGTCAGACATTTGTGCGCTCCATGAGGGAACCAAGAGTGAGCGTGAGGAATGCTACCGCCTTGTGATGAAAAAGCTTAATTCATTTGAGATGCTTCCTAGAGAAAGTGCCAATGAGATGTATTCACGCTTGAATGTTCTTGTAGAGGAAGTCAATGGACTTGGACTCACACAAATGCAAACCTCCGATGTTGTGAGAAAGATCTTGAGTGTCCTCCCCATTGACAAATATAGGCATATTGTGACGGTGCTTCATCAAGGTGATCTTTCCACCGCTACACCAACTCAAATATTGGGGAAGATTAATGCACATAAGATGTACATGCACATCACTCCACTCCACAAGATGGCCCCTCTTCCACCAAGAAGAAAGATTTGGCATTCAAGGCTAGTTAAGAAAAAAGGGACAAAGCAAGAGTTGATCATGATAGCTCAAGTGATGATGAGTTTGATGATGCAAGTCTTGCTCTCATGGCGAGAAGAACCGCCAAGATGCTCAAGAAGCTAAATAAGAATGGTGTCAAGTTTGATGGCAAGAAGAAGAAATTCTTCACTAGTAATAGAAGGAAGCCCATCTCCGAAATGGATTGCTATAATTGTGGAGAACTTGGTCATCTAGCTCATCAATGCCCCAAACCCAAGAAAGACAAGTACAAGAAGAAGTACAAGGGCAAGAAAGATGACTCAAGTGTTGAAGATGATGATGAGAAGAAGAAGAACAAGCCATACAAGAAGAAGGATGGCAAGAAGAAGGAATTTCACAAAAAGAAGAAGAATGACATGGTATACATTGTTGGAGATTGGCTCACGGACATTGAATCGTCAAGTGGCTCATCCGATGATGAAAGTGAGAATGAGAAGGAAAAGGTGGCCGCTCTTGTGATTGATTCTTCACTATCTTCACCGATATCGCCGCTGTCATCCTCTACACACCTATGCCTTATGACCAAGGGTAAACAAAAGGTATAAAATGATGATGATAGTAGTGGTGATGATAATGCTAGCAATGATGAAAGTGGTAGTGATAGTGATGAAGAATTTGAATCACCTTCTTATGATGATCTTGTCAAGTTGCTAAACCAATACACTAAAATCATTAGAAAGACAAGGGCTAAAAATGAAAAGCTAGAACTTGAGGAGGGCTCACTCTTAGCAAAATATGATATAGCCGAAAAAGCTAGTGTTAAACTTAGAGAAGAAAATAAAATTATGTCATCCAAACTCAAGGAGTTCAAAACATCTAAAAAGGAGTTTAGAGAAAAACATGATAAACTTGAGGGGGTACATAATGAGCTAACCACTAGTTACAATTTGCTAAAAGAAGAGTACACCAATCTCAAGATTAATCATGACAATCTTGTTCTTTCTCATGAGTTATTATTCAATGAGCCACATGATGCTACTAACAATGTTGTTAAGATTGATATAGCTACATCATGTGATGACTTGATTGTTGAGAGCATTGAGCAAGGTTCTAGTAGCAAAGGCAAGAAAGTGGTTGAGTCCGACAACTATGATGAGTATGTCAAGCTCAAGAATGAGAATGAAAAGCTCAAGAAAGATCTTGAAAAGCTATCAACCACCAACACAATAGTGATAGAGAATCTTGACAAAGATTATGATATGGCTCTTGAAAATGAGATGCTTAAAGAAGAGAACAAGAGACTTAAGGTGGAGAAAAAGCATGATGAACTTAGAGAAGAAAACAAGAAGCTCAAGTTGGAGAAAGAGCATCTTAAGACCGGTTTGAGCATGTTTACAAGAGGCCAATATCTCCAAAGTGAGCTACTCATGAACACCATGATGAAGATGGATAGAAGTGGTATTGGGTACTTGGCAAATCAAGAGAAGAAAGCTCAAGCTCAACATCAACAACAATACAAGTCAAAGCCTAAGCCAAAGAGATGCTTTGAGTGTGGACAAGAAGGTCACTTTGCTCATGAGTATCAAACCCCACCACCACAACCCTTGCCCAAACATGCTAGACCCTTTGCCTTCAATGCTCACTACATGTTTAGAAAGGATTCTAGTAGAAAGATGAAAGTCATGTTCTTAGGTCCTCCCAACAAGAATAGGCCTAAGCAAATTTGGGTTGCAAAGTCACTAGTTGAGAAAGTCAAGGGCCCCCATCAAGTTTGGGTCCCTAAACAACAAGCTTGATCTCTTGTGTATAGGTGAACTACAAGTCCAGTGGAAGTCATTGGGTTATTGATAGTGGTTGCACTCAACATATGACCGGTGATCCTCGTATGTTCGCCTCACTAGATGAAGAAGTAGATGGTCAAGAAAGGATTACATTTGGTGATAATTCAAAGGGCAAAGTTCAAGGATTGGGCAAATTTGCAATATCAAATGTGCTATATGTTGCTTCATTGAGTTTCAACTTGCTATCCGTTGGTCAATTGTGTGATCTTGACTTTCAATGCTTGTTTACCGAGAAGGAAGTGATTGTGTCAAAGAAAGATGATGATCAAGTTATATTCAAGGGTTTTAGATACAACAACCTATATCTAGTGGATTTCACCTCCGAAGATGCCAACTTGAAGACGTGCTTATTCACCAAAACATTACTTGGGTGGCTATGGCATAGAAGACTTGCACATGTTGGGATGAGCTCACTCAAGAAGCTAATGAAGAATGAATTGATGAGAGATTTGAAGGTTGTGAAATTTGAGAAGGACAAGCTTTGTAGTGCATGTCAATCCGGCAAGCAAGATGCAAACACTCATCCAACAAAAGCTTACATGTCAACAACAAGAGTGCTAGAGCTTCTTCACATAGATCTATTTGGACCAATAACTTACAAGAGTTTGGGAGGCAACCTCTATTGTCTTGTGACAGTTGATGACTACTCTAGATATACTTGGGTGTTCTTCCTTCATGACAAGACCGAAGTGGACGCATGTTTCAAGAAGTTTGCCAAGAGAGCACAAAATGAATTTGAAGTGAAGCTCAAGAAGATAAGAAGTGACAATGGAAAAAAATTTGACAACACAAACATTGAAGCATATTGTGATGAAGTAGGGATCAAGCATGAGGTCTCCGCAACATACTCCTCAACAAAATGGTGTAGTAGAGAGAAAGAACTGGACACTTATCACCCTTGCAACAACAATGCTTGATGAGTACAATACACCCGAAGCTCTATGGACGGAAGCTATCAACACCGCATGTTATGCATCCAATCGCCTATTTCTTGAATGAACTAGTCTATGTTGATTAACCTCTCGGGTTTGAAGAACCTAGATATCCTAATCATGTCTATAGGTTGTCTAAGGTGCTATATGGGCTTAAGTATGCCCCAAGAGCTTGATTTGAGCGCCTTCGGGATTTCCTCATTGAGAAGGGCTTCACCATTAGGAAGGTCGATACCACACTATTCACTAAGAAGCTTGATGGTGAGATATTCATTTGTCAAGTATATGTTGATGATATCATATTTGGCTCATCAAATGAAGACTATTGCAAAGAGTTTGGTGAATTGATGTCAAAGGAGTTCGAGATGTCTATGATTGGAGAGCTTACATTCTTTCTTGGCTTTCAAGTTAAGCAAATGAGAGAGGGGATTTTTATCTCTCAAGAAAAATATACCAAGGTCCTTCTCAATAGGTTCAAAATGGATGAATGTAAGCCAATCAAGACACCAATGCAATCTAATGGACATCTCGACCTAGATGAGGGAGGTAAATTGGTTGATCAAACTCTCTATCGTTCTATGATTGGTAGTTTATTATATTTGACCGTATCTATGCCCGACATCATGTTTAGTGTGTGTATGTGTGCTAGATTTCAAGCTAATCCTAAGGAGGCTCACATGATTGTCATTAAAAGAATCCTTAGGTACATTAAGCACACACCAAGCATTGGTCTTTGGTATCCCAACGGAGCTAGATTCCAACTAGTTGGCTATTTCGATTCAGATTATGCCGGTTGCAAAATTGATAGAAAAAGCACATCTGGAGGGTGCCATTTGCTTGGTAGATCACTAGTGTCTTGGACCTCCAAGAAGCAAAATAGTATGGCTTTGTCCACTGCCGAGGCGGAATACATTGCCGTGGGTGCTTGTTGTGCACAAATTCTTTACATGAAGCAAACTTTGCTAGACTATGGTGTAGTTCTAGAAAAGGTACCTCTTTTATGTGACAATGAGAGCGTGGTAAAGCTTGCTAATAATCCTGTTCAACACTCTCGCACCAAGCACATAGATATCCACCATCATTTTCTTAGAGATCGTGTAGCTAAAAATGATATATCACTAGAAGGTGTAAGGACTGAGGATCAATTGGCGGATATCTTCACTACACCGCTAGATGAGGCTACATTTTGTCGGTTGAGGAATGAGCTCAATGTGCTTGACTTTAGTAACTTCACCAAAAAATAAGCTTGTATTGTCCCTTGCATTGCATTGTAATATAAAAACATGTTTCATTTTTTAGTAATGCACTTAGGGCTTGTCTAACATGGTTAAGATAACCACCGAAAAATGTGTGAAGAAGCTTAACCTTGGATCAAACTTGACAATCAACTAGACTTACTTTCAAGTATTGCATTGCATGTGCATGTGTGTTGCTTTGTCATTTCTTTTCGGTTATCTTTTGAGCACCCGTTGTGTTTGTCCACAAATAGGGAGAGCATTTGAAGCTCCTATTGGTCATAAAACCCTCTTGCGTGGTCACATGGTGCTCCTTGCCCCTTTTATTGCATATTTGCTTAAAAATAATTATAGCCTAAGGCAAAATACTTTGAAATTTTTTAGGGCTTGAGAGAGGTCTCTCACATCAGTCCCAATTGGTGTTTATTTGTGTCTTATTAAAGTTGGGACTTGATTGGGAAAAGGCAGCGCGAAGGAACTTTGAAGATTTGCTGAAAAATGGTGACCGGACGCTGAACAGTGTTCCTCTAGCGTCTGATATGAAGATGGCCCTGTGTCCGGTCAAACAAAGAAGAAGCTGTCAGGATCGACCGGGCTCTGTTGTGCGTCCGATCATGAGGCACCAGACGCGTCCAATCATGACATGAGGGGTTCTGGACCTCTCTGTTGTCCACCGGACTTCGGGTGGCAGCGTTCGGTCGTTGCCACCGGTGCGTCTGGTCAGTTAAATCTGAGTGGATCTAAAATTCGTTTTCTTTTCTGTCACGTGGGGCCACAATAAATAGTTTTCCTTTGTCTTCACCTCATTCATACCTAGGTCACCCGCGCCGCTTGCATCGCGCTGCCGTGCCACCACCGTGGTCGTGCCTGTGCCTCCATGGCCACGCCCATGCCTGCGCCTCCATCGCCGCGCCCGCGCCTGCGCCTCTACCACCGCGCCCATGCCTACCTCTTGCAGTCGAGCTCTGCCGCACCGTAGTGTCAGCACCGCCCTACCCACATCATCACGCCTACCTGGCCACACCTGCGCTCGTGCGTACCTCGTCGCGCCCGCGTCCGCGCCTGCCTCGCCGCGCCAGCGCCCGCGCATGCCTTGGTGCACCCGTGCCTGCGCCTACCTCACCGCGCCCATGCCTACCTCGTCGCGCCCACGCCTACATTGCGCCGCTGTGCCACCGCACGCGACTCGCCCACCACCCCGTGCTCACACTCCACTCCAACACGTGCTCGTGCTCCACTCCGCCACCGCGTGCTCGCGCACCACCGCATCGCCGCGTTGCCATTCTCTCGCATCGACAGTTTCCCAGCGCTGCGCCTTCTTGGCCACCGCACTGCTTCACGGCACCAACCCTAGCCCTAGGCGTAACCTTGCTGATCCCGAGTGATGCCTCGTGATCCTCTCCTTTGCTTGTCGATCGCCGGATCGTTAGATTTCATCAGGTAGCAAGCTATCGATTTCAATTTCTCTTCTACTGCTTGCTTCTTAGGGTTTCTCACCTCTAGATGAATATAGTGATTATTTATATTTCCTATCTATTCTATCATGCAGCAAGTTGGTGCTCTTATGGTTGATTTTTTAGTTGTCTGTTTACTCAGAGCCAAGCCTACGAGTATGGATTGAGGCCAAGCCTCACGAGTGTCAGTTGGCAGTTCTTCCTTATCAGTGGTAGTGATTCTTGTTAGCTTCAGAGATGGCTCGTTGCAAGAACGTCGGGGGTGGTACTGGCAATGAGGATCCAATGCCTCCACCTCTCCTGACTGCTCAGCAAAAAGGAAAGGTGAAAAAGACTACAAAGAAGAAGCGCAACTTTGATGATGTTGAGGTAGAGAGGGCAGCAGTAGTGGCAGTCGCCGCAAAGCGAGCTGAGAGAGGTGGATCTAGGAGTGGAATTCGCATAGGCAATCAATTGTCACTGGTTCAGAGGGCCACCATCGAGAGGATTGAGACTAGTCTTGGTAGTTCACCCGGGACTATCATGCTTGGAGGACGGTGTGTCTCTTTAGAGGAGAGTCAGACTTAGGGGGTGACTGAACAGCAGACACAGTCGGCATAGCAGACAGAGGATGCTCAGCAGGTAGAACAAGTTGAGGAGGTAGAGCAGGCAGCACAGCCACAGCTTCGACGCTCCAGTCGCACACACACTCAGGTGCCACCAAGGCCTCAGACACAGAGAGTGAGGCTCTCATCCACCTCCTAGACCATAGGGTCTGCTTCCCATGGTACACCTTGACCTAAGGGCAGCCACAGCCAGACAGGTGCAATAGTTACAGTTTGTACAGTTTGAGGATTGGTTTCCACCGAGGCGGGACGAGCATGCCTCAGAGCACTTCTACACTATGTTGCAGGAGGACTTCTATAGTGCATATCTCAATAGTGGTGTTGCTTTCAGATCTTAATGGGTCTACTCCTTAGAGTCTCTAGTTGTAGCTGCAGGCGAGTAGATCCGTCCTCACCTCACTTATTTGCCAGGTTTGTCATATCTCCTTGGATGGACTGGTCGGTATGTTCCATCTTCGGTCCATGAGTTCTACTCCTCATTGTGGATAGACCCGAGACATAGGTTTATTCATTTTTCTTTCTAAAGGCGTGACTACAGGCTCTAGAGCTCGAGGGTCAGAGAGATTCTGAGGATTCCAGAGTCACCTATTTGTCTTCATGAGGTATGCTATGGACAGACAGAGCCTCTAAGACACCCTCACGGCGGACTTGTGCCACCTACAGATCTTGTCAGACCATGCTTCACAAAGTCATTTGGCGAGGGGTCGAGCAGGACACCACGTGACCTTACACCTACAGCTTGGCTCCTTGATGCTATTATAAGGAGGACTGCTCCTGAGGATGGGCTACCACGAGGGCCTGACTCGAATTCAGCTATGGCTAGTGCATTACCTGGTGTCCCAGACTGTTTTTGATATTTGGGATGTGATGCTCTCAGAGATGGAGGACACACTAGCAGAGGGCTTTAGAGGTCACCGTCACCTGCCTTATGCTCATTAGATCACTTTCGTACTCCAAAAGGTAGTTTCACACAAGTCCCCAGAGACAATGGTAGAGTGGACATGTGCTACTACTGAGTTTCCATAGTATGACATGAGCCAGATGCTACGTCACAGTTGTGCGAGGACACCTCGCTAGCCAAGTTGTCGCCCAGAGGTACCAGAGACAGCAGCTCAGCAATATGAGATCATCAGGGGCATCGCTGAGATAGAGGAGGAGGAGCTTGATGCACAACAGGAAGATGAGGTCGAGAGTGACCCGAGTGATAGCTCAGACGATGACTATCAGCTAATTCCATAGATGGCACCTTGTCCTCACGATAGAGAGGCCAGTGGCTCTAGCTTAGCTCCACCACAGCCACCGTAGACAGACCTGGCACTCCTAGATGTACTTGAGCGGATGAGGCAGGACAAGGCACGTCAGGCACAGGAGACCGCCACTACACTTGCTTAGGTTCAGGCACGATAGGATGAGTTTTAGCTGTAGCAGCAGGACATGCAGTAGCAGCAGCTTATGATTCAGCAGCAGTTACTCGGCTTCATGCAGCATGTATTCACTGCTATAGGGGTTGATCCTCAGCAGTCTACATTTTAGATAGGCCAGCCAGCCACCACCACTCCAGTGACTCTAGTTGTACAGCCTAGTGGGCTTCTAAGTCAGAGACAGCCAGCTCCTCCATTTATCTCACCTACAGAGCAGGTGTCTCAGTGGTTTGCTTCACCAGGGACAACTCAGGGTCCGCACCTTACTCCTATTGTTATGGGCTTCACTCTGACTCAAACTTCTTCGACATTAGTGATGGACACCCCAGTCTCTAGGAGTCTTAGCACTACCTTCAATGAGCTTACAGGACAGCCTACACCTCCATTGTTCCGAGTCCCTGTCCCTACCATAGCTGCTCTAGTTACCGGGACTACCGAGACGATTCCATCATCTGTTGCATCATCCGAGCCATCTCAGACCGTCACTCCTACACTTGAGGCTTCAGCGACAGCGATAGCGGCAGATGTGGCTCCCCTTCCTATAGTGACACCTGTGGAGTTATAGGCCACACCAGTTACTGACCAGACCCAGATCACTTCACCTTCACTTCCAGCGACAGAGGGTCAGACCGCTCAAAGTTCAGGGTCAGAGGATGATGCAGCTCAGTTTTAGGTCTCTCATCGCAGCTCAGCGCCCGACTCGACTCCTCCTATCCCGCCGTCTGACCCTTAGGTTTTGGTGCTTGACGCCAAAGGGGGAGAGGGAGTGAGTATGTTAGATCTAGGGGGAGCGTGTGAGAGGGTCTCGATTCGTTTCTTTTGGTCTTTTGTGTGTGATACTTTGTGCATTCACGTTTACTTTCATGCATTGTATTATATACATGTGATGGAGAGACCTTATGTGACATGTGTGCTCTCTACATTGACATATATATATGTCATGTCACTTGGTTATGCTCATTTGCTTTGCTTCCGCGTTTTACTCTGATTCAAATGAGTTTACTTCATGTACTCATACTTAATTCATATCTTTTGAGTACACCATGTTGGCTTGGGTCATATAAGCATGTCTAACCCCTTTGTTCTTATTGTGAAAAGCTTATATGAACCAAGAATGTTGAAAACCTCACTCATCTCTTTTACATACTTGAGGTTGTGTTATCATCAATCACCAAAAAGGGAGAGATTGAAAGCATCTAGGCCCCTAGTTGGGTTTCGGTGATTAATGACGACATAAGATTACTATGACTAACGTGTGTTTTGTAGAGGCAATTTAAGTTAGGTCATGGTAATGGAAATTGATTGGGCAATCATGGTTGTCATGCCCCTGTCGATGGAAATCATTTCGATTTTCAAAGGATGGACGACAAGGTAAAGGACAGGCTAGTTCTAAGTGTCGTTTGGTGTTGGAGAGACACTTAGAGTAGTTTAGGACTTTGTTTTTCCTTTGGCCGTACTATTAAGGGGGGTATAGACTAGTAGCTTGACCTAGGTGAGTCTAGTGGGTTAGGTGTGGTGCACACTTGTCAAACCTAGCACTAGGTTGCTTAGGAATAGCCCTAAGATCAATTGGAATCAACTTCATTCACAAAGGATTTTGAGTTGGAAGTGAATGGAGAGTCAAATTACTAACCGGATGCTGGTCTGGTTGTGACCGGTCACTGGAGGGTGTGTCCAGTCAGTTCATTTGATCAATTGTAGTCATCTGGTACTAACCAGACGCTGAGTGGAGGAGCACCGAACGCTGGGGTGCCTACATCTGGTCCACTCTAGAGAGGTTCTAGAGAGGCTTTTTCTTGACCGAACGCGTTCGGTGGGTGCAGACTGGACGCTGGTCAGAGTCTGGTCAGATCTTAATGGCTCTCTCTGACACAGTGGCGAGTACAACTAACTGGAGCATCTGGTCACCCGAACCGAAGTGTTCGGTCAGCCCACAGAGTGATGACTCAGCCTCCAAACGTTATGTTTTGAATGAGGGGGTATAAATACTTATTTCACTCATCCATGGGAGGTCTCTTGCCCATTTATTCAGCCGAGAAACACCTTTGGAGTGCAAGGGAGAGCAAGAGCCTAGTGGGGTAATTGAGATTTGATAATCCAAGATTAAGGACCTCATTAGTGTATAGGGAGTAGCAAGTGTGCATCCACCTTTCTCATTAGGCTTGTCTTGGTCAAGTAAGAGTTTATGCTTGTTACTCTTGGTGATCGCCATCACCTAGACGGCTCGATGGTGATTGGGAGCTTGGTGATCATCCAGCGGAGCTTGTGGATGACCCAAGTCAAGTTGTGAGTGGTTGTGGGCGTTTCACCGTGATAGAGTGTCAAAGAATCAGCCCATAGAGAGCATTTGATCCTTGCATGGATCAAGGGGGAGCTACACCCTTGCGTGGGTGCTCCAACGAGGACTAGTGGGGAGTGGCAACTCTCCGATACCTTAGGAAAACATCACCATGTTCTCT